>JAQPPZ010016876.1:0-1200000 GCA_028583015.1 Wollemia nobilis
ATTCAAAATATTTTTACTAACATTTATTAAATAATATTTTGTATTTAAATGGATAATCAACACAATCTTAATATTTCATAAAAACCTAATCGTATCTAACCCCTACCTCCATTTACGATGCTTCTGCTTTTATAGACCATATTCAATTGGCTCTTCCATAAATATTACTTTTTGGTCACACATTAGAAGATAAAAATAGTATATTAAAATAATATGACGTACAAACAAATATAAATTTGACATATTGGTGGTGAGGAGGGGTATACTTCTCGTTGTTTGAGGGTTGTGAATGTGAGTTCCACCAAACATGTATTTAAATATTAGTTCATAATATCTCACTGCTTTCTTTAAAGTGATTTTTACTAGATTGTCAAAACCGATATGAGAGCCTCTTGTGCCACAACCAATTCTCTTCTTCCTATCCAATCGAGCAAGCTCCTTCGAAGTCTCTAAGAGAGTGTATGGTTGTTAGATGTTCCTGATCCACCGCTATCAACTTACCACTATTTTTATTTCTAATTTCACAACCTTGCTTCTTAAATATTTGTCATGATCTCTGTCTACAAATATGACTTACGCTCAACAAGTTATGCTTGGACCAACCACAAATAAGACTTCTTCTCGACCTGATTTTATCATCATTGATCTTAACTAAACCTACGCCAACTATCATAGCTCCATCATTATTTATGAATTTCACTAAACCACCTTCATATTGTTGCATCTTCTCAAATTTTGGTTTGTCACTAGTCATATGACTAGAGCATCCATTATCAAGTATCCATGGTGCGGATTTATTTTGCGCTTCAAATACCGTATGTTAAGATCAAGGATTCCTTTTTTTACTTGGGTTGATCTTTTTCTTTCCACTTTGGTTTGATTATAGTTTTGGGTTGTTTTGGCTTTTCTTTTTCGGTAGCTTGTGCATAATTTTTGGAAATTTTCTCCTTTGTCTTATTCCATTTGGCGGAAATTTTCTTCCTTGAAATTTATTTGATGCAAATGTATTTCTATAATTTCTTGGAATATGCCCAAAGTTATGACAGGTTATAACATTCTCTTGCATAATCCATCAAAGTTGAAAAAACATTTCTGTTGGCAAATTCATTGCTCCTAAATTATACTTACAATCAAATATTATGTCCATAATCATTGCATTTAAAATAATACCAATAAAAGTGGATGATTGAACCTAGGTGGTGGTCTTTGTCATGTTGTTCTAGGAGCCATAAATATTCTTCTTCTTTGATGTGTGATATTGGTGGAAACCATCATTTTCTAATTCTCCTTTAAGTCACTTGCATTATTGCTTTCCCCTTTGCATGATTCGTTTTCCGCTTGATTAACATGTTTCTTTTCTTCATTCTTTGTGGATTCTTCATTTGTGGTCTTTGATCCATTTGATGATTCTCCTTCATCAAAACCCAAACCAAATTTGATGCTCGTAGTCTTCTAGTTCTTTATTATCTTATCTCACTTCATAGAACTCTCTTCACGTTTGTGATAGAGAGCCAATTTTTTTATTCATCTCTTCTATTTGCATCCTTAAACCAAAAAATATCTTCTTCTAACTTCTTTCCAATAATCTATTTTCATGGTTATTTTACTTCAATATCTTTGGAGATCTTCTTGGATTCTTCTATCTACACTTTCAAACTTGTTATTAATTCATTTGCATCCTCAATATTTCTTGATCTTCTTGGCTCTCCTTGATATTAACATATTCTTCATGAATGCTCTTCATTTTTTCCCATATTTCCTTTGCCATTTTACAATCCATAATCTTTACCAGTTCGCTATCCACTAATCCACACATGATAGCATTATTTTCTTTTGAGTCATTCTCAAACAATTTTCTTTCAAACAACATTGGTTGGATATGTGGTGGGTATTGTGTATCCACTATTTAGTGTATTCCAAATGTCATATCCCAAGGGGCACAAAGATATTTGCATCATGATTTTCCAAAATAAGTAATTAGTTATATCAAACAATGGTGCTTTGTTTGATGAGAAACCTTCACCACCTACCATTGTGTCACTTCCAAGATCACCCTAGTCTGGTTAAGCCTATTCAGTGAACCTCGCTCTGATACCAATTGTTGAACTAAGTGTGACAGCGATAGGGGGGGTGAATGAAGTATATTAAAATTTAATCCAACTAAAAATTAAATAAAAAAATCAATCATACAAACATGCATCACATAACACCAAATTTATAGTGGAAACCCGGTGTAGGAAAACCACTCTGCCAATGGACTTTTTGGACTTCCATACAAATCCAACCTTGAAAATTTTTGGTCTTTACATTATTTTTGTAGCACCAACTGTAGGGAATGACACCAACCAACCTGGACTATAGCAGTACCAACTGTAAGGAGCACCGATCCCTTTTGCCAAGCACCGACTCAAAAAATTTAAAAAGATCTGATAAAAGTTTTAGATCTCATCAAAAGACCCTGAGTGGTCTAGCTCAAAAATATTCTCCTCTAAAATCTTACACTCGTCACAAACCCGGAAAAAGTGTTACGGAGGCATTTTGTAACCTGCCTTTCGTTTCCTCCTCGGGTCTCAGTTTGGGCTAAAATTTAAAACATAATCTCCTCCTACATCTGACTACCTTGATGAAAATTTCAAGGTCTAAATACTCATGGATTTCTTAATATTCCTCCTGAAAAGTGGCCTCTAACACAGATTTTCCAACTGTCCAACTAAGTGCAAAATTGTCCAACCAAGTACCGGTGATGAAAATGATCATTCCAAACATCGAGATGATACCTCCAAAACTATTTTACCATGTTTCCTACCATGAAAAAATGCTTAAAACTGATCTGAATTGTCTGACCATGCACTACAAGCAAGGAGCACACATTTTTGACCATCTTTTGCAACATTGACAACTTCCTCACGATTTTTGCAACTTTTGCAAAATTGCACAAACAACCTGTAACAACTTCACTCGAATATCAAAAACATCCTCATAAGAATTGAACACCATTGTACATACTCTGAAAAAACCGTCCACTACATCAACCTGTCCATCTGAGTGTGTTGACAACAATGATAATATTGTCGCTGCACCTTGCTCAACAATCTCCCTCTTTGGAATTGTTGGCAACGCACACACAATTTCCCCCGTAACTCTTCTCCCCTTTAACAACAATACCAAAGGGCTGCTACAAACTCCCCTAAGTCAATGCACAACATTCTCGAGCAAAAATTATTACACTTTGCAAGAATCACAAACATGAGAAAAAATATAAACAAAGAGATAAATGCTCCCCCTAAGAATGTGGTCCCGATAGCTAGTCAATGCTTGGGAAGTGTGACCACTCCCAATTTCTTGTGAAGGTACTCAAAGAATTCCTTGGGAAATGGTTTGGTGAAGATATCCGCTACTTGCTTTGTTGTTGGAACAAAATCCAACTTAACCTCACCTTTCGCAACTTTCTCCTTCAAAAATGGTATCGGATAGCAATATGTTTTGTGTGAGAATGCATAAATGGATTCTTTGAGATATTGATTGCACTTGTATTGTCACACATGATCGATATGGGCTCACTAAAATTTATTCCAAGATCATTCAATGTTTGTTTCATTCCAAGTACCTATGTACAACATGATGTCACTGTAATATACTCTGCCTCTATTATGGATAATGAGACGGACTCCTACTTTTTTTTATGCCATGCAACAATATTATCATCAAGATAGAATGTACCTCCACTGGTACTCTTCTTATCATCTACAAATCCTGCCCAATCTGTATCTAAATATGCAATAAGGGTGAAGTCCTTACCTTTTTGATACCATAACCCATACTCCATAGTACCCTTGAGGTATTGAAAAATCCTCTTCACTACTGTCACATGAGTCTCCTTGGGACTAGCCTAAAATCGTGCTACCATGCATACTATTTGCAAAAAAATTTATATAGTAGCTATCAAGTATAGTAAGCTCCCAATCATGGATCTATACATAGTTTGATCAACAAGTGGAGATTTGTCATCCTTGCTCAAATTGCAACCTATCGTCATAGGAGTGCTAACTGGCTTGCAATCCTCCATTGTGAACTTCTTCAGCATCTCTTTCAAATATTTAATTTGAGAAATAAATATGCCCTTCTCCTTTTTATTAACTTGCAATCCGAGAAAATACAAAAGTTTACAATCATTGACATTTCAAACTCTTTCTCGCATCTTATTTGCTAAATCTTTAGACAAATCATCTTTGTTGTTGCCAAATATGATATCATCTATGTATACAACAACAATATGATGACCATTTTCTGTTTTGACATACAAATTATTGTCCACCATACCTTTCTTGAACCCTTGTCGGAGTAAGATAACTGTCTAGCCTTGCATACCATGTCCGGGTGCCTGTTTTAAGCCGTATAACATTTTATTCAACTGCAAACCAAGTTGGGATCATCACCAAGCTAAAAAATGTATGGCTTCTCAATATAAACCTCTTCTTCAAGTTTCCCATTAAAAAATGTTGATTTCACATCAATTTGATAAACTTTGAAATTCTTGTAGACCGCTAAAGAAATAAATATTCTAATTGCCTCTAGTTTGGCCACATGTGCAAAGGTTTCCTCGATGTCAATACCTTCAACTTGCACATACCATTTGCATACAAATATTGGTTTGTTCCTGACTACATGTTCATATTCATTCAATTTGTTTCGAAAGACCCATTTAGTACCGATTATATTTTTATTTGCGGGTCTTGGTATTAACTCCCAAGTCTTGTTTTTCTCGATCTGATCTAATTCTTCATTTATTGCCTTTATCAAACTTTCATCTTTGCTTGCTTCGGAAACATTTTTGGGCTCAATTCTAGATAGTAAAGAGTAGTTACTAATATTCTTATTTTTTGAACACCAACTATGGGGTTTCCAATTATTTGCTCTCTAGAATGATCTTTATGTCATTTACCTGTTTTGAATTTCTTGTTTTATTTCAATTCTGAACCACTTTTTGAATCCTTTGAGTCAATTCTTGTTTTCTTTTTCGTTTCCTCTTCCTCATCTCCTTCAATGACCTCTTCATAAATTGGGTAGTTCTTTTCATAGCTAATTACTCATTCCCTTCCTTCATCAAATTTAACATCGATACTTTCCACAATTTTTCTTAGCCTCTTGTTGTAACATTTGTAAGCTTTGTTTTTTGATGAATAGCCAAGAAAAATACCTTCATCCGCTCTATCTTCAAACTTACCAAGGTTTTATTGACTTCTTTTGATGTAACACTTGCTTGTAAAAACATTAAAATATCTTGTTGTTGCCTTTTTACCGAACCACAACTCATAAGGATTTTTGCTTTTATGCATCCTCAACATGCACTTATTTTGGATGTATATTCGGTATGGACTCGCCTCTTTCCAAAAATTTTCTCGCTATTTTTTCTTCCAGTCACTTCTTTCTTCGTGCGATCCTTCATCACTTATGTTCTTCTCATTAAGTGGACATTTAGCTATGAAATGCCCAATGCCTCCACAGCTTGAAACATTTAAATGGTATCTTTATTCTATATTTTCCTTTTCCCCTTTTTAGTTTTCGAACAAAGTTTACTTCCATTTATTAATATACTTGAGAACCCATTGAGACTGATCCACAACACACCCCAAAATTGGGGACCCACCTTTTTTGCATGCTTTCAAAGAAGATCTCAGTGGTCCAAATGTTAAAAAAATCAAAGGAAGAACAAAGTATCATAAAAAGAAAAAGTGTCGCGATATCGTGACATGTTGCTCCATCACGGCTAGAAATGAAAAGTGTCACGATATCGCGAAGTGTCATGTTTTCGTGGCTCAGAATAGCAAAGTACGTCAAAATGAAAACGTATCGCGATATCGCGACACGTTGCTCTATTGCGGCTAAGAAAAAGAAAAGGTCGTGATATCGCGACATGGTGCTGCCAAGAAAAAGAAAGTGTCATGATATCGCAACGGGTCACGTTTTCGCAGCTCAGACAAGCGAAGTGCAGTAGAACAAAAGGGCATCGCGATTTCATGACATGTCACGTTTTCGCGGCCAAGAGTAATAAAATTGTCGCGATTTCATGACATGTCATGATTTCGCGATTAAGAGTAGCCGAATGCATCTGGAAGAGAAAATGTCGCGATGTCACGACGTGTTGTGAAATCACGGTCCATAGAGGAGAGAGAAAGACAAAGTAAAAAATGTCACGATATCGCTACATGTCAGGTTTTCGTGACTTGGAGCATCAAGATAGTATGAAACAATGAGATGATGCCAAATGAAAAGGTGTCACGATTTTGTGACAGAAAGCAGCGAGATGATGCCAAATGAAAAAGTGTTGCAATTTCACGATAGAAAGCAGCGAGATGATGCCAAATGAAAAGGTGTCATGATTTCGTGACATAAAGTAGCCAAGTGGTACGTAACGCAAAATTATCGCAATTTCATGATAGAAATCAGCGAGACAGCCTGAAAGAGAAAAGTGTCACGATTTTGTGACAAAAAATAGCCAAGTGGTATAGAAGGAAAAATGTTGCGATTTCGCGACAAGTTGCAGCGAGATAGCCTGAAACAGAAAAGTGTCACGATTTTGCGACAAGTTGCAATGAGATAGCTCGAAACAGAAAAACGTTGCGATTTCGTGATAGGTTGCATTTGCGCGGCCTATTGGCCAAAAAATGTCATGATTTCGTGACATGTCTTATTTTCGCTGTGCATGGTGGCGTACAAGGCTGTTGGCCAAAAAATGTCGTGATTTTGTGACATGTCTTATTTTCGCAAAAGACATTTCACGGCCATGCTGTTGTTTGGTCGCAATTCACAACGAGTCATTACGAACATGCGAAAAGCATGGAGCATGTGGCACGAAGATGTCGGGACTATGGTGTAACGCTCCGGGGCTAGCGTTACATTTCACGGAGAAGATCAAATTTTTGACATTCGAGCAAAAATTTGAAGACAACGAAGAGGCAGGGGAAGACGAAATTATGTAGTCCGGGGAAATGAAATGAAGCGTCATAGAGCAAAGCGGAGAACCGCACCAAAAGGTTTAAAAGTAGAAGTGCGAGGATGGGTACGGGGGTCGAAAACCGCTACGGGCGAGTTTCGTAGCTGAGGGTGATAAGCCATTCTAGGCCTATTTTTGGAGCGTTTTCCTCCACTCATTCTGGTTTTGTCAAAACCGGAACATTCGTCATTGTAACCGATACATTCTTTTTAATACGGAATTACAGAGGGTTGCATCTCATTGGCAAGAAAGGAGTTATTTTTTTGCATGCAAACTTGAATGTTTATCTTTCCCCTTTCATATTTTAGGTTTATAGATGAAGTTTAATGCAATTTCTCTTGGTTGCTTCATGCGAATGCCTAAATCTGAAAACCATAGTTAAGACCCCAGAAACCAAGACCTAGCTTATCTAGATTGTGAGAGTTTGCGAGTGTTCAATAGGTTAGGTTGTATGCAGAAAACCTCATTATCTTCGATTTTGTCGAATTGGATTGCAGCCCTCGAATGTATTCTAGTTTCATTTTCTTTACATTTTATTTTTATCTTTTTTGCACTTTTATTTCTAGAAAGTTTAACTTTTATTTTAATTTTGACTCATTGAAATAAACACTTGAAAATTCATCAAAATAGAAATCATTGCAATTTCAAAGTGAAATAAACCACAATGCCCCTTGTTAACAGTTGCTTGCAACCATTAAGGTATTCCGAACACTCACATTGAACAATCAACACTTAGACCAAATGCTAACATAGCGGAGACCTTGGAGAAGTTACAAGTTTAATTTCTTTGCAAGAGGGGATTTGGAATCCAAATCCTATTGGAGAATGATATTTTCACAATGGGGTGAAAATACCACTCAAAATATTGGCGCTAGAAGGAGGGCCTGAGCTGGTTTATTTTACTGTGATTTAAGTGCTACAAGGTTTTAAATTTTGAATATTTCATGCCCTGTTAATTGCTATCTTTACTCCTATAAAACTCGGCAGACTGTTAAAAGGAGGGCCTGAATTGGTTTTACTTTTTTTTTATTTTAAACAATTCAGGTATGTTGTATATCATTCTAACATTTTTTTTATTGTTCATACAGAAACAATGTGATTTGATTTAATTTTTAAAATTTTGGTTTTGACTAACAAAGTGTTATTCCCATTCAGTTACTTTCATTTGATTTTAATGAATACATATCTTGGTTGATGCTAACTTGATTTTCCATTCGTTGTAGGTTGGATATTTCGCTAGTCATTTCATGCAGATGTGTCGGGATTCCTTCCTTTTTGACTAACAGATTTTGGTTCTAAAATTACATTTTGAGTTTCACTAATGATAACACTTGAGGAGCCAATGGTATCCCTGAGAGCTGAAATAGTGTCTCTAAAAGAGAGAATGGTATCTATGATGGAGGATCATTATAAGGGTTTGTCTATACATGTGATACCCTATCAAATTCCTAAACTGTTATTAGAGTTTCTACAATGTTTTAATCAAGAGGTGCCACTAGGATACTTGCAAAAACCGCATGTCTACAAGGATACATTATGTAAATTCCAGATTTTCTATGAGGAGGTGGCTTGTAAGTTATTTACATACATTTTGGATGATAAACCATTCTTTTGGTATGGCCAACTACCCATGGAGGTTAGGACTTCTTGGACACAGCTAGAAGTAGCCTATAGTTATCATTTTGGTAATCAGGTTGACTTATAAATCTTGAAAAATTAGTTTACCTCCATATGTAAGGAGCCTAATGAATCCTTGAGTCAATTCAATGGAAGATTTCATGAGTTGCACTCCAAAATGTGGGAAAATTTTAACACATTAGAAGAGGAAGCCATGGAAGTATACCTGGGAGCCATACAGCCCATAGTTGCTTCACTCATTGAGAAAAAAATGGGTGGCTTGTCTCTAGAGAAAATTCATGAAATCTTAGAAGAGATAGAACGACAAGGTCTTGAAGAAGAAAAGGCACAACATGTTCACATAAGAGTTTGTCCTTCTAAAGATATTGATGCCAACCTACACCAACCACTAAAAATAGCACCCTCCACTCCAATGATACCTAAGGTGAATGATCAAGGGGATGAATTTGAGTATCCAAATATTACAACCACCTTAGATGTAGTCCACGAGGAGGTGCAAATTGCTAAGCCAACATCTGCTAGTGAGGATTATGCAAAAATGATCTCATTCATAGAGATACATGATTATTCAGATGAAGGGGTTCTAAATTCAACAATGTTTGATAGGACGAAACCCACCATAGAATTGAATGAAGTGGTTGAAAGTGAAATTGAAATAAAATCAATAGATAAATTTGAAGATATGATAGAATTTCACCACTTGTTCTTGGAAGATACTGTTGATGAGATGTGTAAAATTAATGATCAAGAAATTCTTCACCCTCCAAATTATGATAAAATTGAATCATGGATTATTAATTTGGACAATGATAGCCTTATAAATTTGAATTCAAGAAATAACCCACTTTTGGAAATAATTGAACCATCTAAGGAAGGTGAAGATGAATTTGATGAGAAACACATTGACGAATTGGAAGATGTTGAAGAAGTAGTTGAACGTCACCACTTGATTTTGAAAGATGATTATTATGATGCTTGGAAGAAGTGGGAAGACTACACTCAATCCAAAACTACTAATGAAACTTGTGTGCCAATTGATATATAGGACAACATAATTGCCTACTCAAAGGAAGATATTACAACTCCTGTACAATTTGAGGATGTTTTGGAAGAGGGTTTCAAATCTCATCAAATTTTGGAAGAGTATAATGATTCCGTTACCAAGGACAAAGAAGAAAGTGAATCAATGAATGAATCAAAAGATCATGCCACAAACATCATGGAATTTCATTCCATGGATCCGGATGACAATTTTTACAATGGTTGGGGGAGATATGATGATGCATTCTTTTCTCACACCCCTATAGATGAAACTCATATTGCACTGGATATACAAGATATTGAAACTTCTACCTCACATGAAGAGATACCATGGATAGTGAACAAAGAATTAGAACCAAATGACAAAGATATTGATCAATTGGAAGCAACTCAAATGAAGGATCATCAAGATGAGTCATGGGACATAAACTTTGACCAAAAACATTTGAGGGTTGAAAAGGATGGGCATGTTTTCAATTGGGTGCCCAATTTTGGTATGTTTGATGAACAAGTAATCAATGAAGAATATGAAGACCATGAGGTAAAAGAGGGAGTTACAAATCCCCATCAAATTTCGGTAAATAAAAATGTTCAAAAGGTAGAATCTAACCTTTTATGTTCAAGCATCCAAAATTTGGGTGAAAATTTGCATGACCATGTTTTGAATTTGATTGATGTTTATGATGAAATGTCGTTAAAGGTGAATGAAAAACAGGGTATGATTTCTAATCACACCTTTGATAACATTGTTTTAATGAATGAAAAGGAAGTTGATGCACTTGAATTGTTAAATAAAATTCATCAACAATTACTAATTGAATCTAGGGTAAAAACTTTTAATGATCCTAATTTAGTAAATATCCTAGATGCTTGCAAACTGTTACACAAATTTGATTGGCCTACAAATTTGGAAAATAATTTGGCTTTAAAATTTGTAGAAATAGGCTCCTACTTACAAAATTGCATATTTGAAAAAGATAGCCTAATTCTAAATCAAGGATTGAGTTTTAAAATGGAATTTTTAGAGAATAGACAAGATAAAATTGAATATCATTTATTGTCTAATCAATTTGATTTGAATCTCACCTATGGTGTTGGTAATAGAACTAAATCAAATTGGTATGGTGAGCGTGGCAAGTGGAAATTTGTTGCATTGCTTGGTTTGATATTATTATTGTTGGATTCCTACAACATTTGGCATACATATTGTGTCATATGTCTTTTGAAATGTTATAATCATGTTTGGGATCCAGGAAAGTGATAGTCCAAGCTTTGCATCATCTTGTATTATATTGTACATTTGTATATAGATTTTGGTTTTTGGTTTTGGGTTTGTGTTTTCAAGTTTCATTTTGGGATTGCTATTTGGATTAGGATTTAAGTTGTGTGTTTGATTTCATTTGACATGTTTAGTTTGTTTTTATATACAAAAAAAGAGGAAAATTTTGAGATGTCAACTTATGCCTAAGATCAAGAGAGTATGAAACATTGGAATTGTGTTGTAGAAAGCTCCACAAGTAACACAAACATCTTAAATAATATCGTTTAAATCTTGTAATGCATGAAGTTTTCAGTTTTACACATTATGGTGAAGTAGATGATATATTCCATCCACATTTCAAAAGAAGCAATGCATTCATATCTCATATCACATTCCTCATTGCATATACATGTCATCTCAGGTACATTTTCATTTCATGTGCAATCATTGAGAAGGTGTCGGATCCTCTTAGGATTACTACATAACATATATTAAAAGGATCCTAAGGTTGGGAACTGCTGCCAGAGCTATCTTGAACCAAGCACATCCTATACACATTAAAAAGAATCTTGAGCAAAATGATCAAGACCATACTTGGAAGAAAAGGAGAGGTGAAAAGAATATTTCATGTCTATCCTATCATGCAACATAATCCTTGAAACAGTGGTTTTTACCACTCCCATAAAATCTTAAAGCCTAAAACTAGAGTAGTAAGGATAGGGTTAAATGCTCATCCAACTTAGGTTGAGGATCCAATTCCCCAAAGCTCTGATATGACCCACATGGAGTAGTAAGGATAGGGCATAATTCTCATCTCACCTAGGTTAAGAATCCGATTCCCCAAATCTTTCGTCATTCATTAAATCATAAAACTTGGATGGAGGGATCGTACTACATGTCCTCTGGCAAAGGATGGGTAGTCATCCCAAAAGTCCAAGAAACAAAAATAAAATTAATATGTTCCATCTTTCATTTTATCATCTTGGATTGGAAGGATCGTACTACATGTCCTCTGCAAAGGATGGGTAGTCATCACAAAGGTCCAAGAAATAAAAATATTTTCCATTTTCATCTTAATATTGGATTGGAGGGATCATACTACATGTCCCTAGCAAGGATGGGTAGTCATCCCAAAGATCCAAGAAATAACAAAAAAAAAAGAGAAGAGAATGAATGAAGCCAAGTCATGGATTATGGGGTTATGTATGCTCATGCATGGCAACATGTCTTGTCTAAAAACAAGACCACTGATTGCTCATATGGATAGACTAGCCTGACCATTTCATCCATAACAGGTTAAATCATTTTGTTCAAGATGAGGTAATGAACTCCAAATCATAATAGTAAGGATAGGGTTAAATTCCCATCTCACTTAGGTTGAGAATCCTATTCCCCAAAGTTCTGATTTCACTCACACTTGCACATGGGTTCAAGATGGTAGTGATACATAACCAACTTTGGAATCTAGTAAATTAATTCAGTATACATATATTTTATCCTAAGAGGGTTTGACAACTTTAATATGTTTGTTCATGATATTAGAAGGTTTGAGCCTTTCTAAATCAGGTTGTTATATCTCTAGCATCTTTATCATACATCAAATCCTACACAAATCATTCATAGCCTTGCATGCAAATCATAGGTGAAACTGACAATGGAATGTTGATCAAATTCAAGCGATAGGGAATGAAAACACATTGCACACACCGAGTGATACTTAATGATTTTGATGTTTCATGTATTTCTGATCTATCGATATTTGTTTATCTTCTATGTCTTTGATGCCTGTATCTAATCTTGCATACTTCCAGGTTGGGTTCTCACCAAAATTCTTAGGAGCATTTGACAGCAGAGTCTCCATTTTTTGTGGCTGATCCACAACACACCGCAAAATTGGGGACCCACCTTTTTTGCATGCTTTCAAAGAATATCTCAGTGGTATAGATGCTAAAAAAATCAAAGGAAGAGCAAAGTATCACAAAAAGAAAATGTATTGCGATATCGCAACATGTTGCTCCGTCGTGACTAAAAATGAAAAGTGTCACAATATTGTGACGTCTCATGTTTTCATGACTCAGAATAGCAAAGTACGTCAGAATGAAAAGGTGTCGTGATATCGTGACGCGTTGCTCTATCACGGCTAAGGAAAAAAAAAGGTCGAGATATCGCGACATGGTGCTGCCAAGAAAAAGAAAGTGTCACGATATCGCGATAGGTCGCGTTTTCGTAGCTCAGACAAGCAAAGTGTAGTAGAACAAAAGAGCTTCGCAATTTTGCGACATGTCGCATTTTTGTAGCCAAGAGTAACAAAATGCAGCAAAATGAAAAAATTGTTGCGATTTCGTGACACGTCACGGTTTCGTGATTAAGAGTAGCCGAATGCATCTGGAAGAGAAAATGTCGCGATGTCATGACGTTTTGTGAAATCGTGGTCCATAGAAGAGAGAGAAAGACAAAGTAAAAGATGTCACAATATCGTGACATGTTAGGTTTTCATGACTTGGAGCAGCAAGATAGTACGAAACAGAAAAGTGTCACGATTTCACGACAGAAAGTAGCGAGATGATGCCAAATGAAAAGGTGTCACGATTTCATGACAAAAAGTAGCGAGATGATGCCAAATGAAAAAGTTTCATGATTTTGCGACAGAAAGCAGCGAGATGATCCCAAATGAAAAGGTGTCATGATATCGTGACATACTATTGTTTGGTCGCAATTCATAGTGGGCCATTATAGAACATGCAGAAAAGCATGGAGCACGTGGCATGAATATGTCAAGACTATGGTGTAACGCTTTAGGGCTAGATGTTACATTTCATAGAGAAGATCAAACGTTCGACATCCGAGCAAAAAATTGAAGACAACGAAGAGGCGGGGAAGACGAAACGATGCAGTCTGGGAAATGAAACGAAGCATCACAGAGCGAAGCAGAGAACCACACCAGAAGGTTTAAAAGAAAAAGTACAAGACGGGTACAGGGGTCGAAAACCGCTACGGGCAGAGTTGCAGAGCTGAGGGTGATAAGCCATTTTGGGCCTGCTTTTGGAGCGTTTTCCTCCACTTGTTCTGGTTTTGTCAAAACTGGAACATTTTGTCATTGTAACTGATACATTCTTTTTAATACAGAATTATAGAATTGCATCTCATTGGCAAGAAAGGAGGAGTTATTTTTTTGATGCAAAATTGAATGTTTATCTTTCCCCTTTTAGATTTTAGGTTTATAGATGAAGTTTAATGCAAGTTATCTTGGTTGCTTCATGCGAATGCCTAAATCTGAAAACCATAGTTAAGACCCCAGAAACCAGCACCTAGCTTATCTGTATTGTGCGAGTTTGCAGGTTCAATAGGTTAGGTTGTATGCAGAAAACCTCATTATCTTCGATTTTGTCGAATTGGATTGCAGCCCTCAAATGTATTCTAGTTTCATTTTCTTTACATTTTATTTTTATCTTTTCTGCACTTTTATTTCTAGAAAGTTTAACTTTTATTTTAATTTACAGTCATTGAAATAAACACTTGAAAATTCATCGAAATAGAAATCATTGCAATTTCAGAGTGAAATAAACCACAGTGCCCCTTGTTAACAGTTGCTTGCAACCATTAAGGTATTCCGAACACTCACATTGAACAATCAACACTTAGACCAAATGCTAACATAGCAGAGACCTTGGAGAAGTTACAGGTTTAATTTCTTTGCAAGAGGGGATTTGTAATCCAAATCCTATTGGAGAATGATATTTTCACAACTGGGTGAAAATACCACTCAACAGATTGGCGCTAGAAGGATGGCTCGAGCTAGTTTATTTCACTGTGATTTAAGTGCTACAGGGATCTAAATTTTAAATATTTCATGCCTTGTTAATTGTTATCTTTAGTCCTCTAACACTCGAAAAGCTGTTAAAAGGAGGGCCCGAATTGGTTTACTATTTTTTAAACAATTCGAGTATGTTGTATATCATTCTAACATTTTTTTGATTGTTCATACAGAAACAATGTTGTATATATTTCAATTATACAAATATTAATGAATGTTGATATATATTTAGATATGACTTTTATAGCTTGAATTATGAATTTTAATCATTGCATGGCTCCGTTTGACAGAAATGTTTTAAATTAAAACTATAGCTTAATGTTATGAGCCAAAAAAATATTATTATTTTATGTCATACTTGTTTTTCCTTTAATATATCTAATCTATCTAAGCGGGAGAAAAGAAGAAGAGCTGAGTACGTTACTGTACAAGATCAGGGAAAAAAATAAACCACACGCTAAGGAGTTTAAAAAGAAATAGGTCTTAAGATAGAACGAAATTCTATTACAGCTTATAAACTTACATTAAAAAAAACATAATACTACTTTGAAATAATAATAATTTGTTCTTGATCGAACAAAATCCACGATACGGAGCCCATGTGCACTGCGGCCTACGTTTTCATTCGCTAAGTCACTTTAAAGATTTCTATTTATTTATTTTCCATGCTTCACAGTAGAGGTTACAAACCGTGTCGTTCTTTATATAGCCTCGAACGTTTCCACAAGGGTGACTAAATTTTCGGTCCTGGTTTTAGCTTGGAGATGCAACTGCTTCAGTTGGGAGGGCGTAAAATCTTTGTACCGTCGTGGATTGTCGTGGTCCACAAGCTCCGCAGGAGCCCAAATTTGTTTATCATCTGGAAAGTGCAATTACACCGACAAAGACATGAGGGATTTCTTCAAAATCGAGAAAGAACTAATTTTGGTAATCTCATTCCATTATGTGTTGGTATAATTCATTGGTGGTTTCTTATACAAATTTCTTCTTGGTCATGTTGATCTACGGATTATTTAGAGGCTCAACTATCCAATTTAGTCTTCATTTCTTTTTGTGTAAGGGAAATGTCACTATAGTTTTCTAAAAAGTTTGAAGTTGTGATTGTATAACCTGCATTTTTTTTAACTATATACCATATTGCCCATAGCAAATAATTTGGCTTGAATGTCCATAAGTCTTGTTGTCAAGTACCCCTAGCCATAATTGAAGGTTTGTATCTTTTTTGTGTAACTTACTAAAAATAGAAAGGCGGTTTTAGGAGTTAATATTTTTAGTAAGTGTTCAAAAAATGGTTATTGTATGGTATATCAAAATTATTAGCTCAAAAAATTAAACACAATGAGATATTTACCACAAAACTAATTTTATATACCTCAAAATCAACTTTTTTTTATTGTTTTGATGAGTCTACTAGTGTGGTTGGTTTTTATCTAGAGGTTTGGTTTAAAAATTGAGTTATGTGTCTAACACCTTTTTATGATAAATATGACTACTAACTGATTCTTGACACGATTTTATCCCTTGTCTAATTTTGACTTTATCACAAATATTTCTTGTTTGTTCTCGTTAGGACTATTATATGTAACTATTCTGATTGTCTAAGGTAACTATTCTGACTATGATAGGTAATTGTTATGACATTGATATCCTGAAAACCTTGTGATGACTATTTTTTATAGAAATTTTTAACTATAACTATCTCTAACCCCCCTGTTTCCCCTATTTTAGACTCTAAAGTTTTATATCCACCTATTATACTCTTCTATGATTTTGTATTATTTGTTTTGCATGCAGGAACTTTGGAATAGGGATGTTTTCTTTTTATGCTCAACTTTTATGAAGGATATGGTAACATGTTTGAACTTATGGTTTTAAGTTAAGCAAAACAAAAATACTTGGATGAACATATTTGTTTGTAGGTTTAAACAAAACCAAGGTACGCTAGATAAATACCCATAGACCCTTTGTTAAACTGTAATGATGAACAATAGTGCTCGAAAAAATATTTTAGGCCACTACTCAAGGAGGATTCCATGCATACCCTTGAGCACACTATACACATATTTGATAGTATGAAAGGGTAATCTTCCTATATGCTATGTCTTATGGACTTTGGATAATACAAGACCAAAAATCTTCCTAGTGATAAAATTTTATAAAATCCTAGATGGTTTTCTGATATACCTAAATATACATGGGAGGTTAAATATGTGCGTGAGTGTTTTTTGAGGCCTAGGTATTAGAGATTGATCACCCCTCAATTCACTAGATGTTTTATGGGCTATCTAGCTGATCCAATAATGTTGGCTTCTTTACAATATTTTAAAAATATTAGAATAGGGTTTATAACCTACTCAACTACTGAGAAAAAAAGACTGTATATTTTTTATTTTCTTGGTTTTCTATTTTTTTAATAAAGAAAAACTAGCAAAAAATAAAAAACACATAAATCTTATACCTAGCTGTCAAAATGGTAAAAATTATCATAGTCACAACAAAACACGACCCTGGAAAGTTCTCTGATACCTCTTGTTAGGAACCCACTCCTAAAAATAAACACATTCAAACAAATACAAAAAATAAACATATATGCTCAAAACACACTCATGTAAATAAAATGCACACTATGGAAATAATTGCAAAAAAATAACAATTCCTCAATAGCACTAAATTTCAAGCCTCTTCGAAGGGGGAAACCTCATTCAATACTTCGTTCCATTATGCAAAAAGATACATACAATATTTTCCCTCATAGTTTTAAGGAATTCTTTTAGTACCTAACTCCCAAGGTTTGCTTACATGCAAAATGCCACCCAATATAGAATCTTCTACATATAATCAGTTACATTCTTGAAAAATGGTTACATAAAATGTTGCCATTTGGCTAGGTGTTCTTAATCCAAAACAATAACAAAATATTACAAAATATTAACATGGGTGTTACCCACATTCTACAAGGACTATTACATCAAGGTTTTAGTATGGGGTCCTAACATCTCTTGATTGTCCCCAAATTTAATATTTTGATGATCCTGAATAAATTTTTATTGTGGACTATGCTAGCTCAATTTTCCTATGGGTAATAATTGGATTAGGATTTCTAGTACATATCATTTTTACTTGTAAATTCAACAACTTTGGTACCTAGAAAGATATAACCATTGTCTACCACAATAGTAGTTTGAATATAAAATTTGGTAATCAATCTCTATAGAAATATGATGATAATTTTTTGATACACCCACTTGGTTACTTCTTCAGACAACCTAGTAAAGTAATGCATGTTAGTCAATATGAAATTATACCTATCAGATAAATTTGAATTGATCACTCCAATGAAATCAAGACCCCATTGTTTAAGCGGCTTCTCTATGACTATAGGTTGTAGGGGAAGTTCTAGATTTCTCCTCACCATAAACCTATGACTTTTTTCATATTACTTAGCCATTCTAAATGCATTTACAAACATAATGGGCCAATAGGTTTTGGGGTCAAATATTTAGAACTATAAATTTTTGGATATGTGATATTAAATTCTTACACTTATTTATTAAAACCAAAGTTATGTTCTTATAGGTTAGGCATTTAGGAATCTTGTAAATCATATCTTGAATAAGCATTAACCATTACTATGAATATTCTTGGAAGGTTACCATATGATCAAAGATATAAGGTCTTTCCAATAGGACATCATAGATGTACAATGACACCATTTCATAGGTGACTATGTCACACAAATATTTAATGTCATACTCAAGGATGTACTACTACCTTATCTCAATAACTTACAACCAAGCTAGAGATTAAGGTTTATGATATACCATAGCTTAGAATTCAGATGATTGATTATGTCTTGTGCAATGATGTCCCTTTGGATTCAAATATTAATGATGATATAAAGGTGTTTTCCCTTATCCAAACAATAGGTGTGGAAGAGGAACTTTCATGCTTTAAAATGATTAAAACTTATGGTATTTCTTTTCAATTGTATTCTTGTACTCATGTGTTGTATCTATTTTTGTTCTCTATTATATGTGGATGAGTAGTTATTTGCATCTACATGGACCACAAAATATTCTCTTTATATTAACATTCCAAATTGCTATGAGTGTGGATGTTATGGTTGTTGTATCTTTTATTGTCTATGTAAAAACTATTGCCTTTATTTAAGGGCTTAGAGTATTTGGGCTTGGAAGGAATAGGGGATACCTTAGGCATGCACACTTTAGGCAAGCAAGCATTTGGCAAATCTTGTTTTGGAATTGGGGTTCATATGGAATGATGAACTAGTATTTTTGGTTGGCTTTTTATTTTTGATCAAGTATTAATCTAAGGTAGTATGCATTTGCTAAATAAACCATGGTTATAAACTCCATCTATGAGTAAAAATAGTAGTTAAAGACATTAATATACTTGAGAACCAAGTGTCTCTCATCTTATTTGATTGAATGACAATAGATAAACTCATGAAACTTATTCATGTACTATTGGATAGATTGATATCTACACTATTACAACTATAAAAATTGTATATAATCATATTTGTAGTACACAAATAAGTAAAACCATTCACTATAACTACAAGAAGTCTATCAAGGAAGAGTGAGGATTGCAAGACTCTTTAATTTGACTACTAGAGACTTCATACCAAAAAATAACCAATTTTGACATCTTCAATATTGTGAATGCGATCTTGTTGGTGATAAAGAACTGAATGATCATTTAATATACATCTAGGTGCTAAAGCCTTGAGTGCAAATCATCAACATTGATCTAACCTACATTAAATTATAATGTAATTGTTAGTCTATACATTCAAAGGTCCATAAATCTAGAAGGACATAGGATTAGTATTTCCAAGTGGGGTTCCATATTGATGCATGCCATATTAGAATTACTCAAATAAATTGGTTATATATTTATTTAGAGAACACTTAATTAAATTATTTGATCCAAACATTAACACCCCTAACACAATGATTTGTATTTCCTGCAATGGTCTTATAGCTCTCCCTCATAGAGAGGATCACGAGGTGCTCAAGGTCCTAGTGTTACTTCTCTTTCAAGAATACTGAGAGGGGTTAGGGGTCCACATTCTTATGATCACATCCTTAGTCATTGATGACAATGATAATGTCACTCTCAATTACTCAATATGCTTCAATGGTCATGGTATGACCCACCTCAATCTCGTTTTTAAGAGTGGGAGTATGGTCCTCGTCTTTCATTGCTAATAGTTTTGTTGTGGAATTATTTAAGTTTATTTCTCTTACCTTTGTATTTTTTCTTAGCATATCTTAAATTACAATAGTTGTTTCAGAATTTTCAACCCTTTATAGTCCAAAATCAACAATAAAACTAATAACAAAAGCAACATTAAAAAACAAGCACAAATTATAACAACCTAAAAACAATAACATGTTTTTTTAAATCATGACTAAATTATGTCCATCAATCCTAACCCTTCCTCTAACGAAGAAAATTAGATAAAATAAATATGTTACGTACTCCTAATATTGTGTTATTGCTTATATTTATTATTTTTTAATATTGTAAAGATAATAGTGTGAAGATAACCTCTTTCAATTATGCAAACATTAATCTTGATATATATTTATATATAACTTTTAAAGCTTGAATTATGAATTTTAATCACTCTTTAATAAATATTTCATTGCTCGCTTGACATAAATGTTTTAAATTAATGCTATTAGTTAATGTTACAAGCAATAAACCACTATTTTAGGTTATACTTGTCCTTTCCCTTTATGTATATAATCTATCTAAGCGGATAAAAGAAGAATAGCTGAGTACGTTACTGTACAAGATCAGGGAAAAAAATAAACCACACGCTAACGAGTTTAAAAAGAAATAGGTCATAAGATAGAACGAAATTCTATTACAGCTTATAAACTTACATTAAAAAAAACATAATACTACTTTGAAATAATAATAATTTGTTCTTGATCAGAACAAAATCCACAGTACAGGCCCATAATACTACTTTGAAATAATAATAATTTGTTCTTGATCAGAACAAAATCCACAGTACAGGCCCATGTGCACTGCAGCCTACGTTTTCATTCGCTTAAGTCACTTTAAAGATTTCTATTTATTTATTTTCCATGCTTCACAGTAGAGGTTACAAACCGTGTCGTTCTTTATATAGCCTCGAACGTTTCCACAAGGGTGACTAAATTTTCGGTCCTGGTTTGAGCCTGGAGATGCAACTGCTTCAGTTGGGAGGGCGTAAAAGCCTTGTATCGTCGCGGATTGTCATGGTCCACAAGCTCCGCTGGAGCCCAAATTTGTTTATCATCTGGAAAGTGCAGAGGATACGCAAAAGACATGCGATCCGTCCACCCTGTGCATATCACGCGATGCTCTGCGCTGCGGTATATACCATTGCTCCATACCTGCAATTACCTTTATTCAATAGACAGTAGAAATGTATTATAGTAATGTAATCTTGCAAAAATTTGTTACCTTAAGGGAGTCACCGAGGTTGACAACGAACGAGTGAGGCAGAGCCAGGGGCTTGATGTTTAGCCACTTTCCTTCTTTTGATCTAATCTGGAGGCCTCCCACATCCTCTGCTGAAAGGATTGTCAAGCAACCCGCATCTGCATGAGCAGGCAGAGCCACCACTCCGTTGATCTTTCCATCAGATGTAAAGTGGTTTATACGCAGAAAGGTTTTGCAGTTATGGAAATCGGAGGCGTAGAAAGTCTGACTATCCAGACGGAGGCTCGCAAGAATGATTTTGGTGATCTTTTGTGCAAGATCTGACAAACATAGGGAGTATGTTCGGATCGTCTCGCTGAAAAGAAATACAAGAAAGAAGTTAAATTACAGACTGTGCAATTGCAAGGGTAAAATATAGAAGAGTTCCATATTATACCAGAAATCCTTTCCCTGTTGGGGCCATATCTTTTGAGACATTTCAAACAGCGTATCGCCATTTGGTAAGTCCATGGTGTTGAAGGTTTCGAAGGTAGGTTCAACGCTTCGGAAACGGAAATAACCCTCGTGTTGATTACAAGTAGCGGCTCTCTCTTTCGCCTCAGTGGGAAGAGAAAATAATTCGCTGCTAATGGACTTCACATTTTGAAGAAGATCATCGGGAATTCCATGGTTGACGAGGAGGAAAAATCCCCATTCCTTGCATGCTTCTCTAATTGTGGCGACGCCAGGATGATATTGAAGATTGTTCATTCCTTGTTCGTCAAGATCTGCTGGAAACTGTGAAATGTCAAGGACAGGAAGATCAACTTCATTTGAAGTAACTTCTATGGGGAATTGCATTGACGAAGCCATGAGGGATGTCTTCACAGTTGCAAAAGAAAGGGCTGTATTTTTCGCACTAGGGGGGTTTGTGTGTTTAAATGAATTTGGAGGCACCTCATGATTGATATATAGTTAGATATATAGTTAATTAAATGGTATAATTTTTTTGGTTTTTGGGAGAAACTTATGGCAGATCCTAATAGAATCTAACAGTTAAGGTTTTGGTGTCTTATAAAAAATTTAATAGTTAATTAAATGGTATAATTTTTTTGGTTTTTGGGAGAAACTTATGGAAGATCCTAATAGAATCTAACACTAAAGGTTTTGGTGTCTTATAAAAAATTTAAAGTTGAAACTGAATATGGTTTAAACTTAAATTTTGAAAAATCATTTATTCCAACATAATAATATAATATATATTAACTAAAAAAATCTTTTATACTTATATATACATGGCAAGTCAAGTATCTCACCATCTTATCATAGTTTTACTAACATTATTAAATAATAATTTCTATTGAAATGAATAATCAACACAATCTTTAACATTACGAAAAACACCTAATCGCATCTAACCCCTGCCTCCATTTACGGTGCTAGGGACTGCTTTTATAGACCATACTTAATTCCCTCTTCCAAAAATATTATTTTATGCTCACACATCAGAAGATTAAAACAATATGACGTACAAGTATGTAATTGGATTAAACCTTACAAACAAATATAAGTTTGGCATATTTATCGTTGTTTCTTATGTCAAGGATGGGCGGTAGGGCCGTGGAAACTACAGTTCATTTACACCAACACGACACGCACTCCACTCATAGTCAACACTGCTCTCACTCGAGCGTTTTTTTTGTCTTTTAGTCTTGTACGTACGCCGTCCATGACTTTCTCCGACATCGTCAATCCGCGTGTTACAAAAACAAGAAAAATAGACGGGAATTGCAAGTGGACGTCCGCGTCGATGACTTTATCGTCCGCGTCGACGACTTTATCGTCGGCGTCGACTTTATCGTCCGCGTCGATGACTTTATCGTCGGCGTCGACGACTTTATCGTCCGCGTCGACTTTATCGTCCGCGTCGATGACTTTATCGTCCAATCTGCCTGTCAAAAAAATAAAAAATGGACGGCAAGAGGGAATGAACGTCAACCTTTGATAACTTTCTTCAACATCGTCAAATCTGCGTGTTAGAAGAGATAGGACTTTCTTTGTTTTTTATGTCATATATGATTCTAATTTGATTAAAAAATGTTGATAATGCTGTTGAAATCCTTTTTCGAATTTGGTCTTATAAATTTAGTATCATGGTGTAGTTTATAACTTGTATTTGAACATAAAAATCAAATATATGATATTTAAGTATTTTAAAACTAAATACTAATATGTGTTTTTTTATTAATTTTTTCTTTAAAATAAAATTAAAAGAGGTGGTATAAAATTATTTTTTTGTACTATTAAAAGAAGAGGGTTTTAATGGGATCCCACAACCACTACAAAGAAAGCCACAAGGGCAACAAACCTAGAAAAAAACCTTGGAATAACCAAAGACAAACTAGAAGAAAAGGCGGGAATCAGACCACAAGGCATCAAAGAGAGGAGAATTGAGATAGTTCTACCCCAGCTTATGAACACCTTGAGTAACATTAGCCGCTAGGCTAGAAACATTTTCAGTTAAGTCAAGGATGAATTTCAATGTACTCCAAATTTTACGCTCGTTAACATCAATCTTCTTTAAATCTCGAAGAACCAAATCTTTAAAATTCTCAGACATTCTGGGAGAATAGATTTCCTCCACAGACTTCTCCCAGGGAAGATCCCTTAGTATAAAATTGTTTTATTCCACCACCATTTGATATATATTTGATTATTATGTTGTTTAGATTGTTATTGAGTAATTTATGATATTGAGTTTTAAAACAATTGTTTATGCCTCTATCACTTGTTTATGCCTCTATCATTTGATATAAGTGTCAAATGGTAGAGTCATTGGGTAGGCTGATCTCGGCTGTGGAAAAATATTGATCCACTGAGTAGGTCTATCCAGACCCATACTCGATTTTCCACCCTTGTACCAAAAATCTCAATCTTTATGGCATACCCTAACTATACTACAAGAAATGAAACTATCAGTAGCTTCACTCTTTATCAAGATTTTAACTTTCTTATCAAATAGTTTACCATTCAAGAGCATTGGAGTGGCTTACCTATCTAAGTTTTGGTTTCAAATTATTGTGCAGATCCTGTGGTTTGGTTATTTTGCTCTCTTACTTAGTCTCGGTCAATTTGGGTATTGGTTTACATAATGTGGACCTCCACAATTGTAGAAACCATCCTTGGGACATGGGTGTCTTTCCTGTATCTGTTCTCCTATCTCCTTTGCCTATGACTATTCTAGCTACATCTAGGATTGAGGATTAGTAGTATTATTATTATTCCTCTATTGGAATTTCTTCTCACTCTTTGGATTACCCTTCTTTTTCTTGTTTTGATCTTCTTCCCATTTCATAAAACCAACACTTTTCTTTTTTCTTAGTCATTGTCTATCCTCTTCTAACAACTCAACATAATTAAAGTAAGTTTTATTTGAGTACAGGTTGACTTGAGTTTGGTAAGCCAGATTATAAGCCTTTTACAGAATTTTAGGTTTGTGCAAGTTTATTACTGATCTAATCTTAGGATCTACTCCTAAGATGAACTTGTGAACCTTCATCTTCTCATATTTCTCATATACTGGTACATACTTAAGCAACTTCACAAACTTTTGATAGTAAATCTCCATTGTCTTGGTTCCTGGGGGAGTGAAGAATTCCTTGATTGTCTCCAGATAATACTATTTTGTGAGGAACCTCTTCTTAAAGGCTTCAACATAGCCTTCCCACTTAAGAATTATTGGTTGAATATTTCAGTTAGCTTTAAAGGTGTTCCACCATTATAACCATGTCTCTTGTAAGTGGAGTGTGGCCTAAATTGTTCAAGTCACTGAGGAGTAGCTCTTCACGGGGAAGTAGGTCTCCAACTCATTCAACCAAGTCTTTGATGAGTCACCCCATCATTTCTAGTGAATTTAGATATTTTTCGTATTTTCATATCCTTGGCCAGTTCTGCCTCTATAAGGGCCCTGACTTCTTATTCTCCTGGAATAGGATTTCATTCCTAGTTCTGCCTTTGTAAGGGCCCTAACTTCTTGTTCTCCTCGAATATGATTTCATTCCTACCTAACCTCAGGATTTTTGTTCTATGAACTTTGATTCACTGTGGTCTCGAGCAACTGCCTTTGTTGGTCCATTTGTTCTTTCTACTACTTTATTTTCTCCTAGAGCAATGAAACTATAGTAGTAATATTCTCCACTTTTCTATTAGAATATCTCAAAATTTCTCCTCAGGGTCTACTTCGACACTATCTTGCCTAGTCTGCCTTGGCATTTGGGAAGAGCATCTTCTTCCTCTTCTTAATTTTGGTGCCATATTCCCTGGCCACACAAAATAATATAGTAGGTTACAAATTCTCCTCCAAATTGCACTTCTAATTACTAGTTAGTTACAACTTCCATATGCCCTAACAACATAATATTATCATCCACTAATATTATTGATGGTCAATCTTAGTCCACGTAAGATTCCATCCCCAATAAGATATTTTATCTCCAATGTTCACACATCAAGTTAGGTCAATTCTAAGTTCTTTCCAGGGAAGCTTGTAGTCCTACAACCTAGAGCTCTGATACCAATTGTAACAACCCAATTCTAGCCAACCTGGGAGAGTACTTTTTTTTAAAAGAAAATATCTTATTCAAGGTTCACTAAAATATTTATAAATAGTTTATAGTTGATAAGGCATTACCACATTTCGGGACCATGACATTGTAGATGTCTCTCAAGTGGACAAGAGTGCTTAAACTCTTGTAGATTTTGGGGTTTATGTTGTATACCTCCATGGTATAAATGATGCTTCAAAGGGTCACCCCACATATCTTACATTCTCTACGAATGTAATATCTTGACCACAACATTGGGATTATCCCTTATAAATCTATAGAGAAAGGGGACACTAATTTTCTTACGAATAATAATTCGATCTATGTTGGTACTTCTGGGCATAATGCCTTTAAGTTTAGTAATTGCACCTTCATGATGGAATTCCTAGTAATTCAGTGCTTAACCATCATGTCTCCATGATGGATTAGTTAAGGCAACTATCACTCCCTATGATAGTTTCACATGGACATGGGAGCCTACTCATTCAAAATGCCATCACTTAATCCTTCCCTTTTTGGAACCATAGCTTTTGATATATTTCACGTAGCGTATCACCATTTGGTAAGTCCATGATGTTGAAGCTTTCAAACGTAGATTCAATGCTTATAGAATAGAAATAACTCTTGTATGGATTACAAGTAGCAGCTCTCTCTTTCACCTCATTGGGAAGAGAAGATAATTCACTACTAATAGACCTAACATTTTGAAGAATATCATTGGGAATTCCATGGTTCACGAGGAAAAAAAATCCCATTCCTAATATGCTTCTCTAATTGTGGTGATGCCAAGATGATATTGAAGATTGTTCATTTCTCGTTCGTCAAGATCTACTGGAAACTATGAAATTTCAAGGACAATAATATCAACTTTATTTATAGTAATGTTTATGGGAAATTACATTGACGAAGGCATGAGGGATGTGTTCACAATCACAAAATAAAGGGTTGTATCATTTCACACTAGTGGGGTTTGTATGTTTAAATAAATTTGTAGATGGTAAGATCTATATAGAATCCACCTGCTTTGATTGTACATATGAAAGACACAAACAATGGCTACCACATATGGAAGGTTATCCTTGTTGGACACTTCCATGTATTTAAGGATGAATACAATATTTTATTTGGTTTTTGGGAGAAACTTATGGTAGGTGCTTTAGATTTTGGGTGGAAAAAAACCTTTTGGGTGGATACAATATAACAGTTAGAGTTTTTGTGTCTTATAGAAGGTTCAAAGTTGAAACTGTAGTTACCAGTGTATATAATTTGATATGGTTCAAACTTTGATTTTAGTGTACATCATGAAAAATCACTTATTTGGATATAATAATATACCATATATATTAACCTAAAAATCTTTTATATCTAAAAAGTAAATATAACATTTTTATTAACACATTTCAATAAATAAAAAAAATCAACACAAAAAAAATAGACTAAACCATACATATGCTTGATAAGTCAAACATATATAATTTGATATGGTTCAAACTTTGATTTTAGTGTACATCATGAAAAATCACTTATTTGGATATAATAATATACCATATATATTAACCTAAAAATCTTTTATATCTAAAAAGTAAATATAACATTTTTATTAACACATTTCAATAAATAAAAAAAATCAACACAAAAAAATAGACTAAACCATACATATGCTTGATAAGTCAAACATCTCACCATCTTATCATAAAACATTCAAATAATTTTATTAGTATTGAAATGAACCATCAACACAATCTTACCATTATACAAAAACCTAATCGTATCTAACCCCTGCCCTCCATTTACGGTGCTAGTGACTGCTTTTATAGACCATATTTAATTGGCTCTTCCATAAATATTATTTTATGCTCGAACATCAGAAGATTAAAACAATATGACGTACAAGTATGTAATTGGATTAAACCTTACAAACAAATATAAGTTTGGCATATTTATCGTCGTTTCTTATGTCATGGATGGGTGGTAGAGTCGTGAAAACTTCACTTCATTTACGTCAACACTGCTCTCACTCTTGATGTTCAACTTTCTCCTTTAACATTCAAACGTTTTCGTTGTCTTTTAGTCTTGTACGTAAGCCGTCCATGACATTCTCCGACATCGTCAATCCGCGTGGTAAGAAAAACACACACCCTTCAAGCGTTTTTGTTGTCTTTTAGTCTTGTACGCGCCATCCATGACTTTCTTCGACATCGTCAATCCGCGTGGTAGAAAAACAAGAAAAATAGACGGGAATTGCAAGTGGACGTCCGCGTCGATGACTTTATCCGGCATCGTCAAATCTGCGTGTCAAAAAAATAAAAGATGGGAGGGAAGTGAACGTCAACCGTTGATAACTTTCTTCTGCATCTTCAAATCTGTGTGTTAGAAGAGGTAGGACGGAAGTGGAAGTGAACGTCAGCCTACATGACTTTCTTTGTTTGTTATGTCATATTTGATTCTAATTTGATTAAAAGGAGTTGATAATAATGTTTAGAAATCTTTTTCCGAATTTGGTCTTATAGATTTAATATCACGTTGTAGTTTATAATTTGTATTTGAATATTTAACTATAAATGATGATATATATATTTATATATATTATAATATAATATGTGTTTTTTTTATTGATCTTTTTTTCATATTAAAATTAAAAGAGGTGATATAAAATTGTTTTATTCCACTATATATCATTTTTATGTTGTTTAGATTGTTATTGAGTAATTCATGATAATTGAGTTTTAGAACAATTATTTATGCCTCTATCACTTGTATATTGAATGTCTATATTTTATCACAAACAACCTCAAAGATAAATACTATAATGGATGAATGTATGCATTCTCAACCTACTCTTATCTTTATTTGTATAGTCTATCCGTCTATCTTGGAAATTAATTAGGGTTCTATGAGCCTGTAACTAGTCCATTCTCAAGATGATGTTGAAGGCATGTAGCAGCGCTACATATAAGTGCTAAATGGTAGAGTCATTGTGTACGGTGATCTCGGCTATGGGAAAACATTAATCCACTGAGTAGGTTTGTTCAGACCCATACTCGACTTTCGATCCTTGTGCCAAAAATCTCGATCTTTCTGGTATATCCTTAACTATACTACTAGAAATGAAACTATCAGTAGCTTCACTCTTTATCAAAATTTTAACTTTCTTATCAAATAGTTTACCATTCAAGAGCATTAAAGTGGCCTACCTGTCTAAGTTCTGGTTTCCAGTTGTTGTATTGATCCTGTGGTTTGGTTCTTTTGCTCTCTTACTTGGTCTTGGTCGATTTGGACATTGGTTTACATAATGTGGACCTCTACAATTGTAGCAACCATCCTTGGGACCTAGGTGTCTTTCCTATATTTGTTCCCCTATCTCCTTTGCCTATGACAGTTCTAGCTACCTTTGCAATTGAGGATTATTATTATTATTATTATTATTATTATTATTATTATTCCTCTATTGGAATTTCTTCTCAAACTTTGGATTACCCTTGCTTTTCTTGCTTTGCTCTTCTTCCCATTTCATAAAACAAATGCTTTTCTTTTTTCTTAGTCACTGTCTATCCTCTTCTAACAACTCAACATAATTAAAGTAAGTCTTATTTGACTATGGTTGAATTTAGCTTGTTGAGCCAAATCATAAGCCTTTTATAGAGTTTCAGGTTTGTGCAAGTTTATTACTAATATAATATTAGGATCTACTCCTAAGATGAACTTGTGCACCTTCATCTTCTCATCTATATCATACATTGGTACATACTTAAGCAACTTCACAAAAAATTGGTAGTTAATCTCCACTATATTGGTTCCCTAGAAGAGTGTGGACCATTCTAACCATGTCTCTTGTAAGTGGAGTGTGGCCCAGATTTTCGGAGTCACTAAGGAGTAGCTCTTCATGGAGAAGTAGGTCTCCAACTCATTCAACCAAACCTCAGATGAGTCACCCCATCCTTTCAAGTGAATTTAGATATTTTTGTATTTTTCATATTCTTGGCCAGTTGTACCTCTATAGGAGCCCTGACTTCTTGTTCTCCTGGAACAAGATTTCCTTCCTAGTTATACCTTTGTAAGGGCCCTAAATTCTTGTTCTCCTAGAATAGGATTTCATTCCTACCTAAAATTAGGATTTCTATTCTATGAAGTCTGATTCACTATGCTCTCCAACAACTGCCTTTGTTGGTCCATTTGTTCTTTATGTTGCTTTATTAACTCCTAGAGTAATGAGACTATAGTAGTAAGATTATCCAACTTTCTCCTCAAGGTCTAGCCTTGACACTATCTTGCCTAGCCTCCCTTGGAATTTGGGAAGAGCCTCTTCTTCCCATTTTCAATTTTGGTGCCATATTCCTTGGCCACACAAAATACTAACGTTAGGTTGCAATTTCTCCTCCAAATTACACTTCTAACTACCAGTTAGCTACATCTTCCATATGCACTAACAAAACAATATTATCATCCACTGATATTATTGATGGTCATTCTTACTCCATGTAAGATGCCATCCCTAGTAAGAGATTTTATCTCCAAAGTCTACACATAAAGTTAGACCAATTCTAAGTTTTTTCCAAGGAATCTTCTAGTACTATAACCTAGAGCTCTGATACCAACTGTAACAACCCAATTCTAACCAACTTAGGGGAGTACTTTTTTAAAATAAAAAATCTTAGTCAAGGTTCACTAAATTTGTTTCTAAATATTTTATAGTTGATAATACATTACCACATATCAATACCATGATGTTGTAGATGTATCTCAAGTGGATATGAGTGGTCAAACTCCCATAGTGGTTTACCTTGTATACCTCCATGGCATAAAGGATACTTCAAATGGTCACCTCACATTTCTTGCATTCTCTATGAATGTAATATCTTGACCATAGCATTGGGATTATCCCTTATCAGTCTTTAGAGAAAAGGGATGCTAATTTTAATTACCAATCATACATCAGTCTATGTTGGTACTTCTAGGCATAATGCCTTTAAGTCATTGCACCTTCATGGTGGAGTTCCTAGTACTTTAGTTCTTAACCATCCCATATCCATGATGGATTAGTTAAAGAAACTATCACTCCCTATGATAGTTTCACATAGACATGTGAGCCTACCCTTTCAAGGTGTCATCACTTAATCCTTCCTTTTTTGGGACCATATATTTTGAGATATTTCATACAGTGTATCACCATTTGGTAATTCCATGATGTTGAAGCTTTCGAACATGGGTTCAATGCTTGGAGAATAGAAATAACTCTTGTATGGATTACAAGTAGCAACTCTCTCTTTTGCCTCACTAGGAAGAGAAGATAATTCACTACTAATAGATCTAACATTTTGAATAAGATCATTGGGAATTCCATGGTTCACGAGGAGGAAAAATCCCCATCCTTAGCATGCTTCTCTAATTGTTGTGATGCCAAGATGATATTGAAGATTGTTCATTCCTTGTTCGTCAAGATCTATTGGAAATTATGAAATGTCAAGGACAGGAATATCAACTTCACTTATAGTAATGTTTATGGGAAATTGAATTGATGAAGACATGAGGGATGTCTTTACAATCACAAAAGAAAGGGTTGTATCATTTTGCACTAGTGGGGTTTGTGTGTTTAAATAAATTTGTATATGGTACGATCCATCTAGAATCCACCTACTTCGATTGTACATATGGATGACACAAACAATGGCTACCACATATGGAAGGCTATCCTTTTTGGGTACACCCACGTATTTAAGATAAGGAAGAATACAATATTTCATTTAATTAATTAAATGGTATAATTTTTTGTTTTTATTTGGATTTGGTTAGTGTGAGAAATCCTTATGGCCAATGTTTTGCGTTGGGTGTGAGAAACCCCTTTCGATGGAAAAAATGTAATGGTTAAGGCTTTGGTCTCTCTTTGGGAGGTTCAATGTTGAAACTGCAACCATGTGTGTGCATAATTCCATGTGGTTCAAACTTTGATTTTCGTGTACATAATGAAAAATCACTCGTTCATGATATTATGCTTATATATGTTAACAAACAAAAAAATGTTATACTTAAAAATAAATATAATATTTTATTTAAGAAAAAAATAGACTAAACTATACAAATGATTTTATTTTTATTTTTATTTTTAAAATTTTTGATTACATAGAAGAGTTAGTCACAACCACACTATTTTTAGTAACTAACAAGTGCAGGCTTCAAACCATAAGGGTTGCTCCCACCAAACCTATTATGCTTTGTTATTGTTGACTCAGTGTGAAACGAACCACTAGAATCTAACAGTTAAGGTTTTGGTGTCTTATAAAAAATTTAAAGTTGAAACTGAATATGATTTGAACTTAAATTTTGAAAAATCATTTATTCCAACATAATAATATAATATATATTAACATAATAATATAATATATATTAACTAAAAAAATCTTTTATACTTAAAAATAAATATATATACATGGCAAGTCAAGTATCTCACCATCTTATCATAGTTTTACTAACATTATTAAATAATAATTTCTATTGAAATGAATAATCAACACAATCTTTAACATTACGAAAAAAACCTAATCGCATCTAACCCCTGCCTCCATTTACGGTGCTAGGGACTGCTTTTATAGACCATACTTAATTCCCTCTTCCAAAAATATTATTTTATGCTCACACATCAGAAGATTAAAACAATATGACGTACAAGTATGTAATTGGATTAAACCTTACAAACAAATATAAGTTTGGCATATTTATCGTTGTTTCTTATGTCAAGGATGGGCGGTAGGGCCGTGGAAACTACAGTTCATTTACACCAACACGACACGCACTCCACTCATAGTCAACACTGCTCTCACTCGAGCGTTTTTTTTTGTCTTTTAGTCTTGTACGTACGCCGTCCATGACTTTCTCCGACATCGTCAATCCGCGTGTTAGAAAAACAAGAAAAATAGACGGGAATTGCAAGTGGACGTCCGCGTCGATGACTTTATCGTCCGCGTCGACGACTTTATCGTCGGCGTCGGCGACTTTATCGTCCGCGTCGACTTTATCGTCCGCGTCGATGACTTTATCGTCCAATCTGCCTGTCGAAAAAATAAAAAATGGACGGCAAGAGGGAGTGAACGTGAACCTTTGATAACTTTCTTCTACATCGTCAAATCTGCGTGTTAGAAGAGATAGGACTTTCTTTGTTTGTTATGTCATATATGATTCTAATTTGATTAAAAAAATGTTGATAATGCTGTTGAAATCCTTTTTCGAATTTGATCTTATAAATTTAGTATCATGGTGTAGTTTATAACTTGTATTTGAACATAAAAATCAAATATATGATATTTAAGTATTTTAAAACTAAATACTAATATGTGTTTTTTTATTAATTTTTTCTTTAAAATAAAATTAAAAGAGGTGGTATAAAATTATTTTTTTGTACTATTAAAAGAAGAGGGTTTTAATGGGATCCCACAACCACTACAAAGAAAGCCACAAGGGCAACAAACCTAGAAAAAAACCTTGGAAGAACCAAAGACAAACTAGAAGGAAAGGCGGGAACCAGACCACCAGGCATCAAAGAGAGGAGAATTGAGATAGTTCTACCCCAACTTATGAACACCTTGAGTAACGTTAGCCGCTAGGCTAGAAACATTTTCAGTTAAGTCAAGGATGAATTTCAATGTACTCCAAATTTTACGCTCGTTAACATCAATGATCTTTAAATCTCGAAGAACCAAATCTTTAAAATTCTCGGACATTCCCGGAGAATAGATTTCCTCCACATACTTCTCCCGGGGAAGATCCCTCGATATAAAATTGTTTTATTCCACCACCATTTGATATATATTTGATTATTATGTTGTTTAGATTGTTATTGAGTAATTTATGATATTGAGTTTTAAAACAATTGTTTATGCCTCTATCACTTGTATATTGAATATTTATATTTTATCACAAACAACCTCAAATATGGATGGCTACATGACTGCTACTATAATGGATGAATGTATACATTCTCAACATCCTCTTATTTTTATTTGTATAGTCTATTCATCTATCTTGGAAATTAATTAGGGTTCTATGAGCCTTTAACCAGTTCATTCCCAAGATGATGTTGAAGCATTGAGCAACACTACATATAAGTGTCAAATGGTAGAGTCATTGGGTAGGCTGATCTCGGCTGTGGAAAAATATTGATCCATTGAGTAGGTCTATCCAGACCCATACTCGATTTTCCACCCTTGTACCAAAAATCTCAATCTTTATGGCGTATCCCTAACTATACTACAAGAAATGAAACTATCAGTAGCTTCACTCTTTATCAAGATTTTAACTTTCTTATCAAATAGTTTACCATTCAAGAGCATTGGAGTGGCTTACCTATCTAAGTTTTGGTTTCAAATTATTGTGCAGATCCTGTGGTTTGGTTATTTTGCTCTCTTACTTAGTCTCGGTCAATTTGGGTATTAGTTTACATAATGTGGACCTCCACAATTGTAGAAACCATCTTTGGGACATGGGTGTCTTTCTTGTATCTGTTCTCCTATCTCCTTTGCCTATGACTGTTCTAGCTACATCTAGGATTGAGGATTAGTAGTATTATTATTATTCCTCTATTGGAATTTCTTCTCACTCTTTGGATTACCCTTCTTTTTCTTGTTTTGATCTTCTTCCCATTTCATAAAACCAACACTTTTCTTTTTTCTTAGTCATTGTCTATCCTCTTCTAACAACTCAACATAATTAAAGTAAGTTTTATTTGAGTACAGGTTGACTTGAGTTTGGTAAGCTAGATTATAAGCCTTTTACAGAATTTCAGGTTTGTGCAAGTTTATTACTGATCTAATCTTAGGATCTACTCCTAAGATGAACTTGTGAACCTTCATCTTCTCATATTTCTCATATACTGGTACATACTTAAGCAACTTCACAAACTTTTGATAGTAAATCTCCATTGTCTTGGTTCCTAGGGGAGTGAAGAATTCCTTGATTGTCTCCAGATAATACTATTTTGTGAGGAACCTCTTCTTAAAGGCTTCAACATAACCTTCCCACTTAAGAATTATTAGTTGAATATTTCATTTAGCTTTAAAGGTGTTCCACCATTATAACCATGTCTCTTGTAAGTGGAGTGTGGCCTAAATTGTTCAAGTCACTGAGGAGTAGCTCTTCACGGGGAAGTAGGTCTCCAAATCATTCAACCAAGTCTTTGATGAGTCACCCCATCATTTCTAGTGAATTTAGATATTTTTCATATTTTCATATCCTTGGCCAGTTCTGCCTCTATAAGGGCCCTGAATTCTTATTCTCCTGGAATAGGATTTCATTCCTAGTTCGGCCTTTGTAAGGGCCCTAACTTCTTGTTCTCCTCGAATATGATTTCATTCCTACCTAACCTCAGGATTTTTGTTCTATGAACTTTGATTCACTATGGTCTCGAGCAACTGCCTTTGTTGGTCCATTTGTTCTTTCTACTACTTTATTTGCTCCTAGAGCAATGAAACTATAGTAGTAAGATTCTCCACTTTTCTATTAGAATATCTCAAAATTTCTCCTCAGGGTCTACCTCGACACTATCTTGCCTAGCCTGCCTTGGCATTTGGGAAGAGCATCTTCTTCCTCTTCTTAATTTTGGTGCCATATTCCCTGGCCACACAAAATAATAAAGTTAGGTTACAAATTCTCCTCCAAATTGCACTTCTAATTACTAGTTAGTTACAACTTCCATATGCCCTAACAACATAATATTATCATCCACTAATATTATTGATGGTCAATCTTAGTCCACGTAAGATGCCATCCCCAATAAGATATTTTATCTCCAATTTTTACACATCAAGTTAGGTCAATTCTAAGTTCTTTCCAGGGAAGCTTGTAGTCCTACAACCTAGAGCTCTGATACCAATTGTAACAACCCAATTCTAGCCAACTTGGGAGAGTACTTTTTTTTAAAAGCAAATATCTTAGTCAAGGTTCACTAAAATATTTATAAATAGTTTATAGTTGATAAGGCATTACCACATTTCGGGACCATGACATTGTAGATGTCTCTCAAGTGGACAAGAGTGCTTAAACTCTTGTAGATTTTGGGGTTTACGTTGTATACCTCCATGGTATAAATGATGCTTCAAAGGGTCACCCCACATATCTTACATTCTCTACGAATGTAATATCTTGACCACAACATTGGGATTATCCCTTATAAATCTTTAGAGAAAGGGGACACTAATTTTCTTACCAATAATAATTCGGTCTATGTTGGTACTTCTGGGCATAATGCCTTTAAGTTTATTAATTGCACCTTCATGATGGAATTCCTAGTAATTCAGTGCTTAACCATCCCATCTCCATGATGGATTAGTTAAGGCAACTATCACTCCCTATGATAGTTTCACATGGACATGGGAGCCTACTCATTCAAAATGCCATCACTTAATCCTTCCCTTGTTGGAACCATAGCTTTTGAGATATTTCACGTAGCGTATCACCATTTGGTAAGTCCATGATGTTGAAGCTTTCAAACGTAGATTCAATGCTTATAGAATAGAAATAACTCTTGTATGGATTACAAGTAGCAGCTCTCTCTTTCACCTCATTGGGAAGAGAAGATAATTCACTACTAATAGACCTAACATTTTGAAGAATATCATTGGGAATTCCATGGTTCACGAGGAAAAAAAATCCCATTCCTAATATGCTTCTCTAATTGTGGTGATGCCAAGATGATATTGAAGATTGTTCATTTCTCGTTCGTCAAGATCTACTGGAAACTGTGAAATGTCAAGGATAATAATATCAAATTTATTTATAGTAATGTTTATGGGAAATTGCATTGACGAAGGCATGAGGGATGTGTTCACAATCACAAAAGAAAGGGTTGTATCATTTCACACTAGTGGGGTTTGTATGTTTAAATAAATTTGTAGATGGTAAGATCTATATAGAATCCACCTGCTTTGATTGTACATATGAAAGACACAAACAATGGCTACCACATATGGAAAGTTATCCTTGTTGGACACTTCCATGTATTTAAGGATGAATACAATATTTTATTTGGTTTATGGGAGAAACTTATGGTAGGTGCTTTAGATTTTGGGTGGAAAAAAACCTTTTGGGTGGATACAATATAACAGTTAGAGTTTTTGTGTCTTATAGAAGGTTCAAAGTTGAAACTGTAGTTACCAGTGTATATAATTTGATATGGTTCAAACTTTGATTTTAGTGTACATCATGAAAAATCACTTATTTGGATATAATAATATACCATATATATTAACCTAAAAATCTTTTATATCTAAAAAGTAAATATAACATTTTTATTAACACATTTCAATAAATAAAAAAAATCAACACAAAAAAAATAGACTAAACCATACATATGCTTGATAAGTCAAACATATATAATTTGATATGGTTCAAACTTTGATTTTAGTGTACATCATGAAAAATCACTTATTTGGATATAATAATATACCATATATATTAACCTAAAAATCTTTTATATCTAAAAAGTAAATATAACATTTTTATTAACACATTTCAATAAATAAAAAAAATCAACACAAAAAAATAGACTAAACCATACATATGCTTGATAAGTCAAACATCTCACCATCTTATCATAAAACATTCAAATAATTTTATTAGTATTGAAATGAACCATCAACACAATCTTACCATTATACAAAAACCTAATCGTATCTAACCCCTGCCCTCCATTTACGGTGCTAGTGACTGCTTTTATAGACCATATTTAATTGGCTCTTCCATAAATATTATTTTATGCTCGAACATGAGAAGATTAAAACAATATGACGTACAAGTATGTAATTGGATTAAACCTTACAAACAAATATAAGTTTGGCATATTTATCGTCGTTTCTTATGTCATGGATGGGTGGTAGAGTCGTGAAAACTTCACTTCATTTACGTCAACACTGCTCTCACTCTTGATGTTCAACTTTCTCCTTTAACATTCAAACGTTTTCGTTGTCTTTTAGTCTTGTACGTAAGCCGTCCATGACATTCTCCGACATCGTCAATCCGCGTGGTAAGAAAAACACACACCCTTCAAGCGTTTTTGTTGTCTTTTAGTCTTGTACGCGCCATCCATGACTTTCTTCGACATCGTCAATCCGCGTGGTAGAAAAACAAGAAAAATAGACGGGAATTGCAAGTGGACGTCCGCGTCGATGACTTTATCCGGCATCGTCAAATCTGCGTGTCAAAAAAATAAAAGATGGGAGGGAAGTGAACGTCAACCGTTGATAACTTTCTTCTGCATCTTCAAATCTGTGTGTTAGAAGAGGTAGGACGGAAGTGGAAGTGAACGTCAGCCTACATGACTTTCTTTGTTTGTTATGTCATATTTGATTCTAATTTGATTAAAAGGAGTTGATAATAATGTTTAGAAATCTTTTTCCGAATTTGGTCTTATAGATTTAATATCACGTTGTAGTTTATAATTTGTATTTGAATATTTAACTATAAATGATGATATATATATTTATATATATTATAATATAATATGTGTTTTTTTTATTGATCTTTTTTCATATTAAAATTAAAAGAGGTGATATAAAATTGTTTTATTCCACTATATATCATTTTTATGTTGTTTAGATTGTTATTGAGTAATTCATGATAATTGAGTTTTAGAACAATTATTTATGCCTCTATCACTTGTATATTGAATGTCTATATTTTATCACAAACAACCTCAAAGACAAATACTATAATGGATGAATGTATGCATTCTCAACTTACTCTTATCTTTATTTGTATAGTCTATCCGTCTATCTTGGAAATTAATTAGGGTTCTATAAGCCTGTAACTAGTCCATTCTCAAGATGATGTTGAAGGCATGTAGCAGCGCTACATATAAGTGCTAAATGGTAGAGTCATTGTGTATGGTGATCTCGGATATGGGAAAACATTAATCCACTGAGTAGGTTTGTTCAGACCCATACTCGACTTTCCATCCTTGTGCCAAAAATCTCGATCTTTCTGGTATATCCTTAACTATACTACTAGAAATGAAACTATCAGTAGCTTCACTATTTATCGAAATTTTAACTTTCTTATCAAATAGTTTACCATTCAAGAGCATTAAAGTGGCCTACCTGTCTAAGTTCTGGTTTCCAGTTGTTGTATTGATCCTGTGGTTTGGTTCTTTTGCTCTCTTACTTGGTCTTGGTCGATTTGGACATTGGTTTACATGATGTGGACCTCCACAATTGTAGCAACCATCCTTGGGACCTGGGTGTCTTTCCTATATTTGTTCCCCTATCTCCTTTGCCTATGACAGTTCTAGCTACCTTTGCAATTGAGGATTATTATTATTATTATTATTATTATTATTATTATTATTATTATTATTCCTCTATTGGAATTTCTTCTCAAACTTTGGATTACCCTTGCTTTTCTTGCTTTGCTCTTCTTCCCATTTCATAAAACCAATGCTTTTCTTTGTTCTTAGTCACTGTCTATCCTCTTCTAACAACTCAACATAATTAAAGTAAGTCTTATTTGACTATGGTTGAATTTAGCTTGTTGAGCCAAATCATAAGCCTTTTACAAAGTTTCAGGGTTGTGCAAGTTTATTACTAATATAATATTAGGATCTACTCCTAAGATGAACTTGTGCACCTTCATCTTCTCATCTATATCATACATTGGTACATACTTAAGCAACTTCACAAAACTTTGGTAGTAAATCTCCACTATATTAGTTACCTAGAAGAGTGTGGACAATTTCTTGATTGTCTCCACATAATACAATTCTGTGAGGAGCCTCTTCTTAAAGGCTTCAACAAAGCCTTCCCACTTAAGATTTATTACCTGAATATTTTAATCGACTTTAAAGGTGTTCCACCATTCTAACCATGTCTCTTGTAAGTGGAGTGTGGCCCAGATTTTCGGAGTCACCATTTGGTAAGTCCATGATGCTGAAGCTTTCAAACTTAGATTCAATGCTTAAAGAATAGAAATAACTCTTGTATGGATTACAATTAGTAGCTCTCTCTTCCGTCTCATTGGGAAGAGAAGATAATTCACTACTAATAGACCTAACATTTTTAAGAATATCATTGGGAATTCCATGGTTCACAAGGAGGAAAAATCCTATTCCTAATATGCTTCTCTAATTGTGGTGATGCCAAGATGATATTGAAGATTATTCATTTCTTGTTCATCAAGATCTACTGGAAACTATGAAATGTCAAGGACAAGAATATCAACTTTATTTATAGTAATGTTTATGGGAAATTGCATTGACGAAGGCATGAGGGATGTGTTCACAATCACAAAAGAAAGGGCTGTATCATTTCACACTAGTGGGGTTTGTATGTTTAAATAAATTTGTAGATGATAAGATCTATATAGAATCCACCTGCTTTGATTGTACATATGAAAGACACAAACAATGGCTACCACATATGGAAGGTTATCCTTGTTGGACACTTCCATGTATTTAAGATAAGGATAAATATAATATTTTATTTAATTAATTAAATGGTATATTTTTTTTGGTTTTTGGGAGAAACTTATGGTAGGTGCTTTAGATTTTGGGTGTAAAAATGAATACAATATAACAGTTAGAGTTTTTGTGTCTTATAAAAGGTTCAAAGTTGAAACTGTAGTTACCAGTGTATATAATTTGATATGGTTCAAACTTTGATTTTAGTCTACATCATGAAAAATCACTTATTTGAATATAATAATATACCATATATATTAACCTAAAAATATTTTATACCTAAAAAGTAAATATAACATTTTTATTAACACATTTCAATAAAAAAAAATCAACACAAAAAAATAGACTAAACCATACATATGCTTGATAAGTCAAACATCTCACCATCTTATCATAAAACATTCAAATAATTTTATTAGTATTGAAATGAACCATCAACAAAATCTTACCATTATACAAAAACCTAATCGTATCTAACCCCTGCCCTCCCTTTACAGTGCTAGTGACTGCTTTTATAGACCATATTTAATTGGCTCTTCCATAAATATTATTTTATGCTCAAACATCAGAAGATTAAAACAATATGACGTACAAGTATGTAATTGGATTAAACCTTACAAACAAATATAAGTTTGGCATATTTATCGTCGTTTCTTATGTCATGGATGGGTGGTAGAGCCGTGAAAACTTCACTTCATTTACATCAACGCTGCTCTCACTCTTGATGTTCAACTTTCTCCTTTAACATTCAAACGTTTTCGTTGTCTTTTAGTCTTGTACGTAAGCCGTCCATGACATTCTCCCACATCGTCAATCCGCGTGGTAAGAAAAACACACACCCTTCAAGCGTTTTTGTTGTCTTTTAGTCTTGTACGCGCCATCCATGACTTTGTTCGACATCGTCAATCCGCGTCGTAGAAAAACAAGAAAAATAGACGGGAATTGCAAGTGGACGTCCGCGTCGATGACTTTATCCGGAATCGTCAAATCTGCATGTCAAAAAAATAAAAGATGGGAGGGAAGTGAACGTCAACCGTTGATAACTTTCTTCTACATCTTCGAATCTGCGTGTTAGAAGAGGTAGGACGGAAGTGGAAGTGAACGTCAGCCTACGTATGACTTTCTTTGTTTGTTATGTCATATTTGATTCTAATTTGATTAAAAGGAGTTGATAATAATGGTTAGAAATCTTTTTCCGAATTTGGTCTTATAGATTTAATATCACGTTGTAGTTTATAATTTGTATTTGAATATTTAACTATAAATGATGATATATATATTTATATATATTATAATATAATATGTGTTTTTTTTATTAATCTTTTCTTCATATTAAAATTAAAAGAGGTGATATAAAATTGTTTTATTCCACTATATATATCATTTTTATGTTGTTTAATTTGTTATTGAGTAATTCATGATAATTGAGTTTTAGAACAATTATTTATGCCTCTATCACTTGTATATTGAATGTCTATATTTTATCACAAACAACCTCAAAGACAAATACTATAATGGATGAAGGTATGCATTCTCAACCTACTCTTATCTTTATTTGTATAGTCTATCCATCTATCTTGGAAATTAATTAGGGTTCTATGAGCCTGTAACTAGTCCATTCTCAAGATGATGTTGAAGGCATGTAGCAGCGCTACATATAAGTGCTAAATGGTAGAGTCATTGTGTACGGTGATCTCGGCTATGGGAAAACATTAATCCACTGAGTAGGTTTGTCCAAACCCATACTCGACTTTCCATCCTTGTGCCAAAAATCTCGATATTTCTGGTATATCCTTAACTATACTACTAGAAATGAAACTATCAGTAGCTTCACTATTTATCAAAATTTTAACTTTCTTATCAAATAGTTTACCATTCAAGAGCATTAAAATGGCCTACCTGTCTAAGTTAAGGTTTCCAGTTGTTGTATTGATCTTGTGGTTTGGTTCTTTTGCTCTCTTACTTGGTCTTGGTCGATTTGGACATTGGTTTACATAATGTGGACCTCCACAAGTGTAGCAACCATCCTTGGGACCTGGGTGTCTTTCCTATATTTGCTCCCCTATCTCCTTTGCCTATGACTGTTCTAGCTACCTTTGCGATTGAGGATTATTATTATTATTATTATTATTATTATTCCTCTATTGGAATTTCTTCTCAAACTTTGGATTACCCTTGCTTTTCTTGCGTTGCTCTTCTTCCCATTTCATAAAACCAATGCTTTTCTTTTTTCTTAGTCACTGTCTATCCTCTTCTAACACCTCAACATAATTAAAGTAAGTCTTATTTGACTATGGTTGAATTTATCTTGTTGAGCCAAATCATAAGACTTTTACAGAGTTTCAGGTTTGTGCAAGTTTATTACTAATATAATCTTAGGATCTACTCCTAAGATGAACTTGTGCACCTTCATCTTCTCATCTATATCATACATTGGTACATACTTAAGCAACTTCACAAAACTTTGGTAGTAAATCTCCACTATATTGGTTCCCTAGAAGAGTGTGGACAATTTCTTGACTGTCTCCACATAATATTATTCTGTGAGGAGCCTCTTCTTAAAGGCTTCAACAAAGCCTTCCCACTTAAGATTTATTACCTAAATATTTTAATCGGTTTTAAAGGTGTTCTACCATTCTAACCATGTATCTTGTAAGTGGAGTGTGACCCAGATTTTTCGAGTCACTAAGGAGTAGCTATTCCTGGATAAGTAGGTCTCCAACTCATTCAACCAAACCTCAGTTGAGTCACCCCATCCTTTCAAGTGAATTTAGATATTTTTGTATTTTTCATATTCTTGGCCAATTGTACCTCTATAAGAGCCCTGACTTCTTGTTCTCCTGGAACAAGATTTCCTTCCTAGTCATACCTTTGTAATTGCCCTAAATTCTTGTTCTCCTAGAATAGGATGTCATTGCTACCTAAAATTAGGATTTCTATTCTATGAAGTCTGATTCACTATGCTCTCCAACAACTGCCTTTGTTGGTCCATTTGTTATTTATGTTGCTTTATTAACTCCTAGAGTAATGAGACTATAGTAGAAAGATTATCCACTTTTTTTTGAATTTCTCAAACTTTCTCCTCAAGGTCTAGCCTTGACACTATCTTGCCTAGCCTCCCTTGGAATTTGGGAAGAGCCTCTTCTTCCCATTTTCAATTTTGGTGCCATATTCCTTGGCCACACAAAATACTAACGTTAGGTTGCAATTTCTCCTCCAAATTACACTTCTAACTACCAGTTAGCTACATATTCCATATGCACTAACAAAACAATATTATCATCCACTGATATTATTGATGGTCATTCTTACTCCATGTAAGATGCCATCCCTAGTAAGAGATTTTATCTCCAAAGTCTACACATCAAGTTAGACCAATTCTAAGTTTTTTCCAAGGAAGCTTCTAGTACTATAACCTAGAGCTCTAATACCAATTGTAACAACCCAATTCTAACCAACTCAGGAGAGTACTTTTTTAAAATAAAAGATCTTAGTCAAGGTTCACTAAATTTGTTTCTAAATAGTTTATAGTTGATAATACATTACCATATATCAATACCATGATGTTGTAGATGTGTCTCAAGTGGGTATGAGTGGTCAAACTCCCATAGTGGTTTACCTTGTATACCTCCATGGCATAAAGGATACTTCAAATGGTCACCTCACATTTCTTACATTCTCTATGAATGTAGTATCTTGACAATAGCATTGGGATTATCCCTTATCAGTATTTAGAGAAATGGGATGCTAATTTTAATTACCAATCATACGTCAGTCTATGTTGGTACTTCTAGGCATAATGCCTTTAAGTCATTGCACCTTTGTGGTGGAGTTCCTAGTACTTCAGTTCTTAACCATCCCATATCCATGATGGATTAGTTAAAGAAACTATCACTCCCTATGATAGTTTCACATGGACACATGAGCCTACCCTTTCAAGGTGTCATTACTTAATCCTTCCTTTTTTGGGACCATATATTTTGAGATATTTCATACAGTGTATCACCATTTGGTAAGTCCATGATGTTGAAGCTTTTGAACATGGGTTCAATGCTTGGAGAATAGAAATAACTCTTGTATGGATTACAAGTAGCAACTCTCTCTTTTGCCTCACTAGGGAGAGAAGATAATTCACTACTAATAGATCTAACATTTTGAATAAGATCATTGGAAATTCCATTGTTCACGAGGAGGAAAAATCCCCATCCCTAGAATGCTTCTCTAATTGTGGTGATGCCAAGATGATATTGAAGATTGTTCATTCCTTGTTCATCAAGATCTATTGGAAATTATGAAATGTCAAGGACAGGAAGATCAAATTCACTTATAGTAATGCTTATGTGAAATTGAATTGATGAAGACATGATGGTTGTCTTTACAATCACAAAAGAAAGGGTTGTATCATTTAGCACTAGTGGGGTTTGTGTGTTTAAATAAATTTGTATATGGTAAGATCCATTTAGAATCCACCTACTTCGATTGTACATATGGATGACACAAACAATGGCTACTACGTATGGAAGGCTATCCTTTTTGGACACACCCACGTATTTAAGATAAGGAAGAATACAATATTTCATTTAATTAATTAAATGGTATAATTTTTTGTTTTTCTTTGGATTTGGTCAGTGTGAGAAATCCTTATGGCCAATGTTTTGCGTTGGGTGTGAGAAACCCCTTTCGATGGAAAAAATGTAATGGTTAAGGCTTTGGTCTCTCTTTGCGAGGTTCAAAGTTGAACCGTGTGTGTGCACAATTCCATGTGGTTCAAACTTTGGTTTTCGTGTACATAATGAAGAATCACTCGTTCATGATATTATGCTTATATATGTTAACAAAAAAAAATTGTTATACTTAAAAATAAATATAATATTTTATTTAAGAAAAAAATAGACTAAACTATACAGATGATTTTATTTTTATTTTTATTTTTAAATTTTTTGATTATATAGAAGAGTTAGTCACAACCACACTATTTTTAGTAACTAACAAGTGCAGGCTTCAAACCATAAGTGTTGCTCCCACCAAACCTCTTATGCTTCATTATTGTTGATTAAGTGTGAAACGAACCACTAGTCGCGTCATCATCGATCTAACATGCACTCAAAGGATTCAGATCAAACTACTACCTTTATAAACATGTTGCCTTCGATATTTGAACTTGGGTGTCTTCTTGGTAAATGCTTGACCAAACAAGTACTTACCAATCCACCTAACCCTCGAGAACTAAAACTATACAAATTATAGGTAAATCAAACATTTCACCATCTTATCGTAACACATTCAAAATATTTTTACTAACATTTATTAAATAATATTTTGTATTTAAATGGACAATCAACACAATATTAATATTTCACAAAAACCTAATCGTATCTAACCCCTGCCTCCATTTACGATGCTTTTGCTTTTATAGACCATATTCAATTGGATCTTCCATAAATATTACTTTTTGGTCACACACTAGAAGATAAAAAAAATATATTAAAACAATATGACTTACAAAAAAATATAAATTTGACATATTGGTGGTGAGTAGGGGCATATTTCTCGTTGTTTGTGGTTTTGATGTGAGTTTCACCAAACATGTATTTAAATATTAGTTCATAATATCTCACTGCTTTCTTTGAACTGATTTTTACTAGATTGTCAAAACTGATATGACCGAGCCTCTTATGCCACAACCAATTCTCTTCTTCCTATCCAATCAAGCAAGCTCGTTCTAAAGTCTCTGAGAGAGTGTACAGGTTGTTAGATTTCCTTGATCCAACTGCTATCAACTTACCACTATTTGCCTTTTTGATTGCACAACCTTGCTTCTTAAATATTATATCATGACCTCTGTCACAAATATGACTTACACTCAACAAGTTATGCTTTAGACCAACCACAAATAAGACTTCTTCTGAGCTGATTTTATCGTCACTGATATTAACTAAACCTCAGCCAACTATCATAGCTCCATCATTATTTTTGAATTTCATTGAACCACCTTCATATTGTTGCAACTTCTCAAATTTTTGTTTGTCACTAGTCATATGACTGGAGCATCCACTATCAAGTATCCATGGTGCAGATTTATTCTGTGCTTTAAATACCATATTTATGATCAAGGATTCCTTTTCTTACTTAGGTTTCTCTTTTTCTTTCCACTTTGGTTTGATTACAATTTTGGGCTCTTGTTTTGGCTTTTATTTTTCAGTAGCTTGTGCATGATTTTTGTGAAATTTTCTATTTTGTCTTATTCCATTTGGCTGAAATTTTCTTCCTTGAAATTGATTTGATGCAAATGTACTTCTATAATTTCTTGCAATATGCCCAAAGTTATGACAATTATAACATTCTACTGCATAATCCATCAAAGGTGAAAAAACATTTCTACTGAAAAAATTCATTGGTCCTAACTTATACTTGCAATCTGAAATCTTATGTCCATAATCATTGCATTTAAAATAGTAACCGTAAAAGGGGTGATTGAACCTAGGTTGTGGTCTTTGCCATGTTGTTGTAGGAGCCATAAATATTCTTCTTCTTTGATGTGTGATATTGGTGAAACCATCATTTTCAATTCTCTTTTCGTGCCTTGCATTATTGCTTTCCTTTGCATGATTCGTTTTTGCTTGATTAACATGTTTCTTTTCTTCATTCTTTTTGGATTCTTCATTTGTGGTCTTTGATCCATTTGATGATTCTCCTTCATTAAAACCTAAACCAAATTTTATGCCTGTAGTCTTCTGGTTCTTTATTATCTTATCTAGCTTCATAGAACTCTCTTCACGTTTGTGATAAGAGCCAATTTTTTGATTCATCTCTTCTAGCTACATCCTTAAACCAACAATCTCTTATTCTAACTTGCTACAATAATCTATTTTCATGGTTATTTGTACTTCAATATCTTCAGAGATCTTCTTGGATTCTTCTATCTACACTTTCAAACTTGTTATTATTTCATTTGCATCCTCAAGATTTCTTGATCTTCTTGGTCTCCTTTATCTTAACATCTTCTTCATGAATGCTCTTTAGTTTGTCCCATATTTTCTTTGTCATTTTACAACCCATAATATTTACCAGTTCACTGTCCACTAATCCACACATGATAGCATTCTTTTCTTTTGAGTCATTCTCAAACAGTTTCTTACCAACAACATTGGTTGGAGATGTGGTGGGTATTGTGTATCCACTATTTAGTGTATTCCAAATGTCATATCCCAAGGCACAAAGATATATTTGCATCATGAGTTTCCAAAATGCGTAATTAGTTTCATCAAAAAATGGTGCATTGTTTGATGAGAAGCCTTCACCACCTACCATTGTGTCACTTCCAAGATCACCCTAGCCAGTTAAGCCTGTTCAGGAACCTCACTCTGATACCAATTTTTGAACTAAGGATGACACTGAGAGGGGGGTGAATTAATATATATTAAAAATTTAATCCAACTAAAAATTAAATCAAAAAAATCAATCACACAAACATGCATCACATAACACCAACTTTGTAGTGGAAACCCGGTGTAGGAAAACCACTCTGCCAATGGACTGTTTGTACTTCCATCCAAATCCAACCTCGAAAATGTTTGGTCTTTATTTTTGTAGCACCAACTGTAGGGAATGACACCAACCAACCCAGACTTTAGCAGTACCAACTGCAAGGAGCACCGATCCCTGTTGCCAAGCATCGACTCAACAAATTTAAAAAGCTCTGATAAAAGTTTTAGATCTCATCAAAAGATCCTGAGTGGTCTAGCTCAAAAATATTCTCCTCTAAATCTTATGTTTAACCTTTTCAATCTTCTCAACTCAGTACATTGATTATCTCATACCTTGCACATTTTTCAACCAAAATGCCAAAAAATAAAATTCTTCACAACATGCACCGACAGTCCTTTTTTCAAAAAACCCATTTCTCCCTTTTCTTTTAAAACATATATAGGTTTCACATTAAAAAACCTAGCTCTTTTTTTTTAGTTACACGAAAGTACCACTCAACCGTTACATTCTTAGAAATTTCCAAAAATGCCAAAAAGAGCTGATAGGGCTTTTTGTAACAATCATAACTTCCTCCTCAAATTTCAAACGGGCTAAAAATTGAAACATATATTATTAGATAAACCGAATACCTTTAGTTTAAATTTAATATTTTAAATCTTCACGGATTATTCGCAGTACCTCCGACAAAGTGGCCTTTGATGCTTATTTTACACCTTTCACATAAACTGAAAAAGTGCTCCAGAGCCATTTTGCAACGCTCACCGTTTCTTCTTCTGAACTCCGTTTGAGCTGAAATTTAAAACTTAAGCTCTCAGTATATCCAGCTACCTCTGGTAAACAATTTGAGGTCCAATTCCTCATGAATTGTTTAATATTCCTCCTGCAAAGTGACCTCTGACACAGATTTTACACCTGTCACAAACTGGAAAAAGTGTTACGGAGGCATTTTGCAACTGCTTTCGTTTCCTCCTCGGGTCTCTGTTTGGGCTAAAATTTAAAACATAATCTCTCTGTACATCATACTACCGTTAGTAAAAATTTCAAGGTCTAAATACTTATGGATTTCTTAATATTCCTCCTGAAAAGTGGCCTCTAACGCAGATTTTCCAACTGTCCAACTAAGTGCAAAATTGTCCAACCAAGTACCGGTGATGAAAATTATCATTCCAAACATCGAGATGATGCCTCCAAAACTATTCTACCACATTTCCTAGCATGAAAACATGCTCAAAACTGATCTGACCTGTTCGAACATGCACTACAAGCAAGGAGCACACATTTTTGACAACTTTTGCAACATTGACAACTTCTTGACGATTTTTGCAACTTTTGCAAAATTGCACGAACAACCTGTAACAACTTCACTCGAATATCAAAAACATCCTTATAAGCATTGAACACCACTGTACATACTCCGAACAACTGTCCACTACATCAACATGTCCATCTGAGTATGTTGAAAACAATGACAATATTGTCGCTGCACCTTGCTCAACAATCTCCCTCTTTGGAATTGTTGGAAACACATGCACAATTTCCTATAACTCTTCTCCCCATTTAACAAAAATAACAAAGGGCTGCTGCAAACTCCCCCTGAGTCAATGCACAACATTCTCAGGCAAAAATTATTACACTTAGCAAGAATCACAAACATAAGAAAAAATATAAACAAAGAGATAAATGCTCCCCCTAAGAATGTGGTCCCGATAGCTAGTCAATGCTTGGGAAGTGTGACCACTCCTAATTTCTTATGAAGGTACTCAAAGACTTCCTTGGGAAATGGTTTGGTTAAGATATCCGCTACTTGCTTTGTTGTTGGAACAAAATCCAACTTAACCTCACCTTTCGCAACTTTCTCCTTCAAAAAATGGTATCGAATAGCAATATGTTTTGTGCGAGAATGCATAACTGGATTCTTTGAGATATTGATTGCACTTGTATTGTCACACATGATCGATATGGGCTCACTAAAATTTATTCCAAGATCATTCAATGTTTGTTTCATTCCAAGTACCTATGTACAACATGATGTCGCTGCAATATACTCTGTTTCTGTTGTGGATAATGAGACAGACTCCTACTTTTTTTTATGACATGTAACAACATTATCATCAAGATAGAATGTACCTCCATTGGTACTCTTCTTATCATCTACACATCCTACCCAATCTGCATCTAAATACGCAATAAGGGTAAAGTCCTTACCTTTTGGATACCATAACCCATACTCCATAGTACCCTTGAGGTATTGAAAAATCCTCTTCACTACTGTCACATGAGTCTCCTTGAGACTAGCCTAAAATCATGCTACCATGCATACTATTTGCAAAAATTTTTATATAGTAGCTGTCAAGTATAGTAAGCTCCCAATCATGGATTTATACATAGTTTGATCAATAAGTGGAGATTTTTCATCCTTGCTCAACTTGCAACCTGTCGTCATAGGAGTGCTAACTGGCTTGCAATCCTCCATTGTGAACTTTTTCAGCATCTCTTTCACATATTTAATTTGAGAAATAAATATGCCCTTCTCCTTTTGATTAACTTGCAATCCGAGAAAATACAAAAGTTTACAATCATTGACATTTCAAACTCTTTATGCATCTTATTTGCTAAATCTTTACACAAATCATCTTTGTTGCTACCAAATATGATATCATCTATGTATACAACAACAACAATATGATGACCATTTTCTATTTTGACATACAAATTATTGTCGACCATACCTTTCTTGAACCCTTGCTGAGTAAGATAACTGTCTAGCCTTGCATACCATGTCTGGGGTGCCTGTTTTAAGCCATATAACATTTTATTCAACTTGCAAACCAAGTTGGGATCATCACCAAGCTAAAAACTGTATGGCTTCTCAATATAAACCTCTTCTTCAAGTTTCCCATTAAAAAATGTTGATTTCACATCAATTTGATAAACTTTGAAATTCTTGTAAACTGCTAAAGTAAGAAATATTCTAATTGCCTCTAGTTTGGCCACATGTGCAAAGGTTTCCTCGATGTCAATACCTTCAACTTGCGCATACCATTTGCATACCAATATTGCTTTGTTCCTGACTACATGTTCATCTTCATTCAATTTGTTTCGAAAGACCCATTTAGTACTGATTATATTTTTATTTACGGGTCTTGGTACTAACTCCCAAGTCTTGTTTTTCTTGATTTGATCTAATTCTCCATTTATTGCCTTTATCCAACTTTCATCTTTGCATGCTTCGGTAACATTTTTGGGCTCAATTCTAGATTGTAAAGAGTAGTTACTAATATTCTTATTTTTTGAACACCAACTGTGGGGTCTCCAATTATTTTCTCTCTAGGATGATCTTTATGCCATCTACCTGTTTTGAATTTCTTGTTTTCTTTCAATTCTGAACCACTTTTCGAATCCTCTGAGTCAATTCTTGTTTTCTTTTCCATTTCCTCTTCCTCATCTCCTTCAATGACATCTTCATAAATTGGGTAGTTCTTTTCATACCTAATTACTCAATCCCTTCCTTCATTAACTTTAACATCGACACTTTCCACAATTTTTCTTAGCCTCTTGTTGTAACATTTTTAAGCTTTGTTTTTTGATGAATAGCCAAGAAAAATACCATCATCCACTCCATATTCAAACTTACCAAGGTTTTATTCAGTTATTTTGATGTAACCCTTGCTTCCAAAAACTTTAAAATATCTTGTTGTTGCCTTTTTACCAAACCACAACTCATAAGTATTTTTTCTTTTATGCATCCTCAACATGCACTTATTTTGGATGTATACCGCAGTATGGACTGCCTCTTTCCAAAACAAATATGCTACTTTGCTCTCAATCAACATAGTCCATGACATTTCTTGCACTGCCCTGTTATTTCTTTCTACCACACCATTCTGTTGAGGTGTCATGGATGCTGAAAACTGTCTCCTAATGCCATATTTTTCACAATACTCTGTGAAATCCTCTAAAATGAGCTCTCCTCATCTATCTGACCTTAAATATTTAATCATTTTTCCTGTTTGATTCTCAAATTAGTTTTTGAAAACCTTGAACATCTCAAAAGCCTTTGATTTATACTTCAAAAACAATACCCATGTCGTCCTAAAATAGTCATCTATACACAACATGAAATATGTGTTACCATTTATGCTTTGTGTTCTCATGGGTCCACATAAATCAGTATGTACTAGTTCCAAAGGTTTGCTCGTGTAGTACTCTTTTGTTTTAAATGAGACTCTAGTTTGGTTCCCTTTTTGACATTAAGCACAAATGCTATTTGATGGTTTGCCAATGGTGGGAATATCTATCACTACTTTCTTTGAACTGATTTTTACTAGATTGTCAAAACTGATATGACCAAGCCTCTTGTGCCACAACCAATTCTCTTCTTCCTATCTAATAAAGCAAGGTCCTTCTGAAGTCTCCAAGAGAGTGTACAGGTTATCACATGTCCTTGATCTAGCTGCTATCGAATTTCCATTGTTTGCCTTTCTGATTTCACAACCTTACTTCTTAAAGATCACATCATGACCTCTGTCACAAATCTGACTTACGCTCAACAAGTTATGCTTCAGATCAAACATAAACAAGACTTCTTATGACCTGCTTTTTTCATCATTGATCTTAGCTAAACATCTACCAACTATCTTAGCTCCATCATTGATTCTGAATTTCACTGAACCACCTTCATATTGTTGCAACTTCTCAAATTTTTTTTATCACCTGTCATATGACTAGAGCATCCATGGTGCGGATTTATTCTATGCTTTAAAAGTTGTTTGTATGATCAAGGATTCCTTTTTCTTCCTTAGGTTACTCTTTTTCTTTCCACTCTGGTTTGATTACAATTTTGGGCTCTTGTTTTGGATTTTCTTTTTCAGTAGCTTGTACATGTTTTTCAAAAAAAATTATATTTTGTCTTATTCCATTTGGCTGAAATTTTCTTCCCTAAATTTGATTTGATGTAAATGTACTTCTATAATTTCTTGCAATATACCCAAAGTTATGGCAGTTATAACATTCTACTGCATAATCCATCAAAGCTGAAAAATCATTTCTACTGGAAAAATTCCTTGGTCCTACATTATACTTGCAATCTAAAATCTTATGTCCATAATAATTGCATTTAAAATAGTAACCATAAAAGGGATGATTAAACCTGGGTGGTGGTCTTTGCCATGTTGTTGTAGGAGCCATAAATATTCTTCTTATTTGATGTGTGACAATGGTGAAACCATCATTGTCAATTATCCTTTCATGCCTTGCATTATTTCTTTCCTTTTCATGATTCATTTTTGCTTGATTAACCTATTTGTTTTCTTCATTTTTTGTGGATTCTTAATTTGTGGCATTTGATCCATTTGATGATTCTCCTTCGTCAAACCCCAAACCAAATTTGATATATGTAGTCTTCTAGTTATTTATGATCTTATCCAGCTTCATAGAACTCTCTTCACGTTTGTGATAAGAGCCAATTTTCTGATTCATCTCTTCTAGTTGCATCCTTAAACCAACAAACTCTTCTTCTAACTTGTTGCAATAATCTATTTTCATGGTTATTTGTACTTCAAAATATTAGGAGATCTTGGATTCTTCTATCTGCGCTTTAAAACTTGTTATGATTTCGTTTGCATCCTTAAGCTTTCTTGAAATTTTCTTATTCTGTTTTCTTTGTATTCAATTCATCCAGAGCTACAATTAGTTCATCTTCCAAATTCACTTCTGCACCAATTTATTCTTCATCACATTCTTGTTCTTTTTCTAGTTTTTCTTCTTTGAATGCCATGAAAAGGGCTTCACCTATTTCTTTTTCAGAATCCTCACTAGAGTTGTCTTCTAATGATCTGACCTTCTTGGAGACGAAACTTTTCTTCTTGAAGTTACCTTTTCTAAAATTTGATTTTTTCTTCCAGTCACTTCTTTCTTTGTGTGATACTTCATCACTTTTGTTCTTCTCATTAAGTGGACATTTATCTACGAAATGCCCAATGCCTCCACAGTTGAAACATTTAAATGGTAACTTTCCTTTATATTTTCCTTTTCCCATTTTTAGTTTTCGAACAAAGTTTACTTCCATTCATCTGATGTCTTTTCTTCCTCAGATTGTTGTTTTGCTTTCATAATTTTTGGTACTTTAAAAGCAACTTCTATATCTGTGGGTTTAGATTTTCCTATTCTCATATCATATGGAGTGAAAGAACCATGAATCTCATCCATACTAAAAGAATTCAGATCTTTAGCTTCTTCTATAGCTGAAAATTTAGAATCAAATCTTTAGGGAAGGGACCTTAATAATCTTTTCATTATGACATAATATTTGATTTCATCACTGATTCCTCTAATCGAATTAATTACTTCATTAACTCTCAGCATATATGCCTCTATAATTTCATCCTCATTCATCTTTAATCCTTTTAACTAAGCTCAATGTGTTTGTAACTTGACCTCCTTGATCTTAACATCTCCTTCATGATTGCTCTTCAGTTTATCCCATATTTCTTTTGCCATTTTACAACCCATAATATGTATTATTTCGCTATCCAATAATCCACACATGATAGCATTCTTTGATTTTGAGTCATTCTCAAATAATTTCTTACCAACAACATTGGTTGGAGAAGTGGGTATTGTGTATCCACTATTTACTGAATCCCAAATGTCGTATCCCAAGGCACAAATATATGTCTACATACTAAGTATCCAAAATACGTAATTTGTTCCATCAAACAGTGGTGCTTTTTTTGATGAGAAGCCTTCACACCTGACATTGTGTCACTTCCAAGATCACCCTAACTAGTTAAGCCTATTTAGGAACCTCGCTCTAATACCAATTGTTGAACTAAATGTGACACTTAAAGTGGGGATGAATCACTGTATATTAAAAATTTAATCCAACTATGAAATCAAATCAAAACAAGTAATCACACAAAAATGCATCACATAACACTAGATTTATAGTGGAAACCCGATGTGGGAAAACCACTATGTCAATGGACTATTTGGACTCCCATCCAAATCTAACCTCGAAAATATTTGGTCTTTACAATATTTTTGTAGCACCAATTGCAGGGAATGATACAAAATATTTTATCGTATCGTAACACATTCAAAATATTTTTACTAACATTTATTAAATAATATTTTGTATTTAAATGGATAATCAACACAATCTTAATATTTCATAAAAACCTAATCGTATCTAACCCCTACCTCCATTTACGATGCTTCTGCTTTTATAGACCATATTCAATTGGCTCTTCCATAAATATTACTTTTTGGTCACACATTAGAAGATAAAAATAGTATATTAAAATAATATGACGTACAAACAAATATAAATTTGACATATTGGTGGTGAGTAGGGGTATATTTCTCGTTGTTTGAGGTTGTGATGTGAGTTTCACCAAACATGTATTTAAATATTAGTTCATAATATCTCACTGCTTTCTTTGAACTGATTTTTACTAGATTGTCAAAACTGATATGACAGAGCCTCTTGTGCCACAACCAATTCTCTTCTTCCTATCCAATCGAGCAAGCTCCTTCTGAAGTCTCTAAGAGAGTGTATAGGTTGTTAGATGTCCTTGATCCAACTGCTATCAACTTACCACTATTTTCATTTCTAATTTCACAACCTTGCTTCTTAAATATTACATCATGACCTCTGTCACAAATATGACTTACGCTCAACAAGTTATGCTTCAGACCAACCACAAATAAGACTTCTTCTGACCTGATTTTATCATCATTGATCTTAACTAAACCTCTGCCAACTATCATAGCTCCATCATTATTTATGAATTTCACTAAACCACCTTCATATTGTTGCATCTTCTCAAATTTTGGTTTGTCACTAGTCATATGACTAGAGCATCCATTATCAAGTATCCATGGTGCAGATTTATTTTGCGCTTCAAATACCGTATTTAAGATCAAGGATTCCTTTTTTTACTTGGGTTGATCTTTTTCTTTCCACTTTGGTTTGATTATAGTTTTGGGTTGTTTTGGCTTTTCTTTTTTAGTAGCTTGTGCATAATTTTTGGAAATTTTCTATTTTGTCTTATTCCATTTGGCTGAAATTTTCTTCCTTGAAATTGATTTGATGCAAATGTATTTCTATAATTTCTTGCAATATGCCCAAAGTTATGACAGTTATAACATTCTACTGCATAATCCATCAAAGTTGAAAAAACATTTCTACTGGCAAAATTCATTGCTCCTAAATTATACTTGCAATCTGAAATATTATGTCCATAATCATTGCATTTAAAACAATACCAATAAAAGGGATGATTGAACCTAGGTGGTGGTCTTTGTCATGTTGTTGTAGGAGCCATAAATATTCTTCTTCTTTGATGTGTGATATTGGTGAAACCATCATTTTCAATTCTCCTTTTGTGCCTTGCATTATTGCTTTCCTTTGCATGATTCGTTTCTGCTTGATTAACATGTTTCTTTTCTTCATTCTTTGTGGATTCTTCATTTGTGGTCTTTGATCCATTTGATGATTCTCCTTCATCAAAACCCAAACCAAATTTGATGCCTGTAGTCTTCTAGTTCTTTATTATCTTATCCAGCTTCATAGAACTCTCTTCACATTTGTGATAAGAGCCAATTTTTTTATTCATCTCTTCTAGCTGCATCCTTAAACCAAAAAATATCTTCTTCTAACTTGCTGCAATAATCTATTTTCATGGTTATTTTTACTTCAATATCTTTGGAGATCTTCTTGGATTCTTCTATCTACACTTTCAAACTTGTTATTAATTCATTTGCATCCTCAATATTTCTTGATCTTCTTGGCCTCCTTGATATTAACATATTCTTCATGAATGCTCTTTAGTTTGTCCTATATTTCCTTTGCCATTTTACAACCCATAATCTTTACCAATTCGCTATCCACTAATCCACACATGATAGCATTCTTTTCTTTTGAGTCATTCTCAAACAATTTCTTTCAAACAACATTGGTTGGATATGTGGTGGGTATTGTGTATCCACTATTTAGTGTATTCCAAATGTCATATCCCAAGGCACAAAGATATATTTGCATCATGATTTTCCAAAATGCGTAATTAGTTCCGTCAAACAATGGTGCTTTGTTTGATGAGAAACCTTCACCACCTACCATTGTGTCACTTCCAAGATCACCCTAGCTGGTTAAGCCTATTCAGGAACCTCGCTCTGATACCAATTGTTGAACTAAGCATGACACTGATAGGGGGGGTGAATCAGTATATATTAAAAATTTAATCCAACTAAAAATTAAATAAAAAAAATCAATCACACAAACATGCATCACATAACACCAAATTTATAGTGGAAACCCGGTGTAGGAAAACCACTCTGCCAATGGACTTTTTGGACTTCCATACAAATCCAACCTTGAAAATTTTTGGTCTTTACATTATTTTTGTAGCACCAACTGTAGGGAATGACACCAACCAACCTGGACTATAGCAGTACCAACTGTAAGGAGCACCGATCCCTTTTGCCAAGCACCGACTCAAAAAATTTAAAAAGATCTGATAAAAGTTTTAGATCTCATCAAAAGACCCTGAGTGGTCTAGCTCAAAAATATTCTCCTCTAAAATCTTACACCTGTCACAAACTGGAAAAAGTGTTACGGAGGCATTTTGTAACTGCTTCTGTTTCCTCCTCGGGTCTCCGTTTGGGCTAAAATTTAAAACATAATCTCTCTGTACATCAGACTACCTTCAGTAAAAATTTCAAGGTCTAAATACTCATGGATTTCTTAATATTCCTCCTGAAAAGTGGCCTCTAACACAGATTTTCCAACTGTCCAACTAAGTGCAAAATTGTCCAACCAAGTACCGGTGATGAAAATGATCATTCCAAACATCGAGATGATACCTCCAAAACTATTTTACCATGTTTCCTACCATGACAACATGCTTAAAACTGATCTGAATTGTCTGACCATGCACTACAAGCAAGGAGCACACATTTTTGACCATCTTTTGCAACATTGACAACTTCCTCACGATTTTTGCAACTTTTGCAAAATTGCACAAACAACCTGTAACAACTTCACTCGAATATCAAAAACATCCTCATAAGAATTGAACACCATTGTACATACTCTGAAAAACTGTCCACTACATCAACCTGTCCATTTGAGTGTGTTGACAACAATGATAATATTGTCGCTGCACCTTGCTCAACAATCTCCCTCTTTGGAATTGTTGGCAACGCACACACAATTTCCTGTAACTCTTCTCCCCCTTTAACAACAATACCAAAGGGCTGCTACAAACTCCCCCTAAGTCAATGCACAACATTCTCAGGCAAAAATTATTACACTTTGCAAGAATCACAAACATGAGAAAAAATATAAACAAAGAGATAAATGCTCCCCCTAAGAATGTGGTCCCGATAGCTAGTCAATGCTTGGGAAGTGTGACCACTCCCAATTTCTTGTGAAGGTACTCAAAGAATTCCTTGGGAAATGGTTTGGTGAAGATATCCGCTACTTTCTTTGTTGTTGGAACAAAATCCAACTTAACCTCACCTTTCGCAACTTTATCCTTCAAAAAATGGTATCGAATAGCAATATGTTTTGTGTGAGAATGCATAAATGGATTCTTTGAGATATTGATTGCACTTGTATTGTCACACATGATCGATATGGGCTCACTAAAATTTATTCCAAGATCATTCAATGTTTGTTTCATTCCAAGTACCTATGTACAACATGATGTCACTGTAATATACTCTGCCTCTATTATGGATAATGAGACGGACTCCTACTTTTTTTTATGCCATGCAACAATATTATCATCAAGATAGAATGTACCTCCACTGGTACTCTTCTTATCATCTACAAATCCTGCCCAATCTGTATCTAAATATGCAATAAGGGTGAAGTCCTTACCTTTTGGATACCATAACCCATACTCCATAGTACCCTTGAGGTATTGAAAAATCCTCTTCACTACTGTCACATGAGTCTCCTTGGGACTAGCCTAAAATCGTGCTACCATGCATACTATTTGCAAAAAATTTTATATAGTAGCTATCAAGTATAGTAAGCTCCCAATCATGGATCTATACATAGTTTGATCAACAAGTGGAGATTTGTCATCCTTGCTCAAATTGCAACCTATCGTCATAGGAGTTCTAACTGGCTTGCAATCCTCCATTGTGAACTTCTTCAGCATCTCTTTCAAATATTTAATTTGAGAAATAAATATGCCCTTCTCCTTTTTATTAACTTGCAATCCGAGAAAATACAAAAGTTTACAATCATTGACATTTCAAACTCTTTCTGCATCTTATTTGCTAAATCTTTACACAAATCATCTTTGTTGCTGCCAAATATGATATCATCTATGTATACAACAACAATATGATGACCATTTTCTGTTTTGACATACAAATTATTGTCCACCATACCTTTCTTGAACCCTTGCTGAGTAAGATAACTGTCTAGCCTTGCATACCATGTCTGGGGTGCCTGTTTTAAGCCGTATAACATTTTATTCAACTTGAAAACCATGTTGGGATCATCACCAAGCTAAAAAATGTATGGCTTCTCAATATAAACCTCTTCTTCAAGTTTCCCATTAAAAAATTTTGATTTCACATCAATTTGATAAACTTTGAAATTCTTGTAGACTGCTAAAGCAAGAAATATTCTAATTGCCTCTAGTTTGGCCACATGTGCAAAGGTTTCCTCGATGTCAATACCTTCAACTTGCACATACCATTTGCATACAAATATTGGTTTGTTCCTGACTACATGTTCATATTCATTCAATTTGTTTCGAAAGACCCATTTAGTACCGATTATATTTTTATTTGCGGGTCTTGGTACTAACTCCCAAGTCTTGTTTTTCTCGATCTGATCTAATTCTTCATTTATTGCCTTTATCAAACTTTCATCTTTGCTTGCTTCGGAAACATTTTTGGGCTCAATTCTAGATAGTAAAGAGTAGTTACTAATATTCTTATTTTTTGAACACCAACTATGGGGTTTCCAATTATTTGCTCTCTAGAATGATCTTTATGTCATTTACCTGTTTTGAATTTCTTGTTTTATTTCAATTCTGAACCACTTTTTGAATCCTTTGAGTCAATTCTTGTTTTCTTTTTCGTTTCCTCTTCCTCATCTCCTTCAATGACCTCTTCATAAATTGGGTAGTTCTTTTCATAGCTAATTACTCATTCCCTTCCTTCATCAAATTTAACATCGACACTTTCCACAATTTTTCTTAGCCTCTTGTTGTAACATTTGTAAGCTTTGTTTTTTGATGAATAGCCAAGAAAAATACCATCATCCGCTCCATCTTCAAACTTACCAAGGTTTTATTCAGTTCTTTTGATGTAACACTTGCTGTAAAAAACATTAAAATATCTTGTTGTTGCCTTTTTACCGAACCACAACTCATAAGGATTTTTGCTTTTATGCATCCTCAACATGCACTTATTTTGGATGTATATTGCAGTATGGACTGCCTCTTTCCAAAAATTTTCTGCTATTTTTTCTTCCAGTCACTTCTTTCTTCGTGCGATCCTTCATCACTTTTGTTCTTCTCATTAAGTGGACATTTAGCTATGAAATGCCCAATGCCTCCACAGTTGAAACATTTAAATGGTATCTTTATTCTATATTTTCCTTTTCCCCTTTTTAGTTTTCGAACAAAGTTTACTTCCATTTATTAATATACTTGAGAACCTGTTGTGACTGATCCACAACACACCCCAAAATTGGGGACCCACCTTTTTTGCATGCTTTCAAAGAAGATCTCAGTGGTCCAAATGTTAAAAAAATCAAAGGAAGAACAAAGTATCATAAAAAGAAAAAGTGTCGCGATATCGTGACATGTTGCTCCATCACGGCTAGAAATGAAAAGTGTCACGATATCGCGAAGTGTCATGTTTTCGTGGCTCAGAATAGCAAAGTACGTCAAAATGAAAACGTATCGCGATATCGCGACACGTTGCTCTATTGCGGCTAAGAAAAAGAAAAGGTCGTGATATCGCGACATGGTGCTGCCAAGAAAAAGAAAGTGTCATGATATCGCAACGGGTCACGTTTTCGCAGCTCAGACAAGCGAAGTGCAGTAGAACAAAAGGGCATCGCGATTTCATGACATGTCACGTTTTCGCGGCCAAGAGTAATAAAATTGTCGCGATTTCATGACATGTCATGATTTCGCGATTAAGAGTAGCCGAATGCATCTGGAAGAGAAAATGTCGCGATGTCACGACGTGTTGTGAAATCACGGTCCATAGAGGAGAGATAAAGACAAAGTAAAAAATGTCACGATATCGCTACATGTCAGGTTTTCGTGACTTGGAGCATCAAGATAGTATGAAACAATGAGATGATGCCAAATGAAAAGGTGTCACGATTTTGTGACAGAAAGCAGCGAGATGATGCCAAATGAAAAAGTGTTGCAATTTCACGATAGAAAGCAGCGAGATGATGCCAAATGAAAAGGTGTCATGATTTCGTGACATAAAGTAGCCAAGTGGTACGTAACGCAAAATTATCGCAATTTCATGATAGAAATCAGCGAGACAGCCTGAAAGAGAAAAGTGTCACGATTTTGTGACAAAAAATAGCCAAGTGGTATAGAAGGAAAAATGTTGCGATTTCGCGACAAGTTGCAGCGAGATAGCCTGAAACAGAAAAGTGTCACGATTTTGCGACAAGTTGCAATGAGATAGCTCGAAACAGAAAAACGTTGCGATTTCGTGATAGGTTGCATTTGCGCGGCCTATTGGCCAAAAAATGTCATGATTTCGTGACATGTCTTATTTTCGCTGTGCATGGTGGCGTACAAGGCTGTTGGCCAAAAAATGTCGTGATTTTGTGACATGTCTTATTTTCGCAAAAGACATTTCACGGCCATGCTGTTGTTTGGTCGCAATTCACAACGAGTCATTACAGAACATGCAGAAAAGCATGGAGCATGTGGCACGAAGATGTCAGGACTATGGTGTAACGCTTCAGGGCTAGCAGTTACATTTCACAGAGAAGATCAAATTTTTGACATTCGAGCAAAAATTTGAAGACAACGAAGAGGCAGGGAAGACGAAATTATGTAGTCTGGGAAATGAAATGAAGCGTCATAGAGCAAAGCAGAGAACCGCACCAAAAGGTTTAAAAGTAGAAGTACAGGATGGGTACAGGGGTCGAAAACCGCTACGGGCAGAGTTTCAGAGCTGAGGGTGATAAGCCATTCTGGGCCTACTTTTGGAGCGTTTTCCTCCACTTGTTCTGGTTTTGTCAAAATTGGAACATTCTGTCATTGTAACTGATACATTCTTTTTAATACAGAATTACAGAGTTGCATCTCATTGGCAAGAAAGGAGTTATTTTTTTGCATGCAAACTTGAATGTTTATCTTTCCCCTTTCATATTTTAGGTTTATAGATGAAGTTTAATGCAATTTCTCTTGGTTGCTTCATGCGAATGCCTAAATCTGAAAACCATAGTTAAGACCCCAGAAACCAGCACCTAGCTTATCTGGATTGTGAGAGTTTGCAGGTTCAATAGGTTAGGTTGTATGCAGAAAACCTCATTATCTTCGATTTTGTCGAATTGGATTGCAGCCCTCGAATGTATTCTAGTTTCATTTTCTTTACATTTTATTTTTATCTTTTTTGCACTTTTATTTCTAGAAAGTTTAACTTTTATTTTAATTTACAGTCATTGAAATAAACACTTGAAAATTCATCAAAATAGAAATCATTGCAATTTCAGAGTGAAATAAACCACAGTGCCCCTTGTTAACAGTTGCTTGCAACCATTAAGGTATTCCGAACACTCACATTGAACAATCAACACTTAGACCAAATGCTAACATAGCGGAGACCTTGGAGAAGTTACAAGTTTAATTTCTTTGCAAGAGGGGATTTGGAATCCAAATCCTATTGGAGAATGATATTTTCACAACTGGGTGAAAATACCACTCAAAAGATTGGCGCTAGAAGGAGGGCCTGAGCTGGTTTATTTTACTGTGATTTAAGTGCTACAAGGTTTTAAATTTTGAATATTTCATGCCCTGTTAATTGCTATCTTTACTCCTATAAAACTCGGCAGACTGTTAAAAGGAGGGCCTGAATTGGTTTTACTTTTTTTTTATTTTAAACAATTCGGGTATGTTGTATATCATTCTAACATTTTTTTTATTGTTCATACGAAACAATGTGATTTGATTTAATTTTTAAAATTTTGGTTTTGACTAACAAAGTGTTATTCCCATTCAGTTACTTTCATTTGATTTTAATGAATACATATCTTGGTTGATGCTAACTTGATTTTCCATTCGTTGTAGGTTGGATATTTCGCTAGTCATTTCATGCAGATGTGTCGGGATTCCTTCCTTTTTGACTAACAGATTTTGGTTCTAAAATTACATTTTGAGTTTCACTAATGATAACACTTGAGGAGCCAATGGTATCCCTGAGAGCTGAAATAGTGTCTCTAAAAGAGAGAATGGTATCTATGATGGAGGATCATTATAAGGGTTTGTCTATACATGTGATACCCTATCAAATTCCTAAAATGTTATTAGAGTTTCTACAATGTTTTAATCAAGAGGTGCCACTAGGATACTTGCAAAAAGCTGCATGTCTACAAGGATACATTATGTAAATTCCAGATTTTCTATGAGGAGGTGGCTTGTAAGTTATTTACATACATTTTGGATGATAAACCATTCTTTTGGTATGGCCAACTACCCATGGAGGTTAGGACTTCTTGGACACGGCTAGAAGTAGCCTATAGTTATAATTTTGGTAATCAGGTTGACTTATAAATCTTGAAAAATTAGTTTACCTCCATATGTAAGGAGCCTAATGAATCCTTGAGTCAATTCAATGGAAGATTTCATGAGTTGCACTCCAAAATGTGGGAAAACTTTAACACATTAGAAGAGGAAGCCATGGAAGTATACCTGGGAGCCATACAGCCCATAGTTGCTTCACTCATTGAGAAAAAAATGGGTGGCTTGTCTCTAGAGAAAATTCATGAAATCTTAGAAGAGATAGAACGACAAGGTCTTGAAGAAGAAAAGGCACAACATGTTCACATAAGAGTTTGTCCTTCTAAAGATATTGATGCCAACCTACACCAACCACTAAAAATAGCACCCTCCACTCCAATGATACCTAAGGTGAATGATCAAGGGGATGAATTTGAGTATCCAAATATTACAACCACCTTAGATGTAGTCCACGAGGAGGTGCAAATTGCTAAGCCAACATCTGCTAGTGAGGATTATGCAAAAATGATCTCATTCATAGAGATACATGATTATTCAGATGAAGGGGTTCTAAATTCAACAATGTTTGATAGGACGAAACCCACCATATAATTGAATGAAGTGGTTGAAAGTGAAATTGAAATAAAATCAATAAATAAATTTGAAGATATGATAGAATTTCACCACTTGTTCTTGGAAGATACTTTTGATGAGATGTGTAAAATTAATGATCAAGAAATTCTTCACCCTCCAAATTATGATAAAATTGAATCATGGATTATTAATTTGGACAATGATAGCCTTATAAATTTGAATTCAAGAAATAACCCACTTTTGGAAATAATTGAACCATCTAAGGAAGGTGAAGATGAATTTGATGAGAAACACATTGACGAATTGGAAGATGTTGAAGAAGTAGTTGAACGTCACCACTTGATTTTGAAAGATGATTATTATGATGCTTGGAAGAAGTGGGAAGACTACACTCAATCCAAAACTACTAATGAAACTTGTGTGCCAATTGATATATAGGACAACATAATTGCCTACTCAAAGGAAGATATTACAACTCCTGTACAATTTGAGGATGTTTTGGAAGAGGGTTTCAAATCTCATCAAATTTTGGAAGAGTATAATGATTCCGTTACCAAGGACAAAGAAGAAAGTGAATCAATGAATGAATCAAAAGATCATGCCACAAACATCATGGAATTTCATTCCATGGATCCGGATGACAATTTTTACAATGGTTGGGGGAGATATGATGATGCATTCTTTTCTCACACCCCTATAGATGAAACTCATATTGCAACCGGATATACAAGATATTGAAACTTCTACCTCACATGAAGAGATACCATGGATAGTGAACAAAGAATTAGAACCAAATGACAAAGATATTGATCAATTGGAAGCAACTCAAATGAAGGATCATCAAGATGAGTCATGGGACATAAACTTTGACCAAAAACATTTGAGGGTTGAAAAGGATGGGCATGTTTTCAATTGGGTGCCCAATTTTGGTATGTTTGATGAACAAGTAATCAATGAAGAATATGAAGACCATGAGGTAAAAGAGGGAGTTACAAATCCCCATCAAATTTCGGTAAATAAAAATGTTCAAAAGGTAGAATCTAACCTTTTATGTTCAAGCATCCAAAATTTGGGTGAAAATTTGCATGACCATGTTTTGAATTTGATTGATGTTTATGATGAAATGTCGTTAAAGGTGAATGAAAAACAGGGTATGATTTCTAATCACACCTTTGATAACATTGTTTTAATGAATGAAAAGGAAGTTGATGCACTTGAATTGTTAAATAAAATTCATCAACAATTACTAATTGAATCTAGGGTAAAAACTTTTAATGATCCTAATTTAGTAAATATCCTAGATGCTTGCAAACTGTTATACAAATTTGATTGGCCTACGAATTTGGAAAATAATTTGGCTTTAAAATTTGTAGAAATAGGCTCCTACTTACAAAATTGCATATTTGAAAAATATAGCCTAATTCTAAATCAAGGATTGAGTTTTAAAATGGAAGTTTTAGAGAATAGACAAGATAAAATTGAATATCATTTATTGTCTAATCAATTTGATTTGAATCTCACCTATGGTGTTGGTAATAGAACTAAATCAAATTGGTATGGTGAGCGTGGCAAGTGGAAATTTGTTGCATTGCTTGGTTTGATATTATTATTGTTGGATTCCTACAACATTTGGCATACATATTGTGTCATATGTCTTTTGAAATGTTCTAATCATGTTTGGGATCCGGGAAAGTGATAGTCCAAGCTTTGCATCATCTTGTATTATATTGTACATTTGTATATAGATTTTGGTTTTTGGTTTTGGGTTTGTGTTTTCAAGTTTCATTTTGGGATTGCTATTTGGATTAGGATTTAAGTTGTGTGTTTGATTTCATTTGACATGTTTAGTTTGTTTTTATATACAAAAAAAGAGGAAAATTTTGAGATGTCAACTTATGCCTAAGATCAAGAGAGTATGAAACATTGGAATTGTGTTGTAGAAAGCTCCACAAGTAACACAAACATCTTAAATAATATCGTTTAAATCTTGTAATGCATGAAGTTTTCAGTTTTACACATTATGGTGAAGTAGATGATATATTCCATCCACATTTCAAAAGAAGCAATGCATTCATATCTCATATCACATTCCTCATTGCATATACATGTCATCTCAGGTACATTTTCATTTCATGTGCAATCATTGAGAAGGTGTCGGATCCTCTTAGGATTACTACATAACATATATTAAAAGGATCCTAAGGTTGGGAACTGCGCTGCCGAGCTATCTTGAACCAAGCACATCCTATACACATTAAAAAGAATCTTGAGCAAAATGATCAAGACCATACTTGGAAGAAAAGGAGAGGTGAAAAGAATATTTCATGTCTATCCTATCATGCAACATAATCCTTGAAACAGTGGTTTTTACCACTCCCATAAAATCTTAAAGCCTAAAACTAGAGTAGTAAGGATAGGGTTAAATGCTCATCCAACTTAGGTTGAGGATCCAATTCCCCAAAGCTCGATTTGACCCACATGGAGTAGTAAGGATAGGGCATAATTCTCATCTCACCTAGGTTGAGAATCCGATTCCCCAAAGCTTCCATCATTCATTAAATCATAAAACTTGGATGGAGGGATCGTACTACATGTCCTCTGCAAAGGATGGGTAGTCATCCCAAAAGTCCAAGAAACAAAAATAAAATTAATATGTTCCATCTTTCATTTTATCATCTTGGATTGGAAGGATCGTACTACATGTCCCTGGAAAGGATGGGTAGTCATCTCAAAGGCCCAAGAAATAAAAATATTTTCCATTTTCATCTTAATATTGGATTGGAGGGATCATACTACATGTCCCTAGCAAGGATGGGTAGTCATCCCAAAGATCCAAGAAATAAAAAAAAAAAAGAGAAGAGAATGAATGAAGCCAAGTCATGGATTATGGGGTTATGTATGCTCATGCATGGCAACATGTCTTGTCTAAAAACAAGACCATTGATTGCTCATATGGATAGAATAGCTTGACCATTTCATCCATAACAAGTTAAATCATTTTGTTCAAGATGAGGTAATGAACTCCAAATCAAAATAGTAAGGATAGGGTTAAATTCCCATCTCACTTAGGTTGAGAATCCTATTCCCCAAAGTTCGATTTCACTCACACTTGCACATGGGTTCAAGATGGTAGTGATACATAACCAACTTTGGAATCTAGTAAATTAATTCAGTATACATATATTTTATCCTAAGAGGGTTTGACAACTTTAATATGTTTGTTCATGATATTAGAAGGTTTGAGCCTTTCTAAATCAGGTTGTTATATCTCTAGCATCTTTATCATACATCAAATCCTACACAAATCATTCATAGCCTTGCATGCAAATCATAGGTGAAACTGACAATGGAATGTTGATCAAATTCAAGCGATAGGGAATGAAAACACATTGCACACACCGAGCTGATACTTAATGATTTTGATGTTTCATGTATTTCTGATCTATCGATATTTGTTTATCTTCTATGTGCTGATGCCTGTATCTAATCTTGCATACTTCCAGGTTGGGTTCTCACCAAAATTCTTAGGAGCATTTGACAGCAGAGTCTCCATTTGTTGTGGCTGATCCACAACACACCGCAAAATTGGGGACCCACCTTTTTTGCATGCTTTCAAAGAATATCTCAGTGGTATAGATGCTAAAAAAATCAAAGGAAGAGCAAAGTATCACAAAAAGAAAATGTATTGCGATATCGCAACATGTTGCTCCGTCGTGACTAAAAATGAAAAGTGTCACAATATTGTGACGTCTCATGTTTTCATGACTCAGAATAGCAAAGTACGTCAGAATGAAAAGGTGTCGTGATATCGTGACGCGTTGCTCTATCACGGCTAAGGAAAAAAAAAGGTCGAGATATCGCGACATGGTGCTGCCAAGAAAAAGAAAGTGTCACGATATCGCGATAGGTCGCGTTTTCGTAGCTCAGACAAGCAAAGTGTAGTAGAACAAAAGAGCTTCGCAATTTTGCGACATGTCACATTTTTGTAGCCAAGAGTAACAAAATGCAGCAAAATGAAAAAATTGTTGCGATTTCGTGACACGTCACGGTTTCGTGATTAAGAGTAGCCGAATGCATCTGGAAGAGAAAATGTCGCGATGTCATGACGTTTTGTGAAATCGTGGTCCATAGAAGAGAGAGAAAGACAAAGTAAAAGATGTCACAATATCGTGACATGTTAGGTTTTCATGACTTGGAGCAGCAAGATAGTACGAAACAGAAAAGTGTCACGATTTCACGACAGAAAGTAGCGAGATGATGCCAAATGAAAAGGTGTCACGATTTCATGACAAAAAGTAGCGAGATGATGCCAAATGAAAAAGTTTCATGATTTTGTGACAGAAAGCAGCGAGATGATCCCAAATGAAAAGGTGTCATGATATCGTGACATACTATTGTTTGGTCGCAATTCATAGTGGGCCATTATAGAACATGCAGAAAAGCATGGAGCACGTGGCATGAATATGTCAAGACTATGGTGTAACGCTTTAGGGCTAGATGTTACATTTCATAGAGAAGATCAAACGTTCGACATCCGAGCAAAAAATCAAAGACAACGAAGAGGCGGGGAAGACGAAACGATGCGATGTGGGAAATGAAACGAAGCATCACGGAGCGAAGCAGAGAACCACACCGGAAGGTTTAAAAGAAAAAGTACAAGACGGGTACGGGGGTCGAAAACCGCTATGGGCGAGTTGCAGAGCTGAGGGTGATAAGCCATTTTGGGCCTGCTTTTGGAGCGTTTTCCTCCACTTGTTCTGGTTTTGTCAACTAGAAACATTTTGTCATTGTAAGCGATACATTCTTTTTAATACAGAATTATAGAATTGCATCTCATTGGCAAGAAAGGAGGAGTTATTTTTTTGATGCAAAATTGAATGTTTATCTTTCCCCTTTTAGATTTTAGGTTTATAGATGAAGTTTAATGCAAGTTATCTTGGTTGCTTCATGCGAATGCCTAAATCTGAAAACCATAGTTAAGACCCCAGAAACCAGCACCTAGCTTATCTGTATTGTGCGAGTTTGCAGGTTCAATAGGTTAGGTTGTATGCAGAAAACCTCATTATCTTCGATTTTGTCGAATTGGATTGCAGCCCTCAAATGTATTCTAGTTTCATTTTCTTTACATTTTATTTTTATCTTTTCTGCACTTTTATTTCTAGAAAGTTTAACTTTTATTTTAATTTACAGTCATTGAAATAAACACTTGAAAATTCATCGAAATAGAAATCATTGCAATTTCAGAGTGAAATAAACCACAGTGCCCCTTGTTAACAGTTGCTTGCAACCATTAAGGTATTCCGAACACTCACATTGAACAATCAACACTTAGACCAAATGCTAACATAGCGAAGACCTTGGAGAAGTTACAGGTTTAATTTCTTTGCAAGAGGGGATTTGTAATCCAAATCCTATTGGAGAATGATATTTTCACAACTGGGTGAAAATACCACTCAACAGATTGGCGCTAGAAGGAGGGCCTGAGCTGGTTTATTTTACTGTGATTTAAGTGCTACAGGGTTTTAAATTTTGAATATTTCATGCCTTGTTAATTGTTATCTTTACTCCTATAACACTCGAAAAACTGTTAAAAGGAGGGCCTGAATTGGTTTACTATTTTTTAAACAATTCAGGTATGTTGTATATCATTCTAACATTTTTTTGATTGTTCATACAGAAACAATGTTGTATATATTTCAATTATACAAATATTAATGAATGTTGATATATATTTAGATATGACTTTTATAGCTTGAATTATGAATTTTAATCATTGCATGGCTCCGTTTGACAGAAATGTTTTAAATTAAAACTATAGCTTAATGTTATGAGCCAAAAAAATATTATTATTTTATGTCATACTTGTTTTTCCTTTAATATATCTAATCTATCTAAGCGGGAGAAAAGAAGAAGAGCTGAGTACGTTACTGTACAAGATCAGGGAAAAAAATAAACCACACGCTAAGGAGTTTAAAAAGAAATAGGTCTTAAGATAGAACGAAATTCTATTACAGCTTATAAACTTACATTAAAAAAAACATAATACTACTTTGAAATAATAATAATTTGTTCTTGATCAGAACAAAATCCACAGTACAGGCCCATGTGCACTGCAGCCTACGTTTTCATTCGCTTAAGTCACTTTAAAGATTTCTATTTATTTATTTTCCATGCTTCACAGTAGAGGTTACAAACCGTGTCGTTCTTTATATAGCCTCGAACGTTTCCACAAGGGTGACTAAATTTTCGGTCCTGGTTTTAGCTTGGAGATGCAACTGCTTCAGTTGGGAGGGCGTAAAATCTTTGTACCGTCGTGGATTGTCGTGGTCCACAAGCTCCGCAGGAGCCCAAATTTGTTTATCATCTGGAAAGTGCAATTACACCGACAAAGACATGAGGGATTTCTTCAAAATCGAGAAAGAACTAATTTTGGTAATCTCATTCCATTATGTGTTGGTATAATTCATTGGTGGTTTCTTATACAAATTTCTTCTTGGTCATGTTGATCTACGGATTATTTAGAGGCTCAACTATCCAATTTAGTCTTCATTTCTTTTTGTGTAAGGGAAATGTCACTATAGTTTTCTAAAAAGTTTGAAGTTGTGATTGTATAACCTGCATTTTTTTTAACTATATACCATATTGCCCATAGCAAATAATTTGGCTTGAATGTCCATAAGTCTTGTTGTCAAGTACCCCTAGCCATAATTGAAGGTTTGTATCTTTTTTGTGTAACTTACTAAAAATAGAAAGGCGGTTTTAGGAGTTAATATTTTTAGTAAGTGTTCAAAAAATGGTTATTGTATGGTATATCAAAATTATTAGCTCAAAAAATTAAACACAATGAGATATTTACCACAAAACTAATTTTATATACCTCAAAATCAACTTTTTTTTATTGTTTTGATGAGTCTACTAGTGTGGTTGGTTTTTATCTAGAGGTTTGGTTTAAAAATTGAGTTATGTGTCTAACACCTTTTTATGATAAATATGACTACTAACTGATTCTTGACACGATTTTATCCCTTGTCTAATTTTGACTTTATCACAAATATTTCTTGTTTGTTCTCGTTAGGACTATTATATGTAACTATTCTGATTGTCTAAGGTAACTATTCTGACTATGATAGGTAATTGTTATGACATTGATATCCTGAAAACCTTGTGATGACTATTTTTTATAGAAATTTTTAACTATAACTATCTCTAACCCCCCTGTTTCCCCTATTTTAGACTCTAAAGTTTTATATCCACCTATTATACTCTTCTATGATTATGTATTATTTGTTTTGCATGCAACAACTTTGGAATAGGGATGTTTTCTTTGTATGCTCAACTTTTATGAAGGATATGGTAACATGTTTGAACTTATGGTTTTAAGTTAAGCAAAACAAAAATACTTGGATGAACATATTTGTTTGTAGGTTTAAACAAAACCAAGGTACGCTAGATAAATACCCATAGACCCTTTGTTAAACTGTAATGATGAACAATAGTGCTCGAAAAAATATTTTAGGCCACTACTCAAGGAGGATTCCATGCATACCCTTGAGCACACTATACACATATTTGATAGTATGAAAGGGTAATCTTCTTATATGCTATGTCTTATGGACTTTGGATAATACAAGACCAAAAATCTTCCTAGTGATAAAATTTTATAAAATCCTAGATGGTTTTCTGATATACCTAAATATACATGGGAGGTTAAATATGTGCATGAGTGTTTTTTGAGGCCTAGGTATTGGAGCTTGATCATCCCTCAATTCACTAGACGCTTTATGGGCTATCTAGCTGAGCCAATAATGTTGGCTTCTTTGTAATATTTTAAAAATCTTAGAATAGGGTTTCTAACCTACTCAACTACTGAGAAAAAAAAACTGTATATTTTTTATTTTGTTGGTTTTCTATTTTTTTAATAAAGAAAAAATAGCAAAAAATAAAAACACATAAATCTTATACCTAGCTGTCAAAATGGTAAAAATTATCATAGTCACAACAAAAAACGAACCTGGAAAGTTCTCTGATACCTCTTGTTAGGAACCTACTCCTAAAAATAAACACATTCAAACAAATACAAAAAATAAACATATATGCTCAAAACACACTCATGTAAATAAAATGCACACTATGGAAATAATTGCAAAAAAATAATAATTCCTCAATAGCACTAAATTTCAAGCCTCTTCGAAGGGGAAACCTCATTCAATACTTCGTTCCATTATGTAAAAAGATACATAAAATATTGTCCCTCATAGTTTTAAGGAATTCTTTTAGTACCTAACTCCCAAGGTTTGCTTACATGCAAAATGCCACCCAATATAGAATCTTCTACATATAATCAGTTACATTCTTGAAAAATGGTTACATAGAATGTTGCCATTTGGCTAGGTGTTCTTAATCCAAAACAATAACAAAATATTACAAAATATTAACATGGGTGTTACCCACATTCTACAAGGACTATTACATCAAGGTTTTAGTATGGGTTCCTAACATCTCTTGATTGTCCCCAAAGTCAATATTTTGATGATCCTGAATAAATTTTTATTGTGGACTATGCTAGCTCAATTTTCCTATGGGTAATAATTGGATTAGTATTTCTAGTACATATCATTTTTACTTGTAAATTCAACAACTTTGGTACCTAGAAAGATATAACCATTGTCTACCACAATAGTAGTTTGAATATAAAATTTGGTAATCAATCTCTATAGAAATATGATGATAATTTTTTGATACACCCACTTGGTTACTTCTTCAGACAACCTAGTAAAGTAATGCATGTTAGTCAATATGAAATTATACCTATCAGATAAATTTGAATTGATCACTCCAATGAAATCAAGACCCCATTGTTTAAGCGGCTTCTCTATGACTATAGGTTGTAGGGGAAGTTCTAGATTTCTCCTCACCATAAACCTATGACTTTTTTCATATTACTTAGCCATTCTAAATGCATTTACAAACATAGTGGACCAATAGGTTTTGGGGTCAAATATTTAGAACTATAAATTTTTGGATATGTGATATTAAATTCTTACACTTATTTATTAAAACCAAAGTTATGTTCTTATAGGTTAGGCATTTAGGAATCTTGTAAATCATATCTTGAATAAGCATTAACCATTACTATGAATATTCTTGGAAGGTTACCATATGATCAAAGATATAAGGTCTTTCCAATAGGACATCATAGATGTACAATGACACCATTTCATAGGTGACTATGTCACACAAATATTTAATGTCATACTCAAGGATGTACTACTACCTTATCTCAATAACTTACAACCAAGCTAGAGATTAAGGTTTATGATATACCATAGCTTAGAATTCAGATGATTGATTATGTCTTGTGCAATGATGTCCCTTTGGATTCAAATATTAATGATGATATAAAGGTGTTTTCCCTTATCCAAACAATAGTTGTGGAAGAGGAACTTTCATGCTTTAAAAGGATTAAAACTTATGGTATTTCTTTTCAATTGTATTCTTGTACTCATGTGTTGTATCTATTTTTGTTCTCTATTATATGTGGATGAGTAGTTATTTGCATCTACATGGACCACAAAATATTCTCTTTATATTAACATTCCAAATTGCTATGAGTGTGGATGTTATGGTTGTTGTATCTTTTATTGTCTATGTAAAAACTATTGCCTTTATTTAAGGGCTTAGAGTATTTGGGCTTGGAAGGAATAGGGGATACCTTAGGCATGCACACTTTAGGCAAGCAAGCATTTGGCAAATCTTGTTTTGGAATTGGGGTTCATATGGAATGATGAACTAGTATTTTTGGTTGGCTTTTTATTTTTGATCAAGTATTAATCTAAGGTAGTATGCATTTGCTAAATAAACCATGGTTATAAACTCCATCTATGAGTAAAAATAGTAGTTAAAGACATTAATATACTTGAGAACCAAGTGTCTCTCATCTTATTTGATTGAATGACAATAGATAAACTCATGAAACTTATTCATGTACTATTGGATAGATTGATATCTACACTATTACAACTATAAAAATTGTATATAATCATATTTGTAGTACACAAATAAGTAAAACCATTCACTATAACTACAAGAAGTCTATCAAGGAAGAGTGAGGATTGCAAGACTCTTTAATTTGACTACTAGAGACTTCATACCAAAAAATAACCAATTTTGACATCTTCAATATTGTGAATGCGATCTTGTTGGTGATAAAGAACTGAATGATCATTTAATATACATCTAGGTGCTAAAGCCTTGAGTGCAAATCATCAACATTGATCTAACCTACATTAAATTATAATGTAATTGTTAGTCTATACATTCAAAGGTCCATAAATCTAGAAGGACATAGGATTAGTATTTCCAAGTGGGGTTCCATATTGATGCATGCCATATTAGAATTACTCAAATAAATTGGTTATATATTTATTTAGAGAACACTTAATTAAATTATTTGATCCAAACATTAACACCCCTAACACAATGATTTGTATTTCCTGCAATGGTCTTATAGCTCTCCCTCATAGAGAGGATCACGAGGTGCTCAAGGTCCTAGTGTTACTTCTCTTTCAAGAATACTGAGAGGGGTTAGGGGTCCACATTCTTATGATCACATCCTTAGTCATTGATGACAATGATAATGTCACTCTCAATTACTCAATATGCTTCAATGGTCATGGTATGACCCACCTCAATCTCGTTTTTAAGAGTGGGAGTATGGTCCTCGTCTTTCATTGCTAATAGTTTTGTTGTGGAATTATTTAAGTTTATTTCTCTTACCTTTGTATTTTTTCTTAGCATATCTTAAATTACAATAGTTGTTTCAGACTTTTCAACCCTTTATAGTCCAAAATCAACAATAAAACTAATAACAAAAGCAACATTAAAAAACAAGCACAAATTATAACAACCTAAAAACAATAACATGTTTTTTTAAATCATGACTAAATTATGTCCATCAATCCTAACCCTTCCTCTAACGAAGAAAATTAGATAAAATAAATATGTTACGTACTCCTAATATTGTGTTATTGCTTATATTTATTATTTTTTAATATTGTAAAGATAATAGTGTGAAGATAACCTCTTTCAATTATGCAAACATTAATCTTGATATATATTTATATATAACTTTTAAAGCTTGAATTATGAATTTTAATCACTCTTTAATAAAGACTTCATTGCTCGCTTGACATAAATGTTTTAAATTAATGCTATTAGTTAATGTTACAAGCAATAAACCACTATTTTAGGTTATACTTGTCCTTTCCCTTTATGTATATAATCTATCTAAGCGGATAAAAGAAGAATAGCTGAGTACGTTACTGTACAAGATCAGGGAAAAAAATAAACCACACGCTAACGAGTTTAAAAAGAAATAGGTCATAAGATAGAACGAAATTCTATTACAGCTTATAAACTTACATTAAAAAAAAACATAATACTACTTTGAAATAATAATAATTTGTTCTTGATCAGAACAAAATCCACAGTACAGGCCCATAATACTACTTTGAAATAATAATAATTTGTTCTTGATCAGAACAAAATCCACAGTACAGGCCCATGTGCACTGCAGCCTACGTTTTCATTCGCTTAAGTCACTTTAAAGATTTCTATTTATTTATTTTCCATGCTTCACAGTAGAGGTTACAAACCGTGTCGTTCTTTATATAGCCTCGAACGTTTCCACAAGGGTGACTAAATTTTCGGTCCTGGTTTGAGCCTGGAGATGCAACTGCTTCAGTTGGGAGGGCGTAAAAGCCTTGTATCGTCGCGGATTGTCATGGTCCACAAGCTCCGCTGGAGCCCAAATTTGTTTATCATCTGGAAAGTGCAGAGGATACGCAAAAGACATGCGATCCGTCCACCCTGTGCATATCACGCGATGCTCTGCGCTGCGGTATATACCATTGCTCCATACCTGCAATTACCTTTATTCAATAGACAGTAGAAATGTATTATAGTAATGTAATCTTGCAAAAATTTGTTACCTTAAGGGAGTCACCGAGGTTGACAACGAACGAGTGAGGCAGAGCCAGGGGCTTGATGTTTAGCCACTTTCCTTCTTTTGATCTAATCTGGAGGCCTCCCACATCCTCTGCTGAAAGGATTGTCAAGCAACCCGCATCTGCATGAGCAGGCAGAGCCACCACTCCGTTGATCTTTCCATCAGATGTAAAGTGGTTTATACGCAGAAAGGTTTTGCAGTTATGGAAATCGGAGGCGTAGAAAGTCTGACTATCCAGACGGAGGCTCGCAAGAATGATTTTGGTGATCTTTTGTGCAAGATCTGACAAACATAGGGAGTATGTTCGGATCGTCTCGCTGAAAAGAAATACAAGAAAGAAGTTAAATTACAGACTGTGCAATTGCAAGGGTAAAATATAGAAGAGTTCCATATTATACCAGAAATCCTTTCCCTGTTGGGGCCATATCTTTTGAGACATTTCAAACAGCGTATCGCCATTTGGTAAGTCCATGGTGTTGAAGGTTTCGAAGGTAGGTTCAACGCTTCGGAAACGGAAATAACCCTCGTGTTGATTACAAGTAGCGGCTCTCTCTTTCGCCTCAGTGGGAAGAGAAAATAATTCGCTGCTAATGGACTTCACATTTTGAAGAAGATCATCGGGAATTCCATGGTTGACGAGGAGGAAAAATCCCCATTCCTTGCATGCTTCTCTAATTGTGGCGACGCCAGGATGATATTGAAGATTGTTCATTCCTTGTTCGTCAAGATCTGCTGGAAACTGTGAAATGTCAAGGACAGGAAGATCAACTTCATTTGAAGTAACTTCTATGGGGAATTGCATTGACGAAGCCATGAGGGATGTCTTCACAGTTGCAAAAGAAAGGGCTGTATTTTTCGCACTAGGGGGGTTTGTGTGTTTAAATGAATTTGGAGGCACCTCATGATTGATATATAGTTAGATATATAGTTAATTAAATGGTATAATTTTTTTGGTTTTTGGGAGAAACTTATGGCAGATCCTAATAGAATCTAACAGTTAAGGTTTTGGTGTCTTATAAAAAATTTAATAGTTAATTAAATGGTATAATTTTTTTGGTTTTTGGGAGAAACTTATGGAAGATCCTAATAGAATCTAACACTAAAGGTTTTGGTGTCTTATAAAAAATTTAAAGTTGAAACTGAATATGGTTTAAACTTAAATTTTGAAAAATCATTTATTCCAACATAATAATATAATATATATTAACTAAAAAAATCTTTTATACTTATATATACATGGCAAGTCAAGTATCTCACCATCTTATCATAGTTTTACTAACATTATTAAATAATAATTTCTATTGAAATGAATAATCAACACAATCTTTAACATTACGAAAAACACCTAATCGCATCTAACCCCTGCCTCCATTTACGGTGCTAGGGACTGCTTTTATAGACCATACTTAATTCCCTCTTCCAAAAATATTATTTTATGCTCACACATCAGAAGATTAAAACAATATGACGTACAAGTATGTAATTGGATTAAACCTTACAAACAAATATAAGTTTGGCATATTTATCGTTGTTTCTTATGTCAAGGATGGGCGGTAGGGCCGTGGAAACTACAGTTCATTTACACCAACACGACACGCACTCCACTCATAGTCAACACTGCTCTCACTCGAGCGTTTTTTTTGTCTTTTAGTCTTGTACGTACGCCGTCCATGACTTTCTCCGACATCGTCAATCCGCGTGTTACAAAAACAAGAAAAATAGACGGGAATTGCAAGTGGACGTCCGCGTCGATGACTTTATCGTCCGCGTCGACGACTTTATCGTCGGCGTCGACTTTATCGTCCGCGTCGATGACTTTATCGTCGGCGTCGACGACTTTATCGTCCGCGTCGACTTTATCGTCCGCGTCGATGACTTTATCGTCCAATCTGCCTGTCAAAAAAATAAAAAATGGACGGCAAGAGGGAATGAACGTCAACCTTTGATAACTTTCTTCAACATCGTCAAATCTGCGTGTTAGAAGAGATAGGACTTTCTTTGTTTTTTATGTCATATATGATTCTAATTTGATTAAAAAATGTTGATAATGCTGTTGAAATCCTTTTTCGAATTTGGTCTTATAAATTTAGTATCATGGTGTAGTTTATAACTTGTATTTGAACATAAAAATCAAATATATGATATTTAAGTATTTTAAAACTAAATACTAATATGTGTTTTTTTATTAATTTTTTCTTTAAAATAAAATTAAAAGAGGTGGTATAAAATTATTTTTTTGTACTATTAAAAGAAGAGGGTTTTAATGGGATCCCACAACCACTACAAAGAAAGCCACAAGGGCAACAAACCTAGAAAAAAACCTTGGAAGAACCAAAGACAAACTAGAAGAAAAGGCGGGAATCAGACCACAAGGCATCAAAGAGAGGAGAATTGAGATAGTTCTACCCCAGCTTATGAACACCTTGAGTAACATTAGCCGCTAGGCTAGAAACATTTTCAGTTAAGTCAAGGATGAATTTCAATGTACTCCAAATTTTACGCTCGTTAACATCAATCTTCTTTAAATCTCGAAGAACCAAATCTTTAAAATTCTCAGACATTCTGGGAGAATAGATTTCCTCCACAGACTTCTCCCAGGGAAGATCCCTTAGTATAAAATTGTTTTATTCCACCACCATTTGATATATATTTGATTATTATGTTGTTTAGATTGTTATTGAGTAATTTATGATATTGAGTTTTAAAACAATTGTTTATGCCTCTATCACTTGTTTATGCCTCTATCATTTGATATAAGTGTCAAATGGTAGAGTCATTGGGTAGGCTGATCTCGGCTGTGGAAAAATATTGATCCATTGAGTAGGTCTATCCAGACCCATACTCGATTTTCCACCCTTGTACCAAAAATCTCAATCTTTATGGCATACCCTAACTATACTACAAGAAATGAAACTATCAGTAGCTTCACTCTTTATCAAGATTTTAACTTTCTTATCAAATAGTTTACCATTCAAGAGCATTGGAGTGGCTTACCTATCTAAGTTTTGGTTTCAAATTATTGTGCAGATCCTGTGGTTTGGTTATTTTGCTCTCTTACTTAGTCTCGGTCAATTTGGGTATTGGTTTACATAATGTGGACCTCCACAATTGTAGAAACCATCCTTGGGACATGGGTGTCTTTCCTGTATCTGTTCTCCTATCTCCTTTGCCTATGACTATTCTAGCTACATCTAGGATTGAGGATTAGTAGTATTATTATTATTCCTCTATTGGAATTTCTTCTCACTCTTTGGATTACCCTTCTTTTTCTTGTTTTGATCTTCTTCCCATTTCATAAAACCAACACTTTTCTTTTTTCTTAGTCATTGTCTATCCTCTTCTAACAACTCAACATAATTAAAGTAAGTTTTATTTGAGTACAGGTTGACTTGAGTTTGGTAAGCCAGATTATAAGCCTTTTACAGAATTTCAGGTTTGTGCAAGTTTATTACTGATCTAATCTTAGGATCTACTCCTAAGATGAACTTGTGAACCTTCATCTTCTCATATTTCTCATATACTGGTACATACTTAAGCAACTTCACAAACTTTTGATAGTAAATCTCCATTGTCTTGGTTCCTGGGGGAGTGAAGAATTCCTTGATTGTCTCCAGATAATACTATTTTGTGAGGAACCTCTTCTTAAAGGCTTCAACATAGCCTTCCCACTTAAGAATTATTGGTTGAATATTTCAGTTAGCTTTAAAGGTGTTCCACCATTATAACCATGTCTCTTGTAAGTGGAGTGTGGCCTAAATTGTTCAAGTCACTGAGGAGTAGCTCTTCACGGGGAAGTAGGTCTCCAACTCATTCAACCAAGTCTTTGATGAGTCACCCCATCATTTCTAGTGAATTTAGATATTTTTCGTATTTTCATATCCTTGGCCAGTTCTGCCTCTATAAGGGCCCTGACTTCTTATTCTCCTGGAATAGGATTTCATTCCTAGTTCTGCCTTTGTAAGGGCCCTAACTTCTTGTTCTCCTCGAATATGATTTCATTCCTACCTAACCTCAGGATTTTTGTTCTATGAACTTTGATTCACTGTGGTCTCGAGCAACTGCCTTTGTTGGTCCATTTGTTCTTTCTACTACTTTATTTGCTCCTAGAGCAATGAAACTATAGTAGTAATATTCTCCACTTTTCTATTAGAATATCTCAAAATTTCTCCTCAGGGTCTACTTCGACACTATCTTGCCTAGCCTGCCTTGGCATTTGGGAAGAGCATCTTCTTCCTCTTCTTAATTTTGGTGCCATATTCCCTGGCCACACAAAATAATAAAGTAGGTTACAAATTCTCCTCCAAATTGCACTTCTAATTACTAGTTAGTTACAACTTCCATATGCCCTAACAACATAATATTATCATCCACTAATATTATTGATGGTCAATCTTAGTCCACGTAAGATTCCATCCCCAATAAGATATTTTATCTCCAATGTTCACACATCAAGTTAGGTCAATTCTAAGTTCTTTCCAGGGAAGCTTGTAGTCCTACAACCTAGAGCTCTGATACCAATTGTAACAACCCAATTCTAGCCAACCTGGGAGAGTACTTTTTTTTAAAAGAAAATATCTTATTCAAGGTTCACTAAAATATTTATAAATAGTTTATAGTTGATAAGGCATTACCACATTTCGGGACCATGACATTGTAGATGTCTCTCAAGTGGACAAGAGTGCTTAAACTCTTGTAGATTTTGGGGTTTATGTTGTATACCTCCATGGTATAAATGATGCTTCAAAGGGTCACCCCACATATCTTACATTCTCTATGAATGTAATATCTTGACCACAACATTGGGATTATCCCTTATAAATCTTTAGAGAAAGGGGACACTAATTTTCTTACGAATAATAATTCGATCTATGTTGGTACTTCTGGGCATAATGCCTTTAAGTTTAGTAATTGCACCTTCATGATGGAATTCCTAGTAATTCAGTGCTTAACCATCATGTCTCCATGATGGATTAGTTAAGGCAACTATCACTCCCTATGATAGTTTCACATGGACATGGGAGCCTACTCATTCAAAATGCCATCACTTAATCCTTCCCTTTTTGGAACCATAGCTTTTGATATATTTCACGTAGCGTATCACCATTTGGTAAGTCCATGATGTTGAAGCTTTCAAACGTAGATTCAATGCTTATAGAATAGAAATAACTCTTGTATGGATTACAAGTAGCAGCTCTCTCTTTCACCTCATTGGGAAGAGAAGATAATTCACTACTAATAGACCTAACATTTTGAAGAATATCATTGGGAATTCCATGGTTCACGAGGAAAAAAAATCCCATTCCTAATATGCTTCTCTAATTGTGGTGATGCCAAGATGATATTGAAGATTGTTCATTTCTCGTTCGTCAAGATCTACTGGAAACTATGAAATTTCAAGGACAATAATATCAACTTTATTTATAGTAATGTTTATGGGAAATTACATTGACGAAGGCATGAGGGATGTGTTCACAATCACAAAATAAAGGGTTGTATCATTTCACACTAGTGGGGTTTGTATGTTTAAATAAATTTGTAGATGGTAAGATCTATATAGAATCCACCTGCTTTGATTGTACATATGAAAGACACAAACAATGGCTACCACATATGGAAGGTTATCCTTGTTGGACACTTCCATGTATTTAAGGATGAATACAATATTTTATTTGGTTTTTGGGAGAAACTTATGGTAGGTGCTTTAGATTTTGGGTGGAAAAAAACCTTTTGGGTGGATACAATATAACAGTTAGAGTTTTTGTGTCTTATAGAAGGTTCAAAGTTGAAACTGTAGTTACCAGTGTATATAATTTGATATGGTTCAAACTTTGATTTTAGTGTACATCATGAAAAATCACTTATTTGGATATAATAATATACCATATATATTAACCTAAAAATCTTTTATATCTAAAAAGTAAATATAACATTTTTATTAACACATTTCAATAAATAAAAAAAATCAACACAAAAAAAATAGACTAAACCATACATATGCTTGATAAGTCAAACATATATAATTTGATATGGTTCAAACTTTGATTTTAGTGTACATCATGAAAAATCACTTATTTGGATATAATAATATACCATATATATTAACCTAAAAATCTTTTATATCTAAAAAGTAAATATAACATTTTTATTAACACATTTCAATAAATAAAAAAAATCAACACAAAAAAATAGACTAAACCATACATATGCTTGATAAGTCAAACATCTCACCATCTTATCATAAAACATTCAAATAATTTTATTAGTATTGAAATGAACCATCAACACAATCTTACCATTATACAAAAACCTAATCGTATCTAACCCCTGCCCTCCATTTACGGTGCTAGTGACTGCTTTTATAGACCATATTTAATTGGCTCTTCCATAAATATTATTTTATGCTCGAACATCAGAAGATTAAAACAATATGACGTACAAGTATGTAATTGGATTAAACCTTACAAACAAATATAAGTTTGGCATATTTATCGTCGTTTCTTATGTCATGGATGGGTGGTAGAGTCGTGAAAACTTCACTTCATTTACGTCAACACTGCTCTCACTCTTGATGTTCAACTTTCTCCTTTAACATTCAAACGTTTTCGTTGTCTTTTAGTCTTGTACGTAAGCCGTCCATGACATTCTCCGACATCGTCAATCCGCGTGGTAAGAAAAACACACACCCTCTTTTAACATTCAAGCGTTTTTGTTGTCTTTTAGTCTTGTACGCGCCATCCATGACTTTGTTCGACATCGTCAATCCGCGTGGTAGAAAAACAAGAAAAATAGACGGGAATTGCAAGTGGACGTCCGCGTCGATGACTTTATCCGGCATCGTCAAATCTGCGTGTCAAAAAAATAAAAGATGGGAGGGAAGTGAACGTCAACCGTTGATAACTTTCTTCTGCATCTTCAAATCTGTGTGTTAGAAGAGGTAGGACGGAAGTGGAAGTGAACGTCAGCCTACATGACTTTCTTTGTTTGTTATGTCATATTTGATTCTAATTTGATTAAAAGGAGTTGATAATAATGTTTAGAAATCTTTTTCCGAATTTGGTCTTATAGATTTAATATCACGTTGTAGTTTATAATTTGTATTTGAATATTTAACTATAAATGATGATATATATATTTATATATATTATAATATAATATGTGTTTTTTTTATTGATCTTTTTTTCATATTAAAATTAAAAGAGGTGATATAAAATTGTTTTATTCCACTATATATCATTTTTATGTTGTTTAGATTGTTATTGAGTAATTCATGATAATTGAGTTTTAGAACAATTATTTATGCCTCTATCACTTGTATATTGAATGTCTATATTTTATCACAAACAACCTCAAAGATAAATACTATAATGGATGAATGTATGCATTCTCAACCTACTCTTATCTTTATTTGTATAGTCTATCCGTCTATCTTGGAAATTAATTAGGGTTCTATGAGCCTGTAACTAGTCCATTCTCAAGATGATGTTGAAGGCATGTAGCAGCGCTACATATAAGTGCTAAATGGTAGAGTCATTGTGTACGGTGATCTCGGCTATGGGAAAACATTAATCCACTGAGTAGGTTTGTTCAGACCCATACTCGACTTTCCATCCTTGTGCCAAAAATCTCGATCTTTCTGGTATATCCTTAACTATACTACTAGAAATGAAACTATCAGTAGCTTCACTCTTTATCAAAATTTTAACTTTCTTATCAAATAGTTTACCATTCAAGAGCATTAAAGTGGCCTACCTGTCTAAGTTCTGGTTTCCAGTTGTTGTATTGATCCTGTGGTTTGGTTCTTTTGCTCTCTTACTTGGTCTTGGTCGATTTGGACATTGGTTTACATAATGTGGACCTCTACAATTGTAGCAACCATCCTTGGGACCTGGGTGTCTTTCCTATATTTGTTCCCCTATCTCCTTTGCCTATGACAGTTCTAGCTACCTTTGCAATTGAGGATTATTATTATTATTATTATTATTATTATTATTATTATTCCTCTATTGGAATTTCTTCTCAAACTTTGGATTACCCTTGCTTTTCTTGCTTTGCTCTTCTTCCCATTTCATAAAACAAATGCTTTTATTTTTTCTTAGTCACTGTCTATCCTCTTCTAACAACTCAACATAATTAAAGTAAGTCTTATTTGACTATGGTTGAATTTAGCTTGTTGAGCCAAATCATAAGCCTTTTATAGAGTTTCAGGTTTGTGCAAGTTTATTACTAATATAATATTAGGATCTACTCCTAAGATGAACTTGTGCACCTTCATCTTCTCATCTATATCATACATTGGTACATACTTAAGCAACTTCACAAAAAATTGGTAGTTAATCTCCACTATATTGGTTCCCTAGAAGAGTGTGGTCCACCATTCTAACCATGTCTCTTGTAAGTGGAGTGTGGCCCAGATTTTCGGAGTCACTAAGGAGTAGCTCTTCATGGAGAAGTAGGTCTCCAACTCATTCAACCAAACCTCAGATGAGTCACCCCATCCTTTCAAGTGAATTTAGATATTTTTGTATTTTTCATATTCTTGGCCAGTTGTACCTCTATAGGAGCCCTGACTTCTTGTTCTCCTGGAACAAGATTTCCTTCCTAGTTATACCTTTGTAAGGGCCCTAAATTATTGTTCTCCTAGAATAGGATTTCATTCCTACCTAAAATTATGATTTCTATTCTATGAAGTCTGATTCACTATGCTCTCCAACAACTGCCTTTGTTGGTCCATTTGTTCTTTATGTTGCTTTATTAACTCCTAGAGTAATGAGACTATAGTAGTAAGATTATCATCTCAAACTTTCTCCTCAAGGTCTAGCCTTGACACTATCTTGCCTAGCCTCCCTTGGAATTTGGGAAGAGCCTCTTCTTCCCATTTTCAATTTTGGTGCCATATTCCTTGGCCACACAAAATACTAACGTTAGGTTGCAATTTCTCCTCCAAATTACACTTCTAACTACCAATTAGCTACATCTTCCATATGCACTAACAAAACAATATTATCATCCACTGATATTATTGATGGTCATTCTTACTCCATGTAAGATGCCATCCCTAGTAAGAGATTTTATCTCCAAAGTCTACACATAAAGTTAGACCAATTCTAAGTTTTTTCCAAGGAAGCTTCTAGTACTATAACCTAGAGCTCTGATACCAACTGTAACAACCCAATTCTAACCAACTTAGGAGAGTACTTTTTTAAAATAAAAAATCTTAGTCAAGGTTCACTAAATTTGTTTCTAAATAGTTTATAGTTGATAATACATTACCACATATCAATACCATGACGTTGTAGATGTATCTCAAGTGGATATGAGTGGTCAAACTCCCATAGTGGTTTACCTTGTATACCTCCATGGCATAAAGGATACTTCAAATGGTCACCTCACATTTCTTGCATTCTCTATGAATGTAATATCTTGACCATAGCATTGGGATTATCCCTTATCAGTATTTAGAGAAAAGGGATGCTAATTTTAATTACCAATCATACATCAGTCTATGTTGGTACTTCTAGGCATAATGCCTTTAAGTCATTGCACCTTCATGGTGGAGTTCCTAGTACTTTAGTTCTTAACCATCCCATATCCATGATGGATTAGTTAAAGAAACTATCACTCCCTATGATAGTTTCACATAGACATGTGAGCCTACCCTTTCAAGGTGTCATCACTTAATCCTTCCTTTTTTGGGACCATATATTTTGAGATATTTCATACAGTGTATCACCATTTGGTAATTCCATGATGTTGAAGCTTTCGAACATGGGTTCAATGCTTGGAGAATAGAAATAACTCTTGTATGGATTACAAGTAGCAACTCTCTCTTTTGCCTCACTAGGAAGAGAAGATAATTCACTACTAATAGATCTAACATTTTGAATAAGATCATTGGGAATTCCATGGTTCACGAGGAGGAAAAATCCCCATCCTTAGCATGCTTCTCTAATTGTTGTGATGCCAAGATGATATTGAAGATTGTTCATTCCTTGTTCGTCAAGATCTATTGGAAATTATGAAATGTCAAGGACAGGAATATCAACTTCACTTATAGTAATGTTTATGGGAAATTGAATTGATGAAGACATGAGGGATGTCTTTACAATCACAAAAGAAAGGGTTGTATCATTTTGCACTAGTGGGGTTTGTGTGTTTAAATAAATTTGTATATGGTACGATCCATCTAGAATCCACCTACTTCGATTGTACATATGGATGACACAAACAATGGCTACCACGTATGGAAGGCTATCCTTTTTGGGCACACCCACGTATTTAAGATAAGGAAGAATACAATATTTCATTTAATTAATTAAATGGTATAATTTTTTGTTTTTATTTGGATTTGGTTAGTGTGAGAAATCCTTATGGCCAATGTTTTGCGTTGGGTGTGAGAAACCCCTTTCGATGGAAAAAATGTAATGGTTAAGGCTTTGGTCTCTCTTTGGGAGGTTCAATGTTGAAACTGCAACCGTGTGTGTGCATAATTCCATGTGGTTCAAACTTTGATTTTCGTGTACATAATGAAAAATCACTCGTTCATGATATTATGCTTATATATGTTAACAAACAAAAAAATGTTATACTTAAAAATAAATATAATATTTTATTTAAGAAAAAAATAGACTAAACTATACAAATGATTTTATTTTTATTTTTATTTTTATTTTTATTTTTAAAATTTTTTATTACATAGAAGAGTTAGTCACAACCACACTATTTTTAGTAACTAACAAGTGCAGGATTCAAACCATAAGGGTTGCTCCCACCAAACCTATTATGCTTCGTTATTGTTGACTCGGTGTGAAACAAACCACTAGTCGCGTCATCATCGATCTAACATGCACTCAAAGGATTCAGATCAAACTACTACCTTTACAAACATGTTGCCTTTGAGATTTGAACTTGGGTGTAATTTGGGTGTCTTCTTGGTAAATGCTTGACCAAACAAGTACTTACCAATCCACCTAACCCTCAAGAACTAAAACTATACAAATTATTGGTAAATCAAACATCTCACCATCTTATCGTAACACATTCAAAATATTTTTACTAACATTTATTAAATAATATTTTGTATTTAAATGGACAATCAACACAATCTTAATATTTCACAAAAACCTAATCGTATCTAACCCCTACCTCCATTTACGGTGCTTCTGCTTTTATAGACCATATTCAATTGGCTCTTCCATAAATATTACTTTTTGGTCACACATTAGAAGATAAAAACAATATATTAAAACAATATGACTTACAGACAAATATAAATTTGAGATATTGGTGGTGAGTAGGGGCATATTTCTCGTTGTTTGTGGTTTTGATGTGAGTTTCACCAAACATGTATTTAAATATTAGTTCATAATATCTCACTGCTTTCTTTGAACTGATTTTTACTAGATTGTCAAAACTGACATGACCGAGCCTCTTGTGCCACAACCAATTCTCTTCTTCCTATCCAATCAAGCAAGCTCATTCTAAAGTCTCTGAGAGAGTGTACAGGTTGTTAAATGTCCTTGATCCAACTGCTATCAACTTACCATTGTTTGCCTTTTTGATTTCACAACCTTGTTTCTTAAATATTACATCATGACCTCTGTCACAAATATGACTTACGCTCAACAAGTTATGCTTCAGACCAACCACAAATAAGACTTCTTCTGAGTTGATTTTATCATCACTAATCTTAACTAAACCTCTGCCAACTATCATAGCTCCATCATTATTTTTGAATTTCACTGAACCACCCTCATATTGTTGCAACTTCTCAAATTTTTGTTTGTCACTAGTCATATGACTGGAGCATCCACTATCAAGTATCCATGGTGCAGATTTATTCTGTGCTTTAAATACCGTATTTATGATCAAGGATTCATTTTATTACTTAGGTTTCTCTTTTTCTTTCCACTTTGGTTTGATTACAGTTTTGGGCTCTTGTTTTGGCTTTTATTTTTCAGTAGCTTGTGCATGATTTTTGTGAAATTTTCTATTTTGTCTTATTCCATTTGGCTGAAATTTTCTTCCTTGAAATTGATTTGATGCAAATGTACTTCTATAATTTCTTGCAATATGCCCAAAGTTATGACAATTATAACATTCTACTGCATAATCCATCAAAGGTGAAAAAACATTTCTACTGAAAAAATTCATTGGTCCTAAATTATACTTACAATCTGAAATCTTATGTCCATAATCATTGCATTTAAAATAGTAACCATAAAAGGGGTGATTGAACCTAGGTGGTGGTCTTTGCCATGTTGTTGTAGGAGCCATAAATATTCTTCTTCTTTGATGTGTGATATTGGTGAAACCATCATTTTCAATTCTCCTTTCGTGCCTTGCATTATTGCTTTCCTTTGCATGATTCGTTTTTGCTTGATTAACATGTTTCTTTTCTTCATTCTTTTTGGATTCTTCATTTGTGGTCTTTGATCCATTTGATGATTCTCCTTCATCAAAACCCAAACCAAATTTTATTCCTGTAGTCTTCTGGTTCTTTATTATCTTATCCAGCTTCATAGAACTCTCTTCACGTTTGTGATAAGAGCCAATTTTTTGATTCATCTCTTCTAGCTACATCCTTAAACCAACAATATCTTCTTCTAACTTGCTGCAATAATCTATTTTCATGGTTATTTGTACTTCAATATCTTCGAAGATCTTCTTGGATTCTTCTATCTACACTTTCAAACTTGTTATTATTTCATTTGCATCCTCAAGATTTCTTGATCTTCTTGGTCTCCTTTATCTTAACATCTTCTTCATGAATGCTCTTTAGTTTGTCCCATATTTTCTTTGTCATTTTACAACCCATAATATTTACCAGTTCGCTGTCCACTAATCCACACATGATAGCATTCTTTTCTTTTGAGTCATTCTCAAACAGTTTCTTACCAACAACATTGGTTGGAGATGTGGTGGGTATTGTGTATCCACTATTTAGTGTATTCCAAATGTCATATCCCAAGACACAAAGATATATTTGCATCATGAGTTTCCAAAATACGTAATTAGTTCCGTCAAACAATGGTGCTTTGTTTGATGAGAAGCCTTCACCACCTACCATTGTGTCACTTCCAAGATCACCCTAGCCAGTTAAGCCTATTCAGGAACCTCACTCTGATACCAATTTTTGAACTAAGGATGACACTGAGAGGGGGATGAATCGGTATATATTAAAAATTTAATCCAACTAAAAATTAAATCAAAAAAATCAATCACACAAACATGCATCACATAACACCAAAATTGTAGTGGAAACCCGGTGTAGGAAAACCACTCTGCCAATGGATTGTTTGTACTTCCATCCAAATCCAACCTCAAAAATGTTTGGTCTTTCATTATTTTTGTAGCACCAACTATAGGGAATGACACCAACCAACCCATACTTTAGTAGTACCAACTGCAAGGAGCACCGATCCCTGTTGCCAAGCACCGACTCAACAAATTTAAAAAGCTCTGATAAAAGTTTTAAATCTCATCAAAAGATCCTGAGTGGTCTAGCTCAAAAATATTCTCCTCTAAATATTATGTTTAACCTTTTCAATCTTCTCAACTCAGTACATTGATTATCTCATACCTTGCATATTTTTCAACCAAAATGCCAAAAAAAAAAATTCTTCACAACATGCACCGACAGTCCTTTTTTCAAAAAACCCACTTCTCCCTTTTCTTTTAAAACATATATAGGTTTCACATTAAAAACCCTAGCTCTTTGTTTTCAGTTACACAAAAGTACCACTCAACCGTTACATTCTTAGAAATTTCCAAAAATGCCAAAAAGAGCTGATAGGGCTTTTTGTAATAATCATAACTTCCTCCTCAAAATTTCAAACGGGCTAAAAATTGAAACATATATTATTAGATAAACCGAATACCTTCAGTTTAAATTTAATATTTTAAATCTTCATGGATTATTCGTAGTACCTCCGACAAAGTGGCCTTTGATGCTTATTTTACACCTCACATAAACTGAAAAAGTGCTCCAGAGCCATTTTGCAATGCTCACCGTTTCTTCTTCCAGACTCTGTTTGAGCTGAAATTTAAAACTTAAGCTCTTAGTATATCCATATACCTCTGGTAAAACATTTGAGGTCCAATTCCTCATGAATTGTTTAATATTCCTCTCGCAAAGTGACCTCTGACGCAGATTTTACACCTGTCACAAACTGGAAAAAGTGTTACAAAGGCATTTTGCAACTGCTTCTGTTTCCTCCTCGGATCTTCGTTTGGGCTAAAATTTAAAACATAATCTCTCTGTACATCAGAATACCTTCAGTAAAAATTTCAAGGTTTAAATCCTCATGGATTTCTTAATATTCCTCCTGAAAAGTTGCCTCTAACGCAGATTTGCCAACTGTCCAACTAAGTGCAAAATTGTCCAACCAAGTATCGGTGATGAAAATGATCATTCCAAACATCGAGATGATACCTCCAAAACTATTGTACCACATTTCCTAGCATGACAACATGCTCAACACTGATCTGACCTGTCCAACCATGCACTACAAGCAAGGAGCACACATTTTTGACAACTTTTGCAACATTGACAACTTCCTGACAATTTTTGCAACTTTTGCAAAATTGCACGAACAACCTATAACAAATTCACTCGAATATCAAAAACATCCTCATAAGCATTGAACACCACTATACATACTCCGAACAACTGTCCACTACATCAACCTGTCCATCTGAGTGTGTTGACAACAATGACAATATTGTCGTTGCACCTTGCTCAACAATCTCCCTCTTTGGAATTGTTGGCAACACACGCACAATTTCCTGTAACTCTTCTCTCCCTTTAACAATAATACCAAAGGGCTGCTACAAACTCCCCCTGAGTCAATGCACAACATTCTCAGGCAAAAATTATTACACTTAGCAAGAATCACAAACATGAGAAAAAATATAAACAAAGAGATAAATGCTCCCCCTAAGAATGTGGTCCCGATAGCTAGTAATGCTTGGGAAGTGTGACCACTCCCAATTTCTTGTGAAGGTACTCAAAGACTTCCTTGGGCAATGGTTTGGTGAAGATATCCGCTACTTGCTTTGTTGTTGGAACAAAATCCAACTTAACCTCACCTTTCGCAACTTTCTCCTTCAAAAAATGGTATCGAATAGCAATATGTTTTGTGCGAGAATGCATAACTGGATTCTTTGAGATATTGATTGCACTTGTATTGTCACACATGATCGATATGGGCTCACTAAAATTTATTCCAAGATCATTCAATGTTTGTTTCATTCCAAGTACCTATGTACAACATGATGTCGCTGCAATATACTCTGCCTCTGTTGTGGATAATGAGACGGACTCCTACTTTTTGTTATGCCATGCAATAATATTATCATCAAGATAGAATGTACCTCCACTGGTACTCTTCTTATCATCTACACATCCTGCCCAATCTGCATCTAAATACGTAATGAGTGTGAAGTCCTTACCTTTTGGATACCATAACCCATACTCCATAGTACCCTTGAGGTATTGAAAAATCCTCTTCACTACTTTCACATGAGTCTCCTTGGGACTAGCCTAAAATCATGCTACCATGCATACTATTTGCAAATTTTTTGATATAGTAGCTATCAAGTACAGTAAGCTCCCAATCATGGATCTGTACATAGTTTGATCAACAAGTGGAGATTTGTCATCCTTGCTCAACTTGCAACCTGTTGTCATAGGAGTGCTAACTGGCTTGCAATCCTCCATTGTGAACTTTTTTAGCATCTCTTTCACATATTTAATTTGAGAAATAAATATGCCCTTCTCCTTTTGATTAACTTGCAATCCGAGAAAATACAAAAGTTTATAATCATTGACATTTCAAACTCTTTCTGCATCTTATTTGCTAAATCTTTACACAAATCATCTTTGTTGCTGCCAAATATGATATCTATGTATACAACAACAACAATATGATGACCATTTTCTATTTTGACATACAAATTATCGTCCACCATACCTTTCTTGAACCCTTGCTGAGTAAGATAACTGTCTAGCCTTCCATACCATGTCTAGGGTGCATGTTTTAAGCCATATAACATTTTCTTCAACTTGCAAACCAAGTTGGGATCATCACCAAGCTAAAAACCGTATGGCTTCTCAATATAAACCTCTTCTTCAAGTTTCCCATTAAAAAATGTTCATTTCACATCAATTTGATAAACTTTGAAATTCTTGTAAACTGCTAAAGCAAGAAATATTCTAATTGCCTCTAGTCTGGCCACATGTGCAAAGGTTTCCTCGATGTCAATACCTTCAACTTGCGCATACCATTTGCATACCAATCTTGCTTTGTTCCTGACTACATGTTCATATTCATTCAATTTGTTTCGAAAGACCCATTTAGTACCAATTATATTTTTATTTGCGGGTCTTGGTACTAACTCCCAAGTCTTGTTTTTCTCGATCTGATCTAATTCTTCATTTATTGCCTTTATCCAACTTTCATCTTTTCTTGCTTCGACAACATTTTTGGGCTCAATTCTAGATAGTAAAGAGTAGTTACTAATATTCTTATTTTTTTTACACCAACTGTGGGGTCTCCATTTATTTTCTCTCTAGGATGATATTTATGCCATCTACCTAGTTTGAATTTCTTGTTTTCTTTTCCGTTTCCTCTTCCTCATCTCCTTCAATGACCTCTTCATAAATTGGGTAGTTCTTTTCATAGCTAATTACTCATTCCCTTCCTTCATCAACTTTAACATCGACACTTTCCACAATTTTTCTTAGCCTCTTGTTGTAACATTTTTAAGCTTTGTTTTTTGACGAATAGCCAAGAAAAATACCATCATCCGCTCCATCTTCAAACTTACCAAGGTTTTATTCAGTTCTTTTGATGTAACACTTGCTGCCAAAAATATTAAAATATCTTGTTGTTGCCTTTTTACCGAACCACAATTCATAAGGATTTTTGCTTTTATGCATCCTCAACATGCACTTATTTTGGATGTATACCACAGTATGGACTACCTCTTTCCAAATTTTTTTTGCTACTTTGCTCTCAATCAACATAGTCCATGCCATTTCTTGCACTGCCCTATTATTTCTTTCTACCACACCATTCTGCTGAGGTGTCATGGATGCTGAAAACTGTCTCCTAATGCTATATTTTTCACAATACTCTATGAAATCCTCTAAAATGAACTCTCCTCCTCTATCTGACCTTAAATATTTAATCATTTTTCCTGTTTGATTCTCAAATTGGTTTTTTAAAACCTTGAACATCTCAAAAGCTTCTGATTTATACTTCAAAAACAATACCCATGTCATCCTGAAATAGTCATCTATACACAACATGAAATATGTGTTACCGTTTATGCTTTGCATTCTCATGGGTCCACATAAATCAGTATGTACTAGTTCAAAAGGTTTGCTCGTGTAGTACTCTTTTGTTTTAAATGAGACTCTAGTTTGCTTCCCTTTTTGACATTAAGCACAAATGCTATTTGATGGTTTGCCAATGGTGGGAATATCTATCACTACTTTCTTTGAACTGATTTTTACTAGATTGTCAAAACTGATATGACCGAGCCTCTTGTGCCACAACCAATTCTTTTCTTCCTATACAATAAAGCAAGGTCCTTCTGAAGTCTCCGAGAGAGTGTACAGGTTACCAGATGTCCTTGATCTAGCTGCTATCAAATTTCCATTGTTTGCCTTTTTGATTTCACAACCTTACTTCTTAAAGATCACATCATGACCTCTATCACAAATCTGACTTACGCTCAACAAGTTATGCTTCAGATCAACCACAAACAAGACTTCTTAAGACCTACTTTTTTCATCATTGATCTTAACTAAACATCTGCCAACTATCTTAGCTCCATCATTGTTTTCGAATTTCACTGAACCACCTTCATATTGTTGCAACTTCTCAAATTTTGTTTATCACCTGTCATATGACTAGAGCATCCATGGTGCAGATTTATTCTATGCTTTAAAATCCATTTGTATGATCAAGGATTCCTTTTTCTTCCTTAACTTACTCTTTTTCTTTCCACTCTAGTTTGATTACAGCTTTGGGATCTTGTTTTGGCTTTTCTTTTTCAGTAGCTTGTACATGTTTTTCAAAAAAAATTCTATTTTGTCTTATTCCATTTGGCTAAAATTTTCTTCCCTAAATTTGATTTGATGTAAATGTACTTCTACAATTTCTTGCAATATACCCAAAGTTATGACAGTTATAACATTCTACTACATAATCCATCAAAGCTGAAAAATCATTTCTACTAGCAAAATTCCTTGGTCCTACATTATACTTGCAATCTAAAATCTTATGTCCATAATAATTGCATTTAAAATAGTAACCATAAAATGGATGATTAAACCTAGGTGGTGGTCTTTGCCATGTTGTTGTAGGAGCCATAAATATTCTTCTTCTTTGATGTGTGACAATGGTGAAACCATCATTGTCAATTATCCTTTCGTGCCTTGCATTATTGCTTTCCTTTTCATGATTCATTTTTGCTTGATTAACCTGTTTTTTTTCTTCATTTTTTGTGGATTCTTCATTTGTGGCATTTGATCCATTTGATGATTCTCCTTCGTCAAACCCTAAACCAAATTTGATATATGTAGTCTTCTAGTTATTTATGATCTTATCCAGCTTCATAGAACTCTCTTCACATTTGTGATAAGAGCCAATTTTCTGATTCATCTCTTCTAGTTGCATCCTTAAACCAACAATCTCTTCTTCTAACTTGTTGCAATAATCTATTTTCATGGTTATTTGTACTTCAAAATATTAGGAGATCTTCTTGGATTCTTCTATCTACACTTTAAAACTTGATATGATTTCGTTTGCATCCTTAAGCTTTCTTGAAATTTTCTTATTCCTTTTTCTTTATGTCTTCAATTCATCCATAGCTGCAATTAGTTCATCTTCCAAATTCACTTCTGCATCAATTTATTCTTCATCACATTCCTGTTCTTTTTCTAGTTTTTCTTCTTCGAATGCCATGAAAAGGGCTTCACCTATTTCTTTTTTAGAATCCTCACTAGAGTTATCTTCTAATGATATGGCCTTCTTGGAGATGAAACTTTTCTTCTTGAAGTTGCCTTTTCTGAAATTTGATTTTTTCTTCCAGTCACTTCCTTCTTCGTGCGATACTTCATCACTTTTGTTCTTCTAATTAAGTGGACATTTAGCTACGAAATGCCCAATGCCTCCACAGTTGAAACATTTAAATGGTAACTTTCCTCTATATTTTCCTTTTCCTCTTTTTAGTTTTCGAACAAAGTTTACTTCCATTTCATCTGATGTCTCTTCTTCCTCAGATTGTTGTTTTGCTTTCATAATTTTTTGGGCTTTAAAAGCAGCTTCTCTATCTGTGGGTTTAGATTTTCCTATTCTCATATCATATGCAGTGAAAGAACCATGAATCTCATCCATACTAAAAGAATTCAGATCTTTAGCTTCTTCTATAGCTGAAACTTTAGAATCAAATCTTTGGGGAAGGGAATTTAATAATATTTTCACGATGACATAATATTTGATTTCATCACTAAGTCCTCTAATCGAATTAATGACTTCATTAACTCTCAGCATATATGCCTCTATAATTTCATCCTCATTCATCTTTAATCCTTTGAACTGAGCTTGATGTGTTTGTAACTTGACCTCCTTGATCTTAACATCTCCTTCATGATTGCTCTTCAGTTTATCCCATATTTCTTTTGCCATTTTACAACCCATAATATTTATCAGTTCGCTATCCACTAATCCACACATGATAGCATTCTTTGCTTTTGAGTCATTCTCAAATAATTTCTTACCAGCAACATTGGTTGGAGAAGTGGGTATTATGTATCCACTATTTATTGAATCCCAAATGTCATATCCCAAGGCACAAATATATGTCTACATACTAAGTATCTAAAATACGTAATTAGTTCCATCAAACAATGGTGCTTTTTTTGATGAGAAGCCTTCACACCTGACATTGTGTCACTTCCAAGATCACCCTAACCAGTTAAGCCTATTTAGGAACCTCGCTCTGATACCAATTGTTGAACTAAACGTGACACTTAAAGGGGGGGTGAATCAGTGTATATTAAAAATTTAATCCAACTATGAAATCAAATCAAAACAAGTAATCACACAAAATGCATCACATAACACCAGATTTATAGTGGAAACCTGATGTGGGAAAACCACTGTGTCAATGGACTATTTGGACTCCCATCCAAATCTAACCTCAAAAATATTTGGTCTTTACAATATTTTTGTAGCACCAACTGCAGGGAATGATACCAACCAACCCGAAATTTAGCAGCAGCAACTGTAAGGAGCATCGACTCGACAAATTTAAGAAGCTCTTATAAAAGTTTTAGATCTCATCAAAATACCCTGAGTGGTCTAGCTCACAAATCTTCTCCTCTAAAATCTTTTGTCTAACCTTTTCAATCTTCTCAACTCTGCACATTGATTTTTGGAGTCACTAAGGAGTAGCTCTTCATGGAGAAGTAGGTCTCCAACTCATTCAACCAAACCTCAGATGAGTCATCCCATCCTTTCAAGTGAATTTAGATATTTTTGTATTTTTCATATTCTTGGCCAGTTGTACCTCTATAAGAGCCCTGACTTCTTGTTCTCCTGGAACAAGATTTCCTTCCTAGTTATACCTTTGTAAGGGCCCTAACTTCTTGTTCTCCTAGAATAGGATTTCATTCCTACCTAAAATTAGGATTTCTATTCTATGAAGTCTGATTCACTATGGTCTCCAACAATTGCCTTTGTTGTTCCATTTGTTCTTTATGTTGCTTTATTAACTCCTAGAGTAATGAGACTATAGTAGTAAGATTATCCACTTTTTTTTTTGAATTTCTCAAACTTTCTCCTCAGGGTCTAGCCTTGACACTATCTTGCCTAGCCTCCCTTGGAATTTGGGAAGAGCCTCTTCTTCCCATTTTCAATTTTGGTGCCATATTCCCTGGCCACACAAAATACTAACATTAGGTTGCAATTTCTCCTCCAAATTACACTTCTAACTACTAGTTAGCTACATCTTCCATATGCACTAACAAAACAATATTATCATCAACTGATATTATTGATGGTCAGTCTATCTTGGTACTTCTAGGCATAATGCCTTTAAGTCATTGCACCTTTGTGGTGGAGTTCCTAGTACTTCAGTGCTTAACCATCCCATATCCACGATGGATTAGTTGAAGAAACTATCACTCCCTATGATAGTTTCACATGGACACGTGAGCCTACCCTTTCAAGGTGTCATCACTTAATCCTTCCTTTTTTGGGACCATATATTTTGAGATATTTCATACAGTGTATCACCATTTGGTAAGTCCATGATGTTGAAGCTTTCAAACATGGGTTCAATGCTTGGAGAATAGAAATAACTCTTGTATGGATTACAAGTAGCAACTCTCTCTTTTGCCTCACTAGGAAGAGAAGATAATTCACTACTAATAGATCTAACATTTTGAATAAGATCATTGGGAATTCCATGGTTCACGAGGAGGAAAAATCCCCATTCCTAGCATGCTTCTCTAATTGTGGTGATGCCAAGATGATGTTGAAGATTTTTCATTCCTTGTTCGTCAAGATCTATTGGAAATTATGCAATGTCAAGGACAGGAAGATCAACTTCACTTATAGTAATGTTTATGGGAAATTGCATTGATGAAGACATGAGGGATGTCTTTACAATCACAAAAGAAAGGGTTGTATCATTTTGCACTAGTGGGGTTTGTGTGTTTAAATAAATTTGTATATGGTAAGATCCATATAGAATCCACCTACTTTGATTGTACATATGGATGACACAAACAATGGCTACCACGTATGGAATGCTATTCTTTTTGGGCACACCCACGTATTTAAGATAAGGAAGAATACAATATTTCATTTAATTAATTAAATGGTATAATTTTTTGTTTTTCTTTGGATTTGGTTAGTGTGAGAAACCCCTATGGCCAATGTTTTGCGTTGGGTGTGAGAAACCCCTTTCGGTGGAAAAAACATAATGGTTAAGGCTTTGGTCTCTCTTTGGGAGATTCAAAGTTGAAACCGCAACTGTGTGTGTGCACAATTCCATGTGGTTCAAACTTTGGTTTTCGTGTACATAATGAAGAATCACTCGTTCATGATATTATGCTTATATATGTTAACAAAAAAAAATTGTTATACTTAAAAATAAATGTAATATTTTATTTAATAAAAAAATAGACTAAACTATACAGATGATTTTATTTTTATTTTTATTTTTAAAATTTTTGATTACATAGAAGAGTTAGTCACAACCACACTATTTTTAGTAACTAACAAGTGCAGGCTTCAAACCATAAGGGTTTCTCCCACCAAACCTATTCTGCTTCATTATTTTTGACTCGATGTGAAACGAACCACTAGTCGTGTCATCATCGATCTAACATGCACTCAAAGGATTCAGATCAAACTACTACCTTTACAAACATGTTGCCTTCGAGATTTGAACTTGGGTGTAATTTGGGTGTCTTCTTGGTAAATGCTTGACCAAACAAGTACTTACCAATCCACCTAACCCTCGAGAACTAAAACTATACAAATTATTGGTAAATCAAACATCTCACCATTTTATCGTAACACATTCAAAATATTTTTACTAACATTTATTAAATAATATTTTGTATTTAAATGGACAATCAACACAATCTTAATATTTCACAAAACCTAATCGTATCTAACCCCTACCTCCATTTACGATGCTTCTGCTTTTATAGACCATATTCAATTGGCTCTTCCATAAATATTACTTTTTGGTCACACATTAGAAGATAAAAATAGTATATTAAAACAATATGACGTACAAACAAATATAAATTTGACATATTGGTGGTGAGTAGGGACATATTTCTCGTTGTTTGAGGTTGTGATGTGAGTTTCACCAAACATGTATTTAAATATTAGTTTATAATATCTCACTGCTTTCTTTGAACTGATTTTTACTAGATTGTCAAAACTGATATGACCGAGCCTCTTGTGCCACAACCAATTCTCTTCTTCCTATCCAATCAAGCAAGCTCCTTCTGAAGTCTCTGAGAGAGTGTACAGGTTGTTAGATGTCCTTGATCCAACTGCTATCAACTTACCACTGTTTGCCTTTCTAATTTGTTAACCTTGCTTCTTAAATATTACATCATGACCTCTGTCACAAATATGACTTACGCTCAACAAGGTATGCTTCAGAACAACCACAAATAAGACTTCTTCTGACCTGATTTTATCGTCATTGATCTTAACTAAACCTCTGCCAACTATCGTAGCTCCATCATTATTTTTGAATTTCACTGAACCACCTTCATATTGTTGCAACTTCTCAAATTTTTGTTTGTCACTAGTCATATGAATGGAGCATCCACTATCAAGTATCCATGGTGCAGATTTATTTTGCGCTTTAAATACCGTATTTACGATCAAGGATTCCTTTTTTTACTTAGGTTGCTCTTTTTCTTTCCACTTTGGTTTGATTATAGTTTTGGGCTCTTGTTTTGGCTTTTCTTTTTCAGTAGCTTGTGCATGATTTTTGGAAATTTTCTATTTTGTCTTATTCCATTTGGCTAAAATTTTCTTCCCTAAAATTGATTTGATGCAAATGTACTTCTATAATTTCTTGCAATATGCCCAAAGTTATGACAGTTATAACATTCTACTGCATAATCCATCAAAGGTGAAAAAGCATTTCTACTGGTAAAATTCATTGCTCCTAAATTATACTTGCAATCTGAAATCTTATGTCCATAATCAATGCATTTAAAATAGTACCAATAAAAGGGATGATTGAACCTAGGTGGTGGTCTTTGCCATGTTGTTGTAGGAGCCATAAATATTCTTCTTCTTTGATGTGTGATATTGGTGAAACCATCATTGTCAATTCTCCTTTCGTGCCTTGCATTATTGCTTTCCTTTGCATGATTCGTTTTTGCTTGATTAACATGTTTCTTTTCTTCATTCTTTGTGGATTCTTCATTTGTGGTCTTTGATCCATTTGATGATTCTCCTTCATCAAAACCCAAACCAAATTTGATGCCTGTAGTCTTCTGGTTCTTTATTATCTTATCCAGCTTCATAGAACTCTCTTCACGTTTGTGATAAGAGCCAATTTTTTGATTCATCTCTTCTAGCTGCATCCTTAAACCAACAATATCTTCTTCTAACTTGCTGCAATAATCTATTTTCATGGTTATTTGTACTTCAATATCTTCGAAGATCTTCTTGGATTCTTCTATCTGCACTTTCAAACTTGTTATTATTTCATTTACATCCTCAATATTTCTTGATCTTCTTGGCCTCCTTGATCTTAACATCTTCTTCATGAATGCTCTTCAGTTTGTCCTATATTTCCTTTGCCATTTTACAACCCATAATATTTACCAATTCACTGTCCACTAATCCACACATGATAGCATTCTTTTCTTTTGAGTCATTCTCAAACAGTTTCTTACCAACAACATTGGTTGGATATGTGGTGGGTATTGTGTATCCACTATTTAGTGTATTCCAAATGTCATATCCCAAGGCACAAAGATATATTTGCATCATGAGTTTCCAAAATGCGTAATTAGTTCCGTCAAACAATGGTGCTTTGTTTGATGAGAAGCCTTCACCACCTGCCATTGTGTCACTTCCAAGATCACCCTAGCCGATTAAGCCTATTCAGGAACCTCGCTCTGATACCAATTGTTGAACTAAGCATGACACTGAGAGGGGGGGTGAATCAGTATATATTAAAAATTTAATCCAACTAAAAATTAAATCAAAAAAATCAATCACACAAACATGCATCACATAACACCAAATTTATAGTGGAAACCCGGTGTAGGAAAACCACTGTGCCAATGGACTATTTGGACTTCCATCTAAATCCAACCTCGAAAATGTTTGGTCTTTACATTATTTTTGTAGCACCAACTGTAGGGAATGACACCAACCAACCCGGACTATAGCAATACCAACTGTAAGGAGCACCGATCCCTGTTGCCAAGCACCGACTCAACAAATTTAAAAAGCTCTGATAAAAGTTTTAGATCTCATCAAAATACCTTGAGTGGTCTAGCTCAAAAATATTCTCATCTAAAATCTTACACCTGTCACAAACTGGAAAAAGTGTTATGGAGGCATTTTGCAACTGCTTTCGTTTCCTCCTCGGGTCTCCCTTTGGGCTAAAATAAAAACTTAATCTCTCTGTACATCAGACTACCTTCAGTAAAAATTTCAAGGTCTAAATCCTCATGGATTTCTTAATATTCCTCCTGAAAAGTGGCCTCTAACGCAGATTTTCCAACTGTCCAACTAAGTGCAAAATTGTCCAACCAAGTACCGGTGATGAAAATGATCATTCCAAACATTGAGATGATACCTCCAAAACTATTCTACCACATTTCCTAGCATGACAACATGCTCAAAACTGATCTGACCTATCCGACCATGCACTACAAGCAAGGAGCACACATTTTTGACAACTTTTGCAACATTGACAACTTCCTCACGATTTTTGCAACTTTTGCAAAATTGCACGAACAACCTGTAACAACTTCACTCGAATATCAAAAACATCCTCATAAGCATTGAAAACAACTGTACATACTCCGAACAACGGTCCACTACATCAACCTATCAATCTGAGTGTGTTGACAACAATGACAATATTGTCGCTGCACCTTCCTCAACAATCTCCCTCTTTGGAATTGTTGGCAACATACGCACAATTTCCTGTAACTCTTCTCCCCCTTTAACAACAATACCAAAGGGCTGCTGCAAACTCCCCCTGAGTCAATGCACAACATTCTTAGGCAAAAATTATTACACTTAGCAAGAATCATAAACATGAGAAAAAATATAAACAAAGAGATAAATGCTCCCCCTAAGAATGTGGTCCCGATAGCTAGTCAATGCTTGGGAAGTGTGACCACTTCTAATTTATTGCGAAGGTACTCAAAGACTTCCTTGGGCAATGGTTTGGTGAAGATATCCGCTACTTGCTTTGTTGTTGGAACAAAATCCAACTTAACCTCACCTTTCGCAATTTTCTCCTTCAAAAAATGGTATTGAATAGCAATATGTTTTGTGCGAGAATGCATAACTGGATTCTTTGAGATATTGATTGCACTTGTATTGTCACACATGATTGATATGGGCTCACTAAAATTTATTCCAAGATCATTCAATGTTTGTTTCATTCCAAGTACCTATGTACAACATGATGTCGCTGCAATATACTCTGCATCTGTTGTGGATAATGAGATGGACTTCTACTTTTTGTTATGCCATGCAACAATATTATCATCAAGATAGATGTACCTCCACTGGTACTCTTATTATCATCTACACATCCTGCCCAATCTGCATCTAAATACACAATAAGGGTGAAGTCCTTACCTTTTGGATACCATAACCCATACTCCATAGTACCCTTGAGGTATTGAAAAATCCTCTTCACTACTGTCACATGAGTCTCCTTGGGACTAGCCTAAAATCGTGCTACCATGCATACTATTTGCAAAATTTATGATATAGTAGCTATCAAGTACAGTAAGCTCCCAATCATGGATCTGTACATAGTTTGATCAACAAGTGGAGATTTGTCATCCTTGCTCAAATTGCAACCTGTCTTCATAGGAGTGCTAACTGGCTTGCAATCCTCCATTGTGAACTTTTTCAGCATCTCTTTCACATATTTAATTTGAGAAATAAATATGCCCTTCTCCTTTTGATTAACTTGCAATCCGAGAAAATACAAAAGTTTACAATCATTGACATTTCAAACTCTTTCTACATCTTATTTGGTAAATCTTTACACAAATCGTCTTTGTTGTTGCCAAATATGATATCATCTATGTATACAACAACAACAATATGATGACCATTTTATGTTTTGACATACAAATTATTGTCCACCATACCTTTCTTGAACCCTTGCTGAGTAAGATAACTGTCTAGCCTTGCATACCATGTCTGGGGTGCCTGTTTTAAGCCATATAACATTTTCTTCAACTTGCAAACCAAGTTGGGATCATCACCAAGCTAAAAACCGTATGGCTTCTCAATATAAACCTCTTCTTCAAGTTTCCCATTAAAAAATGTTGATTTCACATCAATTTGATAAACTTTGAAATTCTTGTAAACTACTAAAGCAAGAAATATTCTAATTGCCTCTAGTCTGGCCACATGTGCAAAGGTTTCCTCGATGTCAATACCTTCAACTTGCGCATACCATTTGCATACCAATATTGCTTTGTTCCTGACTACATGTTCATCTTCATTCAATTTGTTTTGAAAGACCCATTTAGTATCGATTATATTTTTATTTGCGGGTCTTGGTACTAACTCCCAAGTCTTGTTTTTCTCGATCTGATCTAATTCTTCATTTATTGCCTTTATCCAACTTTCATCTTTGCTTGCTTCGACAACATTTTTGGGCTCAATTCTAGATAGTAAATAGTAGTTACTAATATTCTTATTTTTTGAACACCAACTGTGGGGTTTCCAATTATTTGCTCTCTAGGATGATCTTTATGCCATCTACCTGTTTTGAATTTCTTGTTTTCTTTCAATTCTGAACCACTTTTTGAATCCTTTGAGTCAATTCTTGTTTTCTTTTTCGTTTCCTCTTCCTCATCTCCTTCAATGACCTCTTCATAAATTGGGTAGTTCTTTTCATAGTTAATTACTCATTCCTTTCCTTCATCAACTTTAACATCGACACTTTCCACAATTTTTCTTAGCCTCTTGTTGTAACATTTGTAAGCTTTGTTTTTTGATGAATATCCAAGAAAAATACCATCATCCACTCCATATTCAAACTTACCAAGGTTTTATTCAGTTCTTTTGATGTAACACTTGCTGCCAAAAACTTTAAAATATCTTGTTGTTGCCTTTTTACCGAACCACAACTCATAAGGATTTTTGCTTTTATGCATCCTCAACATGCACTTATTTTGGATGTATACTGCAGTATGGACTGCCTCTTTCCAAAAATTTTCTACTACTTTGCTCTTAATCAACATAGTCCATGCCATTTCTTGCACTGCCCTGTTATTTCTTTCTACCACACCATTCTATTGAGGTGTCATGGATGCTGAAAACTATCTCCTAATGCCATATTTTTCACAATACTCTGTGAAATCCTCTAAATTGAACTCTCCTCCGCCGTCTGACCTTAAATATTTAATAATTTTTCCTATTTGATTCTCAAATTGGTTTTTGAAAACCTTGAACATCTCAAAAGCTTTTGATTTATACTTCAAAAACAATACCCATGTCGTCTTGAAATAGTCATCTATACACAACATGAAATATGTGTTACCATTTATGCTTTGTGTTCTCATGGGTCCACATAAATCAGTATGTACTAGTTCCAAAAGATTGCTCGTGTAGTACTCTTTTGTTTTAAATGAGACTCTAGTTTGCTTCCCTTTTTGACATTAAGCACAAATGCTATTTGATGGTTTGCCAATGGTGGGAATATCTATGACTGCTTTCTTTGAACTGATTTTTACTAGATTGTCAAAACTGATATGACCGAGCCTCTTGTGCCACAACCAATTCTCTTCTTCCTATCCAATCAAGCAAGGTCCTTCTGAAGTCTCTGAGAGAGTGTACAGGTTACCAGATGTCCTTGATCCAGCTGCTATCAAATTTCCATTGTTTGCCTTTCTAATTTCACAACCTTACTTCTTAAAGATCACATCATGACCTCTGTCACAAATCTGACTTACGCTCAACAAGTTATGCTTTAGATCAACCACAAACAAGACTTCTTATGACCTAATTTTTTCATCATTGATCTTAACTAAACATCTGCCAACTATCTTAGCTCCATCATTGATTTCGAATTTCACTGAACCACCTTCATATTGTTGCAACTTCTCAAATTTTTGTTTATCACCTGTCATATGACTAGAGCATCCATGGTGCGGATTTATTCTATGCTTTAAAAGTCGTTTGTACGATCAAGGATTCCTTTTTCTTCCTTAGGTTACTCTTTTTCTTTCCACTCTGGTTTGATTACAGTTTTGGGCTCTTGTTTTGGCTTTTCTTTTTCAGTATCTTGTACATGTTTTTCAAAAAAAATTCTTTTTTGTCTTATTCCATTTGGCTGAAATTTTATTCCCTAAATTTGATTTGATGTAAATGTACTTCTACAATTTCTTGCAATATACCCAAAGTTATGACAATTATAACATTCTACTGCATAATCCATCAAAGCTGAAAAATCATTTCTACTAGAAAAATTCCTTGATCCTACATTATACTTGCAATCTAAAATCTTATGTCCATAATAATTGCATTTAAAATAGTAACCATAAAAGTGATGATTAAACCTAGGTGGTGGTCTTTGCCATGTTGTTGTAGGAGCCATAAATATTCTTCTTCTTTTATGTGTGAAAATGGATAAACCATCATTGTCAATTATCCTTTCGTGCCTTGCATTATTGCTTTCCTTTTCATGATTCATTTTTGCTTGATTAACCTATTTTTTTTCTTCATTTTTTGTGGATTTTTCATTTGTGGCATTTGATCCATTTGATGATTCTCCTTTGTCAAACCCCAAACCAAATTTGATATATGTAGTCTTCTAGTTATTTATGATCTTATCCATCTTCATAGAACTCTCTTCACGTTTGTGATAAGAGCCAATTTTTTGATTCATCTCTTCTAGTTGCATCCTTAAACCAGCAATCTCTTCTTCTAACTTGTTGCAATAATCTATTTTCATGGTTATTTGTACTTCAAAATATTAGGAGATCTTCTTGGATTCTTCTATCTGCACTTTAAAACTTGTTATGATTTCATTTGCATCCTTAAGCTTTCTTGAAATTTTCTTATTCCTTTTTCTTTATGTCTTCAATTCATCAAGAGCTGCAATTAGTTCATCTTCCAAATTCACTTCTGCATCAATTTATTCTTCATCACATTCCTATTATTTTTCTAATTTTTCTTCTTCGAATGCCATGAAAAGGGCTTCACCTATTTCTTTTTTAGAATCCTCACTAGAGTTGTCTTCTAATGATCTGACCTTCTTGGAGATGAAACTTTTCTTCTTGAAGTTGCCTTTTTTGAAATTTGATTTTTTCTTCCAATCACTTCTTTCTTCGTGCGATCCTTCATAACTTTTGTTCTTCTCATTAAGTGGATATTTAGCTACGAAATGCCCAATGCCTCCACAGTTGAAACATTTAAATGGTAATTTTCCTCTATATTTTCCTTTTCCCCTTTTTAGTTTTCGAACAAAGTTTACTTCCATTTATTAATATACTTGAGAACCAAATATCTTCCATATTATTTGATTGAATGACAATAGATAAACTCATGGAACTTATTCATGTACTATTTGATAGATTGATCTCTACACTTTTACAACTATTAAAATTACATATAATCATATTCGTAGTGAAAAATAAGTAAAACCATTCACTATAACTACAATAAGTCTATCAAGGAAGATTGAGGATTGTAAAACTCTTCTATTTGGCTACTAGATACTTCTTACCAACAAACAACCAATTTTGACATCTTCAAGATTGTGAATGTGATCTTGTTGGTGATAAACAACTGAATGATCATTTAATATATCTCTAGGTGCTAAATCCATGTGTGCAACTCATCAACATTGATCTAACCTACATTAAATTATAATGTAATTGTTAGTCTATACCTCCAAACGTCCATAAATATAGAAGGGCATAGGATTAGTAGTTCCAAGTGGAGCTCCATATTGATGCATGCCATCTTAGAATTACTCAAATAAATTGCTTATATATATATATATAGAGAGAGAGAGAGAGAGATCGAACATACTTAATTAAATTCTTTGATCCAGATATTAACACCCCTAACACAATAATTTGGATATTATTGTGTTAGGGGTGTTAATATTTGGATCAAATAATTTCATTATGTTCGATCTCTCTCTCTCTATATATATATATATATAGAGAGAGAGAGTATAGAGAGAGAGAGAGCATACTTAATTAAATTTTATGATCCAGATATTAACACTCCTAACACAATGATTTAGATTTCCCCCAATGGTCTTGTAGCTCTCCCTCATAGAGAGGGTCATGGGGTGCTCAAGGTCCTAGTGTTACTTGCCTTCCAAGAATACCGAGAGGGGCTAGGGGTCCACATTATTATGATCACATCCTTAGTCATTGATGACAATGATAATGCCACTCTCAATTACTCAAGATACTTCAATAGTCATGGTATGACCCACCTCCATCTCCTTTTTAAAGGTGGGGATATGATTCCTCATCTCTCATTGTTAATAGTTTTGTTAATAGTTTGGTTGTGGAATTATTTAAGTTCTTTTCTCTTACCTTTGTATTTTTCTTAGCATCTCCTAAATTACAATAGAAGTTTAAGACTTTTCAATCCTTTATAATCCAAAAGCAACAATAAAACTAATACGAAAAGCAACATAAAAAACAAGCACTAATTATAACAACCCAAGAACAATAACATGTCTCTTTAAATTATGACTAAATTATTCCCATCAATCCTAATTCTTCCTTTAACTAAAAAAATTAGACAAACTAAACATGTTACGCGCTCCTAATATTATTTTGGCTACTTAATTTTGCTTATATTTATTATTTTTTAATATTGTAAAGATAATCTCTTTCAATTATACAAACATTAATGTTGATATATATTTAGATCTTGAGTTATGTGTCTAACACCTTTTTATGTGATAATCTCTTTAAAAATTGAGTTATGTGTCTAACACCTTTTTATGATAAATATGACTACTAACTGATTCTTGACACGATTTTATCCCTTGTCTAATTTTGAATTTATCACAAATATTTCTTGTTTGTTCTCGTTAGGATTATTATATGTAACTATTCTGACTGTCTAGGGTAACTGTTCTGACTATGATAGGTAATTGTTATGACAATGATATCCTGAAAACCTTGTGATGACTATTTTTTATAGAAATTTTTAACTGTAACTAACTCTAACCCCCCTGTTTCCCCTAGTTTAGACTCTAAAGTTTTATATCCACCTATTATACTCTTCTATGATTATGTATTATTTGTTTTGCATGCAAAAACTTTGGAATAGGGATGTTTTCTTTGTATGCTCAACTTTTATGAAGGATATGGTAACATGTTTGAACTTATGGTTTTAAGTTAAGCAAAACAAAAATACTTGGATGAACATATTTGTTTGCAGGTTTAAACAAAACCAAGGTACGCTAGATAAATACCCATAGACCCTTTGTTAAACTGTAATGATGAACAATAGTGCTCGAAAAAATATTTTAGGCCACTACTCAAGGAGGATTCCATGCATACCCTTGAGCACACTATACACATATTTGATAGTATGAAAGGGTAATCTTCCTATATGCTATGTCTTATGGACTTTGGATAATACAAGACCAAAAAGCTTCCTAGTGATAAAATTTTATAAAATCCTAGATGGTTTTCTGATATACCTAAATATACATGGGAGGTTAAATATGTGCGTGAGTGTTTTTTGAGGCCTAGGTATTAGAGCTTGATCACCCCTCAATTCACTAGACGTTTTATGGGCTATCTAGCTGATCCAATAATGTTGGCTTCTTTACAATATTTTAAAAATATTAGAATAGGGTTTCTAACCTACTCAACTACTGAGAAAAAAAGACTGTATATTTTTTATTTTGTTGGTTTTCTATTTTTTTAATAAAGAAAAACTAGCAAAAAATAAAAAACACATAAATCTTATACCTAGCTGTCAAAATGGTAAAAATTATCATAGTCACAACAAAACACGACCCTGGAAAGTTCTCTGATACCTCTTGTTAGGAACCTACTCCTAAAAATAAACACATTCAAACAAATACAAAAAATAAACATATATGCTCAAAACACACTCATGTAAATAAAATGCACACTATGGAAATAATTGCAAAAAAATAACAATTCCTCAATAGCACTAAATTTCAAGCCTCTTCGAAGGGGGAAACCTCATTCAATACTTCGTTCCATTATGCAAAAAGATACATACAATATTGTCCCTCATAGTTTTAAGGAATTCTTTTAGTACCTAACTCCCAAGGTTTGCTTACATGCAAAATGCCACCCAATATAGAATCTTCTACATATAATCAGTTACATTCTTGAAAAATGGTTACATAGAATGTTGCCATTTGGCTAGGTGTTCTTAATCCAAAACATTAACAAAATATTACAAAATATTAACATGGGTGTTACCCACATTCTACAAGGACTATTACATCAAGGTTTTAGTATGGGGTCCTAACATCTCTTGATTGTCCCCAAAGTTAATATTTTGATGATCCTGAATAAATTTTTATTGTGGACTATGCTAGCTCAATTTTCCTATGGGTAATAATTGGATTAGGATTTCTAGTACATATCATTTTTACTTGTAAATTCAACAACTTTGGTACCTAGAAAGATATAACCATTGTCTACCACAATAGTAGTTTGAATATAAAATTTGGTAATCAATCTCTATAGAAATATGATGATAATTTTTTGATACACCCACTTGGTTACTTCTTCAGACAACCTAGTAAAGTAATGCATGTTAGTCAATATGAAATTATACCTATCAGATAAATTTGAATTGATCACTCCAATGAAATCAAGACCCCATTGTTTAAGCGGCTTCTCTATGACTATAGGTTGTAGGGGAAGTTCTAGATTTCTCCTCACCATAAACCTATGACTTTTTTCATATTACTTAGCCATTCTAAATGCATTTACAAACATAGTGGGCCAATAGGTTTTGGGGTCAAATATTTAGAACTATAAATTTTTGGATATGTGATATTAAATTCTTACACTTATTTATTAAAACCAAAGTTATGTTCTTATAGGTTAGGCATTTAGGAATCTTGTAAATCATATCTTGAATAAGCATTAACCATTACTATGAATATTCTTGGAAGGTTACCTTATGATCAAAGATATAAGGTCTTTCCAATAGGACATCATAGATGTACAATGACACCATTTCATAGGTGACTATGTCACACAAATATTTAATGTCATACTCAAGGATGTACTACTACCTTATCTCAATAACTTACAACCAAGCTAGAGATTAAGGTTTATGATATACCATAGCTTAGAATTCAGATGATTGATTATGTCTTATGCAATGATGTCCCTTTGGATTCAAATATTAATGATGATATAAAGGTGTTTTCCATTATCCAAACAATAGGTGTGGAAGAGGAACTTTCATGCTTTAAAAGGATTAAAACTTATGGTATTTCTTTTCAATTGTATTCTTGTACTCATGTGTTGTATCTATTTTTGTTCTCTATTATATGTGGATGAGTAGTTATTTGCGTCTACATGGGCCACAAAATATTCTCTTGATATTAACATTCCAAATTGCTATGAGTGTGGATGTTATGGTTGTTGTACCTTTTATTGTCTATGTAAAAACTATTGCCTTTATTTAAGGGCTTAGAGTATTTGGGCTTGGAAGGAATAGGGGATACCTTAGGCATGCACACTTTAGGCAAGCAAGCATTTGGCAAATCTTGTTTTGGAATTGGGGTTCATATGGAATGATGAACTAGTATTTTTGGTTGGCTTTTTATTTTTGATCAAGTATTAATCTAAGGTAGTATGCATTTGCTAAATAAACCATGGCTATAAACTCCATCTATGAGTAAAAATAGTAGTTAAAGACATTAATATACTTGAGAACCAAGTGTCTCTCATCTTATTTGATTGAATGACAATAGATAAACTCATGAAACTTATTCATGTACTATTGGATAGATTGATATCTACACTATTACAACTATAAAAATTGTATATAATCATATTTGTAGTACACAAATAAGTAAAACCATTCACTATAACTACAAGAAGTCTATCAAGGAAGAGTGAGGATTGCAAGACTCTTTAATTTGACTACTAGAGACTTCTTACCAACAAATAACCAATTTTGACATCTTCAATATTGTGAATGCGATCTTGTTGGTGATAAAGAACTGAATGATCATTTAATATACATCTAGGTGCTAAAGCCTTGTGTGCAAATCATCAACATTGATCTAACCTACATTAAATTATAATGTAATTGTTAGTCTATACATTCAAAGGTCCATAAATCTAGAAGGACATAGGATTAGTAGTTCCAAGTGGGGTTCCATATTGATGCATGCCATATTAGAATTACTCAAATAAATTGGTTATATATTTATTTAGAGAACACTTAATTAAATTATTTGATCCAAACATTAACACCCCTAACACAATGATTTGTATTTCCTGCAATGGTCTTATAGCTCTCCCTCATAGAGAGGATCACGAGGTGCTCAAGGTCCTAGTGTTACTTCTCTTTCAAGAATACTGAGAGGGGTTAGGGGTCCACATTCTTATGATCACATCCTTAGTCATTGATGACAATGATAATGTCACTCTCAATTACTCAATATGCTTCAATGGTCATGGTATGACCCACCTCAATCTCCTTTTTAAGAGTGGGAGTATGGTTCCTCGTCTCTCATTGCTAATAGTTTTGTTGTGGAATTATTTAAGTTTATTTCTCTTACCTTTGTATTTTTTCTTAGCATATCTTAAATTACAATAGTTGTTTAAGATTTTTCAACCCTTTATAGTCCAAAAGCAACAATAAAACTAATAAGAAAAGCAACATTAAAAAAACAAGCACAAATTATAACAACCCAAAAACAATAACATGTTTTTCTAAATCATGACTAAATTATTCCCATCAATCCTAACCCTTCCTCTACCTTAGAAAATTAAATAAACTAAATATTTTATGTGGTCTTAATATTGTGTTGGCTACATAATTTTGCTTATATTTATTATTTTTTAATATATATATTTTTTTATTGAACATCATTATCAGTTTTTTTTTTTTTTTTTTTGGAGCAAACACACGAGAAGTCGACCTCACAACCACATGAATGATAATAACCAAACACCTGCCATTACACCAAATGTTGTTCTGCATTATTTTTTAATATTGTAAAGATAACCTCTTTCAATTATGCAAACATTTGTTACCTTAAGGGAGTCACCAAATGTTGTTCTGCATTATTCAATAGACAGTAGAAATGTATTATAGTAATGTAATCTTGCAAAAATTTGTTACCTTAAGGGAGTCACCGAGGTTGACAACGAACGAGTGAGGCAGAGCCAGGGGCTTGATGTTTAGCCACTTTCCTTCTTTTGATCTAATCTGGAGGCCTCCCACATCCTCTGCTGAAAGGATTGTCAAGCAACCCGCATCTGCATGAGCAGGCAGAGCCACCACTCCGTTGATCTTTCCATCAGATGTAAAGTGGTTTATACGCAGAAAGGTTTTGCAGTTATGGAAATCGGAGGCGTAGAAAGTCTGACTATCCAGACGGAGGCTCGCAAGAATGATTTTGGTGATCTTTTGTGCAAGATCTGACAAACATAGGGAGTATGTTCGGATCGTCTCGCTGAAAAGAAATACGAGAAAGAAGTTAAATTACAGACTGTGCAATTGCAAGGGTAAAATATAGAAGAGTTCCATATTATACCAGAAATCCTTTCCCTGTTGGGGCCATATCTTTTGAGACATTTCAAACAGCGTATCGCCATTTGGTAAGTCCATGGTGTTGAAGGTTTCGAAGGTAGGTTCAACGCTTCGGAAACGGAAATAACCCTCGTGTTGATTACAAGTAGCGGCTCTCTCTTTCGCCTCAGTGGGAAGAGAAAATAATTCGCTGCTAATGGACTTCACATTTTGAAGAAGATCATCGGGAATTCCATGGTTGACGAGGAGGAAAAATCCCCATTCCTTGCATGCTTCTCTAATTGTGGCGACGCCAGGATGATATTGAAGATTGTTCATTCCTTGTTCGTCAAGATCTGCTGGAAACTGTGAAATGTCAAGGACAGGAAGATCAACTTCATTTGAAGTAACTTCTATGGGGAATTGCATTGACGAAGCCATGAGGGATGTCTTCACAGTTGCAAAAGAAAGGGCTGTATTTTTCGCACTAGGGGGGTTTGTGTGTTTAAATGAATTTGGAGGCACCTCATGATTGATATATAGTTAGATATATAGTTAATTAAATGGTATAATTTTTTTGGTTTTTGGGAGAAACTTATGGCAGATCCTAATAGAATCTAACAGTTAAGGTTTTGGTGTCTTATAAAAAATTTAATAGTTAATTAAATGGTATAATTTTTTTGGTTTTTGGGAGAAACTTATGGCAGATTCTAATAGAATCTAACAGTTAAGGTTTTGGTGTCTTATAAAAAATTTAAAGTTGAAACTGAATATGGTTTAAACTTAAATTTTGAAAAATCATTTATTCCAACATAATAATATAATATATATTAACTAAAAAAATCTTTTATACTTAAAAATAAATATATATACATGGCAAGTCAAGTATCTCACCATCTTATCATAGTTTTACTAACATTATTAAATAATAATTTCTATTGAAATGAATAATCAACACAATCTTTAACATTACGAAAAAACCTAATCGCATCTAACCCCTGCCTCCATTTACGGTGCTAGGGACTGCTTTTATAGACCATACTTAATTCCCTCTTCCAAAAATATTATTTTATGCTCACACATCAGAAGATTAAAACAATATGACGTACAAGTATGTAATTGGATTAAACCTTACAAACAAATATAAGTTTGGCATATTTATCGTTGTTTCTTATGTCAAGGATGGGCGGTAGGGCCGTGGAAACTACAGTTCATTTACACCAACACGACACGCACTCCACTCATAGTCAACACTGCTCTCACTCGAGCGTTTTTGTTGTCTTTTAGTCTTGTACGTACGCCGTCCATGACTTTCTCCGACATCGTCAATCCGCGTGGTAGAAAAACAAGAAAAATAGACGGGAATTGCAAGTGGACGTCCGCGTCGACGACTTTATCGTCCGCGTCGACGACTTTATCGTCCAATCTGCCTGTCGAAAAAATAAAAAATGGACGGCAAGAGGGAGTGAACGTGAACCTTTGATAACTTTCTTCTACATCGTCAAATCTGCGTGTTAGAAGAGATAGGACTTTCTTTGTTTGTTATGTCATATATGATTCTAATTTGATTAAAAAAATGTTGATAATGCTGTTGAAATCCTTTTTCGAATTTGGTCTTATAAATTTAGTATCATGGTGTAGTTTATAACTTGTATTTGAACATAAAAATCAAATATATGATATTTAAGTATTTTAAAACTAAATACTAATATGTGTTTTTTTATTAATTTTTTCTTTAAAATAAAATTAAAAGAGGTGGTATAAAATTATTTTTTTGTACTATTAAAAGAAGAGGGTTTTAATGGGATCCCACAACCACTACAAAGAAAGCCACAAGGGCAACAAACCTAGAAAAAAACCTTGGAAGAACCAAAGACAAACTAGAAGGAAAGGCGGGAACCAGACCACAAGGCATCAAAGAGAGGAGAATTGAGATAGTTCTACTCCAACTTATGAACACCTTGAGTAACGTTAGCCGCTAGGCTAGAAACATTTTCAGTTAAGTCAAGGATGAATTTCAATGTACTCCAAATTTTACGCTCGTTAACATCAATGATCTTTAAATCTCGAAGAACCAAATCTTTAAAATTCTCAGACATTCTGGGAGAATAGATTTCCTCCACATAATTCTCCCAGGGAAGATCCCTCAGTATAAAATTGTTTTATTCCACCACCATTTGATATATATTTGATTATTATGTTGTTTAGATTGTTATTGAGTAATTTATGATATTGAGTTTTAAAACAATTGTTTATGCCTCTATCACTTGTATATTGAATATTTATATTTTATCACAAACAACCTCAAATATGGATGGCTACATGACTGCTACTATAATGGATGAATGTATACATTCTCAACATCCTCTTATTTTTATTTGTATAGTCTATTCATCTATCTTGGAAATTAATTAGGGTTCTATGAGCCTTTAACCAGTTCATTCCCAAGATGATGTTGAAGCATTGAGCAACACTACATATAAGTGTCAAATGGTAGAGTCATTGGGTAGGCTGATCTCAGCTGTGGAAAAATATTGATCCACTGAGTAGGTCTATCCAGACCCATACTCGATTTTCCACCCTTGTACCAAAAATCTCAATCTTTATGGCGTATCCCTAACTATACTTCAAGAAATGAAACTATCAGTAGCTTCACTCTTTATCAAGATTTTAACTTTCTTATCAAATAGTTTACCATTCAAGAGCATTGGAGTGGATTACCTATCTAAGTTTTGGTTTCAAATTATTGTGCAGATCCTGTGGTTTGGTTATTTTGCTCTCTTACTTAGTCTCGGTCAATTTGGGTATTGGTTTACATAATGTGGACCTCCACAATTGTAGAAACCATCCTTGGGACATGGGTGTATTTCCTGTATCTGTTCTCCTATCTCCTTTGCCTATGACTATTCTAGCTACATCTGGGATTGAGGATTAGTAGTATTATTATTATTCCTCTATTGGAATTTCTTCTCACTCTTTGGATTTCCCTTCTTTTTCTTGTTTTGATCTTCTTCCCATTTCATAAAACCAACACTTTTTTTTTTCTTAGTCATTGTCTATCCTCTTCTAACAACTCAACATAATTAAAGTAAGTCTTATTTGAGTACAGGTTGACTTGAGTTTGGCGAGCCAGATTATAAGCCTTTTACAGAATTTCAAGTTTGTGCAAGTTTATTACTGATCTAATATTAGGATCTACTCCTAAGATGAACTTGTGAACCTTCATCTTCTCATATTTCTCATATACTGGTACATACTTAAGCAACTTCACAAACTTTTGATAGTAAATCTCCATTGTCTTGGTTCCTGGGGGAGTGAAGAATTCCTTGATTGTCTCCAGATAATACTATTTTGTGAGGAACCTCTTCTTAAAGGCTTCAACATAGCCTTACCACTTAAGAATTATTGGTTGAATATTTCATTTAGCTTTAAAGGTGTTCCACCATTATAACCATGTCTCTTGTAAGTGGAGTGTGGCTTAAATTGTTCAAGTCACTGAGGAGTAGCTCTTCACGGAGAAGTAGGTCTCCAACTCATTCAACCAAGTCTTTGATGAGTCACCCCATCATTTCTAGTGAATTTAGATATTTTTCGTATTTTCATATCCTTGGCCAGTTCTGCCTCTATAAGGGCCCTGACTTCTTATTCTCCTGGAATAAGATTTCATTCCTAGTTCTGCTTTTGTAAGGGCCCTAACTTCTTGTTCTCCTCGAATATGATTTCATTCCTACCTAACCTCAGGATTTTTGTTCTATGAACTTTGATTCACTGTGGTCTCGAGCAACTGCCTTTGTTGGTCCATTTGTTCTTTCTACTACTTTATTTGCTCCTAGAGCAATGAAACTACAGTAGTAAGATTCTCCACTTTTCTATTAGAATATCTCAAAATTTCTCCTCAGGGTCTACCTCGACACTATCTTGCCTAGCCTGCCTTGGCATTTGGGAAGAGCATCTTCTTTCTCTTCTTAATTTTGGTGCCATATTCCCTGGCCAAACAAAATAATAAAGTAGGTTACAAATTCTCCTCCAAATTGCACTTCTAATTACTAGTTAGTTACAACTTCCATATGCCCTAACAACATAATATTATCATCCACTAATATTATTGATGGTCAATCTTAGTCCACGTAAGATTCCATCCCCAATAAGATATTTTATCTCCAATGTTTACACATCAAGTTAGGTCAATTCTAAGTTCTTTCCAGGGAAGCTTGTAGTCCTACAACCTAGAGCTCTGATACCAATTGTAACAACCCAATTCTAGCCAACCTGGGAGAGTACTTTTTTTTAAAAGCAAATATCTTATTCAAGGTTCACTAAAATATTTATAAATAGTTTATAGTTGATAAGGCATTACCACATTTCGGGACCATGACATTGTAGATGTCTCTCAAGTGGACAAGAGTGCTTAAACTCTTGTAGATTTTGGGGTTTACGTTGTATACCTCCATGGTATAAATGATGCTTCAAAGGGTCACCCCACATATCTTACATTCTCTATGAATGTAATATCTTTACCACAACATTTGGATTATCCCTTATAAATCTTTAGAGAAAGGGGACACTAATTTTCTTACCAATAATAATTTGGTCTATGTTGGTACTTTTGGGCATAATGCCTTTAAGTTTAGTAATTGCACCTTCATGATGGAATTCCTAGTAATTCAGTGCTTAACCATCCCATCTCCATTATGGATTAGTTAAGGCAACTATCACTCCCTATGATAGTTTCACATGGACATGGTGAAAGCATGAGATTCCGGTCAAAGGAAACGCCAAGTGCAATTGCATTCAAAATTAATCACGCTTAAGTCCTAGGAATGTACATTGCATGAAACGAAAAAGAGACATGTTGTAAGAGACGCAATCAGATAAAGAATAACAGCCCTTTCATTAATTTCTTTCGATCTTTGTTACAATAATGCCTCCTCCTTTTTCAGGGGCTAGGAGCGCAAATAAGGTTTGATTACAATCGCTGAATGGTTCCTCCTTCCGCGTGCCCACGATTGCATTGGGCGGGCTAAGATGATGTCGTCGCTGATGTTGATGGGTTCTTCGCCTCTGCTGCTTCTCCTGCAAACAAAGAAATGATCAAGACGTTAGTAGCACCTGCTGCAAATGAAAAGCATTCTCTCTCTAAAACTAACAGAATATGCATACGAATATTTTCCTGAAACCGTGAAAACAATGAATCCAAATTGCTTCAAAACCTGACAGAAAGTAAGGAAAGTTACCAGAAAGCCACTGCCACTGAGGCAGCTGGCCAATCCACCTTAAACTGGAATTCGTCCCTGGGCAGGACGAATTATGACTGTAATTCGTCCCTGGGTGGGACGAATTCTTCTGAGTAAGAGAAACCGACCTGCTGCTGCTCCAATGTCGGATCCTGGGACCTGCAAAACTCCTGCAAACAGGGGGGTAAGGTAATTGGGGCCATTTTGGGACGACCCAGATGGTCGGATTTTCCCAATTTGGCCTCCTCCCTTGGGAATTTGGCCTTGACACCTGCAAGTTAGCGAAACGACAAAGCAATACAAAACACCCTAAACTCTGACCAAAAGCTACAAAATTGCAATTATGGACTAATCAGACCTAGTAACACAGAATGCAATCTAAAAAATAATCTAAAGTGCTCAAAAACTGAAATTAGAACTTGGGGGTGCGGGGGTGCCCAAGTGGGCCTCCCACCGTTGGCCCTCGATTTTGGAGCCAATCCACCAAGGATGGGCCCAAAACCTTTTAGGATTGGGGGTCGGCGAATTGGTAGGTTCAGATGTCCATGCGTCGGATTTGAGTAAGGTTCGAGCTTCCAAAGGCCACCCAACAACCTCCCTTGCAAAAGAGATTGATGGATGTAGGAAGGTGAACAAAGGGGGATGCAAATGAGTCTTTGATTCAGCAGAACTTCGTTGCTTGAACACTCCTTCCACCTGCTTGTTTTGGGTGAGAAAATTCCCACCTTTTATAGACCCAAGGGGTCTCTTTTGGGAGGGAAGCACAAAAGCCAAGTGTTGGCCATGGGCGCCATGTGGCAGTCTTGTCTTCTCATGAGGGAGGGGAGTCTTCCATTGACTTGAACTTTGATAAATGCTTTTTGTAACAGTCCTTTAACGGCCCCTCTGTCCACTTACACATGCGTGCAATGTAGGAGCTCTTAACTGACTGTTCTGGGCTGCCACTTGGCACCATTTGCCTTTTTTTTGCCCGTTAAGCTTAGAATTCGTCCCACCCGGGGACGGATTCAGAACTCGTCCCGGGGTGGGACGGATTCTATTTTGAATTCGTCCCTGGGTGAGACGAATACTGGGAAAAGTGTCCAAGTGTGCCAAATTTCTTCTTGACCTCACAAAATTGCTATGAAAGTGGTTAAAACCACTGTTTAACCTCTGAGGGCTGCCCTGGGGGCTGTGTTAGTCAAAGCAATCAGTGTTTGCAGTCACATAATCGGATTGGTGTTGTTTTGGTGTCTACAGATGCCCCTTTTTGGGAAGCGCTGCGGGTGACACAGTCTTGAGCAAAAATAGATAACCAAAGCACTAATGATTAGGGTTTCTTGGTAACCTAACCAACTTTTGATGCCCCAAGTATGGAAAGGGCATGCATTCTTGAATCCTTGCTTCTGACGAGCTAAGGAATTTGATTTCAAGTATTAACCTATTTTGGTGAGGTGTGACTTGAACTTGGACATTGATCAGTCATGAACAAGTGAAGGGCGTTTTTATCCTCAGGGGGAACCTTGTGTTCATGATTCACGAAATGCCAAGTGTTTGATTGATTTGATTGTTGCTTGTTTACTGCCCCAAGCAGGAGCATGATTGTCTTTGTCGATGATTCTTTGAATGCATGTCGTTTTCCTTAATTGGGTGTGTGATTGTTGATTGGTGACTAAGTGTGACTACCCCCTCAAACGACGAATCGATGAGGGAATGACCTTCGTGAGAGAAGCGACGAGTCGCTTGACCCAAGATGACTTGTGCAAGGTTGCCTTTAGAGGGTTTACCATTAAGCGTGTGCAATTTTTCCAACATATGGACCTATTTTTGGTGGGTGTTAACCCTTTTGGTGATGTCATAAAGAGGTAAAAATCGTCGAAAACCTATTTCCCGTGGAGCGGTCCGGCTATGATAGCCTTCTTGGGGAACTAGGAGAGCGATAATTTGGACCTCGACATCGATTTTCTTTGCCTAGAGGCTAAGTGCGAGAGCACTTGTGTCCGGCATTATTTTTGCTGTGTTTTTGTCGAATTTTGTACTGTTTTTGTTGTTTTTTGTGACACCATTTGGTGATTGAATTGTCGGCAATCCGTCCTCCCGTGGAGTGGTCCGGCTATGGTAGCCTTCTTCGGGAGTAGGATAGTGACAATGCAAACCCCGACATCAATTTTATGCCAAGAGGTTAAGTGCAAGAGCACTTGTGTCTGGCAATGTTTATGTTGTGTTTTTGTTGAATTTTGTACTGTTTTTGTTGTTTTTTGTGACATCATTTTTGGGATTAAATTTTCAAAATATGTCTTCCCCTGGAGCGGTCCGGCTATGGTAGCCTTCTTAGGGAGTAGGATATTGATAATTTGTGACCTCGATGTCGATTTTGTATGCCCATGTTGTCAGTTGCATTTGCAATCCTGTCAGGCAGTTTTATTGTCTGTTTTTAGTGCATTTTTAGTCATTTTTCTTGATTTTTTTTGTGCTGGCCTGAATTCGTCCCTGGGTGGGACGAATTCCAGCTGGATAATTCGTCCCTAGGTGGGACGAGCGCTAATCAGAGCGCTCATCCCAGTTAAGGATGAATTCCAGTGCAAAAGGCCTATTTAAGGGCCAAAACTTGATTTTGGGCTCATTTGTGTCATTTTTTTCTTGCGATTTTGGAGCTCTGGGAGGAGGTAATTCTACGAAGCGAAGCACTATTGGAATTCTCTCTGCCATCATGAGTGCACAAACTGGTTCGAGCGGCGGAGCCGAGGCGAGTCCTATAAGTGACCCTAGGGCTTATTTTGCTTTAACTGAATGCATTGTTTTTGTGTTGCGCTTTTCAAAATTTTAAGATTTTTTTGATGTTTTTTGTTTAACAACTAAGGTTAGAAACCCTATAATTGAAAATTTTATCTTTTTCATTTTTTTATTTATTATTTTTTTTTGTTTGCTTGCAGGTTGTTAGGAGCCGGTACCGTGTACCCGCTGCCTTTACTGAGGCGCGGTTGGCCTTGACTGATGGTGACTGGGAATGGCTTGATGCCCTTGGGCTCAAGCAGGTGGCTCGACTGGAGCTCGTGGTTTTGGATCGGGCCTATCCGACGGCCCCGATCAAGCTTTGGGATCCGTGGACCAATACTTTCCATCTCCCGACGAGGGGAGATGACTCGTAACTCTTGAGGACGTCTATCGGTTGCTTCGAATTCCGATAGATGGTGCCGCCTATTAGGACATCTCCGTTCGATCGGCGGATCGCTATACTCACGAGATGTTTTGGGCATGGGGGGAGCCGGGTGTAGTAGACCCGGTGGAGACAACGAGGTGGATTGCTAGGTCGGCGGGATTTTGGTTGGTCGGGTGGAAGGAGAGGGGGGTGTTAGGAGTGAGGCACGCATTCTTGATGGGCCTCATTTCTAATATTCTTCTCCCCCGATTCGTCGAGCACGAGGTTCCCGTGGAACCTGCTTGGATTTGGTGTGGCGGTTGGCGAGTGCCCGATAGAGGCACCGTTGATCCCGAGATGGGGACAGACTTTGTTGGCGCAGTCTGTACGGAGAGCCGTACGGTGTCCGTTATCGACAGACGGAAGGGTGTCGATTGCGGCTTTTTGTTGCAGTGTTGGGGTTGGCAGCACATAGCTGTTGAGAGGCCTACCGGGTTACCGTGGATGACTCGGGTGGCGATGGAGGATGATGAGATTGGTTATGCAGCTTTGTGGCGACGGTCTGCGGAGTAGGGGCAGAGTCGGCGATGGGCAGGTGCAGTTGAGCACTACATTGATGCCTTTTCATGGCTCACTCCAGGGGAGGTGTTTTGGCATCCCTATCGGGACTGTCCAGCCTGGCCTGAGGCTGGAGAGTGGCTTCAACGGGTACGGAGGGAGCGATGGTTGACTGGGCGGCATGGGACGGAGCATGAGTTCTTTCCGTACCACCGGGTTACATGACAGTTTGGGGTGCACCAGGGGTTGCCTAGTGAACCCGTAGGCTATCGGCGTCGGGGAGATGAGAGGGATCTGGAGCCGCCGGTCCTCGTGCCATTGGGTGAGGAGTCGGATGCGGTTATTGAGGTGTTGGATGTGGATGACGTAGGTACTAGCGCAGATGGTTTTTGGGATGAGTGTAAGATTTTTTGAGATTCAGATAGTTTTTTTTTTTTCACTATCCACGACTGTACTTTATATTACAAGACATTTGAACAAGGTATGAATCAAACTTGTTTTTGATCGAGCTATTTCACATCCCTGTGTGTGCAATTGAGTTCATTTAGTGGTATTTGTTAGGATACCGCCAGTGCGGATGGGCTTTCAACCGAACCTGTACTGAGGATCACCTAATTAGCTCCACGAATTCCTTTGTTATATGTACTAAGATTAATCTACTTGTAATCCAGGCTACCATAAGCTAGCTCATCCACATGCAAACATTGATCTGTACACAAGTTAATGTGACAGATATATCGTCATGCGGGAGGTTTACTTCTATTACCGAGTTGGTATTGAAGCTTGCCTTATGACCTACAGAATGCTGAGAGTTCCAGGGATTCAAGGTCAACTCCCTTCTTTTTTTTCAATTGTATTGGGATACTTGCTCTTTTGTAGTGATAAGATCACTGTTTATTTTGATTGATTTTTCTTTTGAGCAAGGGATTTGGGATATGGAGTGATGAAAATCACAGTTGTTTGTGTCTTTTGATGTTTGCACTATAGTTTGTCAAATTTTTGAGTTTGACATTTTGCAAATTTTTTGCGTTTTGCAACTATTGAGAACTTTAGGGATTCTTAGGGAATTGGGTAGGGAGGAAGCTTGTCCTTTTGCCAACTCTCAGCATTCTAGGGGTCATTCGCACAGGGGGATGAGCAAGATAACCTTTTCGCTTTTGGTGACCTAGATTATTTTGCAGGTTTCGTCTTTCGTTCACACAATTTGGGAATTTTTAGTGTTTTGATTTGTGTTGGGATGTTACGTAACAAGGTGTATTTCAAGTATGACTCTACCTTTATAAAATCCGTTCGACTTGGTACACTACATGGCTAAAGAGGAAAATGATGACTGAATTATCGAAACTCCTAGTACGTTCCCAGACCACTGACTGTAGTGTGGTAAGATTTATGCATGGTGTTTTTGTTGATTTTGATGAATTCGAGTATGCCTAGAATTGAGATGCAAATCTTTGTTGATTTTGTTGATTTTTGTTTTTTTGTTTTTGTTGAATTTATTGATTTGTTTGACCAAGAGATTGCGATAATCCTTGGAGCTTTTTGGGTTGACCAAGAGATTGCGATAATCCTTGGAGCTTTTTGTATTGACCAAGAGATTGCGATAATCCTTGGAGCTTTTTGGGTTGACCAAGAGATTGCGATAATCCTTGGAGCTTTTTGGGTTGACCAAGAGATTGCGATAATCCTTGGAGCTTTTTGGGTAGACCAAGAGATTGCGATAATCCTTGGAGCTTTTTGGGTTGACCAAGAGATTGCGATAATCCTTGGAGCTTTTTGGGTGACCAAGAGATTGCGATAATCCTTGGAGCTTTTTGGGTTGACCAAGAGATTGCGATAATCCTTGGAGCTTTTTGGGTGACCAAGAGATTGCGATAATCCTTGGAGCTTTTTGTGTGACCAAGAGATTGCGATAATCCTTGGAGCTTTTTGTTTGTTGGTTTTTGTTGAATTTTTTTTTTTTTTTTTTTTTGGTACATGGCTGTCTTAGATATGAAATGGTCGTAAATGACTGATATTCAAGGGTTCTGTTTCCTTGATACCATCAAGAGAAGCTAGCCTGTATGTTCCTGGTCCTATTTTGCTATCAATGACATACGGACCTAACCAATTTGCCACGAATTTGTCCCTCATATGGGACGGCAAATTAGAGTTTTGTTGGTTTTCCTTCAGAACCAGATCACCAACCCGAAAGTCTCTTAGGTTAACTTTCATGTTGTAAGCTCTCTTAAGCTGCTCTTGATAGATACGTAAGTGCTTGAGAGCATTAACGCGTCTTTCATCAAGCAACGTAAGCTGGTCTAACCGGGCCTGCCGCACAGTGTCATCATCGATGAATTCCTGCATTGATATGCAGAGGGAAGGAATCTCCAACTCGAGAGGCATTATCGCCTCTGATCCATACACTAGTGAAAATGGAGTTGCCCCAGTGGGCGTTCGAATGCTAGTGCGATAGGCCCAAAGGGCAAGTGGGATTTGTATGTGCCAATCCTTATGACTGTCTGCGACGGTCTTTTTAAGGATGGCGACTAGCGTTTTGTTTGACACCTCTGCTTGCCCATTTGCTTGTGGATAATAGGGTGTTGAAAAGTTGTGCTAAATTTTGTACTTTGTGGTTAAAGCACGCACGTCTTTGTTCTTGAATGATGGCCCATTATCCGAGATTATTTTGGATGGAATACCAAAACGACATATGATGTAATGCAAAATGAACTCCGCAATGCGGGGTCTTGTCGTAGAGGTTAACGGAATTGCTTCCACCCATTTGGTAAAATATTTTGTGGCCGTTATGATAAATGTGTGACGGCCTGACGATGCAGGGGAGATCTTTTCGATTAGATCGAGGCCCCATTGTGAAAATGGCCAAGCAGACTGGACTGTCTATAGGGCCTGGGAAGGTGCGTGCATCAGATTGGCATGATGTTGACATTTCACACACCTCTTGACATACGCACAACAATCTCGCTCTAAAGATGGCCAATAATAGCCCATGCGAAGAATGCGCTTTGCAATGGCCATACCACTAAATTGGCCGCCACATGTACCGTCATGCACTTGGGTGACTGCCCAAGTGGACTCTTGCTGGTCCAAGCAACGAAGAAGAATTCCGTCGTAGCTGCGATGATACAAAATGTCTCCTATCAAGACATATTTTGCCGCTTTCTGTTTGAATGTTCATTTTGCGGATTGCGTCAATCCAAAGGGTAGATTACCTAACTTGAGGTAATCTCTTATGGGTAAATACCAGTCCTGTTGATCAGATACCTCAACAGTTTGAACAGCCAATCCACTTTGGATTTCTTCCCTAACAAATGCTGATTGGGATAGAACTTGTAAAAATAGCGTTGTGTTGCTATTAATGGGAATGGGGGAGAACAAAGACCCCCAGTTGGCATGTTTCAAATAGTCTCGGATTCGAAAGAACTTATCCGAAGATGGTTCGATCTGGATCATGTGGATTCCTGGCGTCAAGTCTGAGCTTGTGCGCTCCATCGCGGGTTGCGATAAGGTTTTGACCTGAATGGTTGTTATATCACCGAAAAGGTCTTGTGGGATTAGTGACCCCAAGGAGGCCATTGTGTCCGCAAAACGATTCGATGATCGAGGGAGTGCCTCGATGTCATACCACTCAAATTTTGCCAAGAATTTATCCACGAGGGCTTTATAGGCCTTCAGAACTGGGCATTTGCATTGATATACCCCTTTGACTTGATTGACGATTAACAGCGAATCGCCAAAGATGTTCAATCTTTTGATGTTCATGGCGATTGTTGTCTGAAGACCTAGGAGCAAGGCTTCATATTCTGCATTGTTGATGGTGCACATTCGTAGGCCCCACCTTGTATTGGTTCACCCTCCGGGGCCTGCGAATGTGCACCATCAACAATGCATAATATGAAGCCTTGCTCCTAGGTCTTCAGACAACAATCGCCATGAACATCAAAAGACTGAACATCTTTGGCGATTCGCTGTTAATCGTCAATCAAGTCAAAGGGGTATATCAATGCAAATGCCCGATTATGAAGGCCTATAAAGCCCTCGTGGATAAATTCCTGGCAAAATTTGAGTGGTATGACATCGAGGCACTCCCTCGATCATCGAATCGTTTTGCGGACACAATGGCCTCCTTGGGGTCACTAATCCCGCAAGACCTTTTCGATGATATAACAACCATTCAGGTCAAAACCTTATCGCAACCCGCGATGGAGCGCGCAAGCTCAGACTTGACGCTAGGAATCCACATGATCCAGATCGAACCATCTTCGGATAAGTTCTTTCGAATTCGAGACTATTTGAAACACGCCAATTGGGGGTCTTTGTTCTCCCCCATTCCCATTAATAGCAACACAACGCTATTTTTACAAGTTCTATCCCAATCAGCATTTGTTAGGGAAGAACTCCAAAAGGGATTGGCTGTTCAAACTGTCGAGGTATCTGATCAACAGAACTGGTATTTACCCATAAGAGATTACCTCAAGTTAGGTAATCTACCCTTTGGATTGACGCAAGCCGCAAAACGAACATTCAAATAGAAAGCGACAAAATATGTCTTGATAGGAGACATTTTGTATCGTTGCAGCTACGATGGAATTCTTCTTCGTTGCTTGGACCAGAAAGAGTCCACTTGGGCAGTCACCCAAGCGCATGACGGTACATGTGGCGGCCAGTTTAGTGGTATGGCCATTGCAAAGCGCATTCTTTGCATGGGCTATTATTGGCCATCTTTAGAGCGAGATTGCTGCGCGTATGTCAAGAGGTGTGTGAAATGTCAACATCATGCCAATCTGATGCACGCACCTTCCCAGGCCCTACAGATAGTCCAGCCGCTTGGCCATTTTTGCAATGGGGCCTCGATCTAATTGGAAAGATCTCCCCTGCATCGTTAGGCCATCACACGTTTATTATAACGGCCACAGAATATTTTACCAAATGGGTGGAAGCAATTCCGTTAACCTCTACGACAGGAACCCGCAATTATGTATCTATCAAGAGCGGCTTAAGAGAGCTTACAACATGAAAGTTCACCTAAGAGACTTTCGGGTTGGTGATCTGGTTCTGAAGGAAAACCAACAAAACTCTAATTTGCCGTCCCATATGAGGGAAAAATTTGTGGCAAATTGGTTAGGTCCATATGTCATTGATAGCAAAATAGGACCAGGACCATACAGGCTAGCTTCTCTTAACGGTATCAAGGAAACAGAACCCTTGAATATCAGTCATTTACGACCATTTCATATCTAAGACAGCCATGTACCAAAAAAAAAAAAAAAAATTCAACAAAAACCAACAAACAAAAAGCTCCAAGGATTATCACAATCTCTTGGTCACACAAAAAGCTCCAAGGATTATCGCAATCTCTTGGTCACCCAAAAATCTCCAAGGATTATCGCAATCTCTTGGTCAACCCAAAAAGCTCCAAGGATTATCGCAATCTCTTGGTCACCCAAAAAGCTCCAAGGATTATCGCAATCTCTTGGTCAACCCAAAAAGCTCCAAGGATTATCGCAATCTCTTGGTCTACCCAAAAAGCTCCAAGGATTATCGCAATCTCTTGGTCAACCCAAAAATCTCCAAGGATTATCGTAATCTCTTGGTCACCCAAAAAGCTCCAAGGATTATCGCAATCTCTTGGTCAATACAAAAAGCCCCAAGGATTATCGCAATCTCTTGGTCAACCCAAAAAGCTCCAAGGATTATCGCAATATCTTGGTCAAACAAATCAATAAATTCAACAAAAACAAAAAAACAAAAATCAACAAAATCAACAAAGATTTGCATCTCAATTCTAGGCATACTCGAATTCACCAAAATCAACAAAAACACCATGCATAAATCTTACCACACTACAGTCAGTGGTCTGGGAACGTACTAGGAGTTTCAGTAATTCAGTCATCATTTTCCTCTTTAGCCATGTAGTGTACCAAGTCGAACGAATTTTATAAAGGTAGAGTCATAATTGAAATACACCTTGTTACGTAACATCCCAACACAAATCAAAACACTAAAATTCCCAAAATTGTGTGAATGAAAGATGAAACCTGCAAAATAACTAGGTCACCACAAGCGAAACGGTTATCTTGCTCATCCCCCTGTGCGAATGACCCCTAGAATGCTGAGAGTTGGCAAAAGGACAAGCTTCCTCCCTACCCAATTCCCTAAGAATCCCTAAAGTTCTCAATAGTTGCAAAACACAAAAATTTGCAAAATGTCAAAACTCAAAAATTTGACAAACTACAGTGCAAACATCAAAAGGCACAAACAACTGTGATTTTCATCACTCCATATCCCAAATCCCTTGCTCAAAAGAAAAATCAATCAAAATAAACAGTGATCTTATCACTACAAAAGAGCAAGTATCCCAATACAATTGAAAAAAACAAGGGAGTTGACCTTGAATCCCTGGAACTCTCAAAGATTTTGTAGGTCATAAGGCAAGCTTCAATACCAACCCGATAATGAAGTAAACCTCCCGCATGACGATATATCCGTCACATTAACTTGTGTACGGATCAATGTTTGCATGTGGATGAGCTAGCTTATGGCAGCCTGGATTACAACGCAGATTAATCTTAGTACATATAGCAAAGGAATTCGTGGAGCTAATTAGGTGATCCTCAGCACAGGTTCGGTTGAAAGCCCATCTGGAACTGGCGGTATCCTAAAAAATACCACTAAATGAACTCAATTGCACACACAGGGATGTGAAATAGCTCGGTCAAAAACAAGTTTGATTCATACCTTGTTCAAAAGTCTTGTAAGATAAAGTACAGTCGTGGCTAGTGAGTTAAAACTCTCTCGAATCTCGGAAAATCTTACACTCATCCCGAAAACCATCTCGCGCTACTTATCATTCTTATGATACCATCGGAAAATACAAAAACAGACAAAGAAAAACCGAGATAAATAAAAATAGCATTCATCCATTTTGCATATCACATAGGCATCTAAAATAATTCAATTCATCTGCATCCATCAAATAAATAAACATGCATAACAAAAATCAATCACATCATCACATGTACAAATCCAAAAATAAAACCGGTATATATATATATATATATATATATCGTCAAAAAAAGATGCCCGCAGGCTACAAAAACAGGTCCTCAGACCCCGCAATCATATCCAAAACCCAACCTAAGGCGTCGGCCACCATGATCACGTAGGATCGGTGTGACGGGAACTACCCCCCATGGTGTGGGTCCTATGGGACCCTGCAGGGCGGCTACTGCTAGCCCCCGCATCATGCCTACTACCACCCCCCTCATCCAACCGCCTGCGACGAGATGATGCTGACTGCTCAGTCAGACTATCCCTCGTCCGTCGAGAAGATCTACTGATAGAAGGCTCAGGGAGCCGCCCGCCAAGGCGGATGACCTCCCTCTCCAAGTCTATCCGGTATAGACACCACTCTGCCTCTCGCCGATGATAGATAGACAATGCATCATCGCGCCGTGCCAAAACGCTATCCCGCTCTGCCAACTGAGCCCGCAGAAGATCCCTCTCTAGATCCCGCATCCGTAGCAGCTCTGTAAGCCGTGCAACCTCATCGCCTACATCCGACCCCACCCCCTCCGTATCTATCGAACGCATAGGACTCCCAAGGACAGTAGCCTGCCCAGGCTCCAACTGCTCCTCCACATCCTGCATGTCCGGCTGCTCCGGAACACCCAAGTACACATCCTCATCTCCCACGTTCGCCATGTCTGCATCATCCAACGGCCCTCCCCAATCACCCCCTGTCGCCTCAGCATCCTCCACTGCCGCCTCCGCACCTCCCAGTGGACCCTCACCTCTCCAGCGTCGCAAAACCCACCACAAGTCATACTCAGTGGTAGTACCTACGTCATCCACATCCAACACCTCAATAACAGCATCCGACTCCTTGCCCAATGGCACGAGGACAGGTGGCTCCAGATCCCTCTCATCTCCCCGACGGTGATAGCCAACGGGTTCACCAGGCAACCCCTGGCGCACCCCAAACTATCGTGTAACCCGACGGTATGAAAAGAACTCGTGCTCCGTCCCGTGCCGCCCAGTCAACCATCGCTCCCTCCGTACCCGTCGGAGCCACTCTCCAGCCTCAGGCCAGGCTGGACAGTCCCGATAGGGACGCCAAAACACCTCCCCTGGAGTGAGCCATGAAAAGGCATCAATGTAGTGATCAACTGCACCTGCCCATCACCGACTCTGCCCCTGCTCCGCAGACCGTCGCCACAAAGCCGCATAACCAATCTCATCATCCTCCATCGCCGCCCGAGTCGTCCACGGTAACCCGGTAGGCCTCTCAACAGCTATGTGCTGCCAACCCCAGCACTACAACAAAAAGCTGCAACTGACACCCTTCCGCTGTCGATAGTGGACCCCGTACAGCTCCCCGTAAAGCTGTGCCAACAAAGTCTGTCCCCATATCAGGATCAACGGTGCCTCTTCCGGGAACTCTGCCAACTGCCAGACCAAATCCAACAGGTTCCACGGGAACCTCACACCTGACGAATCAGGGAGAAGAATGTTAGAAATTAGGCCCATCAGGAATGCGTGCCTCACTCCTAACACCCCCCTCTCCTTCCACCAGCCAACCAAAATCCTGCCAGCCTGGCAATCCGCCTCGGCTGTCTCCACTGGGTCTTCTACAACCAGCTCCCCCCATGCCCAAAACATCTCGTGAGTATAGCAGTCCGCTGATCGAATGGAGATGTCCTAATAAGCGAAACCATCTATCGAAATTCGAAGCAACCGATAGACATCCTCAAGAGTCACGATCATCTCCCTATCGGGAGATGGAAAGTATTGGTCCACGGATCCCAAAGCTTGATCGGGGCCATCGAGATAGGCCTGATCCGAAACCACGAGCTCCAGTCGAGCCACCTGCTTGAGCCCAAGGGCATCAAGCCATTCCCAGTCACCATCAGTCAAGGCCAACCGCGCCTCAGTAAAGGCAGCGGGTACACGGTACCGGCTCCTAACAACCTGCAAGCAAACAAAAAAAAAAATAATAATAAATAAAAAAAATGAAAAAGATAAAATTTTCAATTCTAGGGTTTCTAACCTTAGTTGTTAAACAAAAAACATCACAAAAAAAAAAAAAAAAAATCTTAAAATTTTGAAAAGCGCAACACAAAAACAATGCATTCAGTTAAAGCAAAATAAGCCCTAGGGTCACTTACAGGACTCGCCTTGGCTCCGCCGCTCGAACCAGTTTGTGCACTCATGATGGTAGAGAGAATTCCTGTAGCGCCTCGCTTTGTAGAATTACCTCCTCGTCCCAGAGCTCCAAAATCACAAGGAAAAAATGACACAAATGAGCCCAAAATCAAGTTTTGGCCCTTAAATAGGCCTTTTGCACTGGAATTCGTCCTTGACTGGGATGAGCGCTCTGATTAGCGCTTGTCCCACCCAGGGAAGAATTCTCCAGCAGGAATTCATCCCACCCAGGGACGAATTCAGGCCAGCACAAAAAAAATCAAGAAAAATGACTAAAAATGCACTAAAAACAGACAATAAAACTGCCTGACAGGATTGCAAATGCAACTGACAACATGGGCATAAAAAATCGACATCGGGGTCACAAATTATCAATATCCTACTCCCTAAGAAGGCTACCATAGCCGGACCACTCCAGGGGAAGACAGATTTTGAAAATTTAATCCCAAAAATGATGTCACAAAAAACAACAAAAACAGTACAAAATTCAACAAAAACACAACATAAACATTGCCAGACACAAGTGCTCTTGCACTTAACCTCTTGGCATAGCAAAATTGATGTCGGGGTTTGCATTGTCACTATCCTACTCCCGAAGAAGGCTACCATAGCCGGACCGCTCCACGGGAGGACGGATTGCCGACAATTCAATCACCAAATGGTGTCACAAAAAATAACAAAAACAGTACAAAATTCAACAAAAACACAACAAAAACACTGTCGAGCATAAGTGCTCATGCACTTAACCTCTAGGCAAAGAAAATCTATGTCAAGGTCCAAATTATCGCTCTCCTAGTTCCCCAAGAAGGCTATCATAGCCGGATCGCTCCACGGGAAATAGGTTTTCGACGATTTCACCTCATTAGGACATCACCAAAAGGGTTAAAACCCACCAAAAATAGGTCCATATGTTGGAAAAATTGCACACGCTTAACGGTAAACCCTCTAAAGGCAACCTTGCACAAGTCATCTTGGGTCAAGCGACTCGTCGCTTCTCTCACGAAGGTCATTCCCTCATCGATTCGTCGCTTGAGGGGGTAGTCACACTTAGTCACCAATCAACAATCACACACCCAATTAAGGAAAACGACATGCATTCAAAGAATCATTGACAAAGACAATCACGCTCCTGCTTGGGGCAGTAAACAAGCAACAATAAAATCAATCAAACACTTGGCATTTCATGAATCATGAACACAAGGTTCCCCCTAAGGATAAAAACGCCCTTCACTTGTTCATGACTGATCAATGTCCAAGTTCAAGTCACACCTCACCAAAATAGGTTAATACTTGAAATCAAATTCCTTAGCTCGTCAGAAGAAAGGATTCAAGAATGCATGCCCTTTCCATACTTGGGGCATCAAAAGTTGGTTAGGTTACCAAGAAACCCTAATCATTAGTGCTTTGGTTATCTATTTTTGCTCAACACTGCGTCACCCGCAACGCTTCCCAAAAAGTGGCATCTGTAGACACCAAAACAGCACCAATCCGATTATGTGACTGCAAACACTGATCACTTTGACTAACACAGCCCCCAGGGCAGCCCTCAGAGGTTAAACAGTGGTTTTAACCACTTTCATAGCAATTTTGTGAGGTCAAGAAGCAATTTGGCACACTTGGACACTTTGCCCAGTATTCGTCTCACCCAGGGACGAATTCAAAATAGAATCCGTCCCACCCCCGGGACCGAATTCTAAATCCGTCCCCGGGTGGGACGAATTCTAAGCTAACGGGCAAAAAGGCGGGATGGTGCCAAGTGGCATCCCGAACGGTCGGTTAAGGGCTCCTACCTTGCACGCATGTGTAAGTGGACGAGAGGGGCCGTTAGAGGACTCGTTACAAGAAGCATTTATCAAATTTCAAGTCAATGAAGGACTCCCCTCCCTCATGGGAAGACAAGACTGCCACATGGCGCCCATGGCCAACACTTGGCTTTTGTGCTTCCCTCCCAAAAGAGACCCCTTGGGTCTATAAAAGGTGGGACTTTTCTCACCCAAAAAAAGCAGGTGGAAGGAGTGTTCAAGAAACGAAGTGCTGCCGAATCGAAGACTCATTTGCATCCCCCTTTGTTCACCTTCCTACATCCATTAATCTCTTTTGTAAGGGAGGTTGTTGGGTGACCTTTGGAAGCTCGAACCTTACTCAAATCCGATGCATGGACATTTGAACCTACCAATTCGCCGACCCCCCAATCCTAAAAGGTTTTGGGCCCATCCTTGGTGGATTGGCTCCAAAATCGAGGGCCAACGGTGGGAGGCCCACTTGGGCACCCCCGCACCCCCAAGTTCTAATTTCAGTTTTTGAGTACTTTAGATTATTTTTTAGATTGCATTCTGTGTTACTAGGTCTGATTAGTCCATAATTGCAATTTTGTAGCTTTTGGTCAGATTTTAGGGTGTTTTGTATTGCTTTGTCATTTCGCTAACTTGCAGGTGTCAAGGCCAAATTCTCGAGGGAGGAGGCCAAATTGGGAAAATCCGACCATCTGGGTCGTCCCAAAATGGCCCCAATTACCTAACCCCCCTATTTGCAGGAGTTTTGCAGGTCCCGGGATCCGACATTGGAGCAGCAGCAGGTCGATTTCTCCTATTCAGAAGAATTCGTCCCACCCAAGGACGAATTACAGTCAGAATTCGTCCTGCCCAAGGATGAATTCCAGTTTAAGGTGGATTGGCCAGCTGCCTTAGTGGCAGTGGCCTTCTGGTAACTTTTCTTACATCCTGTCAGGTTTTGAAGCAATTTGGATTCACTGTTTTCATCTGTTTCGGGCAAATATTCGTATGCATATTTTGTTAATTTTAGAGAGAGAATGCTTTTCATTTGCAGCAAGGTGCTACTAACGTCTTGATCATTTCTTTGTTTGTAGGAGAAGCGAGCAGAGGCGAAGAACCCATCAACATCAGCGGCGGCATCATCTTAGCCCGCCCAGTGCAATCGTGGGCACACGGAAGGAGGAACCATTCAGCGATTGTAATCAAACCTTATTTGCGCTCCTAGCCCCTGAAAAAGGAGGAGGCATTATTGTAACAGAGATCGAAAGAAATTAATGAAAGGGCTGTTATTCTTTATCTGATTGCGTCTCTTACAACATGTCTCTTTTTCGTTTCATGCAATGTACATTCCTAGGACTTAAGCGTGATTAATTTTGAATGCAATTGCACTTGGCGTTTCCTTTGACCGAAATCTCGTGCTTTCAGTGGTCATTAAGGATTGAAGAAATATTAGGGTTGAATCATAGATTTCATTCACAAATTTAAAACCTTAGGCTTATATTTCATCTGTTTCTATCTACCACCTACTTATTTTCTTCTATCTATCCAATTTCTTACTACTGCAATCTACACTTGATCATGTTGTGTAGGGGATCACCTGATCGTGCCTTTATAACTCACTCCCAATTATAATCGATATTGGTTACCATTGGCTACCATGTGCAACAACTTCTTATGTTGGGCGATGTTGCTTGGTGTCATTTGTCATTCATTGATATCACCTGTAGTAGTTCAATACACAACTTGTAAGGAGGGAAGAATGTTTTTGAAATGATAAGGTTTGAAGGATGAAGGGGGGTGTAGTAGAAGAAAATATAGGGGGGCAATATGGGGGAATGGTGAGGATTCTTCCCAAAGCCTTACTAATCAGTAGGAGGGTTGTTTAGTGGGATGATCGATCAAAAAATGGTTGGCTGGTCTAGGGGGAGGAATAAAAAATAAGGAGAGAGAAAAACAAGAATCTCTTTGTAAACCATCTGTTGATCCCTCAAAAATCCTTCATGCTCACACAACCTTTAAATTTATGCACTTTATCGATAACTTGGTGCTGTCTCAGTAAGGAATGTCAAGACCTCCTCTTGGCCAAAATTTTAGCCTCAAAACTAGTGCAACTACTCCTCAAATATTCTTTTCCTTTCTGATATCCCTAATCTTCCAAGTAGACATAAATTTTTCTTCAAACAAGAAAAAAGTTTCTTGCCCTCATAAGGTAATTCAGGTTTACCCTCTGATTTTCTATCAAGGTTATTCAGTGTAGGGGTAAATTCTTCCCTCTAATACCTCCTAAGCTTCACAAAATGATGTCACACTGACCTCAAGCTAATTTTATGCAAGCACCTACCTAGGATATGATGCACTAGTTGCAAAACCCAACTAGATACTTAGACATGAAGTGGTAAAGTTATCCTCCTTGCAAAAACAATTATCCATTGACTCTAATTACCACTGATATGGAACTCAAAAGTGAAGTTGATTATTCATTAGGTGCAATAAAATATATAGGCTTACAATAGAATCATATAGGTTAAGTGGTTGCAATAATTTTCCAAACATGACCAACCACTTAACTAACAGATAACAATCTACTAAATAAGGGCGTCAACTAACTTCTAGAAGATAAATGAAAACCCTAACAATCTAACTAAATATCCAACAAATAACAACCTATTTCCAACATGGGCATACTATACCTCACATTAATACAAAGTGCAAGAAACATGAACTAGTAATAAAATAATAACTTAGACTTATAATTAAGCCTAAGGTACAATCATATCCTCAACAAAAAACCTCCAAAGAAACAAAACTCCTATAGTCACTATCAAATCCAAATTGCTACAAGGGAAGAACACCCTTTTGGTCAAATCAATCCAAAATATCCCAAGACACCAAAACCCTTTGGTCAAAAAAATCCTCAAGTGAACCTTGTACCTAGTGATTTATTCTAGTCACCTCATGGGTGTAGTGAATGGTTATCCATGCAATATAGTAGGATGGATATATCACCATAAGGACACCTAAATAATAATAATAATAATGATAATACAACACAAAAACAACACAAAAGTAGCAACCAAAAATAAAAAAACAAAATAAGCATAAACTAAGAGTATAGGCCACCTACCTTAGTTTAGTAGACTCTGAATTTCACTCCAATAAAAGCTCCAACCTTTGTGCCTACACCCACTCTGTTAGTCCCACCATGATAGCCATTTTGTAAGCAAATAATGTTGGACTCTAGAGCATACTGTAGAGTATCTTCCCTAAAGTATATAGGTTCTAAATATTTAAAATTCATTTAAATATAGTTACAACAACTTTACTATTTTAGAGGAAATCAGTTTTATTGTGAGAGCATATAGGGAATAGTTTAGAGTGTTTCTAAACATAGTAGGAGCAAGTAAGATCTCCATAATAGTAGAGATTTAAAATTGATTGGAGTGCTATAAAAGCATTGTAATTTCTTCTGATTATGAATCTAATGAGCGTATTTTCTCATTTTGGTATCACATCAGGTTTTCTCATATGGATCAAAACTTGTGGAGAGTGGTGTGAAAAGATCTGAAGCATGCACTTTGTCAGAGAAACTCAAGTGGCCAGCACTCAACAAAGTTGCAAGGAAGAGCTCAAGTAAAATTTTAATATATCATGCATCCTGATGTATTTGCTTATTAAATTTTGAGGTTTGTTAGATTATTGTATAAAGATGATGCAATAAACATTTCAAGTGATTTAGAGCTAATTTACTAATTTTATTAGCATTTCATTTGTTTCAATAAAATGATTTTATAAGGTGAAAAACATGGTATTTGCTTCTCAAATTTTTGGAGAAATATTATTTAGATAAAATTATAATTTAGACCAAATTTCATGTCATTTGGATCTATATTGATTTATTTTTGTGAATATTGATTTTTTCTTCAAAAATCCTAGATTCAGAATTGTGATAAAAAGGGAAAAAGTAAATGATCACAAATTTTTCACCTTTACAAAATTTCTTCTAAAATGTTGAGGATTTTCATATTATTGTCTCAAGAATATAGAGTTTAATTTTTAGAAATTCTAGAGCTGTATGGATTTATCTATGTGAAAAACATTGAGGTTGTCTAAAACACACTCTAAGATCTAGAAAGGGCAAAAATAAATTGATCACATATTTCTCATTTGTGTGAATTTGCTTCTGAAATTTAGTGGATTTTTATATACGTATATCAAAAGTCTACAAGAAAAATTTCAGTTTGTTTCAATCAGTATTGGCTGATTTATGATAAATTTGGTGCTTGAGACTTTGGTAAATAAAAAGAAGCATGTATTTTTACAATTAGAGGTTAATTATGAGAGATTGACTTAACAGGTTGAGTCAATTGAGTAAAAGAATATCTGATGTTGTTATTTATTACAAAAAAAATAGTATTAGAAGCTATCTATATTATTCCAAAGTTTTTTTGATTAATGTCAATGGCTACCAATAACAATCTTCTCATTCTTAAATTTAAAGGGTTAGATTACAAGTATTGGTAAATCAAGATAAGGACCTTACTTATTGGAAAAGTGCTATAGGATATAGTTGAATAAGGCTATGCAGAACCTATAGATTGGAAAACCTTGAGTGCAGTAGATAAAACCAGCAAAAAGGACACCCAAAATAAGAATTCATCTGCCCTCTATCATCTTCAAGGTTTTGGAGAAGAGCATCTTTCCAAGGATTGCTTCCTATTTATCAGCCCAAGAAGCATAGACAACCTTTAAGGATAGTTATCAAGGTAGTTATCAGGTGAAGCAAGTGAGGCTTCAAACCTTGAAGAGGTATTTTGAAAACTTAAATATGCAAAATGATGACATTGTTGGTGATTATTGTATTAGAGTAAAATCCATTGTAAACAAAATGCAAACCCTTGGAGATGACATAAAACCTGAAGTAGTGGTAAAGAAAGTATTGAGGATACTTCTTCCTAAATGAAACCATATAGCTATCATTATTAGAGAGTCTAAATGTTTGTCTACTTTATCTTTTGATGCTCTAATTAGTTCCTTGATGTCTCATGAATAAATATTGCAAGATGTTACATATACAAGCTATGGAGGGGATGAGAAAGCATTCTCATACAATGAAGGTGATAATGCATAAGGAAGAGTACAAGGACAAGTAAGAGGCCAAAGTATAGGCAAAGGAAGAGGATGAGGTAGATCAAGAGGTGGCAATCAAGGAATAGGAGGTGATAAATCAAAGAAATATTGTTACAATTGTGGTAAGGTTGGTCACTTTGCTAGATATTGTTGGTCCAAGACTTCTCAAGATGGGAGAGGTCAATATGGAAACTATGGAGAAGAGGAAGGAGCTTCTTCAAATACGTTCCTCACATATGGAAAATTAGATCAAAATCTTAATGAAAATTGGATTTTGGATACTGGTTGTTCCAATCACATGAGTGGCAAAGAGGAACTCTTTGCTATAATGGATTCCTCCTACAAATAAAATATCAAATTTGGAGATGACAAGGCACTACAAGTTGAAGGTATTGGAGCCATGGAGGTTCCAACAAAAGAAGGCACCAAGAAGGTAAATGACATCTATTACACCCCCAAAATCTAGCATAATTTTCTTAGTTTTGGACAAATAATGGAGAAGAACTATAGGCTTATTTTTGATGAAGGAAAATGTGTCATTTTTGATAAAAAAAATTGTAATAGAGTTATTACACAAGTACCTATGATAAAGAATAGGTTGTTTCATCTTAATTTTAAGGAACAAGAAGGCTCTCAACTTGCTAGTGTAGCTATTTCTAATCCAAGTGTGCTTTGGCACTTGATATTTGGCCATATTCTTTTTTTAAGATTGAAATTATTGCCTTCTCAAGCTATGGTGAGTGGACTTATGAAATTTTATGAACACAAGGAAGTGTGCGAAGGGTGTGCTTTGGTAAAGCACTCAAGATCCAAGTTTCCAAGAGGACAGACATGGAGAGCTAGACATCCACTCCAATTGGTGCATTCAAACATTTGTGGTCCAATGTAAACCAAAAGCATTGTTAACAACTCTTACTTTATCACTTTCATTGATGATTTCTATAGGATGTGTTGGATTTATTTTTTAAAAATTAAAGATGAAGCTTTTGATTATTTCATAGATTTCAAAAATAATGTAGAGAATCAAAGTGAGTTTGTTGTAAAAAGTATTAGGACTGATAGAGGAGGAGAGTATTCTTCAAATGCATTTCTAAATATTGTAAGTATTATGGAATAAAAAGGTAATTCACAACTTCCTATACCCCACAACAAAATGGTATGGTTGAAATATGAAGAAAACAAGCTTATACTGAGAGAGGGGGGTGAAACAGTATAAGACCTCTTTTTACTTTTTCCTTTATACTTCAAAACAGTAAAGCAATATACCCAAAGCAATATCAAAACAATGCACAAAATCATCCACAAAGTGACACCAATTTTAACGTGGTTCACCCAGAAGGCCTGGGCTACGTCCACAAAACTTTTCTCTAAAAGTTATCTCAAAGTTCTTTGGGAAACCTTCCCAATTACAATGTTTATGAGCCTCGGCCCAAAGGAGACACCTTCCCCTGATCTGAATTTATGAGCCTCTGCTCAAAGGAGATACCTTCCCCTAATCTAAATTTATGAGCCTCTACTCAAAGGAGATACCTTCCCCTCTGCTCTGGAAATGATCCCTCAGAAGATCAACTGCCTCTACCTCTTGCCAGCACGTGGAACTCCTTTCCACCGAAGACCTCCTATCCTCAATGCTTAGCCTAAGAGACCTCTGCCTTCTATGATCACGTCCACAGTAGCTCAGCTACCTATACCAAACACAGTCAGTCGGTCTAGTACAAGTCTTCCTCTGTCTATCAGATCTATCCAACTCTATGAACAAATCAATCCTCTGCACACAAGCCTTCTCAAAGACTTGCCAAATCTGTCCTCAGGTTCTCTGATAGAACCAATGTACCTCTGTCCTCAAGTTCTCTGATAGAACTATCAATCTCAGCTCACAAGTCCTCTGCTAGGACCTGTCCAAATCTGCTCACAAGTCCCCACCTAAACCTGTCCAAATCTGCTCACAAGTCCCCACTGGAACCTGTCCAAAACCTGCTCACAAGTCCCCACTGGAACCTGTCCAAAACCTCAACAAGCTCACCAAGAAAAACTTGCTTAGCATGAACTCACAAAGAGAATTGTTAGAGACCCAATGTGATTCATAAACCTCATAGAAGCATAAAGAGAATTGTTAGAGACTCAATATGTTCTATACTTAACTCCAAATCTCAAATCTCATAGAAACATAAAGAGAATTGTTAGAGACCCAATATGTTCTATACTTAACTCCCAATCTCAAATCTCATAGAAACATAAAGAGAATTGTTAGAGACCCAATATGTTCTATACTTAACTCCCAATCTCAAATCTCATAGAAACATAAAGAGAATTGTTAGAGACCCAATATGTTCTATACTTAACTCCCAATCTCAAACTCAAATCTCATAGAACCATAAAGAGAATTGTTAGAGACTCAATATGATCTATACTTAACTCCCAATATCAATCTCAACTCAAACTCAATCTCAAAAGAATAAGATAGATGTAGTAGCTTTTCTCAAGAATATAAAACACAACCCAACAATTGCCAACCATGCAATATATCATATAACTATGATGCTTATATTCTTTTCACCAACAACTAGGGTTTCATCATCTCAATGCAAGTAGCAAGACTTATTAACATAAACCCTATTGCAAAAATGCTTCTTCTTCCTCAACCAGAATTATGCATTCACCCAAAGATTCAACAATAACTTTAATGCATAAACAATCTTCAATATCCAGAAAATAAGATTTATACCAATAATACCTAGTAGACAACCTTTTCACTCCAAACTCAATTTCAGAAAATATACCATAAACAACATACATGGAAGAAGTTGCCCATACCTTTACTTTGATGAAGAAGGAGAACTCAAAATCTGTCACAACACTAACTCTCAATTTGCCACCAATTAGAGTTAGCAACTATACAATATTACACAATATTAAAGATCCAAATATAACACCTTATTTCTCCAACTTAGTAAAAACCACCAAAGTACAATAACATACAAAATAACACCTCTTTACACCTTATTACTCCACATAAACATTAAACATTAAACATCAATGTCAAAACAAAAAGATACCTTAACCTTATACCTCCCGCGCATTCACGGCCACCATTCTATGCACACCGTGACCAAAAAGAAATCCCCAACGAAGAGAATCGAACTCAGCACCTCTGCCGTCTAGCGCTTTCGCTTAAACGCCACCGTCGTTGGGTCACAAGAGCCCAACGAAATAACAAACCGCTGCCCTCTCTTTTATCTTTCTTTGACGCCAAGATCCTGGAAAACGTAAACGTCTTCCACAAACCGCATGCAAACAAACCACTGCCGTCAAGCCAAAAGGTAAGGATACAGCCCAAGCTCAAAACCGAGATTGCCAAGCGCAGTCTCCATGACGCAGAACATGCACGATCTCAAAGACGTCGACGGAGATCGAAAACACAGAGCGAGCTCAAACGAAGACACCAAGCACTTTTCGAAGGATGTAGAGCAATGCAAGTCACAGACGCCAAGCGCAGATCGAACGAAATGGTGCAAAATCAAATCGTAGATGCCAAGCGTAATTCGAACGAAACGGCGTAAAGCAAATCGAGAAGCCAAGCGCAAATCAAAAAAATAGAGAACCACAAATCGTAGATGTCCAAATAATAATCGGTGGTGCTCACTTTTGAAAACCATGCCCACTTATATAGCAATTTATCCATCACTGATTGACGTCGGCGCTCCTCCAACGATGGCAATAAATCGGCGACGCTTAAGGGTTGAAAGACCCTTTAATAATAATTAAAATAATAATTATTATTATTTTATTAATAATAAATTAAACTTGGACCTTTGACAAAGGTATGAGTTAATTTAATTATTAATAATACACATGGACCTTTGCATTAAGTTAAGCTTGGTTTTAATAAAAACCCTTAATGAGTCCAAATGGTTTTAAGAAAAACCTTTAGCCTTGTCACCATGGTTTTAATAAAAACCCTTTAACATAATGAAGCTTCTCAAGATATTCTTGACATCACACTCTTTTGAAATCAACACAAAAATGCCTTTTGACATCAATGACAACTTATACATTTTAGCAAAGGCAATGTACCCAAAGTACCCAAAATTGCCAACAATCTCCCCCTTTGTCATTGATGGCAAACCTTTACTGAAAACACTTCTCAAGAGCCAAAACTGAAACCAACTGAAACCATCTGAGCTAACAACTGAGAATCTTCCTTTGAAGTTTTGCTCCCCCTGACTTGAAGCTTTCCTCTTCACTATGAAGCTCTCCCCCTTACTCATATCTCTCCCCCTTTGTCATCAATGGCAAAGGGCCACCTTTGGGGCTCGGGACTAAGAATTAACCTCTTAGCTTAGTCCCTCCCCCACCTCTTGATGAGGTGATTAATTTCTGGGGTGGGAGTAAAACTCCCATTAGGCACTGATCATCATCAGCGTCTATAACTTCCTTGTCGGGCCTTCTCTTGAACTCTTTGTCCATATTCCTGTTCCTGTCACTGTTCTTGTTCTTGTTCTCATCCCTATTTTTATCCATGCCTTGATCCTTGGACCTGATCATGCCACTGTTCCTATTCCTGTATTCCAGAATTTCAGCTCTACACTGTCTGACTGTGTGACCTTCATTGTTGCACTTATAACAAGTAACAATGTTATTTCTTTTAGGCATACATGTTCTTTGAATCCACCAGTTTTGACCAAACTTGTTCTGACCAAACCTGTTTTGACCAAACCTGTTCTGACCAAACCTGTTCTGACCAAACCTGTTCTGACCAACCCTGTTCTGATCAAACCTGTTCCTGATATTTGCCTTGCAAATAACTGCCTTATGCCCAAACTATTGACAAGAGTAGCAATACCCTTGAAAGAAATTACCACCTCTGAAACTGTCATTTACCTTCTTCACTTGAGCCATGCAATGTGAAGCCATGTGACCAAACCTGTGACAAGCAAAACATCTGCCTTGAAACTTTCCTTTATTTGACCTCTTGGGTCCTGAAAACTTCTTCTCATTCTGAATTCTGTTTTCTATTTTTGTGCATCTATCATTCAAGGACTCATGATCTGAAATACTTTCCTCATTAGAACTCTCTTCCTTTTGGAGTCTCTTACTAGACTCTCCAACTTGTTCCTTGTGAGTCTTAACAAAACCAAGACCTGTTTTATCTGTTGTCTTTCTTTGACCTTTGATGAGAGACTTAACCTTTTTGGAGCTATCTTGAAACCTGTGAAGCTTATCCTTGTACCCTTTAGTTTCCTCTTTCAAAGAAGCCATTTTCTGTTCTAACTCACTATACTCAAGAACCTTAGACTCTAACTCATCCTTGAGTTCTTGTGTCTTAGCTATAGAGAAATCAAGATTTTCAATAAGATCATCTCTCTCCATACAACATTCATCTAACTTATCCTTGAGTCTAGCATTCTTCTTTCTTTCCTTTTTCAAAGCACTAAGAGCACTAATAAGTTCACCTTTGAGATCTACTTCACCTTCCTCTATATGTTTGCTATTAGAATCATCAAAGCCTTTTTCGGATTTCTTATCACTAGAGGTGCTACCCTTTTCAAAAACCATACATGCATCTTCCTTATAGTTTTCTGAAGCATCCTCATACATACTAGAAATCAAATCATTATTTGTGCAATCATCCTCAAGGTGACCAAAATTTCCACATCTAAGACATTTCATGATAATGAATCTATGTTTTGGTTCTTCCTCTTTTTTTGATATGAACAACATCTCATTTTCATTATCACTTGAAGAACTTTCACTATCACTACTAGAACACTTACTTGCTTTGTCTAGGTAGAAACTCTTCTTGTGTTTGTGAGAATACCTCTTTCCTTGATTGTTGTGCTCATCTTTGTTTTTCCTATGATGCTTGTGCTTTTCAGAATCCTTGCTCTTACAGTCCTGTTTATCTTCATCACTTTCATCCTTGGCAATAGTACGAGTCAGTAGCATAATGACCAAATTTTCCACAATTAAAACATCTTACATTTTTCATATTTTTGTGTTTTCTAGAGAACTTGCCTTTCTTGGCTGTAATATGCCTCTTCATCACTAGAAGACTCATCACTCTCTTGAAGTTGTTTACCTTTGGATTTCTTGGTAGCCTTGAAAGTTGCCTCTTTCTTGACATCAACCTTCACTTGAGTTCTTAACTCAAATGCTGCAAGTATACTATGGAGCTCATCCTTTTTCAATTTATCCAAATCTTTAGCTTCCTCAATAGCAGAAATATTTTCACTAAATCTATTAGGAAGAGATCTTAAAATCTTATCACAAACATCATTTTCAGCAAGCTCAAGACCTAAGTCTTTCATGGAGTTAACAACCTCATCCATACGAAGCATGTAGTCACTAATATTTTCATCATCATTCATCTTGAGTTGTTCAAACATACCTTTGAAGTGTCTCAACTTGGCCTTTCTGACATTTGTATCACCTGTATGAACCACCTTCAACTGATTCCACATTTCACTAGCTGTCTTGCAGTGAATCACTTTGGTGAGATCTGCTTTCTGTAAGCCTTTTAGATTGCATTCATTGCTTTTGAATTGCTGTGATGTAGGAGCCTTTCTTCTTTAGTATTAGGACCAAGTTCAGGAATAGTGTACTCATCTTCAATCACTTCCCAAACCTCATTCCCAAGTGCCATTAGATGAACCTTCATCCTTGCACTCCAAAGACCAAAATCTGACCCATCAAGAATAGGTGTTGCATTGCCACTTGAATGATCCATTGTGTTCTTTACTAGCTTTTCCTTCAAGCTATTAAACTTTACGAAGGCACCCGCTCTGATACCAATTGAAGAACACAAGCTTATACTGAGAGGGGGGTGAACAGTATAAGACCTCTTTTTACTTTTTCCTTTATACTTCAAAATAGTAAAGCAATATACCCAAAGCAATATCAAAACAATGCACAAAATCATCCACAAAGTGACACCAATTTTAACGTGGTTCACCCAGAAGGCACAGGCTACGTCCACAAAACTTTTCTCTAAAAGTTATCTCAAAGTTCTTTGGGAAACCTTCCCAATTACAATGTTTATGAGCCTCGGCCCAAAGGAGACACCTTCCCCTGATCTAAATTTATGAGCCTCTGCTCAAAGGAGATACCTTCCCCTAATCTGAATTTATGAGCCTCTGCTCAAAGGAGATACCTTCCCCTCTACTCTGGAAATGATCCCTCAGAAGATCAACTGCCTCTACCTCTTGCCAGCACGTGGAACTCCTTTCCACCGAAGACCTCCTATCCTCAATGCTTAGCCTAAGAGACCTCTGCCTTCTATGATCACGTCCACAGTAGCTCAGCTACCTATACCAAACATAGTCAGTCGGTCTAGTACAAGTCTTCCTCTGTCTATCAGATCTGTCCAACTCTATGAACAAATCAATCCTCTGCACACAAGCCTTCTCAAAGACTTGCCAAATCTATCCTCAGGTTCTCTGATAGAACCAATGTACCTCTGTCCTCAAGTTCTCTGATAGAACTATCAATCTCAGCTCACAAGTCCTCTGCTAGGACCTGTCCAAATCTGCTCACAAGTCCCCACCTGAACCTGTCCAAATCTGCTCACAAGTCCCCACTGGAACCTGTCCAAAACCTGCTCACAAGTCCCCACTAGAACCTGTCCAAAACCTCAGCAAGCTCACCAAGAAAAACTTGCTTAGCATGAACTCACAAAGAGAATTGTTAGAGACCCAATGTGATTCATAAACCTCATAGAAGCATAAAGAGAATTGTTAGAGACTCAATATGTTCTATACTTAACTCCAAATCTCAAATCTCATAGAAACATAAAGAGAATTGTTAGAGACCCAATATGTTCTATACTTAACTCCCAATCTCAAATCTCATAGAAACATAAAGAGAATTGTTAGAGACCCAATATGTTCTATACTTAACTCCCAATCTCAAATCTCATAGAAACATAAAGAGAATTGTTAGAGACCCAATATGTTCTATACTTAACTCCCAATATCAAATCTCAAATCTCATAGAACCATAAAGAGAATTGTTAGAGACTCAATATGATCTATACTTAACTCCCAATATCAATCTCAACTCAATCTCAACTCAAACTCAATCTCAAAAGAATAAGATAGATGTAGTAGCTTTTCTCAAGAATATAAAACACAACCCAACAATTGCCAACCATGCAATATATCATATAACTATGATGCTTATATTCTTTTCACCAACAACTAGGGTTTCATCATCTCAATGCAAGTAGCAAGACTTATTAACATAAACCCTATTGCAAAAATGCTTCTTCTTCCTCAACCAGAATTATGCATTCACCCAAAGATTCAACAATAACTTTAATGCATAAACAATCTTCAATATCCAGAAAATAAGATTTATACCAATAATACCTAGTAGACAACCTTTTCACTCCAAACTCAATTTCAGAAAATATACCATAAACAACATACATGGAAGAAGTTGCCCATACCTTTACTTTGATGAAGAAGGAGAACTCAAAATCTGTCACAACACTAACTCTCAATTTGCCACCAATTAGAGTTAGCAACTATACAATATTACACAATATTAAAGATCCAAATATAACACCTTATTTCTCCAACTTAGTAAAAACCACCAAAGTACAATAACATACAAAATAACACCTCTTTACACCTTATTACTCCACATAAACATTAAACATTAAACATCAATGTCAAAACAAAAAGATACCTTAACCTTATACCTCCCGCGCATTCACGGCCACCATTCTATGCACACCGTGACCAAAAAGAAATCCCCAACGAAGAGAATCAAACTCAGCACCTCTGTCGTCTAGCGCTTTCGCTTAAACGCCACCGTCGTTGGGTCACAAGAGCCCAACGAAATAACAAACCGCTGCCCTCTCTTTTATCTTTCTTTGATGCCAAGATCCTAGAAAATGTAAACGTCTTCCACAAACCGCATGCAAACAAACCACTGTCGTCAAGCCAAAAGGTAAGGATACAGCCCAAGCTCAAAACCGAGATTGCCAAGCACAGTCTCCATGACGCAGAACATGCACGATCTCAAAGACGTCGACGGAGATCAAAAACATAGAGCGAGCTCAAACGAAGACACCAAGCGCTTTTCGAAGGATGTAGAGCAATGCAAGTCACAGACGCCAAGCGTAGATCGAACGAAATGGTGCAAAATCAAATCATAGATGCCAAGCGTAATTCGAACGAAATGGCGTAAAGCAAATCGAGAAGCCAAGCGCAAATCAAAAAAATAGAGAACCACAAATCGCAGATGTCCAAATAATAATCGGTGGTGCTCACTTTTGAAAACCATGCCCACTTATATAGCAATTTATCCATCACTGATTGACGTCGGCGCTCCTCCAACGATGGCAATAAATCGGCGATGCTTAAGGGTTGAAAGACCCTTTAATAATAATTAAAATAATAATAATTATTATTTTATTAATAATAAATTAAACTTGGACCTTTGACAAAGGTATGAGTTAATTTAATTATTAATAATACACATGGACCTTTGCATTAAGTTAAGCTTGGTTTTAATAAAAACCCTTAATGAGTCCAAATGGTTTTAAGAAAAACCTTTAGCCTTGTCACCATGGTTTTAATAAAAACCCTTTAACATAATGAAGCTTCTCAAGATATTCTTGACATCACACTCTTTTGAAATCAACACAAAAATGCCTTTTGACATCAATGACAACTTATACATTTTAGCAAAGGCAATGTACCCAAAGTACCCAAAATTGCCAACAAAATAAAGAACCACACTATAGTAGAAATGGATAGATCAATGCTACAATCTAAGCATCTAAGTAACATGTATTGGGTTGATGATGTTAGAACTAGTGTTTACATTTTGAATAGGAGTTCTACTTCTAGTTTAGATTGAAGAACACAAGCTTATAATGAGAGGGGGGGTGAACAGTATAAGACCTCTTTTTACTTTTTCCTTTATACTTCAAAACAGTAAAGCAATATACCCAAAGCAATATCAAAGCAATGCACAATATCATCCACAAAGTGACACCAATTTTAACGTGGTTCACCCAGAATGGCTGCGCTATGTCCACAAAAGTTTTCTCTAAAATTTATCTCAAAGTTCTTTGGGAAACCTTCCCAATTACAATGTTTATGAGCCTCGGCCCAAAGGAGATACCTTCCCCCAATCTGAATTTATGAGCCTCTGCTCAAAGGAGATACCTTACCCTCTATCTAAATTTATGAGCCTCTACTCAAAGGAGATACCTTCCCCTCTACTCTGGATATGATCCCTTAGAAGATCAAATGTCTCTACCTCTTGCCAGCACGTGGAAATCCTTTCCACCAAAGACCTCCTGTCCTCAATGCTTAGCCTAAGATACCTCTGCCTTCTATGATCACATCCACAGTAGCCAAGCAACCTATACCAAACACAATCAGTCGTTCTAGTACAAGTCTTCCTCTGTCTGTCAGATCTGTCCAACTCTTGAACAAATCAATCCTCTTCACACAAGCATTCTCAAAAACTTGCCAAATTTGTCCTTAGGTTCTTCTCAAAGAACCAATGCTCCTCTATCCTCAAGTTCTCTGATAGAACTCTCAAAAACCAACTCACAAGTCCTCTGCTAGGACCTATCCAAATCTGCTCATAAGTCCCCACCGGAACCTGTCCAAAAATGCTCACAAGTCCCCACCGGAACCTGTCCAAAACTTGCTCACAAGTCCCCACTGAAACCTGTCCAAAACCTCAACAAGCTCACCAAGAAAAACTTTCTTAGCATGAACCCACAAAGAGAATTGTTAGAGACCCAATGTGATTCATCAACCTCATAGAAGCATAAAGAGAATTGTTAGAGACTCAATATGTTCTATACTTAACTCCCAATCTCAATCTCAAATCTCATAGAATAAGATAGATGTAGTATACTTTTATCAAGAACATGAAACACAACCCAACAATTGCCAACCATGCAATATCTCATATAACAATGATACTCATGTTCTTTCCACAACCAATATCTTTTCTCAACCAATTAGGGCTTTAACAACAATGCTTATAGACAAGGTTTAACCAACATCATTCAACTCAACATTAACCTTGAAGCATTCAACCAATCATCACAAGAAAAGGAAACAAGTAGAAATCCTTTTCCCTCCAAAGATATTTGAACAAAACAGCCACCAACACAATATCACCAAATGCAAAGAATAACTTGCTCAAATAAACTCAATGGAGTAAGCCCAATATCATGAATCAAGTAAAGCAATAACTTGATCAAACAACCTCTATGGAACCAACTCAACCATCAAACTCAAAACAGCCAACCAAGGGTTCCACCAACTCAATGCAAGTAGCTAGACTCACAAATATAAACCCTAGTGCACAAAGCTTCCACTATCTCAAACCAAAAATTATGCATTCACCAAAAAATCTCATCAAGGATAACAATGCATACTAAAGCACTTTCATTGCTGCTATCCTCGTGCATCACGACCAAGATGAAATTGCCCACAACATGGGTCAAACTTGGCACCTCTGCCCAACGCTTCTTCACTCAACACACCACCACCATTGGAGCACAAGTGCCCAATGAAAAATATAATGTAATCCTATGTGTTGTCTTCCTTCAATCGCCAAGGATTTGAAAATGTAAACATTTTCCTCAAGCCACCACCATCATCATTAGCGCTGTCCAAAAATGTAACTCCCAGAAAACATAGTTTGCAGTCTTATCAAATGTCAGAGAAACGCAATCTGCCGAACGTCAAGTGCAAGAAAAACTTGGGCAATTCAATATGGATGGACAATGAAATACAGCAAAAAACATCACTTTTACGAAGGACACAAAGCTACGAAATTGCATCGATCGAAGGTACAATTACTTTAGAAAATCATCCCCACTTATATAGCCATTTCTCCTTAAATGTTTGACGTCGGCGCTCCTCCAACGATGGCAACACGTCGGTGAATGAATTATTTATGTGCGTCGCTTAAGGGTTAAAAGACCCTTTAATAATAATTAAAATAATAATAATTATTATTTTATTAATAATAAATTAAACTTAGACCTTTGTCAAAGGTTTGAGTTAATTTAATTATTAATAATAAACATGGACCTTCAAAGTTTTTCAAGAAGTAAAAACCTTTGCATTAAGTTAAGCTTGGTTTTAATAAAAACCCTTAATGAGTCCAAATGGTTTTAAGAAAAAACCTTTAAACTTGTCACCATGGTTTTAATAAAAACCCTTTAACATTATGAAGCTTCTCAAGATATTTTTGACATCACAATCTTTTTGATATCAACACAAAAATGCCTTTTGACATCAATGACAACTTATACACTTGAGCAAAGGCAATGTACCCAAAGTACCCAAAATTGCCAACATAGATGGGATTAATCCTTATGAAGGATGATATGGCAAAAAGCCAAATGTAAAACACTAAGGTTTTTTGTTGTCTTGCATATGCCCACATTCTTGATGAGGAAAGAAAGAAAATTGACCCCAAAATTCAAGCATGTATTTTTGTTGGATATTGTGAGTATTCCAAAGCATATATGCTCTACAATCCCAAAACACATAAAATTGTATTCTCCAAGGATGTGATTTTTGATGAAGGGTTAGAATGGGGTTATCAAAAACTTTTTGTTGATGATGGATCTCATGATGCAATTTCCTCTCAAGTGCAGCAAGTGCAGGCCAAAAACAGCAAAGGAAATCCTCCAAGACCAATTATGAGTACTACTTCAAGTACAACAGATGCTTATCCAAGTCCTTCTCCACAAATATCAATAAGTTCTTCACCAATGGATATTGATTCTACATCAAGAGGTAAAAGAACACTTCAGCACCATCCATATTTTAAAATTTTGGATAAGAATTTCTAGAAAAGATACACTAGAAGTCAAGCTAGTTAAATGAATGCAGTTTTGAAAAGATTTGAAAATCTGCATATGTATGGTGATGATGACTCCCAAGAGCCTAAGGGAGATGTACTCAATTATAATTTAATGACTAGTGTAGAGATAGATCCATATAGCTATGAAAAGGCAAGTGCTCATGATGTATGGCAACAAGCCATGAAAGAGGAAATGACCTCTATAAAAAAGAATGATAAATGGGAGCTAGTGGAGCTTCCTAAGGTCAAGAAATGTGTTGGATGCAAATGGGTCTACAATACCAAATTTAATTTTTATGGAAGCATTTAAATACACAAGGTAATAATTGTAGCAAAAGGGTTCCCTCGAAAGTATGGGATTGACTATGAGGAGACCTTTGCTCTTGTTGCTAAATAGAAGACAATCAAATCAGTACTTTCTTTGGCTGCCCACAAAGGGTGTAAAATTCAGCACATGGATGTAAAGAGTGCCTTTATTAATGGGTACTTGAATGAAGAGGTTTTTGTGCAACAACCTCAAGGATTTGAAGAACAAGGTATGGAGAACATTGTATACAAATTAAATAAAGCATTGTATGGCCTCAAGCAAGCACCAAGGGCATGGTACTCACACATTGGTGGATACTTTCAAAAGTATGAATTCATTAGGAGAAAAAGTGAAACTACTCTCTACTACATGAAACAAGGTAAAGGCATTCTCATTGTATTTTTATATGTTGATGATCTAATATTCATGGGTAGTAGTGCTAAGATGAATAAGGAGTTCAAAAATTATATAATAAAAGAATTTGAAATGAAAGATATAGTCTTGATGCATTATTTCCTAGGCATGGAAGTACATCAAACAAGTAAAGGTATATTCATATGTCAACACAAATATGTTCAAGATATGATCAAGAAATTTTCTATGAAGCAATTCAATTTTGTTGCAACTCTAGTGGGTCATGGGATACAATTGAGCAAATATGATGGAGCACCAAAATTTGACATGACCACTTACAAGAGCATGGTTGGGAGTCTAATTTTTCTCACCAACACAAATCCTGATATTCAATAGGTTGTTTCTCTTGTTTCAAGGTATATGGCTGATCCATATGAACTTCATCTACAATAAAATAAAAGAATTTTGAGATATGTAAAGGGTACATTGAATTTTGGGATCCATTACCACAAATATAATTTTTTAAATTTGTTGGCTTTAGTGATAGTTATTGGGGCAGCAATATAGATGATAGAAAATCTACTTCAGGGAATTGTTTTAGTCTTGGGTCAAGACTAATTATTTGGAGTTCCAAAAAGCAAATAGTTGTAGCATTATCATATAATGAAGCTGAGTACATAGCCATCACAAATTCTAGTACCCTAGCTTTATGGTTGAGAAAAGTTCTTGAAGAAATCAGAGAGAAACAAAGTGGTCCTACAAGATTGTATTGTGACAATATGAGTGCCATCCAATTGGCACATAATCCTATCCACCACAGCAGGTCAAATAAATTTGACATGAAGTATCACTTCATTTGATACGGTGGAGAAATAGGTGATTGAGCTACAACATTACAACACTTTGGATAACATAGCAGACATCATCACCAAAGGAGTTGTGAAAGCTTAGTATATAAATCTGAGAGACTGTATAGTCAGTCCTCTCAACTTTAAGGGGGAGAATTTTGGACTCTAGAGAATACTTTAGAGTATCTTCCCTAAATTATATAGGTTCTAAATATTTAAAATTCATTTAAATATAGTTGCACCAACTTTACTATTTGAGAGGAAATAAGTTTTGTTGTGAGAGCATATAGGTAATTGTTTAGAGTGTTTCTAAACATAGTAGGAGCAAGTGATATCTCCATAATAGTAGAGATTTCAAACTTATTGGAGTGTTATAAAAGCATTGTAATTTCTTCGGATTATGAATCTAATGAGCACATTTTCTCAAAGAAGACAACACCACATAATAAAATAAAATAACAAGCAATGTGCAATGAAAATGATTTTTTTGTATTAATTTCAAATGGATCCTTGATATCTGTTTACAATGCTTTTTCCACGAATGTGCAAGGGTATGATTACACTATGCTTGCTCTCAGAATACAAACTGCAAAATAGAAGAAATAACTTGTAAAATTGATGTTATTGTATTAATACAAAGGATCTTAAACCTCCCAATTTTACAATGCTTTTTATTTTTGAATTATCCCAAATGTGTTGGGGTTAATGTTATATTACTTTATCTCTCTTATGTATACAATGATATGATAGGGGAGTGGGTATTCCAACTCCTCAATAATCTATGGTGTGTTCTTTGCTCCTCTGCTACAGCTCCAAGGGTGAGTGGGATTTTGATATCTAGTAAGGGTACCACTCTAGCTTCAATTGCTCTCTAAATAACTATTTTCTACACACATGGAAACCAAACAAAGGTCAATAGAACCTGTATATATGATTGAAAACCAATGCAAATGAATACCCTTGAATAAATGCTTGTAGAAAACACAAATAAAAATATAAGTGCCTTTATAACAAATTAAAATATTATTAATCTATTCTTATTCCAAATAGCCTAAAAATTTGTGGAGACATTATAGGAGACATATTAGGCTATTCTTATTCCAAATAGCCTAAAAATTTGAATCTAGATGAGTGAGTTATGCCAAAAATAAATTTTGAAGTTTCTATTTAAGCACGGGCCTGTAGTTATGACTGTGTAACTGCAAAAAGGTGGTTGAGCAAATATGGAAGGGTGGTTGGGACTGTGTAACTATGGATGCACGATTTTACAATAATGGCAAAAACCTTAAAACTCTGATCTAAGACATCAACAACATGAACTTCATGAATTTTGGTGATTCCCTATGATGATTTTGGCAACGTAGCGATGTATTTCTACAGATCCCTTTACTTTATGGAATGGTATTGCTTTTATAGGTAATTTTGTATTTTGGAGGGAAAATATAGGTGGTAATCCAGGGCTGCCAAGTGGCAAGGACTAGGCAGCATGCTATCCTAGGCAGTTTTATTGAGTCACTTAGAGTGTGTCTCTTAGGTGGAGTGGTGGCATGTGGGTAGGTGCAAGTGGAGTGAGGTGTGAGATGTGGAAAATGGGTAGGTAGAAGTGGAGTGATGTGTGTGAGATATGGAAATGTGAGGGATAGTGGTGGATAGGACACATGTCACATGGGGAAACAATGTATCCTAGGGGATTTTCTAAATTTATTAAATATAGAGAATAGGATAATGTGCAGAATTAATATGCCTAAGTCAAACCTTAGGCACATTATTATTATGTAAAATTGCAATGTGCTATGTGAATGGATAATGTGCAGGAATTATATGCCTAAGTCAAACTTTAGATACATATTTTATTATGCAGACTTGGAATATGCAATGTGAATGTGGTTTTGCAAATGCCTAGGTTTTGGTGTCTGCAAATTGATTCCAAAACATGTATCAATTTCTTAATGAAATTGATCCCCAAAAGTATATCACTTTCTCCATCCCTTAATTTATATATCCCGAGCGCTAATAATATTACACCTCATATATTTTATAAATTCTATGAATAAAATGTTCCACCCATAAAAAGTGTGCGTTTTAATAAATGCAAAACATATCATGGTGATGGCCCAAGCATTATTTTTTTGGCATATAATTGATCATCAATTTCTTTTTATTTTTTTTATAATTTTGTGGTCCCTTTTCTATAACAGATTTAAATTCCATCTTCACATTTAATCAACACCTCTGAATCCACTAGATACAATCAAATCTATACAATAAATCATATAACAACAACCAATAGCAAGAGGATCATCAAATCACAATCCAATCATAGGATGCACATGCCATGTATCTTAAGAGTTTTGCCAACCGTGCTCAGGTAACCCACAAGGGGTGGTCCCTGACCACACTGTGTAGTCAATAGGTAAGGGGACTACTTTCTATTTTAAATACTTAGGTTCCACACCCCCATATCATATGGTATAAATCAATGGGAAGACCAAATAGGCCTTCCATTTTTGTGTGCCCTTCTGTATGCAGTGCCACTATGCAACAATAGTGCAGGGGCAACATGAAAATAAAATTAAAATCAAACATAATTAAAACTTAAGGGTCCAAGGTGATTAAAGGTGGAAGCGAACCATTCTCGAAAAGATAAAATTATGGTAGAGGAGAGTATTCGTGTGGTAGCACAGATATTAAACTAACACCTTGAAAAACCTTAGGTTAAAATAATTAATCAACAATACATAAATAGTTTGAGGATGATGGAAAGGAATTAATTTTTGAAACATTAGAAAAACCATTAGGGCATGGTTTTCTTGGTTAGTAGTGAAGGTGTTCTTTAGTGGTGAAGGAAATAAATACTATGATGGAAATACACTAAGTGATAGAAGCAAACAAATTTAAATTTAAACCAAAGTTATGTACGTAAAATCAAAACTATTGTTCGACTATTGTGCATTTAAAGGATGCAAATCCACTAAACACAAGCATTCCTCTTATCTAGGAGATGCACATATATTGCAATAGAGAGAATTAATAAAAATGTATTCATCTACCGACCCTAGACCTCAAAGGTATTTGATTCAATTCATAGGTAGACCCACCAAGCCATACATCCACTAGTTAATTTAGTATGAAGAAAAGAACATACATCTTGGCATAAATATGTATTTGTAGTGCATACTAAAAGAACAAGGTCTAAGAAAAAAAACCTGGCAAACTAAAGCTTCAAAGAAATCACCTTCACCAGGCCTCTCAAAGTCTTCTCGATCAACCTTAAACCACCAACAATATCAGCTTGATATTTGTATGAAATGAAACAATAGTCCACTAAGGCCATGATAAACTTAAAAGCCTTTTCATAAAATAATTTGTGAACATGAAAATTCTCAGCTCCCAAGTGTCCAAAGCCACCAAGATAAGGTCAATATTCGATAATGGTGCTCTACACATTACCATCCAAATAGTTGAGCCAACACATAGCCTCAATGAGCATAGTTGGTGTGATTAAATAGAATAAAAATTTGAGTAGAGACTTGAGGAGTGTGAATAAAATAATATGTAACAAACCCCAAATCAAAGTATTCACCATTAAAGGAATTCAAACATAGTTTAAGACCATCTACAAGTCACAAGATCATTTTATTTTTGCTTCATAAATAAAAAATAAACAAAAAAAATTCAAAAGGCTTACAATATGTAATAGCCTACCTGTTGTCCATCCATGGATGCAAATATTCTGATAAAGACCTCCTTCTTCCTCCCATTCAAAGCTGCCCCTTCATTCATATCCTCCTTTTTATAAACATCTCCTCCCACATAATGGCTTACTCCCCAAGACATCTCCTCCTTTTCCCCCCTCAACCTGAGCACATAATTTCAAAAGTGATAGGGTAGAAATTCATTGGTAGCCTTTTCTCTTAGTCCCAGTTGCCTTGAGCTCACACCTTCCTTTCAACAAAAAGGCCATCATTTTTTAATGATTTTTGGAATACTTCCCTCAAATAGAAAGTCAAATGAACTCACACGTGTGAAAAATTATTATAATTATCCATGCTGCTACAAAAATAAAATGAGCTATTATTGCAATAAAAAATTATTAATTAATCCACCTTTTGCTTAATTTAAATTAAAAGCAGTATCAAAATAAATATTAAATTGTCAATTAAAATATAATGCAATGACAAATCATTAAATCTAACCATTATGCATTTAAGACATCATTAAACATTTTTCCTTGCTAAAACCATTTAAAGTCTCATAAAGACGAATATCAAATTGTAACCTGCCATTTAAATGGTTATTCAAATTTAATCAAAAACCATTGCAAGAAATGCCTTTATTCAACTCCTTTGCTGATCAATTTAAAGGTACCATCAAAGCTATTATCAAATCGATAGTTTGAAAATGTCAATATATAAGGATGGTTAGCCCTAAAAAACCATAAAATATAGCAGTGTTATAGGCATAAATCACAATAAAATGTTGCATCATATCCAAGCATGGCCATAACATCATCAATGTTAGACAATTAAAACAATAAATCCAATTATATTGTTTCCTCATCAAGGGTCCAATGGGATAGGTTGTGACATTAGTTAAATGAAATTTGAGCATTGTGCATGCCATAAATCATTATTATTCATCCATTTATCTGACCAATGGGATGCTATCACTCAAGTTCCTCCACCTCACCCCTCTTCATTTGATTTCCCCAACACAATCTAAGCCACACATTTTCTACAAGAAAAAATTAGGTAAATATTTTAATTAAATTTAATATTTTAGGCATGAATTTAATGACTTTTAGACCTAAGTATTAAATTTTTTGAAAGAGGAGGAAATGTTTGTATCATGAAAGCCTAACCCTTAGGTGGACACTTAAGTGGATTCAATTAATTGAAATAACCCTAATATTGGGAATTTTAAATGAACCTTAGGTGACATTAATAATTTGAATATTGTATTTAAGAAAAAGATAGGAACATGAGCCTTAGACATTGAACCTAGTGTTAAGTCTAATATTTTTTTATTTCAAACTAAAAAGAGTAAAAAGAAAAATATTTACCACAAGCCTAAACACAAACATTGGTTGATAGAAAAATACTTTTGATATTAAAATAAAGGTAAAATGCCTTAATGGATGACATAAGTTTTGAATTTAATGTTGGAGATAAGATTAAAAGTGAAGGGGTCCACATATGACTAACCCTCAAGATTAAAAAATATATAATGGTAAAATAAAGGGTCCTAATTTAAGCATGGAAAAAAAATGAGTAAATATGCACCATCTATTGATTAAGGAATTGGAGATCATCGCTCGTGTTCATGCAAGTCATTCCTATCCTATCATTCTTCTCTAATAGAAATTTAGCACTTAAATTGGTACGATTAAATGTTGGCCACTCATTTTTCTCAAGTAATTAAAACTTATAAAAATTAATTAATGAATTTAAACAACCATCAGAAGCAAGTGCTATTATCGCATGATTGAATATGAGCCACTCATTTATGAAAAATCAAAATTCAATGACTGAAGTAAAGTGACAAAGTGATGGTCACATGTTTTAAAAGGCTATAAATGTTATAATATGAATTAATAAATTTTAAATGACCAATAATATTACACCCTTGAATTGATTTATCTAAAACCTAAATTTTTTGTAAAGGAAAATTTAATGGTTAAAATTAAAATTGAGAGTGATAACAAATATTAATGGCTTTAATATTTCAAATAAACTAAAATGGGCATTCACTAACCATATTAAAATAATTTTTCAATATTTTCTTACCAAATTATAATTTGAGATATTTTTTATTTTTTTCTTGATTCTTGGGCAACATAATAAAAAATAAAAAGGCTGAAAATGATCTTGATGAGGATTTAGAATAAATACTTTATACCTATACTGAATATTGTTAGCTTTTGATACTATATACTTAAGGAAATACAACCACAAGGTATAAAATTAGCATGCAATATTAACTATATGATAATGGTAATATCTTAAGCATGTAAATAGCATGAGAAACTTCTTAAAATACTCATAAAATAGCCATTAATGAAATCTTATGAAAATTAGATCTTCATACAAAATATGGAGACTTCAAATGCTCCATTCTTCATTCATCCACTACATTATATCTAACTTGAGCACTATTGTACTAAATTGTGCTCTTGCACTCTCTCTTACTTCCTCTTCATTTAACTACTACAAATACCAATATATAATGGAGTATGACTCTTGGTATTCCATCTTCCTATGACTTATATATTCCTCTTATAGACTCATGTACACATGGAAAACATGCACATTTACATCATTGCACATTCTAATAATACTTGTGCATTTATTTATTACATAAAGTAAATAATCGATACCTAATCCAAGACACTCTCCTAATATAGATATGTGCCATGGTGGTACATTGGCATATACTAAATAATGTAGCATATTTTAACATCCCCCTATATTACATTATTTGGGTATTGAATATTTGTCTTCAATGTGATCTTCATCCTGGTTCTAGAACTTGAGCATTTTTTTTCTTATTTTATCTTTGTACTATCTATCTATATTCTAATAAAGTAAATAATTAATATCTTCATCTTGTTCCATTGGTTCACTTTGATCTATATTCAGCTTGAAAATATTTATGTAATACTCCTCAACATTAGCACTTGTTACCACTAGATTTGGTGCTATGTTGGTGAATCAAAATTTACCATTTGAATTGATATCATTGGTAGATTAATAATATTCACACACACACACATACACATAATTGAATTTGAATAGGTTTGGAGTTGACAGGGCTCAAACCCAAGACCCCTTTCCAACAAAGAAGGGCAATAGCCAATGTGCCATCTGCATGAAGTGAAATAAAAAGAAAATTAAGCTTGTTGCATACTTTAGAGAGGGAATAAAAAAGGGTAGTTCAAAGGTTCAACCTCAAAATCTATCACCATAAGCTAGTCAACAAACCACTATGCCATAACCATTGTTAGGTATTAAAGTTGCTCTTATTTCTATGTATAGCATTATCAAATACTTGACATCAATAAAAAATTTACATACATTTTTGAAAACATCATCCTTGGTACTATAATCAAACAAACCAACCATCATGCCCTAGATCATAGGTGATTAAGAAATGGAGTTTGCTAATACTTTTCAAGCAAGCATATCAAAATATATAATATTGGGGCTTGAATTAATGACCTCTATCAAGAAAAATGGAGGTCTAACCAATGCACCACATATATGGATGGAGAGTAGGAGAAAATAACCCTATGTTAGGATGAAGTGGTGCACATATGCAACCTTTATCATTACATATGGACAATGCCTTGGGCACAAAATATTACAAAATAATAGGTCATTCCCCATATTTAAACAAGATATGTTTTCTTAATACATCCACCTATTGTACCATCACACTACTCTCTTTCTCACTAACATGATGCATGTAGCAATGGTGGATGAAATATGACTAATTACTCTTCTTGGAAAGCTAAACTTAGAACTCAAATTTTTTTTGAGGAAGTCCAGGATGTCGTAGATGGGTCCATTAGCCATCCTAACATAGATGATGAATAAAAAATAAAATTTAACAAAGTATATATAAAGGCTCAATGAATCATCATATTTGGTATTTTTGATCAAATACAACCATACCTTTAGGACTTGACCATAGCTAAAGTTACATGGGATAAGCTCTAGATACTATTTGAGGAAAATAAAAGCTAAATAATTTTCCTTCATATCCAACTTTATTTCTTAAAATTGAAGAATGAAGAAAAACTTGAGTCCTTAAGGTAATTTATACAGATACATGCATCAGTACAATATTTGGCAAAAAAGTGTTTGATGACACACTTGTTCCCATTATTTTGAGATCTCTCCCTTTATAGTATAGTGTGTTTGTGATATATTTGAATGTAACCAAACAAACACAAACATTTAAATATTTGGTGAATCTAATTCAAAAAGTAGAGGTCTCTTATACATCACAATATGAAGATCAAGTTCTTATTTCAAATAAAAATGGAATCAACCAATAAAGAGAGGCATATGACCTCAATATTGCTTTTAACATTAACAAAATAATTTTTGCACACAAAATATGTGTGAAATTTATGCAAATAATGGCCACAAATTGAAGGAATATTGGCATGATACCTTTAAAAATGGACCCTCTTATCAAGTAATGCATCCACAATAGAAGTCATTAATAGATAAGGAAATTTAAAATTAGAAAAATATGCATCAACAACATAGTAATGTTGCTAAATATGACCACTCTAGAGAAGAAGAAATTTACCACTCAAGAGAAGAAGAGCCTACATTTGTTTCTTATTCTTAAATAAATCGATCAAATAATGTTTGATATGTCAATTCTAGTGCAACCAAACATATGACCATTTGGAAATATTGGTTCTAGATTTTAGATTATTTCTGTCATATATGAAAGATCTCTTTGAATGATGACACATCCTATGATATCAAAGGAATATGTTAAATTAAATTATGACTTGAATCACACACATGCAATATAATAAAAGTCCTGAATATTTTAGGACTTCCTATGGATATTCTCTCCATAAATCAATTACTCAACCACAATTTGAAGGTTGATTTAACAAGCAATATGGATATAAGGTATGTGTCATTCATGATAGAGCAATACAATCTATTATTATTGCATATGGAAAATAAACAAGAAAAATGTTTGAGCTTCATATAGTTCATCATGATAGTCTGGTATTAATTATCAACTCTAATATTTTTCATCACTCTAATATTGATGATATGATCATCTAAGTTTTGGTCATCTTATTGCACAAAAAAATAAAGATATGTTCAAAGGTTTTCCTTCTTTGAAGAGACCAACTCAAATTGTCATTGTTGTTTAACTCGATAGAAACATCAACATCCATTTGGTTCTTCAAAATATTAAGCAAAAGGACCTCTTTATTTGGTTCATGTTCATCTTTGTAGACCCATGTCTTAGATCTACAATGGATCAAAATAATTTTAGCTTTTGTTGATAATCATGCTTACAAATGTGGATATTACTTTTATAGAAAAAAATTAAGCCTTTTTCTACTTCAAATAATTTAAGGCTTAATTTAATATTTTAACACATAATTAGATCCATATCCTCTACTCATATTAACAGGAGGAGTTTACCACTAATGAGCTTTTATATTTACTAAAGAAACATGGCATTCATTTATAATTTATAGCTCCTTACACATCACAAAAAAATGGTTTTTATGAACATAGAATAGAACTATAATGGAAATGGTTGTATACTAAAGGATTTTCAATTTGCATTCTATTTTTAGGTAAAAATAGCACATATTATAGTCTACTTACTCAATCATGGTCGCACTACAACTCTTGATCACAACACACCAGAGGAAGCATGGACTAGACATAGGCCATCAATCTCTTATCTTTATTTCTTTGGTTTTGAAACATATATGTACATTCTAAATAAAAAGAGACCCTAATATTGGATGAGAAGTATCAAAAATACATTCTATTATGATACAATGATGATTTAAAATTATATAGATTATTTTATCGACAACCAAAAAATTGTAAATTATATGTGATGTCATCTTTTATGAATAAGATAAGTCACTCTAATCCTCTCCACAAGAATATTCATCGATTTTTTTTCTAATAATATTTCAAAGTTATGAAGATGAAGAATATGCTAATAAGGAAATTCATAGGGACACAAATGATGAAGATAGTGATGAAAATGTAGACCAATATACTTTACCACATCATAAACAAAAAGGATCCAAATGGTATATTAGCGCATTAATGACCTCATGGATAGATGGAGTTCTAGACACATCTACTATAGGACCAAGTACATACAACATGATTTATGATGAGGCAAATATGACCCTAATGTGTATTGTTAAACCATCCATAATGTAGGAAGCTATTTAGTCTAATTCTTGGAAGAATTCTATGAATACTAAATATCAATCAGTAATGAAGAATAAGACTTGGGAGCTTATTGATCTTCCACTAGGGAAGAAGGTTATTGGATGCAAATGGAATTTTAAAACCAAATATGAATTAGATGGCAATATTGATAAATACAAGGTGTGACTTGTAGCCTAAGGCTATGTGCAAAAATAATACATTGACTATAAAGAAAAATTTGCACCTACAGAAAAATAAAGACCATCTGAATTATCTTTACTCTAGCTACACTATTTGGATGGAGAATTCATTATATGGACATGAAAAGTGCCTTTTGTAATGGAGAGTTAAAAGAAAAAAATATATAAGATCCAATTCGAGGAATTTATCATACCTAGACAAGAAACACAAGTGTGTAAAACAATAAAATATCTCTATGGTCTCAAATAGGTCCTTTGATCATGTTATATAAAAATAGATGAAAATTTTAAAAAACATTATTTCAAGAGAAATCCATATAATCCAAGTTTGTATCACAAATAACAAGGGGAATTTGTAATCATACTTGTATATGTAGATGATTTTTTCATCATAATAAGTTTTAAAAAATGATTCTAGTAGCAAAGGAAGACTTGAAAATATCCTTTTGCATGATTTATATTAGTATTTTGCACTATTGTCTAGAATTGAAAGTATAGTAGACACATCATCATATATTTATCATTCATATTAAATATGTAAATACACTTCTTGAGAAGTATCATATGGACGATTACAAACCAATAATGAATCATATGGTACTAGGGCTAAAACTCTCATGGTCTAATTCATCTCCTCAAATAAATGCAACTCTCTATTACCAATTGATGTTGTCTCTGTTGGTCAAATATCTGCCTAATTATACAAACCTACATTTGTGCGCCCTAGACATGGCCAACATTGAAAGGCCAGAGGAAAAAAATGTCCTCTGTGCCCATCTCTAGAGAGGGCTGAATCCCTTACTAAATCCTAAATTGGTTAAAGACTAGATTTATAGGAAAGAAATTGGAAATAACAAAAAGAGATAGGAAATTTGGCCATAGGCCAAAAGTGTAGGATTGGGGATAGATTAGCAAGAGGAAATCCACCCAAGCATTGAAGCAACATATAACAAAAAAAGCTAGTATAATTTACTTATAACCTTGCATAGAAAACCTCCAAGATCACATTCCACAACTCACTCCCTCACCAGCAATGTTCAAACTCAAATGCAGAATTTAAAATTAACAATAGACAATGAATATGAGCATGAAATAGAAATGCATAAAATAGAAGGAAATCACACATGGTAACTTGCAAATTCATAAGCCTAGTATCTTCTATTGATGAAAATAAATTGAATAGCTTTTTTGCAGAATGTCTAACCTCCTTTTACAATGAAAATTGAGTAGTATTTATAGAGGATTTCGCCTCTTTCATTAAATAACATGAAGACAAAATGCTTACATATCAGGAACCTTGGTGAGACAATTCCTCCTTGAAGTCATTGAAAATCCTTCTTTTGAGGTGGTGATCCAGATTTTAAGGAAATTATTCTAGGAAATTGATGTTTCTAGAGTCGGTGCATGGAAAACTACAAGTCTTGGTCATTGAATTGGTACATTCGCCATCCTCGAAAATATTCTTCTGCTTGGAAATCATGAAAATTGCTTGGTGCTTTTAATATTGCTGCTCTATTTGCTCATGATCCACAACTTGAGTTACTCTTTAACATAAACATTTAATGTTTTTCATTCACTTGTCTTGGGTGCTCTTGAAATTTTTTGATGTTACTGATAGCAAAATTCACCCAAAATTAGCAGTAAGCAAATCACATATTCACTTTTTCATCACATTTCTTGGTGAAGAAGGTACTCCTAGTTTAACAACAATCAACCTTTTATACTCTAGGTGAAAGTGATTTTAATAAATTTCTTAAACTCAGGCTATCACCTTCCTCTTGGGGCAAACACGAAGTTCTTTTCAAAGCCGCTTCAAATTTTTTACTCTTCACCACTTTACCATTCATAAAGCATTCGCCCCTGAGAGGGGTGAACGCAAAGTTGAATTTTTAAACTTACGCTTTTAAATACGTTCACCCCCAACTTGGGGTGAATGAAGCATTTGCCCCATATTTAGGATGAACACACCTTATTTTGAAAGTTGCTAATGTTTGCTAAGTTTTACAATGCTTTAAAAGACTTTTTTCGATCATGCCTTCAACTAGAAATTATGTAGGGTGAGTGTATTTATCCATATTTTTGAGGATGTTCACCCCAAAGTGGGGTGAACGAAGATTTTGCTCCAAATTTGGGGTGAAAGCGTTTCTTACCTCATTTCAACTTTGGGCAATGTCAATACTTAGCCATTTTTGAAACTTTATTTTTTAATTTCTCTCCTTCTTTTACTTTAATGAGGAGTGCATAGGGATTTCACTGCTCAGTTAGGGTGAACACATTTAGCTGAAGTTTATAATTTCTTTTTATTTTACGTTCACCTTGAGGTGAGGTGAATGAGCCTTTCACCGGCTGCTTGAGGCAAACGTGATTTTCAGTTTCAACGAAGCCAGTGAAGCTCTCATTTTATGCATTTAGTCTTTTATGCACCATTTTACAATTTTTTTATAGGTGATTCAAACCAAAGTCTCCAATCCATTTCCCCAACTATTTTCCTTAAAAAAACCATTAAACTATAAGGATGTAGGAAAATAAAGAAGAAAAATAAATAAAATATAACCGGAACATATTTTGTCAACCAAAATATTTTACATAAATATTAATATATTTTTCCGCATTACAATAAAAATTTATCAAAAAATATTTCAATGTGGCATATTACAAAACTACTCATATTTTAGGTGGCTCATGGGGTATCCAGCTCATATGGATGTAAGCGATCCCAAGCCTTTATCCATTGGGCTTCTATATAGTATTCTTACCAATTGCCTTGGTTGGTGCTTTTGATGTAGATGTCTTTCTTTATGCCTATTTTTCTACTTCTTCTACATCTTTAGCCTCTACTGCCACTCGGAGTGCTTATGTCTGCTTTGCTTCTTCTGCTACCTTTTTAACCACTATGTGCTCTACTGTTGCTCGTTCCTCCTATTATTTAAGGTTTTTGGAGGTTATCTAATAGAATATGACTACCTCCTCCCAAGCATGAGTGGTAAAAAAATAGGGAATACTCAGCGACTCATAAACAAAGCGTAAATTTTGGACATCTTCTAGGCTAAGGCGTTTCACTCACTGGGCTAACACAAACAATGCCAGCTCCATGCGAGTGAAATTCTACATAAGAGGCAACACCTATGTTTCTGTTATGGGATCCTTACATGCATCAATATCTAAGGCATCCTACATGAACTTCTTCTAGAATTTTGTCAATTTTTATTTTGGTAAAGGTTCACCCCATTCATCTATAAAATATGAAAATCCCATATTGGTATGAGCATCAAAATTGATCATGGAAACAATACGCTCTCGATCAATGGCATTTAGAATATTTTAGACTTCCCTCATCGAATACATCCTTTTAAAGTATCTACATAGCATGAATTTTGCAGTAGACCAAGCGTGATCCATTTCATTGAAGGGGTGAATAAGTATGTTGGAATACACCAAGGCCTAAATTTTTACTGCCATATCCATGTAGGGTTCTAGCATATCCTTAGTGTTATATATTAATTCTTGCCCCATATAAATCTGTATCTAGGATGCCTTAGTGCCCAAAGGTAATGCAATACTTGAACTGCTTGTACAACAATATTTTCACAATTCTAGGCCGAGTGAGGGCGTGTATCCTTAATACTTTTTGGGGAAAAACCTGCAACATGTGTGGCCTTCTATGCTAGTTGATTTTTTATGGCCTCTAGCTGCATTCAGAGTGCTTCCATATCTATTCATGCTACACCCCTTTATTTTAAGTTTACTCTTACCTATCGACTCAAGTGTTCATTCTCTATGGCTTTCTTCTCCTCTTGCGCTCTACTTTTGGCCAAGGCATTTTTGAGTTTGATAATTTTATTCTCATTATTAAAAAATATCTGCTTAAAATACTCACCATGCAAGTATACCTAACTCGTATCAACCTATATGTTACCCATTTTCTCTTTAGGATCAATCCTGGTCAGATCTTCTATTATAGTCTTACAAACATAATCACTTGACATCATTTCTCCTTATGGCTTCTAGACAAAGGGAGTGATTTTAGTTGCATGAGCTTCCATGGTGACTGGATCAAAAGAAAGCTTCTTGAGTGGCTGAGTTGGAGCTAGTGATTATTTTCACCTTTTGCTTTTCAACCACTATGACAAACTGAGGTGTGCCCAATTGATTTTTTCCATGTCAGGCTATTTAGACATCACTTAAAATTTGGGAAGTACTTGCAAATCCAAAAATGGTGTGAAAGGTATTAAAACATCTAATCGGTCAAACTCAAAGGAAGTAGAAGAGATGGCTATAAGAGGAGGGAATGGAATGGTAGAATGGATGGAGAAACTAATATTACCTATAGTTATGCTCACTCTAGTATGAGCCTATGTACTTACAACCTTGACGAAAGTGGTAGCAGCAATGGAAGGGAAAGGGCACAAAAATGGGTTCAGTCCTGATGCAAATGAACTGAAGAAAGATGCCGAAGAAATGGGAATAGAAGAAGGAGAAGTAGGGACTTTGGAAAGAGAAGAAAAAGGGAGTAAAATGGACATGGAGGACATACTAAAAGGGGGAGATACCGATGCAAGAATAGATGGAAATGAACTAATTGTCACTACATGCTCTGAAGAAGAAGAAGGGGGAAAGGAAGACGTAACTTTGGGTGCAAGCATAATGTGCTCTGGTTATGGAAGTGATTGTAAAATAATATCCTATTGTTGCTTCTATAGTTCCTCCTCAATGTTCACATACTCCTCGATGTTCATGACCTCCACCTGAGGGTTCTCCAACTTCTGGTCCTCCTGCTCTTCATGAATCATCAAAAATATTTGTGCAATCATCATTGGAGCATCTGTCATTGATGAAGAGGAAATAATAGTCACCAAAACAACTGGAAATGTAGCAACTAAAACTTTAGAAGTACAAGAGGAAGCGGTACCAATCCTTGGCTTCTTCACAAATTTTGGAAGTTGGATGTGTCTCAGACAGTATGCTTCTCTAGCAAAGGTGCCTCGTCAATTTTATGCTTTATACACTATGACCTTTGTTTAAACACATACTTTTGGTCTTCCTCTATATTCTCTTCTTCAATTGTCAAGTGCTCTCCGTTCGCCTCACTTTCACCGTTGTCATAATGTTGGAAAATTTGGGGCAAGATCTTGGTGAAAGCAACAGGTTGATAGGCATTAAAAAACTCATCGTAGGTATTTGAAAACACCTCATCCATATTCAACCCATAAGGAGACATGATTTTTCCTTGGTGGATCCGTATTATCCACTAGTTTGTAATTTTTTCCTCGATACACAAGGGTTGACTTTATTTTACTTGACTAAACAACCCGGGTGGAGGAATCTAATTTTTGTACTTTACTAGATTATACTTATCCTCCTATTCATAGCAGTCATAATAATGTGGTAGCGAAGTCATATATTCAATGTGCCACTTCAAGTCAGGTCCATCAAAATTGTTTTGCTTTTTCTCAATTTTAAGTCATGAACAACAGTGAAATATCTTGGCCTTGATTATCTCTATGAATTTTTCCAATGGGTCATACCTCCATCATTGTGGTAGTTCTATCAATCCCAACTCCTAAAGCATTACTGTATGCAACCTGTTATGCCCTAATTAACTCACTTCCATACTAGCAAACTTGAAAGTCATGTTGCAAGTCATATTTTTATGATTACCCACTCCATATACATCATTAACATAGTTTTATTGGTGCACCACCTCCATAGAGAAAACATGTTTGGTGGTAAATTATGGTAGTAGAAATGGCTTACCCATGAAGAAAAAAATTATTATGACCATAACCTTAGTAAGCAAAAATATGTCTCCCTTTTATACTATAACTACTGCTTATTTCATCTTCCATGGGACTCTTTCACATGTACCACAAAGCAGTTCTATTGCAGGCCCCAAAAAAAAATGGTTAAAACTATAAAATGAATCCCTACATGATCGAGTGGAATTCCACATGTATACTGGCATAAGCTCATCCCTCTCATCTATTTGCCTTATTTAAATGAACAAGAAATGTTGGTGTAGATGAAATAAGAAATACCATACTAGAAAAAGAGTGTGTATGAATGATGTATCTTCCTAAATTTGCAACCTCTCTAGCTAAAAATGCAGTTTCTAAAAAATAAAATTGACCCAATCAAAGAAAATTGGATTGGTGCCCTACCTCATGACCGACGAAGAGTAAAATTATACCTAGAAAATACATTGTACTAGGGATTCTTGCCATTTATGAATGATAGAATATATTAGAATAATAGCAACCCATACCAACATTGAATATATTTCTAGGCTCTTAAGTTTAGTGAGCATATTCAACAAGTTTGGGAGTTGCCTTAGTTGTGGTTCCTTAATCAACTGTGTCTCCATGAATCGACGCATCATTATAGTAGAGACATATCTATCCTCCTGCTCATTGATATGAAAATTCTTGGTAATCACATATTAAGGAAGCTTCAAACCACAAGCAAACACTTTTTGCACTTCCTCTGGGTTAATAGTAAATAGCACTTCTCTATTTGCCTTATATGTCATCATAGTAACTAGATTATAAAATCAAGCAATTAGTTTCACCAAATTTGGGCATGGGTGTACAGGTGTACACAAATACCAAAATAATTGTGAGTGATATGACACTGTCAATTGGTTTTCTACTATCAACCCCTGATTTATAACGAAATGCACATCCTACCATATTTTATCCATGCCCTTGTTAGTAATTACACAATCTCTAATTTTTTCCATTGTGTCAGCGTACGGGTCTAAATCTACATTTTTGTTTCTTCTAACCTTTTTGGATTTTGAACCAAATTATTTTTTTCTAGAATTATTTCTTTCTATAGCCTCTGTCATCTCTTTGCTTTGCTTTCCCATTATTTTTTCTCTGATGAATACTCTAAATTTTCTTTGTAACTTCTGCAAAAATTTTCAAAAACACAGTGGCAGTAAAAATTTGAAAAGAAAACTACGAAGCTTTTACCTATTTCTTTATATAGAGCACCTTTCTAACCACCATAATAAATTCCAAATCTTCCTCAAGTGATTTTTGAAGAATGTGCACTTTTTTTTGCCCACCCAGTACTATTTCTGATGTTCTAATGATATCAACTATTACTCATTACAAGATCATCCTTGGAATGTATGCCTTTTTTGCTATGAGATTTCATAAAAAAATGTGCCCTAGCCGTTAAAGCTTCCTTAGGATGATAATCCTACCACCTGTTAACCAATAAACACTTTTATTTTTATGGTGTGGTATTTTGCTCCTTGGAAACCTAAAATCTCCTTCCTACGCAAATTTGGGTGCACGTTTTAAATTAAATTCCTCAGGAATGCATCATTTAATGCACCAAATTTTATGAAATTTATCACATTCTAGGAAAAACTACTTTGAGAGCTTTCCTAATCTTCTTTCCCTCTTGAAAAATCGTCACACCCCAAAGAATAATGAGCATGAAATGTCTCTAGAGCACACTTTGATTTTATTCTCTTTTTCCCTGAAAGTAGTTTCCACCCCATTGATGGAATTTGTAATGAATGCCTTATTTTAAAACCATTTTAGCTTTTCCTTTTCACCTCGATTTAGTAGAAGCATTATTTCCTTAATAAAAAACAATTGTTTTAGGGATTTTTCTCTTTTTTAGATTTTTCCTTCTCACTTGCATGCTGAATGCCCTGTATAAATTGTACTTTTATGCCTCTCTATTGCTATTTATATCAACCCAAATATTGCATGCATTAAATTTTAAAATACATTCACGAAAGAGGTGGTGTACGCCTTTTATAGCTTCCAAGGGCACCACATTTTAAAACATAAGTTTTAAAAAGACTTTAGTTAAAATTTCTCCTCTTTTTTTTTAACTTGCACAAAATTTTAATGCGATGCATGAAAGAACCATGGTGTGTGCTATTTTTTGTTTTTATTTTGTATGCACCTTCGATCACCCTTTGAATTCCTCTTAGTTGGCAATAGCGCTTTAATCACCACGTTCACCCGAATGAGGGACGAATAGATGTTTCACCCCTTGTTTGGGAAAAATACGATTTTGACCATTTCCATAGTACGTTGATTTGGAAATTTTATTTTTCTTTGTTTGTTTTCCCTCAAAGGGGTCAAATGGGGTTTTAAATCCTCTTGGGTGAAAGTGCCTTCCCATGTAATTATTATCTTATATTTCAGAATGAGGCAAAAGATTTTGTGCTTTGACTGTGACCTTTGGATGTGAGAAATATTTTTTGGAAGGATCCTTCTTACGTAGGGGCTTTGAAATACCACATTTTAAAACCAACCAAATTCTTCCAACACAATAATAAATTTTGAAGGGAATTTCAATATGAAAGTGATTTTCAAAAGGACATTTCTCTTCTCTTTTTTATATGTTATTTTACAAAGCAAATAAAATACTAAAAATAAAATATGTACATATTTACAAAGTGATACCTCTTCAAATCATTGAACATAGGCCTTCAGAGGAAGGTTGTTAACTAGAATCGAGAGATCCCAACCATCCATATCCTGAATATGATATGCATTTGTCGAATTCACTGTAGACATATGAAATGGACCTTCCCAGATCACATCAAACTTGTGGTGCTTCCCTGGCTTGGATTTATTTTCATTCCATTTGAGGACTAAATATCCCACCTGGATCATGCAATATGTTGTATTTTTTCCAAAACACTTATGCATTTCCTTAGTACATTCAGTGAAAGCTTGATATAATTTTTCTCTTTATTCCTCCAACTGCAATAATTGAGCCAACCTTGTGCTCATTGTATTGTACTCCTCATATTTATTTTTGAAAAACTGCAAGGTCTAAAGAACATCTAGCTCAATGTGAGTTGGTAGAACTACTTATTTTCCATAAACGAGGGAATAAGGAGAGGCTTTAATAGAATTCTTCACGGATATGTGGTTTGCCCACAAAGCTTAATTTAATAATAAGTGCCAACTACTTTTGTTGCTCCCTAGTGTCCTTAATATTCATAGCAACTTTTTATTGGTGGATTTGGCCAGGCCATTCCCTTGCATGTAGTAACTGGATGATGTCTTTAATTGGATGATGTATTCATATAAATCCTGTATTTACTTGTAAATTCAATAATTTTAGTTCCAATAAATGGAGTCCCATAATATGTTACAATGAAATCCAAGACATCGAAGTGGGTAATGAGTACCTCTAGGAAAGAGATGATAGTATCTTGATCTGCTTTTTTGGTAGGGGTGGCCTCTTCCCACCTAGTGAAATAACTTGCTTCTATCAATATGTATTTATACTCCGTGGAAGAGTGTGGGTCTATGACTCCAATGAAGTCAAGGCACCACTACTAAAATGGCACTTCCACTTGGATCGAGTACAGAGGCAATGATCCTTTCCTAGTCCTACAACCATATCGCTAACATTCATCACACTTTTGACTCATTTTATGAGCATCAACAAACAGAGTAGGCAAATAATATCCAACTCATATGATTTTGAAAGCCATTGGCCATCCTACATAATGATTGCTAGACAAGCTAGAATGGAATTATTTCAAGATTTTCTCCTTTTCCAACTCCTTCACACATCTGAGGAGTACTATCAAGAATAATCTGCTTGGTAGTAATACATATTTGAGTACTTATAGCCTAAACCTTCGATGATGTGAAGCATTAAGGTGTGATGGACATCTACCTAAAGTAAAGAATTCAACAAGGTCTTTTGTCCAATCATGACCTATCATAGTACAATTAGCACAAACTCTTTCATCAATATCCTCATTCTGTATTGGATTCAATGATTTAGATGCTATGCTTTTGGCTAATTTCTTGCAAAGAGCTCACCCACGAACTAGTTTTTTTGGTCAGATATCCACATCATACTCTGGAATCTTTGAGACCCATCCTACTCTTTAGTCATCTAGTTTCTCTTAAAGAATGAAGTTTTTGACATATGGGTGTATAACATATATGACCATTTTTATTTGTGACACAAAGTGTTAAAATTTCTCTAGGGATTTCATCACTCAATAAATCTATTTTTTAATAAAATTATACTTCTCCTGGTGTGGAATGATAACTTAGCTCAAAAAACCAATTAACTTTTTGTCTCCATATTATTATTTCTATGTGATAATGATGGCATAACTATCTTGTTCACCCACTATAGACACCAAAACAACACCAATCCGATTATGTGACTACAAGCACTGACCGAATTGGCATACATACCCCCTAGGGCAGCCTCCAGAGGTTAAACAATGGTCCTAACCACTCCCAAATCAGTTTTGGAGGGTCAGAGGTCAATTTGGCACCTTTTAAGCACTCTGCTCCCTATTCGTCCCACCCTGGGATGATTAGAATCCTATTCGCCCCACCCTGGGATGATTAGCAGCAATCGCTCCAGGGTGGGGCGAATAGCAGGTTTGACTGGCAAAAAGTCAAGCCTTGACAAATGGCAACCCAGATCCGCCACTCAACTTCACCTTCAAGGCATGCAATTGAGGAATGGTTTCAAATCAGAGAGAGGGACTTCAGTCAAGCATGCCTTGATCATGGAGGCCCTAAATCAGGGAGGAATCTTCTCTCCCCCAAGAAAGGCATGGTGAGCCAAGTGGCGCCCTCGCATGCGCATTCAAAGGAGACCCCTGAGGTCTATAAAAGGGTGAGCCTCCTCACCCCAAAAAAAGAATAGATCTGGAGCATTTGGAGCAATGGAGTGCTGCCAAATTGTACCCCCATTCCCCTTTGTGCTTCCTACATCCCTAATTTCTCTTTTGGAAGAGAGGTTATCGGGTGAACACTAGGAACGCAATCTTGACCCAAAACCCAAGAAATCAGCCACAATCCCACACCAAATTTATTGACACAACCCCCTAGGAGGTTTTGGACCCATCCCACTTGGATTGGTGCCAAAACTAAGCCCCAAACGGTGGGCGTCCTACCCTCGGCGCCCCCGCACTACTGTAGTCCTAATCGTCCCACCCCGGAGTGATTAGAAATATATGCAAATTATTTCTCTACTATTATTTTTGCATTCTATCATATTTCATGTACTTATGCTGTTGTTCAAGTTTCATGTCATTCTGACTTGATTTGACTGTGTTTTTATCATTTTATGCGTTTACTAACATACAGGGAGCACTTTCGGATACAGGACAATCTGGGTAGAATATGCAAAATATGACCTTCTGGGTCATCCCAAAATGCCCCTTTTAGCCTAACCCCAAGTTTTTAGGAGTTTTGGAGGCCTCTAGGTAGGACATTTGCAAGGTCGCTCTTGCACATTTTGTGACAGTCCTAATCGTCCCACCCCGGAGCGATTAGAAATCCATGCATGATTTCCTGAATATTATTTTTGCAATGGGTCCCTGATGATGTCTTGATGCTTCTATCAAAATTTGGGTTCATTATGACATGTTTTGACCATCATTTAATTACTATTTTATGTACCTACTAGTCGGAGGCTTTGGGGATTGCATGTTTTCCTAATATCCGCATATGCTATTAACTATTTGCTATTTCTCTGAGCGTAGGATCTCACCACCAGGAACACCGGAGGGGCAGAAAAGAACCATGAACATATGGATGCAAGTGGCGACAACATTTGGCCCACCCATTTCAAATGTGGGCATGCGGAAGACATTGGAAGCGTACCATCCGTTGATGTAACGAACTGTATCAAACATTCTGAGCCCTAGAGGGGGGACACATTGTAACTAGATTGAAAGAAACATTAATAAAAGAGGCCCTACTTTGTTTTTCTTACATCTCATCTCATTTATGCTTTATTTCCTACATGCATTTGTTCATCGCATTCGTAGGACTTAGCATCTGCACCTCATATCTATTTCATTTGCATCAATAATCTGGTACATCATCACTCCACATTCGGATTTAATCGATGTGGGACCCTATCCCCTACTATTAAGATCAAGTTTTTGATCCAAATTTTATGGTTTTCTTTGTAGGTGTTACTCCTTCGGGCGCTGGACTGCTACTCGTGCCACCCTGTGATGAATACAGACCTGCTATTCATCCCACCCTAGGATGAATATGTATTCATCCCACCCTATGATGAATATAGACCTACTATTCATCCCACCCCAGGATGATTAGAGCTCTATGCATTTTCTGAGTAGAAACTCAGAGGCATCTAGTTTGGACAGAGAAGAGGTAGGTTTTCTGAACATCCTCTATGTTTTTCTATTTTCTATTTCTACAAATTTTTATTTTCTTTGCTTTCTTGCAATAAGAAAAATAAAATAAAAACATAGAGTAAATTACATGGAAGGAACCTAATTAGGAATGCATTCTTCTCTGGTTTTCTTGCATGATACTTGCACCAATGGCAAGTCCTCATCATAGGTGTCAGTTCTAGGTAGGTTTTGTGATTTCCTTCTTGTTGCTAATTGTTTCTGAAAGATAAAACGTACTTTAAAGCATTGCATTAGTGAAAATCATCTTTTGCTGTATGTTTTCTTTCTTTACATGATTAAAAGGAACCACACACACACCACCTAATAAAATTAACATCAAGGAGTTGGTCTTAATACCCCAACACTTGATCAAGACCAACGGTGGATTTCATCACCACCTTGGCTTGGATTTTGCATACATTTACCCTGATCGCGATTGTTGCTAGACGTAAATCCTGATGAAAGCTGACCAAGTGTAATGGGGGTGATTCCCCATGCATGAGGATAAGTCTTCTATGGTAGGTGTCAAAAATAGAGTGATCCCCCTTCCGTACCGCCTATGTTCCACGTACTGTTCTGCTCTCGCGTACCAATAGTTTCCCTCACGTAAGGGCGGGTATATTGAGAGGTTCGGTATAATGGCCTGGCAATGGTATATTGAAGGGGTGACCATTTTGGAGATACAAGAGCCCTCATTTTGCATGTATAACAAAGTTTCCTTTACGAGATTCACACAAAAAAAATCAAACACATTAGACCATATCTAGGGCACACATTTAATCTGTAAATGAGATAATCATTTCTTTGCTTGTGTGGTCCCCTTTTGTTTGGTATAGCATAAAATTTTATAAAGGAGATAAAAATACACATATCTTTCTAGAAAGACCACCACCATGGTGTATACCCGTAGCCAAGCCCAATCATGGGCAGAAGTTGTGGAAAGTGTACAAGGAGGCACAAGTCACCTCCATTATAGCCCCAAGGACTTGGTTATACCACCTTGGCAGCCTGACCCACAACGTGGTCCACACTATGCCACTACAGAAAAGGACTATAGAGGCACCCCTTTGAGGGGCACTCCCATTCAACACAGACCCTCTCAGGAGGAGTACATACATGGGAAGGCTCCCTTAGACACTCATTATGAGTGGCCACTATGTGATGAAGTGCTAGAGTAGCATAGGGTTCATAAGGAGGGACCACATGATTATATCATCCCTCCTCCACCCCTCATTACTATTAGAACTAATAGGCCAAATCTAGAGCACAAGGCTCTTTAGACTGGGTGAGCCAACTCTACCCGTCCCTTTCACATGTACGAGAGGGAGCATGAGGAAAACTAGTATATTCCTCAAGAGCAATACACAGTGCAGGAGCAATGTGCCTCCGCACTAGCTAATTATCAAGATCACCTATTGAGGCCAGAGCCTCAGGTGAATGTTGCTAACCTCGATAGAGGAAAGTGACCCATAGAGATCTCGGATCACCATGACCGAGATAGATATGTAGGGGAGGCATCTAGGCCTCCTAGACATAGGACGATGGAACAAATTGACTTGGCATTTGCCAAACATGTCACCCGCCAAGCGCAAATCATGTAGCTTAGGCAAGATCAGCAGTAGTTAGAGCAACTGTATCATCTTAACAAAGAGCGCATTCAGTGCTAGATAGATGAGTTGCTCTAGAACACTATGCATGAGAGGATTCCAACCCCTCGCACGCATAGGACAAAAATTTATGAGAGGCACAACCCCTTAGTGCGAGATAGGTCTCCACGACCTTATCAAGTGTTGCCTCCAAGACCTCCGAGACCTGAATGGGAGGCCACCCCTAGAACCAATGATGGGCGCCTTCCTCGGGCACCCATCCATGTTTATAGGTCACACCCAAAAACTCCTCAAGAAGCCTATGAGGAATTTGAGCAAGAAGAAGAGTGGGCTGAAATGCCCTACCAAGGCAGGGGGGCGCTACCCGACTACCCCTCCATAGGCCTCAAGTTCCTCGCAATTCACAATGGGAACAAACCAAAGAAGAGGAAATCAAATCCTCTGATGCATACAAAGCGTTGCTAGAGTGCTTAGAGTCTATGGAGACTAAGACTTTAGGGCCCCAAAAGCCCACCTTACGCCAGCTCCGTAGTCACCCTATGCATCCTTTAGTTTTGGCACCCCCATACCCCGACCACTTCAAAATGCCTCAATTGGCAATTTTTAGAGGGGATGAGGATGCCCAAGAGCACGTAACAAGGTTCTTGAGTCAATGCTTTGGCATTCAGGACAATGATGCATTGCTTTTGAGAATATTTATAACCACGTTCGTAGGCCCTACCTCGGATTGGTTTACCCAATTGTCGAAGCATAGCATCAACAATCTAGACCAGCTAGTGGACGCGTTCCTTGAACATTTTGCCTTCAACACCAAGAAGAAGGCATCCTTAAGTGACCTAGCTAGCCTTAAGCAATATGATGATGAGACCATAGCCGCTTATGGGAATCGATGGAGGACATTGCTTTCAAAGCTACCTTACCTCCCTCCCATGGCCGACATGACTCAGATGTTTTCAAAGAGTTGCATAAGGTCGATCTCCATGCTATTGTAGCTGTAGCAATATGCCACCCTAGAAGAAGCCCTAGCGCAAGCTAGGATAATTGAGGAGATCAAAATTCAAGACGGTGAGATTGCCAAGCCGTGCAAGAAAGAGTGGACCAAAAATGTCAAAACTGGGCCCATGCAACCGAAACCCACCATGGTCAATCAGGTTGCCATAACTAGTACCACCACCTACACAAATGACATAGCCCCCAAAGGCTAATTATCAGGTAGTTCCTCTTGCTAACTATGAAAAAGAAAACCACAAACAAGAGCAAAATCAGCAACGTCACCCTAAGCGACAATTCACACAATTCACAGAGTCTAGAGACTCCTTGTTTGACCACTTGTTCATGGAAAACCTGATAAACTTGCCGGAAAGTCGACCCATAGACCCCAACGTGCCAAAACCCAAAGGCTATAGGGAAGATTTATATTGTAGATTCCATCGACAGAAAGGACATGACATCTTCACTTGTTGGAAATTCAAAAACTTGGTACAAGACTTGATAGACAACAAAACGCTCACGGTGGATAATCCCGTAGCACTGAGCAACCAACAGATGGAAGTCTTCAAAGACCCCCTACCTGCCCATGATGCATAGGCAAAGACTTTACAAGTAAATGAGGTAACACAAAACTGCCCCATGCAAGGGTACATGGGGATGATAAGCATCGTGACACGGAACAAAAGATACCCAAACACGGCTGCACCCGCTGTAGCTACAGGAGATGTTCCATCAATGTCACAACCTCCACAACACCCTACACAACCTCCCCCACCTAGACCAATGGCCATGATTCAGACTAAGCTTACTCAAAGTTTAAGGACCACGTCGGCTAGGCTCTCCATTTATGAGCTCATCCAACAATCACCCCCCATCGGGAGGCTCTGATGGAGATACTCAAAGCCATTGAGCTACAGCCCCATGAACCTAATTCTTTCAACAACTTTGTGGGACATGTGAGACAATGCACAGAACCAGTCATAACCTTCAGGGAAGATGAACTGAAATTGGTGATTGGTGATATGGTGGATCCACCCCTGCACGTCATCATGTGGGTCAACGGGATTCCATTCAAGAGGGTGTTGGTGGACACTGGCTCATCCAACAACATAATCATGACAATGGCATTAAAACATCTTAAGTTGCCAGCATCCCACATTGTGGCATCCACCTACACTCTTCGAGCATTCAACGACGCGTTATGCTCGATGGTTGGCACAATTGTCCTGCCTATCCAAGTAGGACAAAAGACCATTCCTACATTGTGTCACATCCTTGAGGGTGAGATGGCCTACAATATCTTGCTAGGCCAGCCTTGGATCAGGGACATGAAGTGTGTCCCTTCGATAGCCCATCAATGCCTCAAATACACATACGAAGGGCAAGTACATGTAGTCCCAGCAGACTTAGAGCCCTTTAAGTTTTGCAATGCGGTGCAGCTGATGCCACAATCGACCCTCCCATCGACACATTTGGACTTTCAATTGAATCCATCCATGTAGGGTCCGATTCTACCTACATCCCCACTGTTGAGTCCCTCAAGTAACCGACCTGGCCCATCTTCATCATCTGTCCCTTCACCAACAATGCCACCTATGGTGGCCACACCGAAGGACAATGGGAAGAAGCCCCTAGAGGAGGCACCACCATTAGTCTCAACCATATCTACCGAGGAGGTACCCAACCGAATGGAAGTCGAGACACCTGATTCACCCAACATGGAGTGGACTCAGGGAGAACTCCCATTCCCTCCCCCTCAACCATCGATGATTACCATTGAAATGGCCAATACAGGCCTAGGGGAGTACCTAGTGTAGAACATTGTGGCAACACCCACACTCGAATCCATGCAAGACATGGGGAGACCTCGCCTCCCCATCGACACTATCATCCCTTTAGGCTACCCACCAAATCAGACCAACTTTGTATATGGGGGCCTCGAGAACGGCCTAGAACCCTACCTACAAGAGGAAGAGGATGAAGAGCCATTTGCTGAGAATGTTGATTATCTATCCAACCCAGACTTCACCTTGAAATACCTAGACCAATGTAATTGGCATGGATATGGATTGGGCAGATACGAACAAGGAATGCGCACTCTTTGTCAACCAAGATACCAGATGCCATATGATAAATCAGGAGTAGGGTTCAACCACCCTTTGCCCCTCGACATCTTGGTAGAAACCATGCAAGGCTTAGGTCTAGGCAATAGGGATGGGTTGGCACAAGATCCATATGCCAATCCCAACACTACATACACATTGGGGAATTATTTCCCATTGGTAACAACAAACCTTGTTGATCTCAACAGCCCCTCCCCTTTGATCGAGAAAGGGGAAAGTTCAAGAGGTAACTTCCAAGAAAGATATGAAGAAAATCAAGAGAGCTCTTTGAAAGATGAGTCAGATTATGAGGTAGCACCTTGGGACCCATTTGAGTCTGATAGCAATCACTCGTAGGTGACGCCCATCGACGATTATCAAGAGGACTTCATGGCAATGTTCCCCTTTAATGTTCCAATCAGGCAATTGCCACCTCTAGAGAATCCAGCCCTCTCACAGAGAGCGACACAACCCAGAAGGGGCCAAATCAACATGCTCAAACAAAATGAGCCTCCCATGCCGGCCATAAGGCCAAGTGATCAAGAAATGCCTAGTGGGAGGCTATACCAGCCATAGGGGCACATAGTTGTCAGAGCAAATGAAGGCCTATGGATCTTCGATAGTGACTATGAAGATGAGACTGAGATGGCATATCTCAACCATATGAGGCAACAAGAATACCCCATAGACATCGATGGTATGTTTGAACATCTAAATATGGGACCAAGGCATAGGTGGCATTTAAACCAAGCACAGTTAAACCAAGTGCTTCATCCACCACTTTGGGCATACAGAGAGCACCTCCCACCTAGAGACCCTATAGGGCCACCAGTGCCAAGGGTAGACCCTATCCTTCTATCCACACATAGGGCCGATCCTTTTGTGCCAGTACCCACAGAGCCAGATCCGAGGCACGAGGATAACCAAGAATGTCTGAATCAACACCCGCATGGTAATGGAGACCAAATTCATTCCATCAACATGATCTCCATTGATTTAACCACCCCCATCCACAATCTAGCCGATCCAACATGACCATTGTATCTAGACCTAGATGCCATAGACTGGGATCATGCTGACTCACCACCATCCCCATCAGAGTACTGGCCTTGCGATGAGATGTTTCATTTCACCCTAGGACAGACTCAGGATATCTTCCATGCTGAAGAGGAACCCGACGTTCCCAACATAGATCTAAATTCAGTGAATGATATCCACCTGATCCCAACTCCACACCAGTTGGAGGATGGATCCCACATGTCAGTCGAAGAGACGATTGACGTAGACATCGGTTCTGATCCAATGAATCTGCAAATCATCAAGTTAGGGGTAAGTCTATCCCCCGAAGAGCAAGCCGATTACATTGCCCTTCTCAAAGAGAAGAAGGAGGTTTTTGCATGGTCCTACAAAGACATGTCGGGGCTAGACCCGTAGCTAGTCATGCATAATCTAACACTTGATCCGACAGTCAAGCCAGTCAAGCAAAAGCTACGTAAGATGCACCCAATAGTGGCCTTAATGGTCAAATATGAGCTACAAAAGTTATTGGATGCATAGTTTGTCATCTGCATGGATTACCCACCATGGCTGTCCAACATGGTACCCATCAAAAATCTGGATGGGAGGATTCACATATGCACCAATTTTTGAGATCTAAACAAAGCGAGTCCCAAGGATGATTTCCCCTTGCCTAGCATCGATGCATTGGTAGATGCTACAATAGGCCACGAAATGCTTTCCCTCATGGATGGTTTCTTGAGATACAACCAGATTCGTATCAATCTCGATGATCAACTAAAAATGGCGTTCATGATGCCTTGGGGGACATTTTGTTATAAGGTCATGCCCTTTGGCCTTAAAAATGTTGGTGCCACTTACCAACGTGCTATGACATACATCTTCCATGATCACATGCATAAAACTTTGGAAGATTATATGGATGATTTGTTGGCCAAATCTCTTTTGCACCAAAATCATCTCGATGACTTACGCAAGATCCTTGATCGCCTCATCGAACACAAGGTTAGGCTAAACCCCAAGAAGTGCGTATTTGGCATCACATCTAGAAAACTCTTGGGTTTCATAGTCTCAAAATGAGGCATCGAGGTAGATCCAAATAAAGTCAAGGCAATCCTTGAAATGCTTCCCCCAACCACCATCAAGCAGCTCAGAAGCTTGCAGGGTAAGGTCACGTCAATCAAGCGCTTCATAGCATAGTTATCCGACAAGTGCCGACCCATGAATAAATTATTACACAAGGGGGTAGCATTTCATTGGGATGACGAGTGCCAATCAGCCTTCGATGACATCAAACAATACTTGGCTTCATTGCCAGTATTGGCACCACCTAGACCAGGAGTGTCATTCTACTTATACATCTCAGCTATTGAGGTGGCACTGGGTGCCATGCTAGCCCAAAAAAATGAATTACATAAAGAATAGGCTAATTATTATCTTAGCCGCACCCTGGTCAGTTATGAACTTAACTATGCATACGTTGAGAAGCTATGCTTGGTAGTGGTATTTGCCACCAAAAAGCTATGCCATTACATGTTGAGCAATACGACGTATGTTGTGTCTAAGGAGAATCCATTGTGGTACATGATGAGTCATACTTATCACAGTAGTCACATGGCAAAATGGATCATGTTGTTGATGGAGTTTGACATCGAATTCATTGGACAAAAGTCCATCAAAGGTCAAGTCATCACCGATCAACTAGCAGAGGCTCCTCTCAAAGATGATCAGCCTCTGACCATAGAGCTACCCGATGATGGGGTCTTCCATGTCTCAGAATCGCCAGATTCTGATGAGCCTGAGTCATAGGCCGACATAACCTTATTTTTTGATGGTTCTAAATGTGAGCAAGGGGGTGGCATGGGAATCATGTTTTTCACACCACAAGGGGCTCCAATGCCTTTATCATTTAAACTTGATTTCTCGTGCACCAATAACAATGTTGAATATGAAGCCTTGCTCATAGGTCTTCAGACAACCATCACCATGAACATCAAATGCTTGAATATCTTTGGTGATTCACTATTAATTGTCAACCAAGTGAAAGGGGTATTCCAATGCAAATGCCTAGTTCTGTAGGCCTACAAAGCCCTTGTGGATAAATTCCTAGCAAATCTTGAATGGTACGACATCGAGGCACTCCCTCGATCATCGAATCATTTTGTGGACACTATGGCCTCCTTGGGGTCACTAATCCCGCAAGACCCTTCTGGTGAAATGACAACCATTCAAGTCAAAACATTATCGCAATCCATGATGGAGCATGCAAGCTCTGACATAATGCCAAGAATCCACCTGATCCAGATTGAACCATCTCAGGATAGGTTCTCTCGAATCCATGATAGTCTGAATCATGCCAACTGGGGGTCTTTGTTCTCCCCAACCCCTCTTAATAGCAACACAATGCTATTTCTACAAGTTCTTTCCCGCTCAACTTTTGCTAGGGATGAACTTCAAGAGGGATCGATCATTCATACCATCGAGGTTTCTGATCAATAGGATTGGTACACACCCATAAGAGACTATCTCAAGTTAGGTAGCCTCCCACTTGGATTGTCGCACGCCATGAAAAGATCATTCAAATAGAAAGTGGCAAAACATGTCTTGCTAGGAGACATTTTGTACCATCGAAGCTACGAAGGGATCCTCCTCCATTTCTTGGACCAGCAGGAGTCCACTTGGGCGATCACCCAAGCGCACGATGGTACGTGCGGTGGCCACTTCAGCGGTATGGCCATCGCCAAGCGCATTCTTCGCATGGGCTATTATTGGCCATATTTAGAGTGATATTGTTGTGCATATGTGCAGAAGTGCATGAAGTGTCAACACCATGCTAACTTGACACACGTACCTTCTCAGGCCTTGCAACCGATCCAATCGGCTTGGCCATTTTCATAGTGGGGCTTAGATCTCATCGGAAATATCTCCCCTACATCATCAAGTCATCACACATTTATCATAACGGCCACAGAGTACTTCACTAAGTGGGTGGAAGCAATTTCGCTTACCTCTACGACTGGACCCCACATTATGGAGTTCATTTTACATAACATCATATGTCATTTTGGTATTCCATCCAAGATCATCTCGGATAATGGGACGTCATTTAAGAACAAATATGTGCATGCTTTGACAACAAAGTACAAAATTTAGCATAGTTTTTTGACACCCTATTATCCGTAGGCAAATGGGCAAGCAGAGGCGTCAAACAAAATGCTAGTTGCCATCCTTAAAAATATGGTCATAGATAATCATAAGGATTGGCACATCCAAATACCACTTGCCCTATGGGCTTATCGCACTAGCATTCGGACGCCCACTGGGGCAACTCCATTTTTGCTAGTGTATGGCTCCGAGGCAGTCATGCCTCTCGAGTTGGAAATACCCTCCCTACGCATATCAATGCAAGAGTTCATCGATGATGACACTGCATGATAGGCCCGGTTAGACCAGCTTACGTTACTCGATGAATGATGCGTCAATGCTCTCGAGCATTTACGTATCTATCAAGAGTGACTTAAGAAAGCATACAACATGAAAGTTCACCTAAGGGACTTTCAGGTTGGTGACCTAGTCTTAAAAGAGAACCAACAAAATTCTAACTTGCCACCCCATTTAAGGGACAAGTTCATGGCAAATTGGTTAGGTCCTTATGTAATCGATAGTAAAATAGGACCTAGAACATACCGGCTCACCTCTCTTGAAGGAATCAAGGAACTAGAACCCTTGAACATCAGTCATTTGAGGCCATTCAACATTTAGAGAAGCCATAGCCCACACCAAAAGCTCCAAGGATTCCCACAATCGCTTGGTCAACCAAAAATGCCCCAAAGGTATCCATAATCCCTTTGGTCAAACCAAAAGCCCCAAGGATTCCCACAATCACTTGGTCAACCAAAATGCCCCAAAGGTATCCATAATCCCTTTGGTCAAACCAAAAGCCCCAAGGATTCCAAAATCGCTTGGTCACCAAAAATGCCCCAAAGGTATCCATAATCCCTTTGGTCAAACCAAAAGCTCCAAGGATTCCCACAATCGCTTGGTCAACCCAAAAATGCCCCAAAGGTATCCATAATCCCTTTGGTCAAACCAAAAGCCCCAAGGATTCCCATAATCGCTTGGTCACCCAAAAATGCCCCAAAGGTATCCATAATCCCTTTGGTCAAACCAAAAGCCCCAAGGATTCCCACAATCGCTTGGTCACCCAAAATGCCCCAAAGGTATCCATAATCCCTTTGGTCAAACCAAAAGCTCCAAGGGTTCCCACAATCGCTTGGTCACCCAAAACGCCCCAAAGGTATCTATAATCCCTTTGGTCAAAACCTCCAAGGATCCGTAAGAATCACTTGGTCCACACCCATTCGGGTTAAACCACCATAACAAATATTCAAAAACAACAGATAATCAAAAATAACAAAAAAATTGCATCTCACTTTCATGCATATTCTTAAAAATCAAAACACAAAAAAGAAAAGAAAAGCTGCATTAGGCATCGCATACATACATTGCATATTTGCTGGTCATACATGTCAAAAGCACCATAGACTGTAATTACTCGACAATTCCATCATTTTCCAAATTCAGTCCATTTTGTAAAAAGATCCATCAAGAATAATGCCCTTCGCATTTTTGCCATATCATAGTCAATTGTCTTCTAATGTCTTTAGGGTTTTCATCATTCAATTGTCTTTAGATTTCTAGTCAAATGTTGTACAAAGTCAGACCAATTTTTACAAGGTAGAGTTTTACTTGGATCACGCCTTGTTACATAGCATCCCAACACAAGCTTAAAACACATAAAAATTCCCAAGTTGTGTGAATGAAAGATGAAACCTACAAAGCAGTCTAGGGTACCATAGGTGAAACGTTATCCTGCTCATCCCCCTATGCGAATGGTTCAAGAATGCTGAGAATTGACAAAAGGACAAGCTCTTCCCCATCCAATTCCCCACAATAAATAGTGGTTTTCACCACTATCAAAAATTCCAAACACCTTTGGTCCCCAAAGTCGTAAGGATTCATACTACACGCCCCTGAGAAGGATGGGTAGTCATCCCCAAGGCCTAAAAGGATCAATGCCATTCACAAGAAAAATCCCAAAAGTCCACCATCAAAAATCCCAAAACACCTTTGATCCCCAAAGTCATAAGGATTCATACTACACACCCCTAAGAAGGATGGGTAGTCATCCCCAAGGCCTAAAATATCAATGCCATTCCAAAGCAAAATTCCCAACCACCTTTGATTCCCAAAGTCGTAAGGATTCATACTACACGTCCCTGAAAAGGATGGGTAGTCATCCCCAAGGCCAAAAGGATCAATGCCATTCACAAGCCAAAAACCCACGAGCTCAACTTTGAAATCAAAATTCAAAATCTAAATCCTCAAAAGGCAACAATAAAAAGTAACAGTGGTTATCACCACTACTCAAACCCCTTGCTCAAGAAAAAAAAAGAGAGAAAAATAAACAGTGATTTTCATCACTATGTATGAGAGCAAGTATCCCAACAAGTTGAGCAACCGAAAGATGCCTGAGCTTGAATCCCTAGAATTCTCAGCATTCAAAAAACCATTTAGGTGATCCTCATTACGGGTTTGGTGGATAGCCTACCTGGCAATGGCGGTATCCTAAACGCATGACGATATGTCTATCACATTAGCTTTGCATGTGTGTAGACCAATGTTTGCATGTGGATGAGCTAGCTTATGGTATCTTAGATTGCGACATGGATTAATCTTACTAAATGCAACAAAGGAATTAGTGGAGCTAATTAGGTGATCCTCAATACAGGTTTGGTGGACAGCCTACCTGGCACTGGCGGTATCCTTATGAATACCACATAAACGAACTCAATCGCACACACAGGGATGTGAAATAACTTGGTCAAACTCAAGTCTGATTCATACCTTGTTCGAAAGTCTTGTAAGATAATGTACAGTCTTGATTAGTTACTTAAAGCATCTGAGTCTCAGAAAAACCTTAACTACATTTTAAAACAATTGTTGTACATTTCATTACTCACATCACCATCAAAAAATACAAAACAAAAATTACAAATGCAAAGTTATTCCATAAAGCAATCACATAGTACAGAAAGCCAATAAATCCTATACAATCTATGGTGCCATCGCCTATATACCAACAAATCATTCCATCCATTCCATATGCATACATCTATATCATATAGCTAACATCATCCGTAGTCATAATAGCATATGCATACATCAACATAAATAAAGGTGCATAAAAGAAACAATAAACCATGACAAGCATATCATCAAACCAAAAATGAGTCATGTATATATATCGAGTCAAAATGCCCTCAAGCTACAATAAGAAGGTCCTCTGACCTCACAAAAAACCAAAAATTCAAAATCCCCAAAGCCTAGGGAGTCGGCCACCATGATCACGTAGGATCGGTGCGACTGGAACTACCCCCAGTAGTATGGGTCCTATGGGACCTCTCAGGGTGGCTGCTGCTAGCCCGTGCACCATGCCCACCAATGCTACCCTCATCCAGCCACCTACGATGAGAGGATGCAGACTGCTCAGTCTCACTACCTCTCGTATGATGTGACGAACCACCTCCATCAAGATCAGGTAACTGCCCACCGAGGTGGACAACCTCTATCTCTAACTCCACCCGATACCACCCCCACTCCACATCTCGTCGATGATACACAGCCAATGCATTGTCCCACTATGCCAACTGAGCCCATAGGAGATCCATCTCCTCCTCTCATCTCCATAAGAGATCCTCCAATCATGCTATCTCAGCATGAAACCCAGCATCCACATCCCCTGAGATAGCCTAAGGCATGGGCACCTCCAGGACGGCCTACTGCTCCAGCACCCACTACTCCGAGACATCCTGTACATCCGGCTACTCTAGAACCCCCACATCATCTCCATCACCAATGAAGTCATCGACCTCCACCATGTCTGCATCATCCAGCAGAGCCCCCAACCCTCCACCGATGCCTCTGCACCCCCACCTCCTACTGCTACCACATCCGTGCCTCCCAAAGGCCCCTCACCCCGCCATCACCGCATAGTCCACCATCGGTCATACTCTGTAGTTACCCCGACATCGTCCACATTGGGTACATCAATAACTACATCAGACCCCTCACCCAATGGCTCAATGATCAGCCAGACTAGGGTCCTCTCATCCCTACACCATCGATAGATCAAGGGATCACCAAGAAATCCCTGGTGCACCCCAAACTACCACATCACCCGAACATACGAGAAGTACTCCTACTCTGTCCCATGATGCCCAATCAGCCACCTACCCCTATGCACCCGTGAAGCCACTCTCCAGCCTCAGGCCAAGCTGACAGTCCCGATACGATCACCAAAACACCTACCCTAGCATTAGATGAGAGAAGGCATCGGTATAGTGACCTACGTCACCTGCCCATCATCGACTCTGTCCATGCTCCTATGACCACTGCCATAGATTGGCATACCCAATCTCTCGATCCACCATCTCACCTCGGGTGGTCCAAGGCAAACCCTATGGCCGCTCCACAGCTATGTGCTGCCACCCCCAACACTGCAAAAGATAGCTGCACCCGATCCCCTTTCACCTTCAATAGTGGACCTCGTACAACTCATCGTACAACTATGCCAACAACGTCTGACCCCACCTCATAATAAGTGGAGCTGATGTCGGACACTCCACCAAAGTGAAAACCAACTCCAGCAGGTTCCAAGGGAACCTCACACCTGAATAGTCCGAAAGCAGCATATTGGAAATGAGGGCCATGAGTAAAGCATGCCTCACCCCCAATACGCCCTTCTCCAGCCACCACCACACCAGAATACCACCTATCTGGCAGTCAGCCTCAACCTTCTCCACAACCCTCTCCACCCCCATCTCCCCCGCCCGACCAAAACACCATGTCAGTACTACCATCCACTGGTCCCGATGGGTCATCCAGATAGGAAGCCCATCTATCAAAATCCATAGAATCCGATACACATCCTCTAGAGTCACAATCATCTCCCCTATTGGGAGATGAAAAGTATTGGTGCAAGGATCCCACAAATTGATCAGGGTAGTCAAATATGCCCGATCCCCCACCACAGGCTCCAAATGCGTCACCTGCTTGAGCCCAAGGGCATCAAGCCACTCCCAATCCCCAACTATCAAGGCCTCCCGGGCATCAGAGAAAATAGTCGACTGGTGGTACCGACTCTTCACAACCTAAAAAACAATAAAAAAACAAACGATATTAAGTACATACTTAATATCAACAAAAACAATACAATAAAACTATACAGAAGAAAAACAAAGTACAAGAAAAACAAAAGTACAAAAAAGGACAAAAAAATAAAAGTACAGCAAAAGTACAGACAAACAAAAGTACAAACAAAAGTACAGAAACATTCAAAACAAACTATACAACAACAAAAAAATCAAAACAAAAACAAATTCATCCTAGGGTTTCAACCTTAGTGTGAACAAAAAAAATAACTGTACAATAAAACAAAAAATCATCCTAGGGTTTTAACCTTAAGGTGAACAAAAAACATAACAAAAACAAATTCATCCTAGGGTTTAAACCTTACTATGAACAAACAACACAAAACAAAAACAAATTCATCCTAGGGTTTCAACCTTAGTATGAACAAAAAAATGAAATCAAACAAAAAAAAAATCATCCTAGGGTTTTAGCCTTAATGTGAACAAAATAAAACAAAAACAATATAAAATATAAAAATTAATACTAGGGTTTCAACCTTAGTATTAACGCAAAATAAAAACAATTATGTGCAAGTTTTTAACTTCATATAAAGCAAAAACAAATAACAAGCAGAAGGAAGGAACATCATACCGGTCTCACCTCGGCTCCTCCACTCGAAGATCTAGTTCTCGCACTCATGATGTCCGCAAAATTTTGACAGCGCTCCGCTATGCAAACTCGCACTCCTCCTCACTACTCCAAATCGCCAAGAAAAAATTGTTGCAAATGAGCCCAAAACCTAGTTTTGGTCCTTTTATAGGTTGTTAGGCCTGTAATCGTTCCACCCTAGGATGAGCACTCTAGTTAGCTCTCATCCCACCCTGGGACGATTACCAAATTGGTATTCATCCCACCCTGGGACGATTACAGAGCAAGAAATAAAGCAACAAAAATAGAATCCAAAAAATGCACCAAAAATAGCAATAAATCTACCAGACAAAGGTGCCTTTGCACCAGACATTCATGGCATGCAAAACCATCGTCAGGGTCACAAATATTCACTATCCTACTCCCTAAGAAGGCTAGCATAGCCGGACCGCTCCATGGGAAGGAGGATTTTTGATAATTTCTACCCCAATCGACATCACAAAAAGGGTCAAAACCCACCAAAAATAGGTCCGATTGTTGGAAAACTGCTAAGCATTCAATGAAAAACAACTGAAGGCACCCTTACAAACGTCATCTTGGGTCAAGCGACTCATCACTTTTCTCATTTTGGTCATTCCCTCATCGATTCGTCGCTTGAGGGGGTAGTCACACTTAGTCACCAAATCAACAAATACACACCCAATCAAGGAAATGGCATGCATTCAAAGAATCATTGACAAAGACAATCACGCTCCTGCTTGGGGCAGCAAACAAGCAATAATCACAAGCTGAACAAACACTTGGCATTCTAGAAGCATGAAGACAAGGTTCCTCGGACAAAAGGTTGCGCCCTTTGCCTATTCATGACTGAACAATGTCCAAGATCAAGTACACCTCACCGAAAAAGGTTACACTTGAGTTAAGCTCCTTAGCTCGTCAGAAGCAAGGATTCAAGAATGCGTGCCCTTTCCATACTTGGGGCATCAAAATTTGGTTAGGTTACTAAGAAACCCTAATCATTAAGTGCTTTGGTCATCTATTTTTGCTCAAGCACTGTGCCACACACAGCGCATCCCAAAAAGGGGCATCTGTAGACACCAAAACAACACCAATCCGATTATGTGACTACAAGCACTAACCGAATTGGCATACATACCCCCTAGGGCAGCCTCCAGAGGTTAAACAGTGGTCCTAACCACTCCCAAATCAGTTTTGGAAGGTCAGAGGTCAATTTGGCACCTTTTAAGCACTCTGCTCCCTATTCGTCCCACCCTAGGACGATTAGAATCCTATTCGCCCCACCCCGGGATGATTAGCAACAATCGCTCCAGGGTGGGGCGAATAGCAGGTTTGACTGGAAAAAATTCAAGCCTTGACAAATGGCAACCCAGATCCACCACTCAACTTCACCTTCAAGGCATGCAATTGCGAGGAACGGTTTCAAATCTGAGAGAGGGACTTCAATCAAGCATGCCTTGATCATGGAGGCCCTAAATCAGGGAGGAATCTTCTCTCCCCCAAGAAAGGCATGGTGAGCCAAGTGGCGCCCTCGCATGCGCATTCAAAGGAGACCCCTGAGGTCTATAAAAGGGTGAGCCTCCTCACCCCAAAAAAGAATAGAGCTGGAGCATTTGGAGCAATGGAGTGCTACCAAATTGTACCCCCATTCCCCTTTGTGCTTCCTACATCCCTAATTTCTCTTTTGGAAGAGAGGTTATCGGGTGAACACTAGGAACGCAATCCCGACCCAAAACCCAAGCAATCAGCCACAATCCCACACCAAATTTGTTGACACAACCCCCTAGGAGGTTTTGGACCCATCCCACTTGGATTGGTGCCAAAACCAAGCCCCAAACGGTGGGCGTCCTGCCCTCGGTGCCCCCGCACTACTGCAGTCCTAATCGCCCCACCCCGGAGTGATTAGAAATATATGAATGATTTCTCTACTATTATTTTTGCATTCTGTCATATTTCATGTACTTATGTTGTTGTTCAAGTTTCATGTCATTCTGACTTGATTTGACTGTGTTTTTATCATTTTATGCGTTTACTAACATACAGGGAGCGCTTTCGGATACAGGACAATCTGGGTAGAATCTGCCAAATATGACCTTCTGGGTCATCCCAAAATGCCCCTTTTAGCCTAACCCCAAGTTTGTAGGAGTTTTGGAGGCCTCTGGGTAGGACATTTGCAAGGTCGCTCTTGCACATTTTGTGACAGTCCTAATCGTCCCACCCCGGAGCGATTAGAAATCCATGCATGATTTCCTGATTGTTCTTTTTGCAATGGGTCCCTGATGATGTCTTGATGCTTCTATCAAAATTTGGGTTCATTATGACATGTTTTGACCATCATTTTACTATTTTATGTACTTACTAGCCGGAGGCTTTGGGGATTGCATGTTTTCCTAATATCCGCATATGCTATTAACTGTTTGCTATTTCTCTGAGCATAGGATCTCACCACCAGGAACACCGGAGGGGCAGCAAAGAACCATGAACATATGGATGCAAGCGGCGACAACGTTTGGCCCGCCCATTTCAAATGTGGGCATGCGGAAGACACTGGAAGCGTACCATCCGTTGATGTAACGAACTGTATCAAACGTTCTGAGCCCTAGAGGGGGGACGCATTGTAACCGGATTGAAAGCAACATTAATAAAAGAGGCCCCACTTTGTTTTTCTTACATCTCGTCTCATTTATGCTTTATTTCCTACATGCATTTGTTCATCGCATTCGTAGGACTTAGCATCTGCACCTCATATCTATTTCGTTTGCATCAATAATCTGGTACGTCATCGCTCCGCATTCATATTTCACCCACTACATAGAGAATGAAGTCCTTGTAATAATATGGGTTGATTAATACTGGTTCTTAAGTGTTTTTTTCTTCGATATCCCAAAATGTTTATCTCCTTACCTTGATCCATTTGAAATCTATGTCTTTTTACAGGAGGTTTGTCATGGGTTTCACTACTTGAGCAAAATCAGCAATGAAATTTTAAATGAAATTTATCTGATCAAAGAATTATTGCAAGTCCTTCTTGTTAACTTGAAGTGGTAGTTTCAAGAGCGCTTCGGACCTTGCAAGATCAATCACCAGTTCATATTGTGAGATCACATGACCTAACAATTTTCCTTCTTTAAAAGTGAATATGAACTTATTCGGGTTAATGGAAATTCCAAATTCCTAGTATTTCTCAAAGACCTACCTCAAGTGAGAAACATGCTCTTATTTGTGATGCAAAAACACATTCATATCATCAAGGTAAATCACAATAACTCACTGAAAGTGATGTTCATAGCTCTATGAAAGGTAGCACTAGCATTTGAAATATTGAACGACATCATTTGATAGGTGAACATGACCCACTTAGCAGTGAATGCCATCGTATGCTAGTCCTCATATTTTACCCAAATCTAATTATAACTAGAGAAACCATCCAACAATGAAAATATTTGCACTTCGGGAACCACGTGGAGAATTTGATCAATCTGCGATAGGGGGTAGTGATATTTTAATGATATCTGGTTCAGATTCCAAAAATCCACACAGACAGATATTTCCATTATTCTTTCAAGCTAGCACCAGGTTCACCACCCATGTTGAGTGTTTAATGGGATATATTAGTTTTTCTTCCAACATCTCTAATAGTTCTACCTTCATGAGTACCTCAATTTTTGGATTGACAAGCCAATATTTTTGTCGAAAAGGTTTTACTCCCTCCTACAATTCAATGGTATGTTGGATGATATTTTTATCATATCCCTTCAGATCCTGATATCTCCATACAATTATGTTAGGGAATTTGTAACACAAGTTCTTGATATCCTCCAATTATTCTGATGTGCAGTAAGTTCCAATTATTATGATCTTGTCAGGCTCCAACTGCAACTCCTTATATTCCTTCGCATCTACATTGATTTTATGCTTGTCATCCCTATCATTTTGGTCAAATAGACTTTCAAGAAAAATCAATCCCTTAGGAATGTGATTATTCTTCAGCTGGATTATTCCTTCCATCTCCTATTTGAAAAGTACTCTATCATCTATGCTTGTAGCTTCCTTAATAATAAAATTGACTATTTTCTCATTATTTTCAAACACTTGCCAATAGAGGTTCTTATCAAGGATTGAATATCTATAGGTTATCCTAATAGTCTTGGGTTTTCTGACTACTTGTTCCATGAGAGAGAAATTTGCACCAAGAGAGGCCAAAATATCAGTAAGTTTATTCTTGTCCCACAAGATCACCTGAATATTCAAGGTTGTAAAGGACTCAAACAAATACCATACTTTGTTGTGATAAGCCTTCAAGTAGTGTTGCTTCGACATACACTTCTTTTTGGTCTATTTGACAATGAGATAATAATATCCAAAGATTTGTAGTTTTTTGATTCCTAATTTCTCAACCTTTTTCAAGCCAAGACATAATACCTCATATTTGGCTGCATTATTCATTGAACTCCATGGTAGTCTATACAAATAAGTCTTCTATTATCCCGCAGGAGAAACTAGAACAATACTAGTCCCTACATTGTTTTTACACCTAACACCATCAAAATACAGCTTCCATAGCTGATGTACAATAAGGTCTGAATAATAAGGGTCATTTTCTTCAGTACACTCGGGTTTGTTTATAGTGTAACAACCAATATCAGTTTTGACCATCACATTGAAATCCATGAGTGAGAATTCATCTTCAAGGTAAAGTTAACCAAGTGCTTCTTCCATCGAGTCAGTTTCTTCTAATTATTCAGTCATCATGTTGATTGCTCCAGTGGGTCTTTCTTCTTCTTCCAAATTTTCTATATGAAAAGTGGATTTTTTTCATTATAAATATGGATTCTCTTTCCTTTGAATGGAATCTCCAAATGTGAATAGTCCAAGGAAAGGTATCCTCCTAGTTTTGTTGTGAAATCCCTTGAGAGACACATGCTAAAGTATGACTCCAAGTCAACCACCACTACTTCTTGAATAACAATGATCTACAACATTCTATGTAGAACGATAGGAATATCCATGATTACTACCACTATTTTTATTGGGATCTCATCTAACTACAAGACTCTTGAACTACTTTTTGCATATTCCATTCCCATGACTTCACATTCTACCTTTGGCATGATAGTAGTTGTAGCACAAAAATTGATCATATAGTTGTGCACAATCCACCCCTCCATTCTGAGCAACAAATAGAATGGTGGTGGTATATTATTTCTAGTGGTATAAGTTGGTAGCAAATGATCCAACACTATTTGATAATAAATTTTATTTTGCTCTTTTGTAGTATTGAGAGACTCTTGCAGTAGGTCAACTTGTCCAGGTAACTACAATGCATCATATAAACTTATCTTTGCACGAATCTTCTTCATTTATTCCATGATATTATAATCAGACACCCTAGGATCCTTTTATTCTATTCCCCACTCATACTTATCTCGATACTATTGAGTAGCTTCGACCCTTTATCTCTTAGTCAATGATGGGTAGCAAAGGCGTTCCTTGGTTTGTTCTTTTACCTCATTTTGTTCTGAAGTAGTTGCAGGATGTGAAGTTGATGTCTTTATCTTCACTTGAACTTGTTTTGGTAGTAAATATTTCAATAGGACAAAATCATGTTGCTTCGCTATCGCGCTAGGCGCTTTTGCTTATGGTTGTACTTTTTCATTCTACGACTTCTGCTCAGCGGGGACCTCCAAGGGTTCCAATTCTACTGGATCTATAGTTACTGGTTTCTTTCTAGATATTTTAAGAACTAAAACATTCTCCAAAGAGGGTACCATAAAATTATGATAAGCTTCCATTATCATATTAAATTGTCCACTAGCAACACTTTCGACTAACTTATGTACATAGTTCAAATGCACCAGACATGTTTCTTCTCCATGAGGATCATTATAGGTGGAGCACCAGTATACTTTCTTCGATGTGTTGGTTTTTTTATTTGTTAACATAGTTGCTTGTGGAATTCAACATCTGATGTGCTAGTGGTTGCTTGCTCCTGGGTAATAGGTGGTGTTTGAAATCTCCTTGACCAAAAATCAGCTTCAGCTTACTTCTTCCTTACTACTGTAAGATTTTTTGACATTGTTCTTATGGTTGAATTAGTATATTTCACCTCTTATAAAAATTTCATGTAGAGATCAGAATTCAAGGGTACAGGAGGTGTCGATAAAGGTAGAGACACTGATGGGGTAGGAAATGGTAGTGGAACTGGTGGCATTGGTAATGCTGGGAAAGGAATGAGTGCTGGGAATTATGGTGTTACTAGAGTGGGTAACTATGGAAAGCTTGAAGCAGGAAGTTATGAGATAGGAATCAAAGCAACTTGAGGTGAACCCGAGATCCATGAGGGAACCGGGTACATAGAATGCATGGGCTACAAAAATGCACTAGAATATAAGTGTTACAGAAGGTCAAGGATAATAGGTATGGTCACTTTTGAGGGAAGCTTGCCTATGCCTATTAAGTCTGATTCAGCCTTATGTGCTTGTCTGTATGGTTTCGAGATTGTATTCACATTGTTTTACTGAATAGACATGCTAATATCATATTTAAATACTTTGATATAATAAAATGCAACTTGTTCATGCGTAGGCCAAAGACCATCAGGAACTCTTTACCATCTTCAGGTGAATTTGATGTTGAAGACCACTATCTCTTCTTACGAATGTCTTTAGGTCATCGTAAATTGATGTCGCAAGGAGAATGGGTTAGCTTGCTCGTGTAAATTATTAATTAGAAATTATACCAAATGATCCCATATGGCGATAGTAGTGGGCGATAATGATCAATACTAATATAACAATTTTCCTCTCAATGACAACACTAGAAACCTTACCATAATGTCTTCATCTACAATATCATAGATAGTTGCCAAAGAAGCCACATCTTGATGTGCTCATAAGCGGTTTAACTGGTACCATCATAGGTCAGCAAAGCCTTAAAAACTGCTTGGGGAACTCGATTGTGTGCTTGTAATTTCAAGGCCCCTAAGCTATTCCATGCTGGGAACTACCTTGGTGGCTGTGACTACCATGGCAATAGGTTCTAAGCCATGTAGATTGTTTTGTATGGTTGAGCTTGGGGAACATTAGTAGCAGTACTTACTGGACTTGTAAGAGAAAAAAATAAACTAGCTAATCACAAGGATGTTATGGATGATGTATGACTTAGGGTAACTAGTTTATGATGTTCTTTTAACCTTTGGGTATCAAGTTCATATAACTCAATGGGATTTTCAAGATTTTTGGCCTTCGATCTCTTAATCATGAAGCACAAATTTTGTTGCCCTCACATTTGAAAGCTTCTAGGTAGAATCGAGTTGCTAGATATTCTAACTATACAGTACGAAGGTCGACATCATACGTTAATACTGTTGAAAGTGGAATTTTTGGGGTCCCATGAAGGTGTATGATTGGGGATAGACCAGTAGTAGAAAATCCACCCAAGCATTGAATCAACACAGAATAAAATAAAAACAACAAAATTTACTTATAACCTTGATGACACAACCTCCAAGATCGTATTCTAGAACTCACACCCTCACCAGCAATGTTCAAACTCAGATACAAATTTTAAACTTCACAATGGATAATGATTATAAGCATGAAATAGAAATGCATAAAATATAAGGAAACCACACACAAAATCACTTTAAAGTTCAGAAACCTAGTATTGATGCAAATAACTTGAATAATTTTTTTGTAGAATGTCTAAACTCCTTTTACAATGAAAATTGAGTAGTATTTATAGAGGATTTCACCTCTTTCATTAAATATACATGAAGAAAAAATTCTCACACATCAATAACCTTGGTGAGATAATTCTTCCTTGAAGTCATTGAAAATCCTTCTTTTGCGGTAGTGGTCTATATTTTAAGGAAATTCTTCTAGGAAATTGGTGTTCTTGGCATCAATGCATGGAAAAATGCAAGGCTTGGTCATTGAATTGGTACATTCACCATCCTCAAAAATATGCTTGTGCTTGAAAATATTGAAAATCACCTAGCACTTTGAATATTGCTGCTCTATTTGCTCGTGATCCACAACTTGAGTTACTCTTTGCCACAAACATTTAATGTTTTTCATTCACCTATCTTGGGTGCTCTTGAAATTTGTTGACATTATTGACAGGTAAATTTTCTCGGACTTAGTAGTAAGGGAATCACATATTTACTTTTTTCATCATGTTTCTTGGTGAAGAAGGTGCCCCTAATTTAACAATAATAAACCTTTTATACTCTAGGTGAAAACACTTTTAAAATATTTTTTAAACTCTACGTTCACCCCAAAAAGAGGTGAAAGAGGCTAACGCCTTCCTCTTGAGGTGAATGCAAAGTTGAATTTTCAAATTCACTTCGAATGTTTGACTCTTCGCCCGCTTTACCATTCATAGTGCATTCACTCCCAGGATGTGTGAATGGACCTTTCTCCCATCAACCAGGGAAAACATGAAGTTGACTTTTCAAATTCATGCTTTTAAATATATTCACCCCCAACTTGGGGTGAATGAAGGACTCGCTCCATCTTTGGGACGAATGCACCTTCTTTTGAAAGCTGTCAACTTTTGCTAAGTTTTATAATGCTTTAAAATACTTTTGTTGACCATGCCTTCAACTAGCCAATTGCATTGGGCGAGTGCATTTTTCCATATTTTTTAGGATGTTCACCCCAAAGTGGGGTGAATGAAGCTTTCGCCCCAACTTTGGGGTAAATACGTTTCTTCCCTGATTTCAACATCAGTTGACATCAATACTTAGCCATTTTTTAAACATAATTTTCTAATTTATCTCCTTCTTTCACTTCAATGAGGAGCACACAGGGATTTTACCCCTCAGTTAGGGTGAACACGTTTAGCCAAAGTTTATAATTTATTCTTATTTTACGTTCACCTTGAGGTGAGGTGAACAAGCCTTTCACTCGTTGCTTGAGGCGAATGTGATTTTAAATTTCAGCGAAGCCAGCGAAGGTCTCATTTTATAAATTTATTTTTTTATTCACCATTTTACAACTATTTTACAGGCGATCCGAACTAAATTCTCCAATCATTTTCCCCAACCATTTTCTTTAAAACACCCATTAAACCAAAAGGATGCAGGAAAAGAAAGAAGAAAATTTAAATAAAATATAACTGCAACATATTTTGTTAGCAAAAATACTATACATAAATATTAATATATTTTATCGCATTACAATAAAACATCATCAAAAAATATTTCAATGTGGCATATTACAAAACTGCCAACAATCTCATTTGTCTAACATGCAACAAACCAAAAATTAACTTTGCATTAAGTTACCTCTTGTAATAAATACAAGAACTAAAAATGTATCATTGGAAAGCAACAAAAAAGGTATTAAGATATATCCACGGTACCATTGATTATGCTCTATATTTTAAGAAGATTGATATGTTTTTCTTAAGTAGCTATATAGATGAATATTATATATGATATATTGATGACTAAAATTTGACTTTAGGATATGTATTCTTTTTAGGATTTGCACCTATATCATGGGAAAGTAAGCAATAACAAATAGTTGCTCAATATTTCACTAAAGCATAATATCATGTTGTGGGAGGATTTTTCTATGAGGTAATATGGTTGAAACATATGCTAATGAGTATGGGTGTACCATAAAATAAACTAACAAGAATGAACTATGATAATCAAGGTGTGTTTTTAAATATTTGTAATTTAATGCTCCATGAGCACACCAAACAAATTTAAGTTTAGTGTCACTTTCTATGCAAACATGTTCAAAAACACAACATTCAACTCAAATATTACCCTATTCAAGAGCAACATACAAATAGCTTCACCAATCCACTTGGATGAATTAATTTTGAAGTCTTTCAATACTTCCTCTCCAAGAAAATCTTAACTATGATGTAATAAGGGGAAATGTTATGAAATATTACCATCATGGTTGATATATCATGATAGTAAGAGTGGTTACAACCACCCATCACAAGGTCTATGTATTTGTATTAGTTAAGGGTAGTTGCTATCCTTATTTAGAGGTTTTTATGCCATAATGGAAAATTGCACTTTGTATTTAAATACTTCCATATCAATGAAATCCAATATCAAAGCATTAGAAGCATCAAGAAGTTTAAAACATGTAATTAGAAAATTATATTCTCCTCCTCAAATACGAACAACATGGTCTTATGCTATTTTTTTGAATATAATTCCATACATTTTTCATGATGCATATTACATGTTTCTCATAAATATCCAATACCATATTCCACCTTAATAGACCTATATTTTACTTTTTGTAATAAAAATTCTGAAATACTATAAAGATAATATGCATCCATATAAACATGGAGGGTAGCATCAATCCTATATAAAACTCAAATATATTATTATTATAATAAAAAGAAAAAATATATTACCATGTATTTTTTTTATAGTAAAGTCAATAAAACCCACGTTAAAATCAAACACCTATTACTAATATAAGATATTTATATCTCTACATCTCTAGAGACCTCGATACATGAAGTTAAGCCTTGTGTGTGAAAATAAATTTTGTTAACCTCTAGATTTAATAGACAAATATAATTATTATCAAAAATATAATTATATGAAAATTCACATGAAGGCATGTGACATTTTATTCATAAGGTACCCTTTTAAAATGTTATTATTGTCCCCTTGAATTTTTCCCTCTCTCATTTCATCTAGCAAGTCATAAACAATCTATTATAGCTCAACACTAATAACTAAGGATATTGTAACTCTTAATTATTTTTTGCTTTCCTTGATTTCTTTATTGCATGTAAATCAATGAGATTCTAAAAGTGAAGCTTTTGACTTTCTCATTGAAGGAATAAGTCATGCAAAACAATCTATTCATAAGAGAATTATTATTTTATCATTTAAATGATGATAAGTTATGGATATTAACTAATTAGGCTAGTCAAGTGCAAACTATTGAAATATTTTTAAAAGGTTTCTTTGGTAGTTGATTTAAATGAAACATTTTTTCCTTTTTTATTTCGCTTAAGAAAAGAGGTTGTATTTGGGTCCCCCATCCTTGATAAATCATATCTTTCTCTTTTAGATCTTGATATATTACAAACATATTCAATTATCATCTCATTTAAGTTGCTATAGCTAAATACCTACATATATTTTCATAAAATCTAAATTCTTGATTTTCATTTTTTTAGATTTTCTTCAATTTTCTTTATAAATACAAATATTCCAAAGAATTCAACATACTTGTTTTTGAAATTTTCTTGCATTAATCTTCATAATACCAAAAATCCACCTCTATTATCTATGTAGTACATCTTAGTAGAGCAATATTTTCAAAAATTATAGTTTATTTTACAAGCTATAGACTAATTGTTTCCTTCCTAAAAGATAAGTGAGACCATAAGAATTGTAATAAATAGTTTAATAGTCTCAAAAAATTGAAAGTTTATAATTAAATCTAATGAAGGAATATATGCATAATAACTAAACTATAGGTCATTATATAATACAAGTGACTATTCATAAACACATAAATATATAGATGCTAAATTAGAGTTATGAGATATTATCATTCATAAGATATTAATTTAAAATCTTTATATAGTTCAAAACCTTAACCAATGCAACTCAATTTAATAGAAAAAAATAATTATTGCTAAACACATAATTATAAAAAATAAATGACTTTAAAGTTTTTACATATTATATCCTTATTTATAATAAAGATATACATTTTGTTTTATGATGTAAACAAGAACCTTTATTATTGGCATCCTTTATATAACAAACAACACTTTATTTTTTATTTTTTATTTATTTTTATATATAAAGGAGTTGGTTACATCCACACGATTTTTAGTAATTGCCAATTGTAACGTTCAAATCATAGGGACCACCCCAACAAGCCTATACCACCTTGTTGTTGTTAACCCAACATGAAGAGGGACCATCGATTGGTCTACCACTCAGTCACGTACTCAAAATATTTAGATAAAACTATTACCTTTGCAACAAGCATACCCCAAGTTTGAAGTTATTATTGACCCAACATGAGGAAGGACCATCATTATAATTGGTCTGACACACACTCAAATATAATGTTCAAACCATAGGCACTACTCCCAACAAGCCTATACCACCGCCTTGTTGTTGTTAAACTAACTTGAAGAGTGACCATGGGTTGGTCTAACACTCAGTCACATACTCAAAAGATTCGGGTAAAACTATTACCTTTGCAACAAACATACCCCAAGATTAAACCTAAGTTTTTTTTTTTTAAATATCTAATCAAACAAACAATTACCAACCCACTTAACCTTTAAAAACCACAAACAACACTTTATAATTAAAAAATGTATTTCTTTATTTTTATTTTTGGAAAACGAACAGGCACACCTTTCTTTACCAGGAAATCAAAATGTTTATAATAAACGTCCATTATATAAACGTTTATATAGATGTCAAGCGGTTGTCGGAACTCTGAAGGAGACAAGGATTTTTAAACATTTTATAATAAACGTCCATTATGTAAACGTCTATATAGATGTAAAGAACGCTGAAAGAGACAAGGATTTGTAAACATTTTTAGGGTTGTTGATAAAATTTTAATATGTAAATGTAAAGTTGTATATTAATCTTGTATTAATATACTCAACTTTCAATCTTAAAAGATTATAATAAAAATAAAAATATTTATAAAAAAATTTAAAAAACAAATATATACATACAGAATGACGACGCTATTCATTTAAATTAATTCTTCGTTGGCCAGCAAAAGGTTCCAATTTTGGGGTGGCAAACGCTCATATACATATATACATACAGAATGACGAAGCTATTCATTCAAAGTAATTCTTCCTTGGCCAGCAAAAGGTTCCAATTAGGGTCGTCTTTTGTCTTAGCGATGTGTCCAAACAAGGCTAAGAATATGCCATCTCCATCCCACAGACTATAATCCTATTTAGGAACATAAACATTGCACCATTAGTTAAAGCAATCCTTAGCTCCTCTTCTTCTTTCACTCACCTCCACGATGCTCTCCTCCCTTCAAACTGCCATTGAAGTCAATCTTCCTGTCGTAGACATGTCACAATTTCCGCGAGAATTCGATGCAGAAGAACTCAACCCCCTTCAGTATCATCATGGCGTCTTGGCTGTCAGAGAAGCTTGCGAAGAATACGGGTTGTTCCACATAGTAAACCATGGAATACCAACAGGTCTTCTACAAAACGTGGAGTCCGCCGCCCGCCAACTATATGCCATGCCTGCAAAAGCCAAAGACAGAGCCACCACTTCTAACCCAGTCGATTCCTACATTCGTAACGATTCGTTTGAGAGCTTAAGCATACTTAATTCAGATTCGATTCGCGAAATATCGGACAGGATATGGCCCGAAGGAAATCCAACGTTCTGGTATAAAATCCACTTTTGTTTTGTTTTGTTCTTTGTTTAATCTTTTTTTTCACTTAATTAACCGAAGAGAGTTGATTATTATTATTGATTGAGTCACTGTGTTGCGTGGCAGCGAGACGTTTCGAAATCATATGGTGCATCTGCAATCTCTCACACAGAATATCTGTAAAATTATTCTTGCGAGCCTTGGTTTGGACGCGAAGGCTTTCTACCGTTCTGATTTTGAAAGCTGCCTTGCCCGTCTGCGTGTAAATACCTATTTAAGTGACGGAAAATCTATAGAGGAGGAACTTCTGTTTCCTCATTCTGATCTGGACTGCCTTACGATCCTTTACCAAGATAATGAGGGAGGCCTTCAGATTCGATCAAAGGAAGACGAGTGGTTGAACGTGAAGCCTGTGGCATACTCTTTTGTCGTCAACGTCGGCGACTCCCTAATGGTGAGAAATTGCTCGTAAGACGACCATTATTATAGTGCATTTCTGATTATAGATTTGGGGGTATTTATTATGGGTTGAGTGCAGGCATGGACCAACGGACGGTATCGAAGCGCAGTACATCGGGTTGTTTACAAAGGGTGGAAGGAAAGGACATCGATTGCATATTTTGTGCGATTTCCTGAGGACAAAGAAATTTGGGCTCCTACAGAGCTTGTGGACGGTGATCATCCGCGGCGTTACAGACCTTTTACATACAGCCGATTGAGGAAAGAGTATCTTGGACTAACAGAACGAAAACCCAATTACATTGATGAATACGCGGGCATATGAGTTAGAAACTCTTGAAATACATGCTTGTCTTTTTAGTTTGTCGTTTTTAGCGTAGACCGTCCGTGATCATAGACGGCATTGACATTAAACATAGACGTAATGAATTAAGAATGATATATTTATTTCAATTCGAGTGGCGTTTCTCGTGTCGTTATGGTACAGACGGTTGAGAAATCTATAAATAATTAAATAGATAATGGTCAAAGTGTCGGAGAGGTAGATATTACGGCCATTTTTCGATAGCAATTTTTTTAAGCATTGAAATTTATTTTTAGTGCATGTTTATTTATTTATTTTGAATTGGTTTAATGAATGTAAATAAAATTGAGATTTTGACCATTTCCATAGTACGTTGATTTGGAACTTTTATTTTTCTTTGTTTGTTCACCCTCAAAGGGGAAAAATGGGGTTTTAACCCCTTCTCTTGGGCGAAAGGGCCTTCCCATGTAATTACTATCTTATTTTTCAGAATGAGGCAAAAATTTTTGGGCTTTGACTATCCACCTTTGGATGCAAGAAATTTTTTTTGGAAGGCTCCTTCTTACCTAGGGGCTTTGAAATGCCATATTTTGGAACTAGCCAAATTCTTTCAACACAATAATAAATTTTGAAGGGAATTTTGAGGTGAAACTGATTTTCAAAATGAACATTTCTCTTCTTCTTTTTTTATACTTGTTATTTTATAAAGCAAATAAAATACTGAAAAGAAAATCTGTACATATTTACAAAGTGGTACCTCTTTTAATCAAATCATTGAACATAGGCCTTCAGATGAAGGTCATTTACCGGAATTGGAAGATCCCAACCATCCATGTCCCGAAGATGATATGCATTTGTTGAATTCACTGTAGAGATCTGAAATGGGCCTTCCTAGATCGCATCAAACTTGTGGTGCTTCCCCGGCTTGGCTTTGTTTTCGTTCCATTTGAGGACTAAGTCTCCCACCTGGAACCTGCGCTCTGTTGTCTTTTTTCCAAACCACTTATGCATTGCTTTAGTGTGTTCAATGAAAGCTTGATACACCTTTTCTCTTTCTTCCTCCAACTACAATAATTGAGCCAACCTTGCGCTCATTGGATCGTACTCCTCATCTTCATCTTTGAACAACTGCAAGGTCTGGAGGACAGGGAGCTCAATATGAGTGGGTAGAACTACTTCTTTTCCATACACGAGAGAGTAAGGAGAGGCTTTAATAGACTTCTTCATGGATATGCGGTCTGCCCACAAAGCCTGATTCAACAATAAGTGCCAACTCCTTTTGTTGCTTCCTAGTGTCCTTTTCAAGATTCGTAGCAAGTTTTTGTTGGTGGATTCGGCCAAGCCATTCCCTTACGGGTAATAATTAGATGATGTCTTGAGATAGATCCCATACTTGCTTGCAAATTCGATAATCTTAGCCCCAATAAATGGAGTCCCATTATCTGTTACAATAGCATCTGGGACACCGAAGCGGGTAATGAGTCCCTCCAGGAAAGAGATGACAGTAGCTTGATCTACTTTTTTGGTAGGGATGGCCTCTGCCCACCTGGTGAAATAATTTATTGTTGTCAAGATGTATTTGTGCTCTATGGAAGAGTGTGGGTCTATGACTCCAATGAAGTCAAGGCCCCACTATTGAAATGGCGCTTCCACTTGAATCGGGTGTAGGGGCAATGCTCCTTTCCTAGTCCTGCCAACATACCGCTGATAGTTATCACACTTTTGACTCACTTTATGAGCATCAACGAACAGAGTAGGCCAATAATATCCAGCTCGGATGATTTTCAAAGCCATTGGCCTTCCTGCATAATGGTCGCCAGACAAGCCAGAATGGAACTCTTCCAATATTTTCTCCTTTTTGATTCCTTCACGCATCTGAGGAGAACTCCATCAATATTCTTGTGGAATAGCCCACTTGGTAATAAGACATATTTGAGTGCTTGTAGCCTGAACCTCCGATGTTGTGAAGCATCAAGGTGTGATGGACATCTCCCTGAAGTAAAGAATTCGACAAGGTCCTCTATCCAGTCACGACCTGTCATAGCATGATTTGCACAAACGCTTTCATCGATATCCTCTTTTTGTACCATAGCCAATGATTCAGATGCTGCGCTTTTGGCTAATTCTTGGTAGAGAGCTCATCCACAAACTAGCTTTGTTGGTCGGATCTCCACGTCATACTCTTGAATCTTTGAGACCCAACCTGCTCTTTTGTCACCTAGTTCCCCTTGGAGAATGAAGTTTCTGACATCTGGGTGTATAACATAAATGACCATTTTGCTTTGTGAGACAAAGTTCCAAAACTTCTTTAGGGATTTCATCACTGCGTACACCTATTTCTTAATGAAATTATACTTCTCCTGGTGTGGTGCAATAACTTGGCTCAAAAAAGCAATCGACTTTTCATCTCCATCTTCTTGCTTCTGTGTGAGAATGGTGGCATAACTCTCTTGTTCACCCACTGCATAGAGAATGAAGTCCTTGGAATAATCTGGGTTGATTAATACTGGTGCTTGAGTGATTCTTTCCTTGATCTCCCAAAAATCCTGTCTTCTTGCCTTGATCCATTTAAAATCTATATTCTTTTTCAAGAGCTCGGTCATAGGTTTCACTACCTAAGAAAAATCAACAATGAACTTTCAAATGAAATTTATCTGATCGAAGAATGATTGCAAGTCCTTCTTGTTAACTAGTAGTGGTAGTTTCAAGAGTGCTTCAGCCCTTGTAGGATCAATCACTAGTCCTTCTTGTGAGATCACATGACCTAACAATTTTCCTTCTTTGACAATGAATATAGACTTCTTTGGGTTAATGGAAATCCCAAACTCTCAGTATTTCTTGAACACCTACCTCAAATGAGAAACGTGCTCTTCTCTACGATGTGAAAACACAGTCATATCATCAAGGTAAATCATAATAATTCTATTTAATAACTCATCGAAAGTGATGTCCATGGCTCTCTGAAAGGTAGCACCAGCATTTGAAAGATCGAACGACATCCTTTGATAGGTGAACATGCCCCACTTAGTAGTGAATGCCATCTTGTGTTGGTCCTCATATTTTACCCAGATCTGGTTATAACTAGAGAAACCATCTAACAATGAAAATATTTGTGCTCCGGCAACCACATGGAGAATTTGATCAATCTACGATAGGGGGTAATGATATTTTAATGATGCCTAGTTCAGATTCTAAAAATCCATGCACAGACGGATATCTCCATTCTTTTTTCCAACTAGCACCAGGTTCGCCACCCATGTTGAGTGCTTAATTGGATATATTATTTTTGCTTCCAGCATCTTTAACAATTCTACCTTCATGAGCACCTCGATCTTGGGATTGATAGGTCACTATTTCTACTGAAAAGGTTTTACTCCCTCCTACAATTCAATGGTATGCTGGATGACATTTTTGTCATATCCCTTCAAATCCTGATAGCTCCATGCAACGATGTCAGGGAATTCGTAACACAAGTTCTTGATATCCTCCAATTCTTCTGATGTGCAATCAGTTCCGATCTTGATGATCTTCTTAGGCTCCAACTACAACTCCTTATATTCCTTCGCATCTACCTTGATTTTATGCTTCTCAACCCTATCATTTTGGTCAAATAGAATTTCAAGAGAAATCAATCCCCTAGGAATGTGATTATTCTTCAATTGAATCATCCCTTCCATCTCCTCTTCGACAAGTACTCTATCATCTACGCTTGCAACTTCCTTAATCAAAAAATTGACTATTTGCTCATCATTGTCGAACACTTGCCAATAGAGGTTCTTATCAGGGACTGAGGGTCTATAGATTACCCTAATAGTCTTGGGTTTTCTGACTACTTGTTCCACGGGAGAGTAATTTGCACCAAGAGAGGCTAAAATATCTGCATGTTTGTTCTGCTCCCACAAAATCGCTTGAATGTTCAAGGTTGTGAAGGACTCAAAAAAATCCCATACTTTGTTGTGATAAGCCTTCAAGTAGTGTTGCTTTGACACACACTTGTTTGTGGTCTGGTTGACAATGAGCTCAGAATCTCCAAATATTTGTAGTTATTTGATGCCTAATTTCTTAACCTTTTTCAAGCCAAGACACAATGCTTCATATTCGGCTGCATTATTCATGCAACTCCAAGTTAATCTATATGAATAAGTCTTCTGTAACCCTATAGGAGAAACTAGAACAATACTAGCCCCTACACCATTTTTGCACCTAGCACCATCAAAATACAACTTCCATAACTGATCTGCAACAAGGTCTGGAGAATCAGGGACCTTTTCTTCAATCTGCTCAGGTTTGGTTATAGTGTAACAACCAATGTCAGTTTTGACCATCGCATTGAAATCCATGAGTGAGAATTCATCTTCAAGGTGAAGTTCACCAAGCGCTTCTTCCATCAAGTCAACTTCTTCTAATTCTTCGATCATCATGTTGACTATGCTCCAGTGGATTTTTCTTCTTCTTCCAACTTTTCTATATGAAAAGTGGATGGCTTTTCATTATAAATATGGATTCTCCTTCCTTTGAATGGAATCTCCAAATGCGAATAGTCCAAGGAAAGGTATCCTCCCAATTTCGTTGTGAACTCCCTTGAGAGACACATGCTGAAGTATGGTTCCAAGTCAACCACCACTACTTCTTGAATAACAGTGATTTATGGCATGCTATGTAGAACGATAGGAATATCCTTGATTACTCCCACTATTTTGATTGGGGTCCCATCCAACTACAATACTCCTAGACTACTTCTTGTATATTCCATTCCCATTACTTCACATACTACCTTTGGCATGATAGTAGTTGCAGCACCGAAATCGATCATACAGTTATGCACAATCCACCCCTCCATTCTAAGTGACAAATAGAATGGGGGTGGCCTATTCTTTCTAGTGGTAGAAGTTGGCAACGTCTGAGCCAACACTGTTTGAGAATGACTCTTCTTTTGATCTTTTGCAGTCTTGAGAGACTCTTGCAACAAGTCGACTTGCCCAGGTAACTACAATGCATCATATAAACTCACCTTTGTAGGTATCTTCTTCATTTCTTCCACAATGTTATAATTAGAAACACTAGGAGCATTTTCTTCTACAACCCACTCATACTTGTCCCGATACTATTGAGTAGCTTCCACCCTTTATCGCTTAGTCAATGATGGGTAGCGAAGGTATTCCTTGGCTTGTTCTTTCACCTCATTTTATGCTTGAGCAACTACGAGTTGTGAAGTTGATGCCTTTATCTTCTCTTGAGCTTGCTTGGGTAGTAGATCTTTCAACAAGATAGAATCCTGTTGCTTTGACATCACACTAGGCACTTTTGCTTATGGTTGCACTTTTTCATTTTGCACCTTTGGTTCTACAAGAACCTTCAAAGGCTCCAACTCCACTAGATCTACAGTCACCGACTTCTTTCTAGATCTTGTAAGAACTGAAACTTGCTCCAAAGAGGGTACCATAAAATTATGATCAGCTTCCATTATCATATTAACTTGTCCACTAGCAAAACTTTTGACTAACGTCTGTACATAGTTCAAATGCACCATACATGTGTCTTCTCCATGAGGATCATTACAAGTGGAGCACCAATATGCTTTCTCTGATGTACTGGTTTCTTCATTTGTTAACATAGTTGTGTTCCTTTCAAGGCCCTTGCTAGTGGTTGCTTGCTCCTGGGTAATCGGTGGTGTTTGAAATCTCCTTGACCAAAAATTAGCTTCAACTTGCTTCTTCCTTACTACTGTAAGCTCGTTTGACATTGTTCTTATGGTTGAATTAGTATATTTCACCTCTTGTAACAATTTCATGTAGGGATCAGGATTCGAGGGTGTAGGAGGTGTCGATAAAGGTAGAGGTACTGATGGGGTAGGCAATGGTAGTGGAACTGGTGGTACTGGTAATGCTAGGAAAGGAATGGGTGCTAGAAACTATGGTGTTACTAGAGTGGGTAACTATGGAAAGCTTGGAGCAGGAAGTTGTGGGATAGGAATCAGAGTGATTTGAGGTGAACCCAAACTCCATGAGGGAACTGGGTACATAGAAGGTATAGGCTATGAAAATGCACTTGAATATAAGTGTTGTGGAAGGTCGAGGAAAATAGGTATAGTCACTTTCGAGGGAAGCTTGCCTATGGCGATTAAGTCTGATTCAGCCTTCTGTGCTTGTGTGTATAGTTCTGGGAATGTATTCACATTGGTTTATTGAATAGCCATGCCAATATCAGAGTTGAATGCTCTAAGATAATAGAATGTAACTTGTTCATGCGTGGGCCGAAGACCATCAAGAACCCTTTGCCAACTTTGGGTGAACCTGACATTGAAATCAACTATCTCCTCTTACGGATGTCTTTGAATCATTGTAAATTGATGTAGCAAGGAGAATGGATCAGCTTGCTCATGAAAATTCTTGATTAGTAATTCTACCAACTGATCCCATGTGGCGATAGTGGCGGGCGGTAAGGATCGATACCAATATAACAACTTTCCTCTAAGTGATAACACTAGCAACCTTACCATAATGTCTTCATCTGCAATGTCATGGATAGTAGCCAAAGAAGCCACATCTTGAATATGCTCATAAGTGGTTTTACCAGTACCATCATAGGTAGGCAAAGCCTTCAAAGCTGCTTGGGGAACTAGATTTTGTGCTTGTAAATTCAAGGCTCCTGAGCTATTCCATGCTGGGAACTACCTTGGTGGTTGTGGCTGCTGTGGCGGTGGGTTCTGAGCCATGTGGACTGGTGTGTGTGGTTGAGCTTGGGGAACGCTAGTAGCAGTACTAACTGGACTTGTAGGAGCAGAAAACACACCAGCTAATCATGAGGATGTTGTGGATGATGTATGAGGTGTATGAGGTAACGATGATGTACGATGTAGAGTAACTAGTTGAGGATGCTCTCCTAACCTTTGGGTATCAAGTTCATAGAACTCAATAGGATTTTCAAGATTTTTGGCCTTTGATCTCATAATCATGAAGCACAACTTTTATTGCCCTCATGTTTGGAGGTTTCTAGGTATAATCGAGTCACCAGATGTTCTAACTATACAGCACGAAGGTGAACATCAAACCTTAATACTATTGAAAGTGGAACTTTTGGGGTCCCATCGGGCGTGCCAAAAACTATTGGTCAAATATCTGCCTAATTATACAAACATGCATTTGTGCACCCTAGACATGGCCAACATTGAAAGGCTAGAGGAAAGGAATGTCCTCCATGCCAATCTCCAGAGAGGGTTGGCTCCCTTACTAAATCCTACACTGGTTTAAGACTAGAGTTGTAGGAAAGAAATTGGAAATGATGGAAAGAGATGGGAAATATGGCCACAGGTCGAAGGTGTAGGATTGGGGATAGACTAGTAGCAGGAAATCCACCCAAGCATTGAAGCAACATGTAATAAAATAAGGCAATAGAATTTACTTATAACCTTGTAGAGACAACCTCCAGGATCGCATTCCAGAACTCACTCCCTCACCAACAATGTTCAAACTCAGATGCAGAATTTAAACTTAACAATAGATAATGAATATGAGCATAAAATAGAAATGCATAAAAATAGAAGGAAATCACACACAAGATCACTTGCAAATTTAGAAGCCAAGTATCTTCTATTGATGCAGAGAACTTGAATAGTTTTTCTGTAGAATGTCTAACCTCCTTTTACAATGAAAATTGATTAGTATTTATAGAGGATTTCACCTCTTTCATTAAATACACATGAAGACAAAATGCTCACAGATCAAGAACCTTGGTGAGACAATTCCTCCTTGAAGTCATTGAAAATATTTCTTTTGAGGCGGTGATCCAGCTTTTAAGGAAATTCTTCTAGGAAATCGGCATTTTTGGGCATCGATGCATGGAAAACTGCAAGGCTTGGTCATTGACTTGGTACATTCGCCATCCTCAAAAATATGCTTCTGCTTGGAAATCATGAAAATCACCTTGCACTTTTAATATTGCTGCTCTCTTTGCTCGAGATCCACAACCTGAGTTACTCTTTGCCACAAACATTTAATGTTTTTCATTCACCTATCTTGGGTGCTCTTGAAATTCGTTGACATTATTGACAGCAAAATTTTCCCAGACTTAGTAGTAAGCGAATCACATATTTACTCTTTTCATCACGTTCCTTGGTGAAGAGGGTGCCCCTAATTTAACAACAATCAATCTTTTATACTCTAGGTGAAAGTGCTTTTAACAGCTTCCTTAAACTCTACGTTCACCCCCAAAAGAGGTGAAAGAGGTTGTCGCCTTCCTCTTGGGGTGAACGCGAAGTTGACTTTTCAAAGTCGCTTCAAAATTTTGACTCTTCGCCTACTTTACCATTCATGGCGCATTCACCCCCGGGAGGGGCGAATGGAGCTTTCACCCCTCAACCAGGGTGAACGCAAAGTTGAATTTTCAAAGTCATGCTTTTAAATACGTTCACCCCAACTTGGGGCGAATGAAGCATTCACCCCATCTTTGGGGTGAACGCACCTTCTTTTGAAAGTTGCCAATTTTTGCTAAGTTTTACAATGCTTTAAAAGACTTTTGTCGATCATGCCTTCAACTGGCCAATTGTGTTGGGCGAGTGCATTTCTCCATATTTTTGAGGACGTTCACCCCAAAGTGGGGTGAATGAATCTTTCGCCCCAACTTTGGGGTGAATACGTTTCTTCCCTCATTTCAACTTTGGGCGACATCAATACTTAGCCATTTTTGAAACTTCATTTTTTAATTTCTCTCCTTCTTTTGCTTCAATGAGGAGCGCATAGGGCTTTCACCCCTCGGTTAGGGTGAACATGTTTAGCCGAAGTTTATCATTTCTTCTTCTTTTATGTTCACCTCGAAGTGAGGTGAACGAGCCTTTCACCCATTGCTTGAGGTGAACATGATTTTAAATTTCAGCGAAGCCAGCGAAGCTCTCATTTTATACATTTAGTTTTTTATGCACCATTTTACAATTGTTTTACAAGCGATCTAAACCAAAGTCTCCAATCCATTTCCCCAACCATTTTCCTTAAAACACCCATTATTTTCAAGCCAAAAGGATGCAGGAAAATAAAGAAGAAAAAAATAAAATATAATTGCAACATATTATGTCGGTCAAAATACTGTATGTTAATATTAATATATTTTTCCGCATTACAATAAAAAATCATCAAAAAATATTTCAATGTGGCATATTACAAAACTGCCAACAATCTCATTTGTCTAACATGCAACAATCCAAAAATTAACTTTGCATTAAGTTACCTCTTGTAATAAATACAAGAACTAAAAATGTATCATTAGAAAGCAACAAAAAATGTATTAAGATATATCCACGGTACCATTGATTATGCTCTAGATTTTAAGAAGATTGATCTATTTTACTTAAGTAGCTATATAGATGCATATTATATAGGATATATTGATGACTAAAATTTGATTTTAGGATATGTATTATTTTTAGGATGCTACCTATATCATGGGAAAGTAAAAAATAACAAATAGTTGCTCAATATTTCACTAAAGCATAATATTATGTTGTGGGAGGATTTTTCTATGAGGTAATATGGTTGAAACATATGCTAATGAGTATGGTGTACCATAAAATAAACTCACAAGAATGAACTATGATAATCAAGGTGCGTTTTTACTTATTTGTAATTTAATGCTCCATGAGCACACCAAAAAAATTTAAGTTTAGTGTCACTTTCTATGCAAAATGTTCAACAACACAACATTCAACTCAAATATTACCCTATTCAAGAGCAACATACAAATATCTTCACCAATCCACTTGGATGAATTTATTTTGAAGTTTTTCAAAACTTCCTCTCCAAGAAAATCTTAACTATGATGTAATAAGGGGAAATGTTATGAAATATTACCATCATGGTTGATATATCATGATAGTAAGAGTGCTACAACCACCCATCACAAGGTCTATGCATTTGTATTAGTTAAGGGTAGTTGCTATCCTTATTTAGAGGTTTTTATGCCATAATGGAAAATTGCGCTTTGTATTTAAATACTTCCATATCAATGAAATCCAATATCAAAGCATTAGAAGCATCAAGAAATTTTTTATTTTTTTTTTAATTTTTTTGAATTTACATGGTGGAATTGATATCCGCCATGAATTCGGGAAGGCTGCCCAGATTTTTATGGCTGCCATAGTATTCTGTGTTGTCCGCCCCAGAAGCCGCCACACAGATCTTTGAGCAGTCTGCCCCTATAACCACCATGCCACAATCATTTTAAACCTTTTACGCCACTGAAAGCACCAGGAAAGGGACAAGCGTTCAGTCCGTTGAGGCCCGAGATTTGAACCTTGGACCTCCGCCCCCTATGGGGTTTGGATGAACCAATTGGTCTACACCTTGAACCTAAAGCATCAAGAATTTTAAAACATGTAATTAGAAAATTATATTCTCCTCCTCAAATACGAACAACATGGTCTTATGCTATGTTTTCAAATATATATTCCATACGTTTTTCATGATGCATATTACATGTTTCTCATAAATCTCCAATACCATATTCCACATTAATAGACTTATATTTTACTTTTTGTAATAAAAATTCTGAAATACTATAAAGATAATATGCATCCATCTAAACATGGAGGGTAGCATCAATCCTATATAAAACTCAAATATATTATTATTATAATAAAAAGAAACAAAATATTACCATATATTTTGTATATAGTAAAGTCAATAAAACCCACGTTAAAATCAAACACCTATTACTAATATAAGATATTTATATATCTACATCTCTAGAGACCTCGATACATGAAGTTAAGCCTTGTGTGTGAAAATAAATTTTGTTAACCTCTAGATTTAAGAGACAAATATAATTATTATCAAAAATATAATTATATGAAAATTTACATGAAGGCATGAGACATTTTATTCATAAGGTACCCTTTTAAAATGTTATTATTGTCCCCATGAAGTTTTCCCTCTCTCATTTCATCTAGCAAGTCATGTGAAACAATTTATTATGGCTCAAAACTAATAACTAAGGAAATTGTAACTCTTAATTATTTTTTGCTTGCCTTGATTTCTTTATTGCATGTAAATCAATGAGATTCTAAAAGTGAAGCTTTTGAATTTCTCATTGAAGGAATAAGTCATGCAAAACTATCTATTTATAAGAGAATTATTATTTTATCATTTAAATGATGATAAGTTATGGATATTAACTAGTTAGGCTAGTCAAGTGCAAACTATTCAAATATTCCAAAAATGTTTTTTTGGTAGTTGATTTAAATGAAACATTTTTTCCTTTTTTATTTTGCTTGAGAAAAGAGGTTGTATTTGGGTCCCCCACCCTTGATAAATCGTATATTTCTCCTCGAGATCTTGAGATATTACAAACATATTCAATTCTCATCTCATTTAAGTTGCTATAGCTAAATACCTACATATATTTTCATAAAATCTAAATTCTTGATTTTGATTTTTTAAGATTTGCTTTAATTTTATTTATAAATACAAATATTCCAAAAAATTCAACATACTTGTTTTGACATTTTCTTGCATTAGTCTTCATAATACCAAAAATCAACCTCTATTATCTATGTAGTACATCTTAGTAGAGCAATATTTTCAAAAATCATAGTTTATTTTACCAACTATATACTACTTGTTTCCTTCCTAAAGGATAAGTGCGACCATAATAATTGTAATAAATAGTTTAATAGTCTCAAAAAATTAAAATTTCCCGATTAAATCTAATGAAGGAATATATGCATAATAACTAAACTATAGGTCATTATATAATACAAGTGACTATTCATAAACACATAATTATATAGATGCTAACTTAGAGTTATGAGATATTATCATTCATAAGATATTATTTTAAAATATTTATATAGTTCAAAACCTTAACCAATGCAACTCAATTTAATAGACAAAAATAATTATTGCTAAACACATAATTATAAAAAATAAATGACTTTAAAGTTTTTACATATTATATCCTTATTTATAATAAAGATATAATTTTTTTTTAATGATGTAAACAAGAACCTTTATTATTGACATCCTTTATATAAATGCCAAGTGTAATGTTCAAACCACAGGGACTACTCCAACAAAGCCTATACCACCTTGTTGTTATTAACCCAACATGAAAAGGGACCATCGATTGGTCTAACACTCAGTCATGTACTCAAAAGATTCAGATAAAACTATTACCTTTGCAACAAGCATACCCCCAAGTTCGAAGTTATTATTGACCCAACATGAGGAAGGACCATCATGATAATTGGTCTAACAACACTCAAATGTAATGTTCAAACCATAGGCACTACTCCCAACAAGCCTATACCACCTTGTTGTTAACCCAACTTAAAGAGTGACCATCTGTTGGTCTAACACTCAGTCACATACTCAAAAGATTCGGATAAAACTATTACCTTTGCAACAAGCACACCCCAAACATAAGTCTTTTTTTCTTTTTAAAATATCTAATCAAACAAACAATTGCCAACTCACTTAACCCTTAAAAACTACAAACAACACTTTATAGTTAAAAAATGTATTTCTTTATTTTTATTTTTGGAAAACAAACAGGCACACTCAAATCAAAATGTTTATAATAAACGTCCATTATATAAACGTTTATATAGATGTCAAGTGGTTGTCGGAACGCTGAAAGAGATAAGGATTTGTAAACATTTTTTAGGGTTGCTGATGATTTTGTTCTTAAGGTTAAAATTTTAATATGTAAATGTAAAGTTGTATATTAATTTTGTATTAATAAACTTAATTTTTAATCTTAAAAAATTATAATTAAAATAAAAATATTTATAAAAAAAAAAACAAAATTGCAAACGCTCGTACACCTATATACATACCGAATGACGACGCTATTCATTCAAATTAATTCTTCGTTGGCCAGCAAAAGGTTCCAATTTTGGGGTGGCAAACGCTCATATACATATATACATACAGAATGACGAAGCTATTCATTCAAAGTAATTCTTCCTTGGCCAGCAAAAGGTTCCAATTGGGGTCGTCGTTTGTCTTAGCGATGTGTCCAAACAAGGCTAAGAATATGCCACCTCCATCCCACAGACTATAATGCTATTTAGGAACATAAACATTGCACCATTAGTAAAAGCAATCCTTAGCTCCTCTTCTTCTTTCACTCACCTCCACGATGCTCTCCTCCCTTCAAACTGCCATTGAAGTCAATCTTCCTGTCGTAGACATGTCACAATTTCCGCGAGAATTCGAAGCAGAAGAACTCAACCCCCTTTAGTATCATCATGGCGTCGCGGCTGTCAGAGAAGCTTGCGAAGAATACGGGTTTTTCCACGTAGTAAACCATGGAATACCAACAGGTCTTCTACAAAACGTGGAGTCCGCCGCCGGCCAACTATATGCCATGCCTGCAAAAGCCAAAGACAGAGCCACCACTTCTAACCCAGTCGATTCCTACATTCGTAACGATTCGTTTGAGAGCTTAAGCATACTTAATTCAGATTCGATTCGCGAAATATCGGACAGGATATGGCCCGAAGGAAATCCAACGTCCTGGTATACAATCCACTTTTGTTTTGTTTTGTGTTTTTTTTAATCTTTTTTTTCTCTTAATTAACCGAAGAGAGTTGATTATTATTATTGATTGAGTCACTGTGTTGCGTGGCAGCGAGACGTTTCGAAATCATATGGTGCATCTGCAATCTCTCACACAGAGTATCTGTAAAATTGTTCTTGCGAGCCTTGGTTTGGACGCGAAGGCTTTCTACCGTTCTGATTTTGAAAGCTGCCTTGCCCGTCTGCGTGTAAATACCTATTTATGGGTTGAGTGCAGGCATGGACCAACGGACGGTATCGAAGCGAAGTACATCGGGTTGTTTACAAAGGGTGGAAGGAAAGGACATCGATTGCATATTTTGTGCGATTTCCTGAGGACAAAGAAATTTGGGCTCCTACAGAGCTTGTGGACGGTGATCATCCGCGGCGTTACAGACGTTTTACATACAGCCGATTGAGGAAAGAGTATCTTGGACTAACAGAACGAAAACCCAATTACATTGATGAATACGCGGGCATATGAGTTAGAAACTCTTGAAATACATGCTTGTCTTTTTAGTTTGTCGTTTTTAGCTTAGACCGTCCGTGATCATAGATGGCATCGACATTGAACCTAGACGTAATAAATTAAGAATGATATATTTATTTCAATTCCAGTGGCGTTTCTCTTGTCGTTATGGTACAGACGGTAGAGAAATCTATAAATAATTAAATAGATAATGGTCAAAGTGTCGGAGAGGTAGATATTACGGCCATTTTTAGATAGCAATTTTTTTAAGCATTGAAATTTATTTTTAGTGCATGTTTATTTATTTATTTTGAATTGGTTTAGTGTATGTAAATAAAATTGAGATTTCGTGTTAGAAGTATATTTTGGCTAGTTTTACGTGTACTTGTAGATGTGACTGATTTTTTCCTGGTCGTAAAAGAATATGTGTTTTTAAACTTTATACCTTTTTAATTGCATTTTCGTTGGTTTGCAATTCACTATGAAAATAATAGCGCATAAATTATGTTTTTAATGGGCATTTGTGTCCGTAAAGCTTGCGATAGTTTTTTTATATTTTAATAATGTCAATACTTTTAGGAGGTTGAGTTTGACACCATCCACCTTCATCTTTTATACTCATCCAAATAATATTACTTATGGGATCGGGTTGAGTTTGTGTTTTTGAATGGAGTTCACTCTTTGTTTATCTGTATATATATTTTAATTTAGTAATTAACTAGATAAAAAAATTTATATTTTTTTAAATTTAAAGATTTTTTTTTTTAAATTAATGAATTTATGTATGTATCAAGTGGTATTAGGTCAACTAGTTAGATTTTTAACCATTTCAAAGATGAGATTCAGGTTCTAATCTTACCAAAATATTCATAAATAATATCCAAGTTTTGTTGTAATACCACTATGTGGTGATGATGTAATATAGGTGGGGTCTATCTTGAAAAAAATGAATTTATGTTTGTAGCTAACTAATTTTTAAAAACATATTTTGTAATATAATATTAAATAAAATATTATTTTTTTTAAATATGAGAATAATTATTATGTAAACAACAATTGATATATAAAATTTTAAATTAAGAATTTAATTTTTATAATGAGAAGATTTATACTTGAACAAGAGTTATTAATTCAACAAGAACATTTCAAATAAATCTATATGATTTAATATTTTATTTTTTTAGGTTTTATATAGCTTTTATTAAGGCCACAACCATCACAATAGCAAAATATTATTTCTATCACCTCAACTACATTATATTTCATAAATAATTTTTAACTTTGATATTTATCAAATGCATTTCCTCAATCCTTTAAACTAGGAAGTAGGAAGCAAGTACAAGTAAGGAATGAGTATCTCCTTTTCTTGCTCCAAATATTTATGGGAGTCCAAAAAAAATAGAGGATTCTTATGATGAAAAGGTAATTAACATGACAATAAAGTCATTTTTTAAAGTCCTAATTGGATGTAAGGATACATTAGCTAGAAGTTTCAATCCCTAGTTGAGAATAAGACAATATCAAATCTATGGAAAATTCTATTGAGGTAGCAAATGTTAACCATAAACTATTGTTAAGGATGAGATGATCGAGCATGACATAACTAATTGGATGTAAGGATACATTAGCTAGAAGTTTTGATCCCTAGTTGAGAATAAGACAAGGTCAAATCTATGGAAAATTCTATTGAGGTAGGAAATATTAACCATAAACTATTGTTAAGGATGAGATGATCGAGCATGACATAACAAAACTCTTAATATGTAGATTCCATGGATTTTGGCTAGGATTTTTTGAGATTCAAAATTTGATAAAGTGGAATTGAGGATCAATTTTAAATTATAGCATGAATTTTCTTATAAAAGGATTTTTCCGATCATCTTCTTTAGTTTATAAACTAGGGATAAAACATCAGGTGGTGGATCATGTTTTTGGGGAAGCAATGCATTACATTTAAGATCTTGGAGAGAGAATTTTTCTTTGGAGATAAAAATTGTTAAAATTGTTCTAGTGTGGGTTAATGATTTTGGACTTTCATACCATCTTATCAACAAAGGAATTTTGAAGAATATTATAAAGTACTCTATGGGTGTTCATTTTGGAGGGATCAATTGCTAAGATGCAAAGGAATTCTACTTATACAAAAATATGTGTTATTGGTGAATGGGTGAAGAGGAATAACTTGTAATGCAACCATATTTTTATTTCAATAGTTGGGATAATGAGACACATACCTTATTTGACCTTTGGATTGTTGTCAACTCCTCACTATCCTTATTAATATAAGCTAATCTAATCTAAATAGTAAAAATAAATGGGAGGAGTTAAGGATGTGAGATACTTAAAGTAAATGCATAAACTTAAAATTATGGTCATAGTCATAGTAAGGAGAGTGTGCAAGTAATCAACATATGAAGAAATTGAATGTGATATAACACATGAAATTGAAAATAATATAGGGGGATGACTAATAAAAAGCAGAAATGTAGTGCAAAAATTACTATACACACCAAAAAGGAAAATAGCATAATTAAATAGCAAATGTCATGCACAATAATCACTCCTATGGATTCCTCTAATTCAAATGTTATTTACACCATCCCTAAGATCAATCCTACAAATAACACTATAAATTTCAAGTAGAAGATGATGAAGTAGTAGTGTTAGAATATGAATATTCATTATAGTAAGAGAAACTAGCTACACAAGGATGATATCATAGATATTATCTCTTAGGGATCCAATATCACCATACCATCAAGGTCCAAGGATTCATAATACAACAACACATCAATGTGTGATTAATTTAGGCACTACACATAAATTTATTGATAGTATGACAACAAAGTATTTTAACTTGTATATCAATTTATTAAATTAGGACAAAATTTAATTTTTGGGGTATTGCTAAGTGTGTGGGTTCAAAAACTAAGGTCAACATCTAAATGGGGAATTGTACATGGTCTAGTAATCTCTTTGCCATGAATTTGAATAGTGGAAATGTTATCTTGGGATCATAATGATTATATCATCTTGGTTATGTTGATATTAATCTAGAATGACTATATACCAAATAGATGTAGAAAGGAAAATTCATTTGTTTCCAAATAATCCAAAATCTTTCCTCCAATGTGGTTATTTCCCATAAAATGAAAAATATATTGAATAAAGGTGGTCATAGGTTCTTCACCCATATCAATTGCATTAAATTTCATTCCTTAGAGTCACTTATTACATCTCTTCTCTTAGACTTGTATAACATATGGATTGTTACCTAGTTGTCTTTGATGATCCCATAGGTCTTCCCATTAAGTACGTACATAATCATGTCATCCTCCTAGTTATAGAATTTTAACCTCCTAATGTGCATCCTTACCATTATCCCCAACCCTAAAAGTTCTAAATTGAGAAGCTAATCTAGGAAATATTAGAGTATGAAATCATCTATTCTAGCATTAGTGCGTATTCCTCTTTAGTGGTTATGGTGTGATGTAAGACAATTATTGGTATATTTGTCCTAATTTTTGACGTCAAAATAAGATTACCATCAAACATATATTTTTTGTCCCTATTATAAATAATTTATTGGATGAATTGCATGGTGCTAAATACTTTATAAAACTAGAATTTCATCCCATGTTCCATAAAATTAGGGTTAGAGAAGAGGATATACCTAAAGACTACTTTTTGTACACGAGGGTCAGTATGAATTCCTAGTTACACCTCTTGGCCTCACTAGTGCTCCCTCCACTTTTTAAACATGAATTCTATCTTTCAACCTTTTGTTTGTAGGTTTGTTCTAGTTTTATTTAATTATATATTAATTTATATCAAGTCATGGGAAGATGATCTAGTTCATGTGAAATACGACATTTAGTTGTTGTAGAAGGAAAAACTATTTTGCAAAAGGTGTAAATATTTCTTTATGGTTCATGATGTAGAATACATGGGACATATAGTATCTCAAGAATAAATCAAGATATATCCTAACAAGATAAAAGCCATGCAATACTAGCCCTTGCCCAAATCCCTTAAGTAGCTTCATATATTCTTAGGTCTCATAGGATAATATAGGATATTTTTTTGTAACAATGATAATTTTTTTACTCCTCTCACTACACTCACTAAGAAAGATACCTCTATTTACTTTGAAGTATCTTCCAAAGCCCTTAGGTGATAAAGGAGGCTTTGTATACCACTCCTATTTTTGTGACCCATAATTTTAGAAAACCCTTTATCATGAGTGTAATTATTCAATCATAGATATTACAACTATTTGATGTAGAATGGACATCCATCAAATTTTGAAAGTAAAAAAATATCTAGTAAGAATTTAAGATGATCCACTTATGAGAAGGAAATGCTAGTTATTATACATTTCATAGAGACATGTTAGCCTTATTTGTTGGTGCATTGTTTCATCATAAACACTAACTAGAATGTCTTTCATCTCTTGAATAGAATAAAAGGTTGACTGATCTCTTGGGGTATGATTTTATCATTGAATACAACAAGAAAAAGGAGAATATGATGGCTAATGATCTATCTTATAAATATGAAGACATGATTGTTATTCATGCCATACCTACTTCTCTTCCATAATAGCCTTCAAAAATTTAGAAATACTATCTTTATAATATAAATATTGATTAAATAATTTAGGAAGTAGAGTCTAAATACTCATTGCCTTCCTTTTTCTCATGTATTAATAGGGTTATCTATAGAAAGGATCACATTTATCCTCCTCAATCCATAATTTTTAAGAGTAGTGTCCTCCAATTATTGGATACATATCCTTTGTATGAAAATAATGGATTCTTGAAATATACCAATGAGTGAAGCAATATTTTTTCTTGGAAAGTATTAAAAGTAGACATCAAGACATTTGTGGCCAAATATGAGATATGCCACTATCATGAAAAATAAATTTTGGAAGGAATTATTTCATTTTAGTGTTATTTTGCTAAATATGGCCTCTTCTTATTACCATTAGTCGGATGGCCTAACAAAAATTATAATTAAATGTTTGGGTATTTACCTTTGTTGAGTTTCTCAAGACAAGTAGTATCACAAGGCTCATTAAATCACCTTTAATGGAGGTACAATATTTCTTATCATTTTACCCTCAATATATCTTCATTTGAGGCATTGTATGGTCATAAGCCAAAATTAGTGACATACTATGTTCTAGGATCCTCTAGGGTGGATCAACTGGATGATTTATTGTAGCATTGATGGATTGTGTTTTAGCTTCTAAAAGATAATTTGAATTGGTCCCAAAATCATATGAAGTAGTAGTTGGATGCATGTCATTTTGAATGATAATTTACTATGGGGCATATAATATTTTAACATGTACATCTGTATAAGCAATTTTCTTTGAAGACCAAATCCATTCAAAATTTGACTTCTCGCTTTTGTGATCCCTACAAGTTGGTTCATCGCATTAGTGAATTGGTATATCATGTGGAGATTTTACCATGTTCTCTCATCCATATTATCTTTCATGTTTCTTATCTCAAATAATTTTTTGATAGAATATGTAGTCCTAGATAGAGATTCCAATACTCGATGATAAAAGTCAAATCACTTTTCATCCAAAAGCATTATTATACTCCAAAGTTTATCTTCTATAGTCTTACCAAATTTAGGATTTCCTCATCAAATGACAAGATCTTTTAGAAGAATATTCTACATGGGAACCTAAGAGCATTTTGTAGTTTTTATTTAACTTCAAGGGTAATAGCTTTTTATTAGGGGGAATATGCATGTAATGAATACAATGTAACCATGTAAACTATTGAAATGAACAAAAGAAACTATAACACTTCATTCAACATTATAGAATCTACAACATTTGTATTGAATTCATAAAAGAGGTTACATTGTGATATCATTTTACAAAATTTGCATTGAAGACTACAATGGGGTCTTCCCTAAGTAAGCCCTTTCATATTTAGAACAAAAGCAGCAAGATCCATATTTTTTAGTTCCTCAGTGTAGGTGGGCTTCTTGATCATAAGCCACCACTTATTGGATGTCTCCTTGTTCTTTGCTAGACCCGTCAACCTGCAAAATCTTATTACTGCATTGGGGGGTATGCCTCAGCCAAACCCCATGTTTACAAAGACAAAAGACTCATTAATTGTATTCAAAACATGATATGATGATTTTGGTGTCTGTAGCAGAGGTTTGCACCTTAGGGTTTGAACCGGTCCTAGATCGGAAGGTCCTTTTTGTACCAGATCTACAAATTATTTTTCTTGGTTGTCTTGGAGTAGCTATTTGTTTAATTTTTGTGCGGGTCACCTTCAAAAAGTGCAATTTTTAGAGTATTATTGACTTGTATCAATCATAAATGAACCCCATTAAAGTGACAAATCAATTGTGATGGTTGTATGATGGTTATGTTATGGATGTGTAATGGATGCAAATGGTTGTAGTTATTTTGGCAGAGTTTCGGTAAGCAAAAGTTGGTTGTTCTAAAAATATGAAAATGGCCTTCTATTTATAGAGTTTGCCAAGGTGAGATAAAGGGGATGAGGTGCCCCATTTGAGGTGGCAATGGTGAGGTGTCCACCAAAGAGGTGTCCCTTGAGCTGTCTTGGCTCATAAATAGGGTTGGGTGAGAGAATCCCTCACACATCCACAAATAATCATGACTTTCCTAAAAATATCAATTTGGAATTAATGATCACCTTTTTTAAATATCTTTGGATTAAAATTTGCTTTTTAGGTGCAAAAGTTTCCATCTTTCATTTATGACCCAAGGGAATGTGAGGTGGAGAAATATCTAAGTGAGAGGTGGTAGGGCTAGGATAGGTTAGAATAGGTGAGGTGGAAGGATAGTGTAGTCAAAGTAGACTAAGTGAGGTGGAGGGCCCAAATCAAATCATGATTATATTTAATTAAACATGTAATTAGCCATCAAGAATATTTTGACCAAAATGTTGACTTTTTGACCATGGTGGAGAATTCAACCTTAGTTGAGTTGGCATGAGGTCGCATGAGGACCTATGGTTAAGTGTAGGGAGGGGCTTAGTTAGCCCAAAGGGACCAAAGATGATGAATAGTGATTTTGATTAATGAATAGTGTTTTTAGCCAATTTATGCAATTTTTGAGGCTTTTGCAAATTGGTTGACGATGAAAATGGGGAGAAGGACAATGTGTGACTTTTAGGTGTCTACATTTTATCTCTTTTTGTACTGGATTGTGTGAAACACAATTTAGTACAAAAACTGATGATGTGAATTGATGGAATAATTTGGAAGGCAAAGAATTTGCAATTGATGAATTGTGGATGATTGCAAGAGAGACACATTAATAAAATAGTTTGTGATTGGATACAACACTTTGCAGTATTATACCTTACATTATGATCAATTTGAGATGTTCCAATTTGGAAGGAACAAATGCCTTTGTAAATTTTTGCTTTTGATTGATTGATGAGCTCTTTTGACAACATTCGACAAACTCTTGGAGCCATAAGGTAGAAATTTTAGGAGCTTCATTCACAAGTGATCTTATGACTGCCACTATAAAGATTAAAATCCATGAGTTGTCTATAGTTAGAAGTATTTTTAGGTATATCAAACATTGATTTATTTTGGATTGGTGTTTTTTTTTTTTGTGGAAAACATCCCAAAAGGGATGCCACTTTCGGGTAAGACCCAAGGAGGCAGGGGTATCCATTCCACCAAAAATGCCCAGGACTCGGACTTGGCCTACCACCTTTGACATACTCAAGGAGCAAACAAACACACAAAACCAAATTAAAAAAAGTAAATAACAACAAAAATAATAAAATAAAATAAAAAACATGCTCCTTGAGTGTGTCAAAACCAAAAGCACAACCAAACACGCACAATAAGATAAAAGAAACCACAACACAAACCACATAGAAAAACACAAGAACCACATAACAAAACACAAACAAGACAAAAACAATAGAACACTACAAAGACATAACCCAAAAAAACATGAAAAATAAACACAACCAAAACCTAAAAAATAAAATAAATAAAATAAAAAAAAACAACCAACAATAGACAATAAACAAAAACAAAAAACATAGAAAACACTCACACATAAAAAAATGAAATAACACAAACAAAGAGAAACCCAAGAACAAGAACGAAAAAAACACAAGAACAATAACAAAAAACATTAAAAAAAAAAAACAACAAAAACACAAGAACAACAAAAAACAACACAAAGAACACAAAAACAAAACAAAACAAAAGAACCCACCCACCTTAAAAAACTAAACAAAAAAACAAAGAAGACAAAAGAAAAAAAAATGAACAAAACAATGACCTATCTAGACCGGAAGACTATTAATGCAAGAATCAACAGAGGAAACAAAATAAAGAATAGAATGAGCTAGGGAACTAAAAAAACTGAATGAACCAAAGAGAAACAAAAAAAAAACAAGAAGAAACTAGGTACCTTCAGAACTGGAGCCATCCAAAGAAATGATAGAAAGAAGAGCTTCCCTAATTTGAGAAGCCCACCATATAGGAGGGTGGCCATAACAAGTAAGATCACCTTTGTCCAAAGCCCAATTAGCTAAAGCATCAACACTCTTGTTTTGATCTCTCGACCACATGATTGTAATCAACTTTCAAAAATCCCATCTGGATTAACCGAATCTTCTCAATAATTCTTTTTATTCTCCAATCCACCTTATGATTCTTAGAAGGAGTCTTCAAGAGATTAATCATAAGTTGAGAGTCGACTCAACTAACACCTTTTCCCATCCAACCTTAGTAGCCTCCTGAAGGCCTCTAAGGATACCATACCCCTCAGCAAGGTTATTGGAAAGAATACCCAAATTCTCAGCAAAAGTAAAAACCAGGGAGCCATCTGAAAGTCTACCAATTCCTCCCACACTGGCTTTTCCAGGGTTCCCTCTAGAGGCTCCATCAGTATTGACTTTTCCAAAATCCTTAGGAGGAGGTTGCCAATTTCTAGTCCTATCCATCTTACTAATACTCACATTCCCTTTAAGTTGGTTGCCCTTAGAAGGTTTAATATTCAATATTTGCATCACTTGATCCCATCTTTGGTGGGAGTTTTGGGGGTGATTAAGGAGTTGATGGACTGATTCAACTAAGTTGGCTATGGTCTTTTGCCAAATATAGTGAATATCCTTCCTATCTTGATTAAAAATTTGGTTGTTCCTTTCATTCCAAATATTCCAAAGAAGAATGGTAGAACCCATCCAAACTAACCGCCTAATAAAATGATCAACACCCTCTTGATTAGGCCAATCCCTCCAAAGCTGTTCAAAAGTGAAAAAATTGGACCACTGTAAGCCAAGTAAAGTTGCCATTCTCCTCCATAGCTCAGAGGCTAAAGTACACTCAATAAAAATATGGTTGATATTTTCTACATTCTCTTCACACATTTCACATCTAAAAGGGCCATGAAAACCATGCTTCATAAGTTGCTCACCAGTAAGCACCCTACGATGCAATAAAAGCCAATTAAAGAACCTCACCTTAGGCCAGAGCTTTTGAGCCCACAATTGAGAAAATATGTCAGAAGAATGGTTGGGATTATTATGGCATAAGGTCAAATAACCTTGAGCAACTGAATACTCACCCTTAGTAGTGTTGTTCCATCCAAAACAATATTTTTCATGGGACCAAGAGAGGGATCTCATATGAAGGATGCCTTGGATATCTTGTCTTTGCCTTTCTGGGATTTGAATAGGCCAGTCCTCAATAGGGATCCAATATCTACCAACCTTTGAATTACCAAGTATGGTACCGATAGTAATTAGCCACCTTTATCCAATTAGCTCGGTGAAGCTCCTCCATCCAAGGCCTCCAATCGAGAAACCGAGTTATCAAAGGCTTGTGACCATCCCAAGAATCTATCCAAAAATTTGCATGTTGACCATTATGAATGATCCAAAATAATTTTTTCTTTATCAAATCCTCACCAGTCTTAAGAACTGCTAAAATGGGAGAACCTTTGGTAGGAAGTTGATAGCGAACAAGGTCTTCAAGACTTTTGTTCTCAAGGATATTTAGCACGAAGATTATTGGCCCAAAGAGCATTGGGGTTATGCAACATCCTCCAATATAATTTAGCAGCTAAAGCTTTGTTGTTATTAATTGAAGACCAGAATCCTAACCCCCTTCACTCTTAGGAAGACATAAAGTATCCCATTTCACCAAGGCCCATTTTCTTTTCTCCTTAGTACCACTCCAAAGGAAACGATGACTCGATTTGATCCAATTCTCGAAGAACAACCTTTGGGATATTCAAAACGGAAGAAACATAAATAGGAATAGCTTGAAGGACTGATTTTACCAAGGTGATTCTACCCCTAGAAGAAAGCCACTTGTTGGTCCACTTTCCAATTTTCTTCTTGACTTTGTCCAACAACCAATTCCAATATTTATTTTTTTGCCTTTGAATATTTATGGGAATACCTAAATAAGTGATTGGAAGAGAGGTCTTCTTATATCTTAATTTATCCAAGACCATGGATTCCTGTCTAGCAGTAGCGAGTGAAAGAAAATAACTTTAGATTTGTCTTCATTGATCAATCGCCCAGTAGCCTTAGAAAAATAGCTAATGATTTGCTTAATATTAGAAGCTTCCTTAACTGTAGCTTTACCTAAAAGGGTAGAGTCATCCACAAATTGAAGATGAGAGATAGGTCTAGCTCCATGAGCAATGGTAACTCCCTCAAGGGTTTTGTTTTCCCTCTTTTTGGTTATAGTCCTACCCAAGCATTCAACAAGAATGATGAATAAATAAGGGGATAGCGGGTCACCTTGCCTAATACCTCTGGAAGCTGGGAAATACTGAGAAGGCCTACCATTGATAAGAACTAAGTAGGAAACTAAAGAGATACATCCCATAATCCAATCCATCCAATCCTTAGAGAAACCAAATTGCCTCAAAACTTTGATAAGGAAGTGCCAATCCACTCTGTCATAAGCTTTGGATAAGTCTAACCGGATGAACATAGAAGGAGAATTTTGCATATCCATGGAATGGATGGCTTCCTGAGCAAGAACTATCTCATCTACTATTTGACGTCCTTCCACATATCCCCCTTGCTCTGGGAAATAATCTTATGCAAAAGAGGCTTCAACCTTTCTCGCCATGATTTTAGTAATAATTTTGAGAAGAACATTACATAAAGCAATAGGTCTAAAAGCTGAGATATGATCAACCTCTTGAGCTTTTGGAACAAGAGTAATATAAGTTTTATTGATAACCTTCAAAATTTCTTTGGATTTCCTGGCTTCTTCCACCACCTCTAATAAATCAACATGAAGGATATCCCAGAACTCTTGGTAGAACTCAATAGGAAAACCATCAGGACCTAGGGTTTTCCCTTTTTGCATTTTAAAAACTACTTGTTGAAGCTCATTGATAGTAACAAGAGCAGTCAAAATAGAGTTCTCCTCAAAAGTGATAAGAGAAGGGATTGCTTGAAGAACATTTTGTTGTGAAGCTGAGTCAAGAGGAGTAGCAAAAAAAATATTGGAAAAGTAATCAACAACAATAGAGTTCATGCCATCCCAAGTATAAACAACATCTCCAGAATCTGATTTTAAGGAAGAAATAAAGTTGTGAGATCTTCGAGCTAGAAGAGATTTGTGGAAGAAATTTGTGTTTCGATCTCCTTCTTTGAGCCATTGAATTCTAGATTTTTGCTTCCATAAGATTTCTTCTCTTTTTTCCCATTCCTCTAACCGAGTTGTGAGTTTAATTTCATCTGCACTTCTCTTCTCTCGTGAGGCCATCTAAACGGATTTTCTTATTCAAATTTTCAATATGAGCAATAACTTCATGTTTTTTTTTATGAACATCCCCAAACTCTTTCCAGCTCCAAGTCTTGATTTTGGATTTAATGTATTGCAGTATTTTGGCAAAATAGAACATCTTAGTCCCATGCCTAGGTTTACCTTCCTTCCACCATTGTTGCACACGAGGTCTGAAGGAAATGTCTCTAAGCCACATTAATTGAAAACGAAAAGGAGAGAAACTCACATTGGTTTTCCACATTTCCACCATGACTGGCCAATGATCCGAACCAGCATTATTAAGAGTCTTCACTTTAGGAATGTGACCATGGATTAAGAAATTTTTAGAGAGCAAAAACCTATCCAATCTCTCCATTATACAAGCTAAGCCTTGCCTTCTCTTAGACCAAGTCATAAGGCCATTATCTCGGTTGGATATCCACAAGATGGAGGTTTGCAATATATTCGCTCATGAGGTCAGTACTTTTGTCCAAATTTCTATTTCCCCCCTTTTCTCATCCAGAGAGAGGATGGTATTGAAATCTCCTCCGATCAAGATCCAAGATTTAGGAAAATGAGAGATAATATGAGTAATATCCTTCCACTGTCTTCTTTTTTCCTCCAAAGAAGTCGAGGCATAAATAGTAATGCAGAGCATAATCTAGTTGGAATGTCTACTTTGAATAGCTATAGCCAACAAACCCCAACTGCCAACCATATGGTGAATAACTACCTCTTTTGGGTCCCAAAGACAAGCAATGCCACCCAAAGTCCCTTGGGAACTGAGGGAAACCACTTTTCCAACTGGCCAAATTTTATTGGCAATTAAGTCCATATCCTCCATTGACATCTTTGTTTCTTGAAGGAAAACAAGATGTGGATGATTTATCTGAATCATTCTTCTAATTTCATTTTGTTTTGAAAGACTCCCTTTGAGTCCTCTAATATTCCAAGTGATGATCTTCATTAATACCAGGTCTAAAAATGTTGGGAAGGGCATTAATCTTACCTTCCTCTACAAGCTTTTCACCTTTTTTTACCATATGATATTGATTGGTCTTGCGACCTACTTTTTGATTAGAATCCATCTTCAATTTTTTTTCCCTATTTCTTGACTTATTCCAATTGAATCTGAGATGGCTTCTAACCTTGAAGAATGCTCATACACGACCAAAATTTTACTAGATGGTTCAATGGAGTCTATATTGGGACCTGCATTATTTGAAGTTTTGACATTTGAAATATTGTTTTTCTTGTGTAAATTTTCTCCCTTTTTTTTTTCTGTTGAAAACCTTTGATTTGTTGGTTTGTCTCTGAGTTCTTTCCTTCATATTTAAATTGTGTTTCTAAGATTTCAGTTTCCATTATTTCCTCTTCCTCACTTGGGACATCATTTGTGGAAAGGATTTCAAACATATTAGCAAATGACTTTGATTGATCCTTCATTAATTGTTTTTTCTGAGTGTTCTTCTTCTTAGGTATTTGGAAACCTGCTGAGTTTATATCTTCTTTCTTTTGATCAGGAATTTTATTTGGGCAAGCACCGGCCAAATGACCATATTCATGGCAAATTCTACAACGAAAAGGAATGTTCTCATAGTCCACTACTTGCTCCCAAGTGTCTTCCCCAAATTGTAATGTGATCTTTTTAGGTAGGGGTTTGTCAAAATCCATTAAAACACAAATTCGAGCATAAATAATATGTTCAAAATTTTGAGTACAATCAGCAATCATCATAAAAGTTCCTAAAGAGTTTCCAATTGAAGAAAAAATAGTAGGATTCCAAAATTCAATAGGGAGGCCAAAGAGTCTAACCCACACGGGAGCTATAGAAGGCATCTCTTCTTCGGCTTTAAATTTAGTATGCTAGGGCTTCATGAAAAGCCCCGCCCTTCCAAAAAACCAAGGACCCCCTTGAAAAGTTTTCTCTCTATCTTCATTATTAGCAAATAAAACAAGAAAATAACCATTTGGATAAATAGAGATTTGTAACTCACCTTTAGTTTTCCAGCTTTTTGCAGCCCATACTTTGAAAGCAGATAGACTCGGACGAAAACCCACGAACCGACAAATTAGTCCTCTTTTTTCCAAATCTTCAATGCCAGTCCGAATGTTACCCATATCAAGCTTAACAATAGGAGTTCCATCAGCTGCTTTAAGACATCCTGACTTTATTTTCCTGGGATCAATCTTAGGCATTCTTAGAGGTTTATGAGAAGCCCTAATATTGATATTAGCATTGGGCTGAGGCCACCCACCATGAAGGGCATCCCTAAAATTCATTTTTGGGACTGAGTCTTCAAAATTCTTACCCTTGACAGGGGTTTTCACAGTAGAATTATTTTGTGGGTGCACCTTAGCACCAGATTCACTTGAGATATGAGCCATTTTTTGATCAACTACTTGAAACTTATTTCGTGGTCTCTTTAATCCTTGCCCTAGACGTCGTGGAAAGGTATGGTTTTCACTTTTCTTTTGTGCAGCAAATTGGAAGTCGTTGTCACTCAAGTTCACAGTATGATCTATTGAAAGACAAATTTCTAACCCATATTGTATCCCCTGCAACATTTCCTACTAAAATATTGAGCATAAACCACAAAAATATTGGCCGCTAGGGCCCGAAGGCCCTAAAAACCAACCTCTGGAGCTGCTTGCACTCAACCCAGATGAAACCCTCGCATAGCCGCTTGCCAAATATATCATTCACACATAGGGATGCACTAGGATCTATGTTGCTCCAAATGATATGAAAATTGGTGGAGATGTTCTAGGGTTTTTCAGGCATCTACCCTCAAAATTTTAGCTCAATCCGAGTTTGGATGAGTGAGATATGGCCGAAACGAGTTTGGCAGTTTGGGCAGTCCTGCGAAAAACGTCTCTCTTCCTTGGTAACTTTTGATACTATGAATCCTCCTCTAATTTTTTGACTTTTCTCTTGATTATGGGAGTGCTTTGGATTGGAGTTTTGATTGAGAAGAGAAGTTTCACTTTTGTATCTATCCTAGCATGAGGACTTGAGATAATCTTCAACAAAAATTTTCTTAGGTATTTGTTGTATCCATGATTGGATGTTTGGTTGTTTGATCATGTGCAAGGTAGCTTTTGATGTGTTGGATGATTACCCCCTCAAGCGATGAATTGGATGATGGAGGATACGAATATCGGAGATGAAATAGTTGATGAATATTAATGAGAGAATGTGCACAATATTATATGAAAATAAGCAAAAATTGATGAATTGATGGACATTTCAAGTCAATTTCAAATGGATGTGGTGATTTCGAGCTGTCATTGTAGGTTCACACTTCACAAGTGTGAACCAAGTGGTTCGCACACCAGTGTATGAACTAGTCGATTCGCTTGTGTGGGGTACGAACTTGTGAAAAATAGGGTTTTTTAAGGCTAAAAAGATGTCATTGACGTAATTTTCACATGAAAACAATGTTGGAGAGATGGAGGAGAGTGTAAACAGAATGGATTTATACCAAATTGTTCAATGAATAAGACAGGATGGCTAGTGCATCAGTGAGTACTAGCACGGGGGAGAGGATGCCAAAGGTAAGCATTTTATTCTTTCTCGGTGATTGTGCATTTATCGAGGGTTTGGAGAATGTTAATTGCCATATTTTATGTCGTAAAATGAACATGTATGCATGGGATGGGAAAAATACATGCACTTTGTGTAAAAAGGGGCAAATGGGTATCCCGATATGGTTTTTATTTTTGCTTGTGATGTTTGTGTTTTTTGGAAAAGCATGCGTTGGTGTGATGGGTGAAATGGGGTGGAAAAATTGAATGCATGTTAAATGTGACAAGTGGGGGCTTCTAATAAGCCAAATGGGTACCCAGATCTATTTTCTATTTTTTTATTTGACTTCTTTTTGACTGCCTCATGTTGCATGCCAATGTGGGAGGGTTTGCATTGTTTTTCATGTTTTTTGGCATGTGTTTGACATTTTTTGCATGCATGGGTGGTATGGATGGGATGGGGATGTCATGGCAAACATGCATGTGTAAAATTTTTTCTATTTTGGGTGGTTTGCATGGGTGGGGTGCGAACCAAGTGGTTCCCGTTCTTTTTTTTAATCATGCATATGTACATGTGAAAACAAAAATGAAATGATTTTTATATACCTAGTTTCTAACTCGTGGTATGTGTGAATTGATAGGTGAAGAAGATATTCGCATGACATCGATTACAAAAATGCCGAAAGGCATTGCAGGATGTGTGGGGAGCGGATGATGGGAAGTGGTTGCGGGTTGTGGGGTTGTATGGCATGTGGGAGATGCGTGAGGTGCATGTAAATCATGCATACATTTTTGCTCTATGTGAGAGGTGGGATCCTGATAGGAACACCTTTCACTTGCCTACAGGGGAGATGATGGTGACCCTGGAGGATATTTACCGTATTTATCGATTATCAGTAGAGGGGATCACTGTTATGACAGTGGATAAAGATTTATGGGATGGTATTTTGGAGAGGACATTCGGGCGGCATTGGTAGGAGGTAGATGCCAAGAAGGGGGTGGATTATATGAAGTATTGGAAGAAGGAGTATGTATCGAATCGCCATGCAATGGCGATGTTACTGATTGCGAGTCACGTGCTACCAGATACTTCAGGGGTGAAATTCCCCTGGAACATGATGGGGGTAGTATGTGATATGGTAGAGCGGAATATAGTGTATGCATGGATGCTTGGTGTTGCTAGCATAGGTTTATCGAGAATTTCATGCGGTGGTGAGGATAGAGAGGATGGGCATCAGTGTGAGTCCATTGCTACAAATATGGGCTTGGGAGCATATTATGATTTTGAGGCCTATAGAGTTGCCTTATAAGGCACATGAGATTTATGGAGAGGATGTGCCCTATGCGATGAGGTGGAGAGTGGATAAGGAGGGGAGGAAGAAGAGGGTGAGGGAGGGTGATTTGATGTATCACCGTGAGGAGTTGGGGAGACTGACGATGGAGCATGTGAGGTGGAGACCATGGCGGGGAGGACCTGATTGGGGTGAGGATGTGGAGCACTTGGTGCACATTCAATGAGGGTGGTGGGTGGTAGGGAAGTACCTATGGCAGGTGGAGTACTTCCCATTTTCTAGAGTGCAGTGGTAGTTTGGATTGAGGTAGGGGCATCTAGAGCCACTTGTAGTGATCTATAGAGTGGAGGGTGACATAGGACCATAGCCCATAGTGCCACCACTAGATGTGATTCCGGATGAGCCTATGGTTATCCCTGATGTGGATAATATAGGGACCACTCCTGAGTATGATGTGTGGTGGTCAAGGTAGACTTGGGAGCCAGTGTGGGGTGTTGTGGATGAGTGGGTGGAGGTAGTAGGAGTGCTTCCTGATAGGGAGCTATTGGGTGGGGTGAGAGCAGCATCACTAGGGCATGTGGGGGAGTAGGAGGATGTGGGATCACCCGAGTTGGGTGAGGAGGAGGAGGTGGAGCTAGATCATCTGATTAGGTAGGTGAGGCCATAACATGATGACTAGGATAGGCTAGTGAGTGATAGTGGTGTAGGGCCATCATCTGAGAGGGGCGAGGGGATGGGGGGTGGCTTAGAGGTGATGGAGGATATCCCCTTGATGGATGTTGATGAGGAGGTAGTCGATGAGTCACTAGTGATAGGTGAGGATATGGGAGGAGATCCATATGAGTATGACTTTGGGGGAGATTTGGCGATAGAGATCATGGTGGAGGGTGAGGTGGTGGCATTGAGGGGGGAGGTGAAGAGGCTTAGAGATAAGCTTCTTGACACCAAGTTGGATTGGGGCATTGATCGCTCAATGATAGAGGAGGAGAAGAAGGAGGTAGAGGTAGACCTGAGGGCCACTTTAGAGGAGCGAGATGAGGCTAGGGTATGAGTACAACAGATGATGGAGGAGATGGAGGTGCTTAGGATTGAGTGGGATATGTTGAGGGACGAGCATGACACTATCCGAGGAGAGCAGGATGAGATGATTGAGGCCATGGAGTGGCTTCAGAGGTTGTTGGATGAGGCTCGGGTAGAGATAGAGGTCGTTAAGGCTTGTCATTTAGTGAGGGTAGTGGAGCTTGAGCAGACTATACGGGATACATAGCAGGTGAGGGAGTGGGTGGAGTAGGAGATTGCTCATGTAGGGGATGTAGTGCCATAGTTGGAGGCAGCACAAAGGGAGGTGGCACAACTATGAGGGGGAATGAGAGGTTGATGGTAGCCAACATGAGGGAGGCTACCAAGAGGATGAGGGTAGAGAGTGAGCTGATGGTGCATGGGATACCTATTCTGATATACTCTAGGTCTCTTTCCTTGTCACACCCTCAGGAGGAGAGGAGTTAGCAGAGCACACCATCGGTTGGTGGGATGGACCAGTAGGTGGTGGCACCTATGATGTCATATGCACCGATGAGGATGGCACCATCGACGTAGGTGGGGGCAGTACAAGGGGGTGGGGGCTAGAGAGGCCGAGTCAATCATAGCGATAGGATGGGACAAGCTCCAGTAGATGAGGGGATTAGTGAGACTCCTGCAGGGCAACAGTCATGAGGGGGCTGTGGAGGCAGATCGGTTGGAATTTTTGGGATTTTTGTAGGTGCTCAAGATGAGCAAATTCTTTTTGGGGAGATGTACCTATGAGGGTACACTCCTTATTGTAGTCGTATGGCAATTTTGGATGGTGATGTATGTACATGGATATGTGATGATATACCTACAAGGGCCCACACATTTTATTATAGCCTGATGGTATTATTTTGATATATATATATATACATATGATATTCTATGGTACTTGTGTCTATTTGTATTTTTGTGTTTGTTTGTTTCTGCTTATGGTGATGCATGATTAATGTAGATGTGGTAAATAGGTAATTAGATGTGAATTGAATGGTGATATGCTTAAATAGATATGAAATGACATTAGATGTGTATGTATAAGATGATAAGACTAAAATATATAAACAAGTTGCTTAGGGATAACATTTGCATCGTTACAATAGCCAGATGATGTAATCCATTCCGTTATTCCAAGGAAGTTGGATATGAAGATTGTAGTGAGGAGATTCGAACACTACAGTTTGTAAGTAATCAAACCCATTGACTAACTGAGCAAACTTCTTGAACAGGTTCTAGGCTATCTTGGTAAACAAGACCTCAATCCTGGATTTGTGTGTGTAAAGTGATGTTCATTTTACTATTCTAAAAAAGGATGGTTTATAACTGCATGGGAACTTAGCCGGTAAGCTAGCTCATTGGTAAAGACCTGAGGAATGTAGGGATTCAAGTCTGATGGTACTCTTGAGGCTTTTCCTTTTTTTTTTTCCCTTGTATGATGATTTTCTTGTTTGTTTTTCTCTTTCTCTTTTATTCTTTTATTTTTTTTGGGCGTTGGCTTTTGTTTTTTTCCCTTTTTCTCTTTGTTTTATAACTTGTCCTTTTGTCAATCCTCAGGTTCGAGAGAAATCATGTGAATGATATGATGAGTAGAGTGATTTTTGCTAAGCATCAGTCGACATGCAGTGTAGCCAGTCCTATTTCCAAAATGTAGTTAATGTGTAGGACGTGTGAGTAAATCCAAGAATGAGAGCAAGGTAACCAAGGGAAGTCTGGAAATGTTTTTGAAATGTGCCAACTTTGGATGGTGGTTGATTATATATGGGTGAAGCACTCAAAACATTTCAATAATCCTATCTCCTAAAAAGGGGTTTGGGCATCACACTAGTGTGCTAGCATGTGCATGTTTAATTCCCCAAGCATGGTATTTACAATGATTATGTACAAATGCCTATATGGATGCAAAAAGCGAGAATTTATGTGCAAGGTTGCCCCAATGTTATGGACAATGGAATGGGATGAGAGTGTAATGGGTGATAGAAATAAAGAAAAGAGTGAAGAAATAAGGGAGAGAGAAGAGGGAGGAGAGAAGAAAGAAACTTATCAAAGGTATGTAGCCACTCGAAGCGTGACCATACAACATTAATGAGTAACTAGAGTAAAAATAATATAAGAGAAAGAAGAAAAGAAACCTATCAAAGGTATGTAGCCGCTCGAAGCGTGACCATACAACATTCACTACAGAAGAAGGGGAGAAGGAGGAAGAAAAGAATGAGATAGATGAAGTAGATTTAAATGTAAATGCAAGTTGAATTAATGTCGTAGAATGCCAAAAATGATGATGTTGTTTTTGTGTGGATTGATTGTGATTTGATTGATTTTTTTTTTGGATTTTGTTTTGAATTATATACATATATACAAGTGGTGATGAGTTACAATACCTACAATTAGGCATAAAATGCTCATAGATGAATAATTTTAATGGGCTCAATTCAAATACCTTCCAACATGGTCAGGTGATATGCCCCAGATCCAAAATTTTGAGTAACCATGTAAGGGCCTAGCCAATTGGGTGAAAATTTATCATGAATATGGCATAGTTGGCTAGTAATTTGTTGGTTTTCTTTGAGGACTAAGTCTTCGACTTGGAATTCATGTTGGTGTACCTTGGAATTGTAGGCACATCGGAGATGATCTTGATAAACTCATATGTGTTCAATAGCATGAATGTGGTACGTTCATCTAATAAGGTCAATTGGTCAAGCCGAGCCTGATGGGTGGTATCATCATCAATGAATTCTTGCATGGAAACCCATAAGGATGGTATTTCAAGCTCCAAGGGCATGATGGCCTTAGCACCATATACAAGGGAAAATGGGGTTGCCCTAGTTGGAGTGTGGATACTGGTATGGTAGGCCCATAGTGCTAATGGCATTTGATTGTGCCAATCATGGTGTGATTCTGCAATGGTTTTGCAAAGAATGGTGCAAATGGTTTTGTTTGTAGCTTTCGCTTGGCCATTACCCTATGGGTAGTATGGAGTAGATAAGCTATAGTGTATGTTGAATTTTTCACATAGTGCATGAACATTCTTATTCTTGAATGGAGTGCCATTGTCAGTTATGATTTTGGATGGGATGCCAAAACGACAAATGATGTGTTGAGTGATAAAATCAACAATTTTGGGACCAGTCATTTGAACTAGAGGGATGGCCTCAACCCATTTCGTGAAGTACTCGGTTGTAGTGATGATGAACTTATGATTGGCAGATGAGGCGGGTGTGATTTTGTCGATGAGATCTAAATCCCATTGTGAAAAGGGCCACATTGACTGGATAGGTTGTAGAGCCTGAGAAGGCAAGTGTGTAATATTGGCATGATGTTGGCATTTAACACACTTTTTGACATAGGCACAATAGTCATGTTCCATTGTGGGCCAGTAATAGCCCATTCGTAGAATGTGTTTGGTAATGGCCATGCCACTAAAATGGCCACCACAAGTACCATCATGAGCTTCTTGAGTGATGCGTTGGGCTTCGAAGGGCTCAAGACAATGTAATAAAATACCATCATAACTTCACTTGTAAAGGATATCACCTAGTAATGTATAGTGAATGGCACATAGTTTAAAATCTCATTTGTGAGTATGGTTTAGATCAGGTGGTAGAATATCGAAGCTTAATGTAATCCTTGACTTGGGAAAACCATGGGTCATGTGGGTTGAGCCTCGATGATATTGATGCCATCATCACGAGAAGGCGGATTATTGGAAATGGTGGAATGGAAAAGGGTGTGGATGGACACGTGGGTTGTTTCAGAAAGTGGGTTTTGTGGAATGAGTGAGCCTAGTGAGGCCATGGTATCGATAAAATAGTTCGTGGATCGTGGAGTAGCAGTGATGTCATACCACTCAAATTGGGCCAATAAGTTTTTAGCTACCTGTTTGTATTGTTGTAAGACTGGGCAATGACATTGTCATTCTCCCTTGATTTGATTTACAATGAGGAGGGAGTCACCAAATATGTCTAGGCAATGAATGTGCATTGAGAGTGCTTGCTTTAGGCCAAGGATAAGAGCTTCATACTCAACATTGTTGTTGGTGTAGGGAAAGCCTAATTTAAAGGAAAAGGGGAGAGGCTCCCCTTGTGGTGTGAAAAAGACTATTCCTGCACCCCCAACATGTGTGCAATGGGAGCCATCAAAGAAAAGGGTCAATTCAATGGTTGATTCAGGCTCTACTGGCTCTTTGGCTTCACTTATGTGAAATATAGAGTCATCTGGAAGTTGGATAAGCAATGGTGTATCACTTGGTAATGGGGCCTCAACCAACTGATCAACAATGACTTGGCCTTTGATGGATTTTTTACTTATGAATTTGAGATCAAATTTTGTGAGGAGCATGATCCATTTGGTTGTTCGACTATTGTGGTAGCTCTTACCCATCATGTAGTGAAGTGGGTTATCGTGGGCCACAACGTAGGTAGTATGGTTAATCATGTAGTGTCACAAATTTTGGGTGGCAAATACAATGACAAGGTAAAGTTTCTCCATGTAAGCATACCACATCTCGTAATCAATCAATGTGTGATTGATATAGTATACAACTTGCTCTTGGTCCATTCATTCTTTTGAGCAAGAAGCATGCCCAATGCGACATCAATAGCAGAAATGTATAGGTGGAATGGGCATTCTGGATGGGGTGGAATGAGGATGGGTGGAGATGTGAGGTATGATTTGATGTCATCAAAGGTGGCTTGGCATTTATTATCCCATTTGAATGGGACCCCCTTTTGTAAAATATGATTGAATGACTGACACTTATCTAAAATTTGGGCGATAAATCACCGTATGGATTGAATCCTTCCTTGCAAGTCGCGTAGCTGTTTGAGGTTCGTAGGGGGAGGCATGTCAAGGATAGCTTGGACTTTGGTGGGATCGACTTCGATGCCTTTTTATGAAATGATGAAACCCAATATTTTTCTAGTGGTAACACCAAAGATGCATTTCTTTGGATTTAATCATACATTATGTTCCAAGAGGTGATCAAAGATTTTACATAGGTCCTCAAGATGTTGACCATGGGTTTTGGATTTGGCTATGAGGTCATCAACATAGTCTTCAACTAGTTTTGTGCATCATATCATGGAAAATGTAGGTCATGGCACATTGGTAAGTTGCCCCAGCGTTCTTGAGGCCAAAAGGCATGACCTTGTAACAAAATATCCCCCAGGGGGTCATGAAAGAGGTCTTGTGCTGGTCATCTGGATTGACATGAATTTGATTATATCCTAAAAACCATCCATGAGTGAAAGTATTTCATGTCTAGCTGTAGCATCGACCAATGTGTCAATATTAGGGAGTGGAAAATTGTCCTTGGGACAAGCTTTGTTGAGATCCCTAAAATTGGTGCAAATGCGGATACCCCCCTTGGGATTTTCTGATGGGAACCATGTTTGAAACCCACTTAGGGTAGTCGATAGGTTGTATGAAATCTACATCAAGGAGTTTCTGTAACTCCTCTTTGACAATAAGCGCAACGGTGGGATGCATGTGGCACAACTTTTGTCGGACAGGTTTGGCATTGTCATCCAGGACAAGGTTGTGCATGACTAACGATGGGTCAAGGCCAGGCATATCCATGTAGGACCATGCAAACACCTTGATGTAGTACCTGAGGAAATTGGTATAAATGACACGTTCTTCTTCGGATAGGCTGGCAGTGAGGTAGATGATGTGAGGGTGTTCTGGATCATTGCCAATATCAACTTCAATAGTGTCCTCGACGAGCATGTGAGAACCATCATGAAGTTGAGCGGGTGTGGGGATGAGGTGAAGGTCATCGATGGACTCAAGGAGTTGGAATTCATCATCTAGATAAATATTTGTATGATTAATCCATGGGAGGTGAGGTGGGATGGAGGGTAATGGTGCATTGGTGGATTGCAACATGTGTGGTGTTGGGAGGAATTCAATGATTATGGGGGTTTCAAAGATATCATCGAGAGCAATGAAATCGGGGATAGGGGGTGGAATATAATTAGGATGGTTTGGATACCGTAGTGGAGCATACAAGTCAATAGAGATCATGTTGATCGAGGTGCTAGATAAGGGAGATGTAGGTGATGAGGGTTGTGATGAATCAGATGAGGATAGCAATGAATCTGGAAAAGGTTGGTGGTGACCTAGGTTTAACACCATAGGTGGTGAGGGGGAATGAGAACATGGGCCATGAGGTGGTGGTAGTTCTCGAATGGGGAAAAATGGAATAGCGGGTGGGGGTGAAGAAGGAGGATCTTCTAGCAAAGGTGGATCAATGGTCGGAGGTGGATCAAGGGATAAGGTGGTGAAGTGGTGAGCAAGGGTTTTGACTTCATGGGGAGAGAGGGGCTCATGCGATAGGGATGGTGGAAATAATGTAGATGGAATATTGATTGTGGAATGAGGGGAAGAACTATGTATCGGTAGATTAAGCTCAAATTCCTCATTAGAAGAGAAGGTCCACAAGATCAAGATCCAGATTTTGTAACTCATGCTCGAGTGTACTGATTGTTGGGGGATGGTAACCAATGCCTGATCGATCAGTAGGTTTGCATGAGGGAGGATGGATATAGGTGTGACACCCCTATTCATATCTCCCTAGGCCATACCCATGCTAGTTATACATACGTAGATAATTCAAGATAAAATTAGGATTTGACATGTGGTCAAGGTTACCACAAAATTTGGTTTGTGGTGGCGGAGGTGTTGGAGGTTCTATGGATGAGTCAAGTCCCCCATATACAAAATTTATGCAATTATCAGGAGGACCTAGAGGAACCACTACCCCAATAGTCAAGGGCATATCATGAGGTTAGCCAAAGTCATGGGTGGATTGGATGTTGGAAGGAAGAACCTGAGCATTGCTTATATTATACTCACCAGGACCTAGGGTGGTCATGAGTATAGAGACATGAGGAGGGACCGTATGCTCAAGTTGAGGGGAGGACCCCCTAGGTGGTGGAGAAGGTGGTGGAATTGGTGTAGGTGGATTGGTGGGTGAAGGGGTTGAAGCGAGAGGATCTGATTGAGCTAATTGGTCATCAAGTCGAGTGGCATATTGTGTCCACTCATAGCACTCAGTGAGGGTTCTAGTGATAGGATGATTGGCATGGGTGAATTGGGAAGTGGGGATGGAGGTTGTAGTTGGTGAACTAGAGATTACCCATATCCACATTGAGTGGGGTAACAAAGCGATGGGAATATGTAGGAGGTGTGGGAAGAATAGGTGGGTTGTTAGATGAATATGGGGTGGAAGGTGTAGCAAAAAAGGTAAATGGAGGAAGTGGCATGAAAGGCGAGGAGGGTCGATGAGAAAATATAGGAAGAGCTAGTGTGTTGGGAGATTGAGGTGGATTTGAGGAGGTTGATGTGATGTTGCTCAGATCAGGTGGAGGATGAGTTTGTGAAGATGATGGATAAGTGTTGTCAAGAGACCAATGTGGGGTAGGGGTGAATTGCGTGGATGATAAGGGTGGATTGGGTGGAAGGGTGATGATGTTACAAAATTTGAATGGATCACCATCGATAGGGATGCAGTGGACTAAGCCATTATGGACATATTTGATACAATGATGGAGCATGGAAGGGATGCATTGCATGTCCCAAATCCAAGGGCATCCCAAAAGGATGTTATACTACATCTCACCTTCGATAACATGGAAGAGAGTGGAAATGGTTTTGGCACCCACCTTGATGGGAAGGACAATGGTACCAAGGGTGGGACGCATTGAGCCATCAAAGGCTCGAAGGTCCATGGATGGAGTGGCAATATGGGAAGGGGGAAGGTGAAGGTGGCCTAGGGTGATGGTAGAAATGATGTTGATGGATGAGCCGATGTCAATGAGAACACACTTATAGGTAATGACATTGATGGAGGCTTGAATATGCAATGGGGGATCCTCTCCCTCACCTACAAATTCTATAATTTCATGGTCATGGAAGCTGATAGAAGGTTGTAGGCATCTCTAAATATTGCCAACAAAGTTGGCAAAGGTATCTGCATCATGGGTCTCAAGATCGAGAGAGCGAAGGATAGAATCAAGGGCTTCACAGTGAGGTTGGGATTGCTATAGGAGGTCATAGATGGATAACCTTGCAGGGGTGATGTGGAGCTGGTGGGAAATACTACCACAGATGGTGATGACATTCCATGGAAGGGGTGGAGGAATCAGTGGGGTAACTATTGAGGTTGTAGCAGGTGATTTTTGAGAGGTGGAGGGTTGTTGGGTGGTCGTAGGGGGTGGATAGCGTTGATTGCGAGTGGTGATATTGATCATACCCACAAATCCCTACTAGGAAGGACCTTGATTGACATGATTGACTTGGCATGGATCAGTTTGAGGTGGATTACCCCCATGCTCGGGTAATGGATTTTGATATATCCCCAATTTTTGATTTTGTAGTGCGAGGGGATTTGAGACTTGAATAGTGCCTCGATCGATAAGGTCTTGCACGGTATGGCAAAAGATATGACATGAATCAAGAGTGTGGTCATGTTGTCGATGGAAATCATAGAAAGCCTATGGATTATGGTCTCATGGGAGAGGATGATTTGGATCAAGAAGTTGGACATTTGGCAAAGTGATGAGACCTCCCTCATGTAATCTGTGGAATAGAGTGAGCATGGGCTTAGATAAAGGCATCCAATTGCATGGAGGGTGAGGTGGATGTGGATTACAACCTTGGTATGGATTAGACTATGGTGGAGGATTGCCTAGGTATGGAGTGGGAAGGAGTGGAGGATTGACTTGGTATGGATTTTGAGGAGATCATGGGGGAGTGGGTTGTGGAGCTTGCATGGATGCCACTTGCGGTGGTGGATATGGAGAATTTAGGAGGACCTAATTGGTTTGGGGTGGTCGGGTGGTGGGTGGTACATATGGAGGGTGGTTGTAGTGGTAATTGGTGGGGTAAGGTTATTTTTGACGTAACTTGATTTTTCCCGTGTGGACCTTGATGTCCTCGATAACTTTGGCTTGGGTGATGGCTTCCTCAAATGTCTAACTCTGATGAATCTGCAATGTCTAGGAGATTTGTTTATGACAACTCTTGGCGAAGAGTTTTATGAGCTCTGAAGGTGGGAGAGGGAAGGCAAGATCATGAATGACCACTCTCCAATGGGTGACAAAATCAGTAATAGGCTCGTCGTCAAACTGGTGTAAAGCATAGACATCGGACAAGGTAAGCTTGGTTTTGATGTTAATCGAGAAGTGCTCTAGAAATAGATTGGCCAATTGTTTGAAAGTGAATAAATTGTGGTGAGGCAAATGGTTGTACCAATATAATGCTTGTCCCCCAAGCGAAAGTGCAAATGTGCAAATCATAAGGGGATCACTACCATGCAGTTGGTAGCAAGCAAAGTGGTAATTATTGAGGTGCTCTCTAGGATCTTCCTTACTTTTAAATTTATCAAATTTAGGGATCTCAAATCTGTAAGGATATGGATGTATAGGAACATATGGGTGAATTGGTTCATTGCATAACTCATCATATGTGGGTTTTTGAGACCCATAACTAGTCATGCATAAATCCAATGTATGAATATGCTCCTGCATGGCTTGAAATTCACTAGAGAGCACCATGGTAGTGTTTGGTGGATCCAAAAATGGGGGTGATGATGTGGGTGCAGGTAATGGTTGTGATGATGGTTGCAAATAATCTAGATGTGGTGGATATTGCAACTATTGTTCCTCCCAGGGATGATAGTAAGCTTCCTAGTTTGGATCAGGTGTCGACATGGTCTGATATTGTGGGACAAGAACCTGAGATGGATGGGGTGAGATGTAGGAATATTGGTAGGAAGGTGGTTGATTGTTTTTGATCATAATATCCTGGGGATCTATTGGGTAGGCATGGGGACCTATTGTTATTGTGCATATTAGAAAGTCGGTTGTGCCTGAGCAGTAGTGGTAGAGGACCATGTGGGTGATGAGGTGAAGAAAGTGGGTGGTGTAGAAGAGGGAGGTGGAAGATATGTGGGTGTGGTGAAAGTGGACTGATGTGAAGATGGGGGTGGGACTGATGAAGATGGAGGTGGCATGGATGGGATGGCGAGTAGGAACTTAGGCTAAACCAAATATTGAGGTGGATGACCTTGATAAGTAAGGTTAAGTGGTGGAGGTCAAAAGGAAGGTGGAGGTGGTAATCAAAATGATGATGAAGGGGTCGATGGGGGTCCATAGGATGAGAATGGTGGGTAGCTAGTAGGTGGATAGGAAGCGAACTATGGTGTGAAAGGAGGTAGCTATGAGGATGAGGATACCTATTGTAGGTGAAACTACAACAAGGGGTGGGATAGATTAGGTGATGATATCTAGTATATGAGAGGGGGTAATAGGGGGGGGGGGGGGGGGGGGGGAGGGGGGAGGGGGGGGGGGGGGGGGGGGGGGGGGGGCGGGGGGGGCCGGGGGGGGGGGGGGGGGGCCGGGGTATGAGGGGGGAGAAAAGGGAAAAGGAGGTCTCATCCAAGAGATGGGATGGAGTGGATGAGGCCATATGGGATATGGGGCTAGCACTAGGGGTGGAAGGCCTAGTCAATAGGTCAGGTGGACCTACAATAGTAACCTGCTCAGACTCGAAAGGTGGATTAGTGGTCTAAGAGGTAGAAGCACCTACGGTCATGATAGTCCATTGAGCAGCCTTAGTGGCATGATGAAGGGCTTCATGCATCTGACTACATGTAACTAGCATGGTGATGTGTGCAAAATGTGTGGTAACAACCAAAATATGTGAGATCTAAACTCTAGAGATGTCTATGGTTAGTTGGGACACTATTTATTCTCAAAAATATAGGTTCGCATAGGGGGGTGCAAACTACCTCAGAGATCGGAGGTTCGCACGGGGTCATGCGAACCACTCAAAATGAGGAACAAATGATAGATATGTGTTGTGGAAGGTGTCTGTGTCCTATGGGTGAAATTTGGGACCTAAAAAATAGGTTTGCACATCGGGGTGTGAACCACCTCTACAACCAGAGGTTCACACGTGGGTGTGTGAACCACCATAAATAGTGATAGAGGATGGATTTTCTACTGTGGAGACCCTTTGTGTGTTGTGTAGACCTGTGTAGTGTAGTTTTGTAGCCTGGAAGCTCAGTTTCGCATAAAATCATGCGAATAGATCTGAGTGTAGGAAAATCACACTAGGGGGTGTGAATCACCTAAAAATAGATCATGCAGTGTATAGCATGGAAGTGAAACTATGGAACAACTAAGGAGTGAGTTATAGCACATTTGATATGCTATTGTAACCACTTTCACGAGACTCAACAATAAGCAAATGTTATTTCTTTTTGGTTTTTCATGTGTTTTGATGAAAGTATGTATCCACCCTAAGAATAAATCATGGGAATGGGTGAAATCTACTTTGAATCAGGTATGTCGTAGCATAGAATCTTCGACAATGCCCAAAAGTGCATAGAATAGAACTATGTTTCCAACGGGTGAGTGGCAACCTAGATGGATTTTGGTATAGTAAAATGGTATCCAAAGGGGGAGACTCAAAATGCTCTAATGAGTCAAATAAACTCTCACAAAGAGAGGTTGCATTGTCAATGTGGTGCTACATACCCATGCTTTCGCTTAATCCTCACATTTAAGGTATCCATAGTAACGATCAGCTGCACCCACTAATTATTTGAAAAGCCTTGTGGTAAAGGGGCTTTCTAAAACTACCCACTCCAAAGGTACCTTCCAGTGATGAATTATGGATAACCAAAACTCAAAGTGGGAAGGACCAACTAGGTATTAATGCTGGAATGATCCACCTAGGGGGATACTATGGTGTCTAAAACTAGAGGTGAGCTAGTGGAGAGTAGAACCCAGACCTCACTGAACTTTGGTGGTGAATTGGTGATGAAATCCAATTCAGGTTGGAGATGAAAGCCAACTCTTTACACCATTTAGATGGAATGTGAGTGTGTGGTGTTTGTTTGTGCGGTACTATTTTAGAAGCAAATCTACTCTAAATGCCTTTTCGAAACAAAACTATGCTATGATGCCTTTTCAAAGCAAATCTACTTACTTGGTTTTGCACAAAAATAAATTTGATCTATTGATTTTCAAAAGGGAAATCTAATTAATTGCTTTTGAAGGGAAATGACTGGAATTGAAACTAAGCTAGATGCTTTTGGAAGGGAAATGACTTGGAAGTAAATCTAATTAAATGCTTTGAAAGGGAAAGAGCATGAAGGAAAATTACAAGAATGGAATTTAACTAGCTGCTTGTGAAGGGAAATTGCTTGAAGGGAAATTGCTAGAAATAAATCTAATCTAGAAAGCAGATGTAAATTTAACTACAACAAACAGGAAGATGTGATTGTGTGGAACTTGTAGCCCAATAGGAAATATTAGCTTCAAAATAGAGGAAAAACAAAAGTTTTCACACAATACCTGCATCTAGGTGAATGTAAAAGTCTTTGGTGTACCCTCTGGTTCAAAACTATGTTAATTTGGAAGGTTCATACCTCGGGGTGCGAACCTATCTTCTGACAGGTGGTTCGCACACTGGTGTGCAAACCAAGATCCAAAGACTGGGCTAACTGATTTTGGGGTCTTGATGATGATTTTGAGGTTTTTGGAGTGTTTTAGCATAGGTACCTGCACAAAAAGTTCCAAAAACTCAATTTATGCTTAGCAAGATGACCAAAAACTTGAAAAGATATTGCATATACCTGAAGTAAGTAAATGGTAGAAAAGTAAGTTAACTATTGATTTACTGCACAAAAATACAAGGACACTTTAACCTTGCATACGCCGTGGCAAGAGATAATTTGTGGTCTAGGTATGAGGGCACGCAATCCCCGGGAACATGAGGCTCTTAACCTCCCCTGACTTACCTTGTCGTTGGTTGTGGGTGTCTGAACCAATACCTAGGTATCAAGTATCAAGTTTGAGGTAGATTGGGGAATTCACACGCCCAAGTGTGTACTCACTACTCTCTTTGGAGGCTCATTGGTGCACCAATGAACCTTTGATGGTTTGGCCTGAGATGTCTTTCAGGGCATTTTTTTTGGTTTGGGGTTTCTTCAAAGATGACAACTACCTACCATACAGAAATAGACCATAATTTTTGGTTAGAAGGTGATTAAGCTAATGCTTGGTGGGGGTCCCACCAGGCGTGCCAGAATGAAATGAACAAAAAGATGCTATAACACTTCATTCAACATTATAGAATCTACTGCATTTGTATTGAATTCATAAAAGAGGTTACACTATGATATCCTTTTACAAATTTTGCCTTGAAGGCTACAATGGGGTCTTCCCTAAGGAAGCCCTTTTAAAATTGGTACAAGCAGCAAGATCCATCTTTTTGAGTTCCTCAGTGTAGGTGGGCTTCTTGCTCATGAGCCACCACTTGTTGGATGTGTCCTTGTGCTTTGTTGGACCTATCAACCTACAAAATCTTGTTAGTGCATTGGGGGGTCTGCCTCAGTCAAACCCCATGTTTATGAAGACAAAAGACTCATTAATTGTATTCAAAACATGAAAATAACTATTAAAAACAACATAAAAACACTAAATTAAGCTATCCTTACCTTATCCGATGATTCTAGTGTTTGTAGCAGAGGTTCACACCTCGAGGTGTGAACCGGTCCTAGATCGGGTGGTTCACACACTGGTGTGCGAACCTGTCCTTTTTGTACTGAATCTGCAAATTAGTTTTTTTGGTTGTCTTGGAGTAGTTGTTTGTTTTATTTTTGTGTGGGTCACCTTTAGAAAGTGCACTTTTCGGAGGATTATCGACCTGTCTCAATCACAAATGAACTCCATGAAAGTGATAAATCAATTGCAATGGTTGTATGATGGTTATGTGATGGATGTGTAATGGATGCAAATGGTTGTAGTGATTTCGATAGAGTTTCGGTAAGCAAAAGTTGGTTGTTATGAAAATATGAAAATGGACTTCTATTTATAGAGTTGGCCAAGGTGAGAGAAAGGGGATGAGGTGTCCCCTGGGAGGTGGTAATGGTGAGGTGTCCACCAAAGAGGTGTCCCTTGAGGTGTCCTGGCTCATAAATGGGGTTGGGTGAGAGAATCCCTCACCCATCCACAAATAATGATGACTTTGCTAAAAATATCAATTTGGCATTAATGATCACCTTTTTGAAATATCTTTGGATTAAAAATTGCTTTTTAGGTGCAAAAGTCTCCATCTTTCATTTATGACCCAAGGGAATGTGAGGTGGAGAAATATCTGGGTGAGAGGTGGTAGGGCTAGGATAGGCTAGAATAGGTGAGGTGGAAGGCTAGGGTAGTCAAAGTAGACTAGGTGAGGTGGAGGGCCCAAATCAAATCATGATTAGATTTAATTAAGCATGTAATTAGCCATAAAGCATGTTTTGACCAAAATGTTGACTTTTGACCATAAAGTGCTTTTTGACCATGGTGGAGAATTCAACCTTAGTTGAGTTGGCATGAGGACAATTTGTAACTTTTAGGTGTCTACAACTATATTTATTTTCATTAGCTCAAGTTGTAGGTTAAGGTATTTAAACCTTGAGAATTACAGTTAGTGTTAGTGCTGATTTAGTTTATAAATAGAAAGAGTTATATTGTAGTTGGAATCATCTTTCATATTTGGATCTTCATCAGCTCCATTGTACATATGATACTTCACCCTCTTGAAGTGGCTAAGAGAGTTTTCCCTCTCCATGTGGCTAGCATTTGTATTGATTTGAATGTGGAATCTGATTACTTGCATGTATGATTTTTTAATATTGAATTTCAATTGATTATTCTCAATAAATGTTTATTGGTGTGCATTATGTAATTGTTACTTTTATTATTATACTTTTGGAAGTTATATAATTATACCAATTCCTTTCTTAAACATGTTCTTTATTCCAAATCCTATGTTGAGTTTAAGAAGGAAAATATTGACATGAATTAAATGAATCAACTAGATGCACATAGTAAAGAATGTAAAATCCGTGATGCAACATGATCCATCCCAAGATAGAAATTTAAATGTAAGATTCAAAGCCTTCCAAATGTTAAAAAGAATAAAATAACCCTTAATAAAAGGATGAGTGATATTAATATGTTTATATTGAAAGTTGATCTATGACCAACTGGCACTTGGAGAGGCTATATTAACATGATGCCAAAATAATATTTCTAGGGCTCAATCCAAAGAGATATTAAGTGATCTACTTGATCATCAAACGTACTCCTTACATGGATTGATCAACTAAACCCAAACCCTCCTTGATGGGCATTACATTGTAATACTAGAAAAATAGTGGTCATGCAAGAAGTATGATTGCATTGACACCAAAGGCTCTAATATATTACCTTTGTGAAAATAACATAATTTGTTTGACTGGGATCCAACAAGAATTGTAGGAGACACGTGGGATTCAACTTGATAATCCTATGGTGTAGAATGCACATTCATAAGGTATTATATAATACAACTAGGTTTCATTATTACCTCTCCATCCTATATTATTAATACCTTCTCCTAATACATGTTTTAAATTAATGCACCTTTATCTTTAACATTTATCTTATATCATTTTTTAAGAATAATTTTTTTTACCTCTCTTTATTTCCATCATTTCTATGACTAGAGTAGCTTTATATTTAATGATTTTATTATATTTACCATTTATAATTTAAATAGATCGAAGGTTTCTTTTGTTTTCAATATGAACTTAAATACTATTATGACTTCAATTAATTATTTTTCCAATATTCCATTTTAGTAATAGTAACAACACAAATCGCCTCAGTTTGTAATACCTTGCTGTCTTTTTGGGTGGGCCTCCCTTATGGAGATCGTTTTGTGCTTTAATTAGCTTCTGATCTTTCTTGTTGTTTAAGGTTGTGAGGCTTCCTTCAAAACCCTCTTTTAATATTAATACCAAAAAAAACACAGATCATAACAACAATAACTCTTCTTAAAAATAGAAATCTTGATTAACATATGAAAATAATTGAAAAGATTATTTTTTATAATATCAAAGAGTATGAGGAAATGTGCAATTAGACAGTCTTCTATATAAAATAAGACAATGAACAATAATTTTTATGTATAATATTATTAGGTAAACTTTAATTGGGAAAGGACCTTAACGATTTTAGGTGAATCTTGTTGATTATATGTGAAATCAATTTATTGAAAAAGGAAAGTTTAACTGTATATTAGAGATTGATAAGTCGAGGAGAAATTATTCCTTTGTATGTTACATGAATAACCTCCTGCCCTCGAATAAATATCAATTAAATATAATTTGAACCCATATGGTATGGTATTGGGTATATTATAGGTCCCACATGGTTGGCCATGCATATCTTACCAATTGCAGAAAACATATTTACTAAAGAGGTTTTCGAAAGTCCATTTGTTCATATTATTTTGAATATTAAAATGTATGAACAATTACCACATTACCTTGGGTGATCCTCTAAAGCTAAAAGGGATTCCTAAGTAGCAATTTTGATTTTGCATGTAATATTTATTTCCATTAATCTAGCATCCATGGGGCTTGGGTTGATCCTCGACCATTAGGACCCTAGTGTTATGGTATGAAACTAAGGCCTTAACGTAGAGGAAAATAAAATGATAAACGAAAGTATACTATTCAGACCAACTCTTCATATATTAACTGATCTAATAATAGCTTACTTCTCCTAATCCATAAAAACTATTTTAATAAGGTTGATTTCAACGAGTTATCCGGCTTTCAAAATGATAAGCTATCTTTCTATCTACAATTTTGTTAATATTTCCGGATTTACAATGAACACCTCAACATGGCGCGCGGCTAGATCATAGCATGTTTTAATAAATGGTGCTGTAATTAAACTATATCTACGTTTTCCAGCTTGCTTAAAAGAAAGCAGTCTTTTGTTTTTTTTAAACAACCTTATATTAAATCAGTTCGTGGTTTAATGCCAACGGAAAGAATAAAAGAATTCATAATTCGTAAAACAGGTCTACTAACTCTCTTTTACACATAATTAATCTAACAATTTCAGTAATTTTATACTCATCCACTCAAGAACAAAAACGTAAGTTAATGTAATCTTATACTTTACTCATAAATCATTAAATTCTCGTTCCTTGTGTATGTTTGACTTTACTCCAAACCTAAACATTATTACAGAATTCTAAGCTTATGATATTTATTCATTTAGGATATTTATTCATTTACTTTAATGATATTTATTCATTTAGGATATTTATTCATTTAGGATATTTAACAAATAAAAATATAAACTTAACTTTCTTCTAAGTTATTTTTTTAAAATAAAAAATATTACCTGAAGAGCTTAAACGATTATAACCAAATCCCTCAACGATAATAGAAAACGAATGAACTGCCCAAGGCAGTCTCCTAAATTTTCAATTTCATGGCATGAAAAGGAAAGTAATTAATTATTTAAAGGGAAAAAATTATAAGAGAACATTATAGAGATTATTTTTAAAATTCATTTAAAAATAATCATTACATTGTTTGAACACCAATAATAAACGCATTCAACTTTCACAATACTTTGACTTATCCAATCAACGGAGTTTCATCAGCAAATGAGGATTTTCATAAACCTGTTTATGAGAACAACTATTACAAAATTTCAAGAGTACTTGAAAAAAAAAATTGTACAGCTAGAGCTGGGCAAAATATCTTCACAATTTAGGTCGAGAAAGATCCTATTTTCAACCTAAAACACAGAAATAGGGAACCGTTCATAAAATTTGAAAATTCGAAGATGTAAAATTAAATCGGATTTGACACCATTTGACAGATTTTATCTGAAATCTTTTATCTTTTGCATCAATTACCGGATTTTATTTTACCCGTAGTTATTATCGGTACCTCGCGATTTGACTGCAGTTGTTTGAGAAGTTTTTGACACCATGATTTTCATTTAATGTGTTCCCGCCTTTCCCTCCATTACTAGCTCTATATATGAGTCCCTGATTTTAGTTTGATAGAGAAGAAGGAGCAAAAGAGGATATACACAGAGGAGAAGAAAACCAGAAAGAAGACTTCAAAGAGTGAGGAGCTGAAGTGGCAGTATTCAGACCCTTTTGTGATAGTTTATTCTGCAACAATGCAGTCTAACTTGCAGATGTTTGTAAAGCTTCTGGACAAAGAAGCATCTCGTGATAGGCTTTGTTTTAAAGCATTTTAATACTACAATTGTCGTAGCTTTCTACTTTAGTTAACATATGAATTATATTTATTTGTGCATATTTGAGATTTTGAATGATAGTTTTATCTTTGTGCAACCCGCAGTTTGAAAACCTTTGGCAGACCCAAACTAAACTTGGACAGATGTTTTATTTGTTTCTTGCGAAACTTTAAAGTTGGGCAAATAATTAGATTAATCCCACCGAGCGGATGTTAGCAAATGCCCACCAAAATTTCATTTAGCCATCCTCCATCCACTGCTCGGGTGGCACTATAGAGGTTGCATTCAGGCGGATGAAAAGATAAATTACCACCCACTTTCGGGTGGTACTTTCCAAAGTGGAGTTTGGATGGACGTAAGAATTATGGAGAAAATACTAAGGAGCCTACCAGCAAGGTTCGATTTGGTGGTGATAGTGATTGAAGAATTGAGGGATTTAACAATCCTCTCAGGAGATGAGCTCATGGGTTCTCTATAAACACATGAGTAGAGACTGAGTTGTTGATCTCAGTCCTCATTAGAGCAAGCGTTCAAGATGTAGATCTTATTTCAAGATATCAACAAAAGAGAAGAATCCCACCAAAATACCTCAAGTTCTCAAGGAGGAAGAGGACAAAATAATAGAGACAAGCGTGGAAGAGGCTAGAAGAGAGGAGGAAATTTAAACTCCAATAAAGGAGAGACTAGCTACAACTTCTATCAAGTAGGAGGAAGAGACAATGAAAGAAATCAACAAAGTGGATCAAACCAAAGGTATGATAAATCCAAGATCCAATGTTATTACTGCAAGAAGTTTTGTCACTTTAGTTATGAGTTTAGAAAGAAGTTGGTCAAAGATAACAAGCAACAAGCCTACTATACAAATGAAATTGATAATGTAGAGTGCAGAGATGTATGTGGGACAATGATGCTGACTTGTAGTGCTGATGAGAAAGGCCAAAAGAATACATGGTATCTTGACAATGGATGTAGTAACCACATGTTTGGAAATAAAGAAATATTCTCACAGTTTTATGAAACCATCAAATATGAGGTGAATATGGGGAAAAATAGCAAGGTATCTATTAGGTCCAAGGTGTAGACCAATTGGTTTGGCCAAACTTTGTAAGAAGCATGGAGGTCCAAGGTTCAAATATCGTGCCTCTCTAGACTAAATGCTAGTCCTTTTATTGGTGCTTTTAGTAGAGTAAAATGTTTTAAATTATTGTGGCATGGTGGTTATAAGGGAATATTGTGTGAAGATCTATGTGGTGGCTTTCAGGGTAGACAACATAGAATACTATGGTGGCTACAAAAGTTGGATAGTCTGCTTGGATTTGTGGCATCTACCGATTCCACCATGTAAATTCAAAAAACAATAGCAAGGTACCTCTCATGGTTAAAGGGAAAATTATTATCTGCAGCAAGCAAGGTGAAAGAAGACACATCCCTGATGTGTATTATATTCCCAGATTGAAACACAATTTGCTGAGCATTGGATAGCTTGTGTAGAGGGGGTACACTATGCAATTTAAAAATGGAGCCAGTATCATCAAAGACAAAGAGAATGGGCTCATAGAAAATGTGACCATGACAAAGAAAAAAATGTTTCCCCTATAGATTCAAAATGAACAGTATTCAACGACAGTCTTCCATTATTTCGCGATATCGTGACACTTTTCCTCTCTAGGTGCCTTTGCGCAGTCTTGTCGCGATATCACAACCTTTTTTCACCCTAAAGGCGGTCTTCATTTTTGTTGCGATATCGTGACACTTTTTCTCTCTGGGTGCCTTTGCGCAAACTTGTCGCGATATCGCGACATTTTTTCTCTCCAAAGGCGGTCTTCATTTTTGTCGCGATATCGCGACGCTTTTTCTTCTTGGCAGCAGGCTTCCACTTTAGTCACGATTTCGGGGCTCTTTTTCTTCTTCGACTGCGGTCTTCATTCTTGTCGCGATTTCACGACACCTTTTCTCTTCGGCAGTGTTCTCACTTCTTGTAGCGATTTCATGACTCTTTTTCTCGATCGGCTTCAACTCTGTAATTTGTCGCGATATCACAACACTTTGCAACATGTCACGATATCGCTACTTCTTCCCTTCTTCGGCTTCGGTGGTGTTTCTTATTACGATTTCACTACTTATTTTCTTTCTTTGGCTTCTACGGCGCTTCCTGTCATGATTTCGCGACATCACCATTTTGGTCGCGATTTCGCGACACCCTCCCTAGTGTGGAGGTTGACCAACTTTCTTTTCCTTTCTTCTTGGACCACCTCGGTCGATTTGGTTTTATTGTAATCTCTCTTGTACAAGGTTCAGGGACCTTTCAAAACCCTTTCCACCAATCAAAAAAAAATGAACAATTGTTTTCATTTAGTGCAATTGTGAAAGATGCTACATGGTTGTGGTATCTCAAATTCGGTCACCTAAGTTTTAGTGGCCTGAACTTGCTACACAAGAAATAGATGGTGAAGGGTTTACCCCTCATAGAGCAACCCAATCAAGCATGTGAAGGTTGTTTGGTTGGTAAGCAACACAGGGATACGTTCCCTACTAGACAGTCATGGAGAGCTTCACAACGATTGGAGCTGGTGCATTCCAATATTTGAGGTTCAATGCAAACCAACACATTTTTTGGTAACAAGTACTTCCCAAATTTTATAGATCATTTTATTTGGAGGAAATGGGTATATCCCATCAAACAAAATTTAGAATATTTTGATAAATTCAAGGAGTTCAAGGCTCTAGTTGAAACAAATAACGACTATTATGTGAATACTTTTAGAACAGATGGAGGAGGTGAATACATCTCCAATAAATTTCATAATTTTTTCAAAGCAAATGAAATTCAAAGGTAGTTCACATAAATATACACACCATAAAAAAAATGGTGTTGCAGAGAGGAAGAACAAAACAATAATGGAGATGGCACGAAGTATGCTAAAGGCAAAGGGATTGCCACATGAGTTCTGGGTATAAGTTGCATGTTGTGCAGTTTATCTACTAAATAGGTGTCCAATAAAGAGTGTGAAGGATAATATTTCTCAACAAGCATGAAGCAAAAATGGTCGACATCCGGGTCCCCCAAATTCTTAAATTCAAATTTTAAAAAAAGCCATTTTTTCCCAATGGAAAAAATTTATCGCTATGCATAATCTTGAATGTAAATATTATGTGTCAATTATATAAATATTTATTTAGATTTCAATTGGTTATTGGAATGTTAAAAGATACAACACAAGATTTGCAAACTTAGATATAGACATATACATACAAAATGATGATGTTGTTCATTAGAATTAATTGTTATAAACCTCCTTTTCTCATTCACAAAATTTATTACAATTTGCAAAAATATGAAATAAATAGCCACAATTAATAATTCATATAAATCAAAATAATACAAATGTGTAAATTCTTCAATGTCTTCAAATTATAATTCAAACCCTTAAGGTAGGGCAACACCATACAATGCTCCTTATTGGAAGGAAGCCACTTCTTATAATATCTAAATATGAAATCCTAACAAAACTATATTATTCTCTTTATATCCTCATTGTGAGTCTTTGCCTTTATTTTTAATGCCCAACTACCTACCACTCCCATGTATCCATACATGTGGGATAATTAGATCTAATTTAGTATTATAATATTTATCCAATATTATAATATTAAATACTTACATTGGGTACCTAACATTTCATCCCTCTTACAAAATGTTTCATCTTTGAACCATAAGAAGAGACTAAACAATATGATCTTCTAAGCATTGTTGTGAACTACTACTAATATTTTTCATCCATCCATCCCAATGAAACTTTAATTGGTGGTGGTCTTTGTTGATGTTGATATGTCCTATAATTTGAAGTTTTGGAAGTAATCCTTTGGTTCCATGTGTTGGAGGCATCTTTCTACTGGAAATAAATATCACTATTTTTTATCCACATGTGTTTGCTTTTGCCACGTAAGTATCCAATATTGGTCCCTATTGAGTTTTAATTTCACCCAATTGTGAAATTACACTCTCCCTTAGGGTTTGGATCTCAAAACCCTCTCTTGCAAAGAAGTTAACAAATAACTTCTTCAAGGTCTCCGCTATATTAACATTTACATATGTGTATTAGTAATCTCAAATAAAGATTTATCAATTTAATGCTTGGAACACCTTAGTGATTGCAAGTAACTGTAAACAAGGGGCAATGTTGGTTTATTTTACCATGCTACTTAAATGATTGTTCATGAAACCAAAATAAAGTAAATGTGAGTTGGCCCTCATATGACTATGATGTAGTGTCTTAATTCCTTTTATCTTGAGGGTTTTAAGGTAGATTTTATATTCCCTTATTAAGTGGGTTTTAATCAAGTTTCATATTGCATTAAAACCTACTTTTAAATCAATAAATGAAGATTGAATCTATCTATTAATGTAAATATTAAATGATAAAAAGACTCCTTGAATATGGCTTCTTATCATAAAGATAAAGATAGCTTTTCATGTGATTAATAAACTATCCCTCTTTTGTGAAATTGATTTTCAGAAAGAGATGATAATCTATTGCCTTAAAGTAAGGACTTTAGAATGTCATTTAATTATCCCTCTTTTATGAAATTATTTTCGTAAATAAAAATAACTTAATGCTTTAAAAACAGCCTATTAATGCAACATGTAAAATTACCCCCTTCAATGAAATCAAAATTTTCATGAAGAAAAGTTGCATTTATTGCTACACACATGGTAATTTGTGAAATGCCATAAAACATAACCCCTTAAATGAAATTGAAATTTTCATGAAGGAAATTTCTTCATAGGCTCATGCATGAAATATGAAACTGAAAAAATAAAATTTGGCCCAAAAATGCAAATTCTAAAATTTTGAATTTTTAAAATCTGCATTAAAAACAACAACTTTGATGAATTTTTAAAAATACGAAATGACTCTAGAGCAAAAATGTCTAAGTGTGTAATGGAAGTATGAAGTAAATTCTACGTATCAATGCAATTATTGGATTTTGATTTTTTTTGTAATTTTTATTTTAATGTCCAAAAAAAAAAAAAAACTGTAAAATAAAATTTGAAAAACAAAAAAATGAAAATCTGAAGTAAATTAAATGCTGAAAACACAGAAATTCAAAGCTCCATAAGTTTGATAGCACCCCATACTACAAAACTGAACATGTGAGAAGTTCATACATGCAACCTAGCTTATTCGACCCACAAATCTGTGCAACCGAAATAAACTAAGTGCTAGCTCCTAGGGTTCCAAAATAAATTTTTAGATTCAGACATTCACATGAAGTAACCAAAAAACAATTGCATAAACTTCACATACAAATCCAAAATCTAAAAGGGGAAAGATAATAGTTAAATCTCAGCATGCAGAAAAATCTCATTCTTTCTTGCTAACAAGACCTAAAATTTTTGAACAAAAGCTTGACATTAAAAATGTGTTTCCATTTTTTTACATCTCAAATCCGGCCTCCAAAAGGTCCAACCCCATTTCAATGGCTTGAATGGGTATTTAAAACCTTCAGTTTCCCTTCCACTTTGCCTTCCAACATTTTGTTTCAGTTTTCCTTCGTTTGGCTTTTTTCACTATTCTTTTCCTTCGTTTGATTTCTCTCGAAACGCTCTTTTTTTTTATTTCATATATTATAACACTTGATGCTATTTGGGTGTACTTTTATGAAATGCAAGCCCATTTACCAAAATGGGGATTGCATTTGTCTTATTATCCAATAAATTATTGGGTCCGCATGGGCTTTCATTGCATGCAAGCGAATTTAATTACTTCCTTTCGTTTTAATACCCTTCAAAGTAAAATGACTGTTTTACTTTATTTTACTTCCGTGGGGCTTATGCTTTCTTTGGATTAATAAAAATGTATCCTTTTTATTGTGATAGCTTATTTTCCCTTTTTTAAGCATGATAATGTTTGCTATCAAACAAGTCAAAGCTTCCGATCCATGCTGCCTGTCACATGTGATAGTGACCTCGTCCCTTAATATCTCCATAAGGTTACCCACAGTTAAATATATGATTCGTGAACATCAATCATTTTCCACTTTTGTTGTTTTGATCCATGTAGGCAGGGTCTGCCATACTTCCATTGATTTGCTTTTGCAGTTGCCAGGCCATTACACACATTGCTTTGCCAGAGTCCGTCACATTAGGTCCACCGTGGTCTTCATTTTTTGACTACCGTTACTCATTGTCTCACCTGTAAACTTCCCCCTTTTCCGCAGACATGGACCTATCCAAGATACATGCATGCGATATTAGTGTCGTCGACTCAGCACTTTGTCCAATCGATCGTCATCCCTTTGGCTATGTCCAACTATCCGCGATATCATTTGTGGCCACGCCACATCATCAAGTAGCTGCCACTATTTTAATATCACCGTCGCTTCTCATATGGGTTTACGGTGGTCCTCGCGACCAAATCAACACCACCACAAAATACCGCATATGTTATCGATCCCTGGTGAGAACACTGTGTAGGTGCATCATTGCTTGGTCTATGTAAACCATGAACAAGCGTGATGAACGTTGTCACCATCGTCTGGCACTTTATGCATGCGTGGTATTTTCGTGTGAGCTCCACTCCACTTCTCCTTCCTTTCGATGCGTAATAACCATTCTATTTGAGCGCTCTGCAAGAGTAAATGACAATAAAATTTCCTATGATTTTCTTTGTCACAATGTATCAAACTGTCGTGTCATTTCCCGAACAAGCCCAAAGTGGATCTTCCTCTTCATGACATCCTCCTACTCGAAGGGTTATGAAGCATGTTGTCGTTGCATTCATGTCAGACCACACCTTGCTACCGGGCTTGCATCACACACATGATGTCACCACCATTACACCCATCACTTTGACTGTCACCGGGTCTCCAACTACACTTAGTGTGTGAAACTCGCTACCCTCCTTCGAAGTTATGTCTGCCTGTCCTGCACATGGTGTTGTAGCTCTGGTGAAATTGAAAACACCTCCCATCGTTGCATGTGAAACATCTATATTTGGAGGGGTTTTAATTTAATTTTTTCTCTCCCTGCAAATGATCAAAATTTGAACGTTCCACCTACGCTTTAGCCAATCATCTGACATGTCCTCTATGTGAAACAAAATATCGATGCCCCTATTTCGTTCGACGAAACCTGCCTACGATATTTGCCACGTACTCTACTATGTAAGAGGGTCCATCATTGAATCCTCCATCGAGCTATTCCGATAAATCTGTGCCATTAACATAAGCCCTCTATGTCCGTCATGGAGCTTAACGGTCATTTAGTGGGTCCCCCTTTTCTAATTTGTCCTTTAGACACTATGCCCAACAAGACATCCACCGTGTGCTATCATCTTCAACAGTCGTAGTCGGGTGTTAATGCATCGCTCGGATTTGACATCTGCAACACTGGGTCGGTGGGTGTGTCGTCCAACTAATCTGTCAGCCATGGGTTATGGCTTGGGTCATGCTTTTGTGTTAGACACCTTCGATGGGCCCACTAATGACTTCCATGTCACCATTATTCACCTAATCTTAACATGCCTTAAACTCTACTCCGATCTATCGATATCGGTTATTCGAGTCTGAGTTGACCTATGCCATGTCAATTCATCTCGGTGTCTCTGCGTAACCTTCCTTCGCCGTGACCAGCACCTGTGTAGAAATTTAATCGTAACAAAATTAGACATTATAAAACAAAACAAAGGACTTTATTTGTTTGCCTTCATGCAATATATCATTTTAATATTTTCATATTTATCACTAAAAAATCTATACCCTAAATGTTTTCTTTATAAATTCATATATATAAATATCTATATATTACTTATTTATTTATTATGCTATTTTATTCTTATTATTATTGTTATTATCAAAATATATAGCATAATAATAATATTATTATTTATTTACTTTTATAAATTTATATAGAGAAAGGCATATATATAAATTTATATTTTATTGCTTTATTTTATTTATTTTTAATTTATTTATTATTTTTTTTTTATTTTTTAAGGAAAATGAATATCAACTTTAAAAGTTTCAATCTTTTAAGTTTTAAAATTAAAAGTAAAACTTTTATAATCCACTTCAAAATTACAACAAACAAAGCAATCCAAATTGAAAACCAACCAAGGAGGAAATGTGAATATCCATGAGTATTTCCACACTCAAAATGAATTCAAATACTCAAATATGCAAACTAAAAGAAACAAATGCAAGCAAATACTAAAGGACTAAGGTGACCTCAATCCACAAGCATCATCATAAAATAATTATTTGACAAAATAAATCCGATGGAGATCTTTGTGAGTCAAGGATATCAATCAAGATGCCCATATGAAATCTGTGAAGGACACCTATAAGTTGAAAATCAAACCAATAATTCCAATCAAAATTGAAGTAAAAAGGTGGGTTACCAATTCTCGGGGCTAGTTGTGGAGCAGACACAACAAATGGTGACTCTACTAGGAAGTGTTCGTGAGCACTTCGATAAGAAATCAACCTTTGAAAACACACAAAACCCAAATATTAGAGCTACAAGCATCAAAAAATATCCAGAGAATGAAAAATAGATGAAAAGACATGAACCATCAGAATCATTCAGCATCGACCCAGTTGTGCAAAGTGATTCATTCCTTATCCTTTGAAACCATTCAACCTTTCATCATCATTTTCACATGGGTGTTTGTCTTTATAATTTTTGCATAGGACATGCTATGGATAATTCATGTAGGATTGGGTGTATTGACATGACGCTATAATATGAACGACCAGTTTTATAGAAACTCAAATATTCGAGTATCATAAAAAAACACACTAAAACTTTCTAACCCTCTTAGGATCAAATGTGTGTGCAGTGAATTTATTTACCAAATCAAGATCTCAGTTATGAGCCCCTACAATCCAGACCCAGTGTGTGTGCAAGTAGACTCAAATATTTGGGGAATCATATTATCAATTTAAGTATGATGAGAATTTGACCCTATCCTTACTACTCTAATCTTTGAATTTATTACCTCACCTTGACTAAAATAGTTAAACCTGTTATGGATGAAACCACAAGGCTAGCCTATCCATTTGAACGGTCAGGGGTCTCACTTTTAAATGAGACATGTCACCACACATGATCATACTCCACTGCTAGTCAAACATCTATAGCCCCGGTGTAGGTTAGCCCCATAGTCCATGATTTTGCTTTTGATTTCTTGAATCTTGGGGATGACTACACATTCTTCTGAGCGGACATGTAGTATGATCCTTACAATCCAATAGTTAGTAGTGTGATGGAAGGAAACTTAGAGCTTTGGGAAATTTGATTCTCAACCTAGGTATGATGAGAATTTGATCCTATCCTTACTACTCTGACTTTGAGTTTCAAGTATTCCGAAAGTGGTGAAAGCTACTGTTTTATGGACTATGTTGCATGATAGGACCGACAAGAATAACTCTTTTTGGCTCACATTTTCTCCCAAGGATGGTTTTGACCATTTTACCCAAGATACTTTTAACAAGTGCAAATTGTGTTTGGTTCAAGAAAGTTTTGGCATCAGTTCCCTATCTCAAGATCTTCTTAGTGTATATTGTGCAATGATCCTAAGAGAATTTGACAAGTTTTTTAGTGATTGTCTTTGAAATATAGATGCAAGTGAGATGTAATGTTTATGCAATATGAAATGTACCATGAAATACGGATGAATGAGATAAAATATACAAAATATTTTGCCATAATTTGTAAAACTGACAACTTCACACATCCCAAGTTTCAAACAATATTCTTTTGGTGTGTTTGTGATACTCGTGGAGCCTTCTGCAATACAATTCAAATGCTTCATATTCTCCTTATATTATTTAACATTCATGAGGACATGAGTTGACATCTCACTCTAAAATACTAGAAAACAACCAAAACTTGGAAGCGAATGAATACAAAACACACAAATCGAACTTGCAAGCATAACAAAAACATTGAAACGCAAAAATGAACACAAAAACAAAAATCTATATACAAATGTACAATATGGTACAAGATGGTGCAAATCTTGGACTATCACTTTCTCGGATCCCAAAAATGATTAGCACATTTCAAAATACATATACCATGATAAGCATACCAAATTTTGTAGGAATCCAACAAGAACAAAATTAGTCCAAATAATGCAACCAACTTCAAATTGCGTCTCTCACCCCACCAATTTGATTTAGTTCCATTAATGATACCATAGGTGATATTAAAATCATTAAATTGATTAGACAACATTGATTTTTAATTGTTTCTTGTCTATTATTTAAAATATCAATTTCGCAACTCAATTCTGAATATAGAACCAATCTCTATTTTTCGAATATAAAATCTTGCAAACATGAGCCTACTTCTAAAATTTTTAAAACCAATTTATTATTCACATTTTTAGGCCAATCAAATTTATGTAAACATTTGCAAGTATCTAGGATATTTACTAAATGAGAATCATCATAAGTTTTTATCCTAGATTCCATTATTAATTATTGATGAATTTTATTTAGCAATTCAAGTGCATCAACTTCTTTTTCACTCATCAAATAATTATTATTAGAGATGTGATTAGAAATCAATTCAAGCTCTTCATTCACCTCCAATGACATTTCATCATAAACATCATTCATATTCAACAAATGGTCATACAAATTTTCACCTAAAGCTTGGATGCTTGGACACAAAAGGTTAGATTTTACCTTTTGCACATTTTTATTTACCAAAACTTGGTGAACATTTGCAATTTCCTCTTTTACCTCATGGTATTCATATTCTTCATTGATTACCTGTTCATCAAACATACCAAAATATGGTACCCAATTATAAACATGTCCATCCTTTTCAACCCTCAAATCTTGTTGGTCAAAGTGTATGTCAAGTAACCCATCTTCATGACCAATAATTTGAGTTGCTTCTAATAGATCAACTTCTTTGTCATTTGGTTCCAATTATTTGTTCACTACCCATGGTATCTCTTCATTTGAATCCTCAAAATAATCATGCAAACTTGTATCCGAATTTTCAATGAATTTATGTTCAACATGATCAAACTTAGAAACTGCCTCCATTATTGCAAATGTAAGATCTTCATATGATGTAGAAGTTTCAACATCCTGCATATCAAGAGGAATATAAGTTTCATCAATAGGGGTGTGAGAAAATAATACATCTTCATATCTTCCCCAACCATTGTAGAAATTATCATCCAAGTTCATGGGATGAAACTCTATGGTATTTGTGACATGATATTTTGATTCATCCATAAAATACTTTTCTTCTTGGTCCTTGGTAGTAGGATCATTATCATATTCCAAAATTTGATGATATTTCAACCCTTCTTCCAAAATATCTTCAAATTGTGTAGGAGTTATAATATATTTTTGTGATAAAGCGATTGTATTTCCTGCATATCAATTGATACAAAGGGTTCATTAGAAGGTTTAAAGTGAGCATACTCATCCAATTTCTTCCAAGAATCATAATGATCATCTTCCAAAATCAAGTTGTGATGCTCAACTATTTCTTCAACATCTTCCAATTCATCAACGTGCTTCTCATCAAATTCACCTTCACCTTCCTTAGATGGTTCAATAATTTCCAAAAGTGGGTTATTTATTGAATTCAAATTTGTAAGGCTATCATAGTCCAAATTTGTAACCCATGATTCAATTTCATCACAATTTTGAGGATGAAGAATCTCTTGATCATTAGTTTCAAGCATCTCATCGAGAGTGTCTTACAAGAACAAGTAGTGAAATTCTATCATATCTTTAAATTCATTTGTTGATTATATTCCAATTTCCCTTTTGCCCACTTCATTCAATTCAATGGTAGGTTATGTCCTATCACATATCTCAAATATGGTTGAATTTGGGACCCCCTTATATGAATACTCATGCATTTCTAGAAAGGAAATTATCTCTACACAATCCTCATTGGTGGATTTTGGCTTGGCAACATGCACCTCCTCTTGAACTATGTCTAAGGTGGTTGTAATATTTGGACATTAAAATTCATCCCCTCTATCATTCACCTTAGGTATCATTGGAGTCGAGGGTTCTATATTTGATGGTTGGTGTAAGTTGGCATCACTAACTACAAAAGAATAATCTCTCATGGGAAAAGAGTGTGCCTCTTCTTTCTCTTGCAAAACACATTATTTTTCTGCCATTTATAATACCTCATAGATTATGGCTAAATATGGGTGATCAAAAATTTCCCTTAATAATGTAGCAAGTTTGGGGGGTATGGCTCCCATGTATACTTCAATAGCTTCTTCTTCTGTTATGTTGTAATGTTCCAACACTTGAGCGTGCAACTCATGAAACCTCTCATTGAATTGACTCATGGATTCATTAGGTTCTTTCCAAATAGAGTCAAATTAATTTCTTACAACAATTGGGTCAACTCGATTTTCCACATGGTTAAGAAATATTGCTTCTAATTGAGCCCACGAAGTGATGGAACCTGTAGGTAGATTACTAAACCAATCGTGAGCAATTTTATCCAATGTGTATGAAAATAGCTCACATCCAACATCTTCATGTATTATTTGCCACAAATGCATATAGTGTTTGAATGCCCAAATGTGTCCTTCAGCTGATTTAGTTCACTCATCATCCATAGGTACCTCGTGCAAAGACCCAGGTATGTTTAAAGGACTACTTGCCATCATTGGAGTGAATCTTGCAATAGTCAATGAGATACAACTTTAGCACCAATTTTGTTAGTCAACTAAAAATATTTTGCAACTAAGCATGAAATGACTAACAAATTTTAAATGAGTGAACCACAAAGATCATCATATTAGTATCAATACCAAGATATGCATCAATTAAATCATGACATGAAAGAACATTCTCAAATTTACCAAAAGGTTAGTATTAACACATCATCAAATAGAGAATGTTAGAATCAATGAAAGTTATCAACAAAATTTCATTAGTCAAGACCAATGCCTTTGAATAAATATTTCAAGTAACATGAACAATTTAGCATCTAAATAACAATAGAATAAATCGACTCAAACCCTCTTAGTTCCCAAAGTGTTGAGTGATAAAATATTACCAAAGATGCTAATGAAATGAACTTGAAATATTTAGTAATTAAAACTCTCAAAGTTACACCGAATCACATCATTCATGTATGAACAATCCAAAAGCATTATATCAATAAAAACCAATGCATGAATTTCTTAATATAAATAAGATAAAGTAAACCAATTCAGGCCCTCCTTCTAGCACCAAAATTTTAAGTGTTAATTTCATCCTATTGTGAAATTATACTCTCCCTTAGGGTTTGGATCTCAAAACCCTCTCTTTAAAAGAAGTTAACAAATAACTTCTCCAAGGTATTTGCTATATTAGCATTTGCATATGTGTGTTAGTAATCTCAAATAAATATTTATCAATTTAGTGCTTGAAACACCTTAGTGATTGCAAGCAACTGTAAACAAGGGGCAATGTTGGTTTATTTTACCATGCTACTTTAATGATTGATCATGAAACCAAAATAAATTAAATGTGATTTGGCCCTCATATGACTATGATGTAATGTCTTAATTCATTTTATATTGAGGGTTTTAAGGTAGATTTTATCTTCCCTTATTAAGTGGGTTTTAATCAAGTTTCATCTTGCATTAAATCCTCCTTTAAACTAGTAAATGAATATTAAATCTATCTATGAATGTAAATTCAAAATGATGAATAAGCTCCTTTAATATGGCTTTCCATGTTATTAATATACTATCCCTCTTTGGTGATATTGATTTTCACAAAGAGATGATAATTTATTGCCTTAAAGTAAGGACTTTAGAATGAAATTTAATTATCCCTCCTTTATGAAATGATTTTCATAAAGAAAAATAATTTAATGTTTTATAAACAGTATTTTAATTTAACATGTAAAATTACAACCTTCAATGAAATCAAAATTTTCATGAAGAAAATGTGCATTTATTGCTCCACACATGGTAATTTGTGAAATACCATAAAACATAAACCCTTCAATGAAATTGAAATTTTCATGAAGGAAATGTCATCATAGGCTCATGCATGAAATCTGAAACTGAAAAAATTAAATTTGGCCTGCAAATTTTGAAACTTTGAATTTTTAAAATCTGCATTAAAAACAACAACTTTGATGAATTTAAAAAAATACTAAATGACTCCAGAGCAAAAATGTCTAAGTGCATAATGGAAGTATGAAGTAAATTCTACGTATCCATGCAATTATTTTTGGATTTTGAATACTTTTAAATTTTTAATTTAATGTCCGAAAATTAAAAAAAAAATCTGTAAAATAAAATGTTGAAAACGCAGAAATGCCAAGCTCCATCAGTTTGATAGCACCCGGTCCTACAAAACCAAACATGTGAGAAGTTCATACATGCAACCTAGCTTATTCGACCCACAAATCTGCATAGCCGAAATAAACTAAGTGCTAGCTCCTAGGGTTCCAAAATAAATTTTCAAATTCAGACATTCATATGAAATAACCAAAAAATAATTGTATAAAATTCACATGCAAATCCAAAATCTTAAATAGGAAAGATAACAATTAAATCTCACATGCAAAAAAATCTCATTATTTCTTACTATCAAGGCCTGAATTTTTTGAACAAAAGCTTGGCATTAAAAACGTGTCTCCATTTTTTTAAATCTCAAATCCTACAGCCGCTAGCCTCCAAAAGGTCCGCCCCATTTCAATGGCTTCAATGGGTATTTAAAATCTTCAGTTTCCATTCCACTTCGCCTTCCAACGTTTTGTTTTAGTTTTCCTTCGTTTGATTTCTCTCAAAACATTTTTTTTTTTTTTTTTCATATATTATAACACTTGATTCTATTTGGATGTACGTTTACAAAATGCAAGCCCATTTCCCAAAATGGGGATTGCATTCATGTTATTATCCAATCAATTATTAGGTCCGCGTGGGCCCTCATTGCATGCAAGAGAATTTAATTGCTTCCTTTCGTTATAATACCCTTCAATGTAAAATGATTGTTTTACTTTATTTTCCTTTTGTGGGCCTTATGCTTTCTTTAGATTAATAAACATTTATCCTTTTGTTGTAATAGCTTATTTTCCCTTTTCGAAACATGATAATGTTTGCTATCAAACAAGTCGAAGCTTCCAAGCCATGCTGTCTGTCACATGCGACAGTGACGTTGTCCCTTAATCTGTCCATAAGGCTACCCACAGGTAAATATATGATTCGTGAATGTGAATAATTTTCCATCTTTGTTGTTTCGATCCACGTAGGCGGGGTCCACCATACTTCCATTGATTTGATTTTGTAGTCACCAGGCCATTACACCCATTGCTTTGCTAGAGTTTGCCACATTATGTTCACCGTGGTCTTCATTTTCTGATTGTCGTTACTTGTTGTCTCACCTACAAACTTTCCCCTTTTCTGCAGATATGGACCTATCCAAGATACATGCATGCGATATTAGTTTCGTTGACTCAGCACTTTGTCCAACCGATCATCATCCATTTGGCTATGCCCAACTATCCGCGATATCATTCGTGGCCACGCCACATCACCAAGTGGCTACCACTATTTTAATTTCACCGTCGCTTCTCATATAGGTTTACGGTGGTCCTCGCGACCAAATCAACACCACCACAAAATACCGCATATGTTATCGATCCCTGGTGAGAACACTGTGTAGGTGCACGAGTGATTGATCTACGTAAACCACGAACAAGTGTGATGAGCATTATCGTTATCGTTCAGTGCTTCCCGCATGCGTGGTATTTTTGAGTGTGGGCTCTACTCCACATCTCCTTCATTTCGATGCATAATAACCATTCTATTCAAGCGCTCTGTAGGAGTAAATGACAACAAACTTTCCCATGATTTTCTTCGTTGCAATGTATCAAACTACCACGTCCTTTCCTGAATGAATCCAAAGTGGATCTTCCTCTTCATGACATCCTCCTACTCGGAGGGTTATGGGGCATGTTGCCACTTTATTCATGTCAGACCACACCTTTCTACCAGGCTTGCATCACACACACGATGTCACCACCATTACATCCATCACTTTGACTGTCATCGGGTCTCCAACTACTCTTAGTGTGTGAAAATCGCTACCCTCATTCAAAGCTACGTCGGCCTATCCTCCACATGGTGTTGTAGCTTCGGTGAAATTGAAAATACCTCCCACCATGGCATGTGAAACATTTATATTTGGAGAGGTTTTAATTTAATTATTCCTCTTCCTACCAATGACCAATGTTCGAACGTTACACCAATGCTTCGCCTAATCATCTCACATGTCCTCTATGTGAAACAAAGTATCGATGCCCCCATTTCGCTCAACAAAAATTGCTTACGATATTCACCACGTACTCCACTATGTAAGAGGGTCCATCATTAAATCCTTCATCGAGCTATTCCAGTTAATCTACGTCGTCAACGTAAGCCCTCTATGTCCACCGTGGAGCTTTCTGGTCATTTCGTGGGCCCCCCTTTGCTATGCTGTCCTTCAGACACTGCGCCCAATAGGACATCCACCATGTGCTATCATCTTCAATAGTCATAGTCGGGTGTTAATGCATCGCTCGGATTTAACGTCCGCAACACTCGTTCGGTGGGTATGTCGTCCAACTATTCTGTCGGGCGTGGGTTATGGCTTGGGTTATACTTTTTTGTTAGACACCTCCGATGGGCCCACGACTGACTGCCATGTCACCATTATTCACCTAATCTTCACATACCTTAAACTCTACTCCGGTCTGTCCACGTTGGTTATTCAAGTCTGAGTTGGCCTCTGCCATGTCAATGCATCTCGACGTCTCTGCGTAACCTTCGTTCGCTGTGTCTAGCACCTACGTATGTGACCAACACCTGCGTAGAAATTTAATCGTGAGAACATTAGCCATTATAAAATAAAACAAAGGATTTTATTTATTTTCCTTCATGTAATATATCATTTTCATATCTATCATTAATATATATATATACCCTAAATGTTTTCTTTATAAATTCATATACATAAATATCTAAATATTACTTATTTATTTATTCTTCTGTTTTATTCTTATTATTATTATTATCAAAATATATATAATAATAATAATAAGAGTATTTATTCACTATTATTTATTTACTTTTATAAATTTATATATAGAGAAAGGCATATATATATATATATATATATATAAATTTATATTTTATTGCTTTATTTTTATTTTTTATTTTTTATTTTTTTTATTTTAAAGAAAATGAATATCAACTTTAAAAGTTTCAATCTTTTAAGTTTTAAAATTAAAAGTAAAACTTTTAAAATTCATTTCTAAATTACAACAAACAAAGCAATCCAAACCCAAAACCAACAAAGGAGGAAATGTGAATACCCGTGAGTATATATACACTCCAAACGAATTCAAATACTCAAATACACAAACTAGAAGAAACAAATGCAAGCAAATATTGAAGGACTAAGGTGACCTCAATCCACAAGTATCATCATAAAATAATTATTTGAGAAAATCAATCCCATGGAGATCTTTAAGAGTCAAGGATATCAATCAAGATGCCCGTATGAAATCTATGAAGGACACCTATAAGCCGACAATCAAACCAATAATTCCAATCAAACTTGAAGCAAAAAGGTGGGTCCCCAATTCTTGGGGCTAGTTGTGGAGCAGCCACAATAGTTCTTTTGTTCCTTGATGTTGTTCAACAACTTTGATAACTAGAGTTACTATTTATTTTTGCCAAATATTTTCATATTTGGTACCATTTTGTTTCCATGTATTAATATTTTTGCCTTAAGCCATACCTCTAAAATAGTTTTCACTCTTGGTGTTGAGGGTGGCGATATGTTGCAACCTTAACCTGATGTTTTTTTAGTTATGATTGTTCAGTATTTTGTTCTTTTCTTTTATGTCCCTTTGTCATGCTTCCATATTTTAGTTTGTCCTTGGCCTCTATTTTTTCTTTAATTTCTATTAGTGCCTCCTCTTTCACATCCATTTTAGATTCTTTTTTTTCAATTTGTTTATAGAAATAATAATATTTTATCTCTAGATGCAACAATGAACTTAAAAAATAGAATTCTTAAAATAGAATAGATCCCTCTAACCACTCTATGGCTTATTTGATACCAATGATATGATTTTTCAACTTATTATATACCTTTTCTTTCTATCATGTCAATTTTATTAATTTTTTTTTGTTCCTCTAGAAGCTTGTTTACCTCTTCTGTCAATTTCTTCATATTTTCAATATTTTCTACATAGACTTTCTTGCTTCCTTTAGTATGTATACTATCATCCTTCTCTTTTTCTTTTTCTATTTTTCATAAATTATTTGCTTGTTTATTTCTTCTACATAGTTGTTGGTATGCCTATTTATTTTGTTTATTTTTTCTATGCATTGTAGAAGATAGATTTTTTTGAATACTATTTGACTCCTCTGACATCCAAGTTGTGCTTCCTTATGTCTACACACTATCATCATTGTATTTTCCTTTTGCTAATTGTGCAAATTAACTCTCTTTGAATTTTCTTTTGTTCTTTTTTAGGGCTATTCATTTCTTCTACATAGCCTTTGATGGTGACCTTCAAACTAGTTATGTTGTTATATGGGTCCCATTGACTCAAAAATGCTTGCTCCATTTTATCCCAAGTGTAATTTTATTTTTTCTTAATAAAACTTACCCACCAAGAAAGAGCTTCTTTGTCTAAAAATATGCCAAGGTAGGCTTTCCAATAATCATCATCAAAATATAGATATTTAAAATTCATCCACCATTCTTGAACATCAATATATATATATATATATAGTGAATATTGACAACTCCATGATCTCAAATCTAAAAAAAAATTGAAACTTAGATTTTTTTTAATGAAATGACTTCAAATTGGGGATTTTTTTTTTTACTGTGATCAAACTATGAACTTCTCTCTCTATTTTTTCTTAACAAACTACAAATTTCAGACTACTTCCAAACTATATATTTTTTTAAACTATTACCAAACTACAATTTTGTTTTAAATGAACTACTACCAAATTACAAACTAGGTATTTCAACCCTGCTACCAAACTGAAACACATACTTTGCAGATTTTTTAATACTAATAACAATTTGCTCTATAAACTATTTTTTCATTGATAATAACTTGCCCTGTAGATTGGGTACTTTATACACTCAAACTAACACAAATAATGGTTTGCTCTAAACATAATTTTTTTCTCTAAAATTAACTTACTGTATAGCTTTTTATTTTAGCAATTGTTACTGACTACAAACTTTTCTTTCTTTGGTTTGACAAATTATTATCAAATACAAACTTGTTTTTTATACTTGTAATTATATGATGTATTGAACTTGTGGAACAATTGAAGTTGTTGTTTATGGTTGTATGAAAATTATGTGAATATTATGACAACAAACTAGGCCCTAGACTTTGGATTTCTATTGGCTTAAGGTAAATATCACTAGCCACAAAGGTTTTATAAGTGAGTATCATTCTTTAAGCATCAACAATATTTGCCTAAGGAATAATGGTTGAGAAAACAACCATGATTTTAACTCTAAACAACTCTTTGTACACTCTCATAGGATAAACATATTACTAATAGGGTGTGGAACCACTAACCCTTTTCATTGGAAACACACTCAAACCAATTACTCTAAGGTTCCTGGGATGCTCCCCAAAATGAGTTGGACAATTATTAGCCCAAGTACATCCCCCAATTAAACGGTCAAGACTTATACACAATCCTACAAAAGGTTAGTAGCCTAACATAGGTGCTTATTAAGAACTAAGACTTCTGCAGTTGAACTTGACCTTAGAATATCAATTGGTATTGAAGCTTCTACAATAAAATATGATCCTATAAAGTGTTCTAATATAACTTGTTATAAATATCCTTTTATCATTCATAAAAATTATTACAATTTACAAAAATATGAAATAAAAAACCACAATCAATAATTCATATAAATAAAAAAATACAAATGTATAAATTCTTGAATATCTTAAAATTTTAATTCAAACCCGTAAGATAGACCAACACCATACAATGTTCCTTACTGAAACTAAACCACTCACAATATCTCAATATGAACTCTTAACAAAATAATATTATTGACTTTATCTCCTTTCTATCTATGAACCTTTACCCATATTTATAATACCAACTACCTAACACTCCACGTATCCATGTGAAATAATTATATACAATATAATATAATATTATAATATCTATACACTATTATAATATTAAATACTTATTGTGTACCTAATGTGACCAAATAAAAAGTTTGAATTTTGGGGTAGTCGTTTGTCTCAACGATGTGTCCAAAAAAGGCTAGAATATGACATCTCCATCCCACATACTATAATACTATTTAGGAACATAAGCATTGCACCATTAGCTGAAGGAATTATTAGCTCTTTCACTCACCTCCACCATGCTCTCCTCCCTTCAAACTCCCATTGAATTGGATCTCCCAATAGTAGACGTGTCACAATTTCCACAAGAATTTGATGAATAAGAACTCAACTACCTCCAATATCATCATGGTGTAGTGGTTGTGAGAGAATATTGCAAAGAATATGGGTTTTTCAACATAGTTAACCATGAAATACCAATATATCTTCTCCAAAATGGTGAGTCTACCCCTTGCCAACTATTTTCCATACCTGTAAAATTCAAATACAGAGCCACCACTTCTATGTTGGAGATTAATCCAAATTTCATTGTCGCATTTATTATCTCTGATAATGTTTTGGTGAACCTCCATTTGGTAATGTTGGTTGTATGCATAAGTATATAGGCTAATTAATATATTTTATTGTTCTCTCTACAGATAGATATAGATGTATTCGAGAGGCTTCTTTGCACAGCCATAGAACTGCTCTTTCTCGAAGCTTCTTTGTTTTTTGTAACTATGAATCCTCCATGTATGTATTAGGTATGTTTTTGTTGAAGTAATATAGAAAAATAGGGGTTTATTCAAAAATTTGCAGCAACTTTTCTAGATTCCCGTTTCATTTGCTCTATTCTGCTATTTGCTCTGTTCTATTTTGTCTTGCACTTGTTTCTATTGTTGAATTATTTTACAGGATCTCGATTTTTGGAGGCTTCATAGCTGTTATGGCATTGAGTATATTGTCAAATGTTTTAGGTACTTAACATAAAATTGGTATCAGAGCATCAAAAACAATAGAAGAAGCATTTTTCTTGCCCACCAATTTTATCAGTTTGGAATGATATTGATGGAAATATTGAAATTATTGTATTAAAGATATGGCATTATAAAGTTGTGTTGTATGATCATAAAAACCTGAGGCTCTAGAAGTAAATTTTACATGGATGAGCAAATTTTTACTAGAGGCCTGAGAACTAAGGGAGGCAAGTGGGAAGCTTGTAAACCCCAATGTTTCAGCAACATAGTCAGTGGCCAATGTTCCATCACAAAACCTTCCAATGGGAGCATGGGTGTCAAAATAAGAGCGTAGATATATTGGAGAGAGGAAGCGAAGAAGGAAGGAGGATCAACAAGGCCCATGCGTATATCAGGAAGCCTCAAGAATTCAAAGGAGCACGCCGAGAAGTTTAGCAGAATAGCCAAATGCGAAGTTTGTTTTTCATCAAAAAATAGGACACTGTGCACTCACGGATTTGCATGTGCACTCCATTTTAAGGGTTTGACTGTTGTGTGAAGCCAACCATTTATTTTTAGACCTGGTCATTGGTTTGAGAGAGTTTAGTCTTTTGTAAGCTTGCATAGCTTCAAGGAGTTTGCACCAGAACAGAATGGCTGCAAATAACAATTCTCTGCAACTGCAAATCCCACGATTCAATGGCAAAAATTATGATTTTTGGAGCATCCAGATGAAAATTTTATTTGGGTCTCAGGATCTTTGGGAGCTGGTTGAGAATGGATATGCAGAACCAGCCAATGCAGTAGTGTTGAATACCCTTTCTCAAGCTGAGAAAGATGTGTTGAAAGAAAATAGAAAAAGGGACCAGAAAGCCCTATTTTACATCATGCAGGGAGTTGAAGAAACAATATTTCCAAGGATTGCAACAACAACCAAATCAAAGCAAGCATGGGATATATTGGCAAATTCCTTCCAAGGCATAGATAAGGTAAAAATGGTGAAATTACAGTTGTTAAGAAGAGAATTTGAAGGACTACAAATGCATGAAAATGAGTCCATGAGTGAGTTTTTCACCCGGACAATGGGTATAATTAATCAAATGAAAATGACTGGTGAGAATGTTGAAGAACAAAGAATTGTTGAAAATATTCTGAGGAGTTTTCCAGCAAGATATGATTCAGTGGTCATTGCAATTGAAGAATCCAAAGATTTATCAACTCTTTCAGTGGATGAGTTAATGGGCTCTCTACAAACTCATGAGCAAAGGCTGAATCGATCTACACAACCATTGGAACATGCATTCAAATCATAACTCTCATTAAAAAAGGAAGAATACCAACAAGGATCTTCAAGATTTCATGGAAGAGGAAGAAGAGGGCATAATTACAGAGGTAGAGGAGGTAGAGGCCTTGGAAGAGGAGGAAGAACAAACTTCACAAACAAAGAAGAAAGCAGCAACAATTATTCTCATTCAAGAGGTAGAGGCAGCAACAAATATCAGCAAGGAGACTCAAATCCAAGGTATGACAAATCCAAAATTCAATGTCATTATTGCAAGAAATTTGGGCATTATATTCAAGAATGTAGAAAAATAATGGCTAAATAAAACAAGGAACAAGCTCACTACACAGATGAGAATGTAGAAAACTTAGATGCATGTGAAACAATAATGTTAACTTGCAATGTTGCTGAAGAAAATCAAAAAAATGTATGGTATCTTGATAGTGGCTGCAGTAACCACATGTGTGAGAATAAAGAAATCTTCTCAAACCTAGATGAGTCTATCAAATCTGAAGTTAAAATGGGAAACAACAACAAAATACCTATCATAGGAAAAGGGAGGATTCTAGTTCACACAAAACAAGGAGATAAGAGACATATTCCTGATGTTTTCTACACACCTGGGCTAAAACATAACTTGCTTAGTATTGGACAACTTTTGGAAAAGGGGCATACAATAAAATTTAAAGATAGAGCTTGCATTATCAAGGACAAAGAAAAAAGGCTCATAGCAAAAGTGGGGATGACAAAAAATAAAATGTTTCCTTTGAAAATCCAAACTGAAATGTTGATGTCTTTCAATGCAATTGTGAATGATACTACATGGCTATGGCATCTTAGATATGGTCATCTAAGTTTTTGTGGTCTGAAATTATTGCACAAAAAGGAAATGGTAAGAGGATTACCTCTAATTGAGCAGCCCAATCAAGCATGTGAAGGTTGCCTTGTAGGTAAACAACATAGGGACACATTTCCCTAAAGGAATTTATTGGAGAGCCTCAAAACCATTGGAGCTAGTACATTCAGACATATGTGGGCCTATGCAGACAAATTCACTTGGTAATTATAGATTTTTCTTGACTTTTATAGATGACTACAATAGAAAAACATGGGTATTCCTCCTCAAACAAAAATTTGATGCATTTGATAAATTCAAGGAATTCAAGGCCTTAGTTGAAAAACAAAGTGGGCACTATGTAAAGACTTTAAGAACAGATGGAGGAGGTGAATACATCTCCAATGAGTTCCTTAATTTCTGCAAAGCAAATGGGATTAAAAGACAACTCACAACTAGATATACACCACAGCAAAATGGTGTTGCCGAGAGGAAAAATAGGACCATTATGGAGATGGCTAGAAGTATGATGAAATCAAAAGGATTACCAAATGAGTTTTGGGCAGCAGTTGTAGTATGTGCAGTCTATATCCTCAATAGGTCTCCTACAAAGAGCGTGAAGAACATGATCCCACAAGAAGCATGGAGCAATAAAAAACCAAGTGTAGCCCATTTGAGAGTTTTTGGGTGCATAGCATATGCACATGTTCCAGAAGAGAAAAGAAGCAAACTTGATGATAGGGCAAAAAAGTGTATTTTCATTGGGTATAGTGAGGAAGCAAAGGCCTATAAATTGTATAACCCCATTACAAAGAAGTTGGTCATAAGTAGAGATGTAAAATTCTTAGAAAATGAAGCTTGGAATTGGGATTCCAAGACTGGTCAACAAAGGACAACAAGCTTTGATTCCACAGATTTGAATGATGATAACATAAATCAGCCTACAAACAATAATACAAATGTTGGCAGCAGTCCTTCTTCATCAAACTCATCACCGGTTGCAAGGATGAGGTCAATTTCTTCTTTGATGAGAACTCCAACAAAGACTAGGAGCTTGCAAGAAATTTATGAGGTAACTAGCAATCAAGTAGAAGATGAAGAGCATTCAAATTTTGCTTTATTTATTGAATGTGATCCTATTTCATTTGAAGATGCAATTGCTGATAAGAAATGGGTAAAAGCAATGAATGATGAAATAGATGCCATTGAAAGAAATCAAACTTGGGAACTTGTTGATCTTCCAGCAGGTAAGAAAACAATAGGAGTGAAATGGGTGTACAAAACCAAATTTAATGCTCAAGGTGATGTTGAAAAACATAAAGCTAGGTTGGTTGCAAAAGGTTACAAACAAAAATCAGGTATTGATTATCATGATGTGTATGCACCTGTAGCTAGGCTTGACATAGTAAGAATGATATTAGCTTTGGCAACCCAAAAAGGATGGCAAGTATATCAAATGGATGTTAAATCTGCTTTTCTTAATGGAGTACTAGAAGAAGAAGTTTACATTGATCAACCACCTGGTTATGAGATGCAAGGGCAAGAAGGTAAAGTATACAAACTCAAGAAGGCCTTGTATGGACTAAAACAAGCACCAAGGGCATGATATAGTAGGATTGACTCCTATTTTCTAGAAAATGGCTTCACAAAATGTCCCTATGAACACACCTTATATATAAAAAACAATGAAAAATGAGAAATGATTATTATTTGTTTATATGTAGATGATTTACTTTATACTGGCAATTGCAAAGTGTTGTTTGATGAATTTAGAACTGCAATGAAAACAAAATTTGAAATGACTGATATGGGCTTAATGAAGTACTTTCTTGGAATTGAAGTTAAGCAATCAACAATTGGTATCTTCATTTCACAAAGAAAATTTGCAAGGGATATTTTGAAAATATTTGGCATGGAAAATAGCAAACCAGCTAGTACCCTAGTTGCTACAAATCTGAAATTGAGCAAGGAGGACAGCAACACAAAAGTAGATTCAACTTTCTACAAGAGGTTAGTTGGCAGCCTTATGTATTTAACAACCACTAGAACGGACATTACATATGCAGTAAGTTTGATTAGTAGATTCATGGAAACTCCAAAACATACTCACTTGCAAGCAGGAAAAAGGATACTAAGGTATGTCAATGGAACCAAAGACCATGGAATATTTTATGCAATTGGAAAACAACCCATTATTGTTGGATATACTGATAGTGATTGGGGTGGTAGTATTGATGATCGAAAGAGCACTTCTGGCTACATTTTTCATCTTGGATCAAGAGCAATTTCTTGGTCATCCAAGAAACAACCTATTGTTGCACTCTCCACTGCTGAAGCAGAGTATGTTGCCACCACATCAACTGCTTGTCAAGCAATTTGGTTGAGAAGAATATTAGGAGAGTTGAATCATAAACAAAAAGAGGTAACTCAAATATTTTGTGACAACAATTCAGCTATTGCATTATCCAAGAATCCAGTATTCCATGGGAGAAGCAAGCACATTGACCTCCGATATCACTTCATAAGAGAGATGGTTAAAAATAATGAAATTGAACTCTTGTTTTGCAGGTCTCAAAATCAGGTTGCAGATATTTTTACAAAGCCTTTGAAAGCGGAAGATTTCAAGAAGTTCACAACAATGTTAGGTGTAAACAATTTTGAGAAATTTAGCTTAAGGGAGGATGTTGGAGATTAATCTAAATTTCATTATTGCATTTATTGTCTTTTCACAATTTTTGGTGAACCTCCATTTTGTAACGCTGGTTGTATGCATAAGTAGATAGGCTAATTAATATATTTCACTGTTCTCTCTACGGATAGAGATAGATGTATTAGAGAAGCTTCTTTGCACCGCCATAGAACTGCTCTCTCTCGAAGCTTCTTTATTTTTGTATGTATGAATCCTCCATGTATGTATTCTGCATGTTGTTGTTGAAGTAATATAGAAAAACATGGGTTTATTCAAAAATTTGCAGCAGCTATTGTGAGTCCTGTCTCATTTGCCCTGTTCTGCTATTTGCTCTGTTCTATTCTGTCTTGCGCTTGTTTCTGCTGTTGAATAGTTTTACAGAGTCTCGATTTTTGGAGGCTCCATAACTATTGTGGCGTTGAAGACATTGTCAACTGGTTCAGGCCATTAACATCGACTACGTTCGTAGGGATTCGTTTAAGAGCTTATGCTTACGTAATTCAGATTCAATTCGCGAAATATCGGACAGGATATGGCCCGAAGGAAATTCAACGTCCTGCTATACAATCCTTTTTTTTTTTTTCGCTCTTAATTAACCGAAGAAAGTTGATTATTATGATTGATTGAGTCACTGTGTTGCGTGGCAGCGAGGCGTTTCGAAACCTTATGGTGCATCTGCAAGCTCTCACATAGAATATCTGTAAAATTATTTTTGCGAGCCTTGGTTTGAACGCGAAGGCTTTCTACCGTTCTGATTTTGAAAGCTGCCTTGCGCGTCTGCGTATAAATACCTATTCAAGTGACGGAAAATCTATAGAGGAGGAGGTTTTGTTTCCTCATACTGATCTGGACTGCCTTACTATCCTTTACCAAGATAATATGGGGGGCCTTCAGATTCGATCAAAGGAAGACAAGTGGTTGAACGTGCAACCTGTGGCGTACTCTTTTGTCGTCAACGTCACTGGCTCCATATAGGTGAGAAATTCCTCTTAAGCCGACCGTTATTATAATGCATTTCTGAGTATAGATTTGAAGGTATTGTGGGTCGAGTGCAGGCATGGACCAACGGACGGTATCGTTGCGCAGTACATCGGGTTGTTTACAAAGGGTGGAAGGAAAGGATATCGATTGCATATTTTCTGCGACTTCTTAAGGACCAAGAAATTTGGCTCCTACAGATCTTGTGGACGGTGATCATCCACGGCGTTACAGGCCTTTACATACAGCCAATACAGGAAAGAGTATCTTGGACTACCAGAACGAAAACCCAATTACATTGAGGAATACGCGGGCATATGAGTTGAAACTCTTGAAATACATGCTTGTCTTCTTAGTTTGTCGTTTTTAGCTTAGGACGTCCGCGATCATACCCGACATTGACAATAAACATGACGTAATAAATTAAGAATGATATATTTGTTTTCACTTACAGTGGCGTTTCTCCTGTCGTTATGGTACAGGCGGTAGATAAATCTATAAATAATTAAATAGATAACTGTCATAAGGCTCGTAGAGGTAGTATTACGGCCATTTTTAGATAGCAATCTATGTTTAAAAATTTAAAATAAAATCCGATTATTATATATATATTTAAATAATTTTATTTTTTATTTTTATATAAAATTTAAAAATCAAAGATATAAAATTATAATATTTAATTTTAATATTTTTTTTTCTAATATATACTTTAAAATATTTTAAAAGTATAAACATTTTTATAATATTTAACTTTTTAATAATTTTTAAAAGTTTAAATCAATAATTTATTTTAAGAGATAAATTATAAGTTTTCTTTCAATTATAATGAAAAAACCATGATAATAAACAACTAAAAATAATTGCATCCAATATAATTTGTACAAAACTTTGAATTTTTTTTATAACACTTTCAGAGACTGTTCTCCACATAATCAATAGTTTGCATTGACAATTGATTCAGAAAGCTCCATAAGAATGTCATCCACTTTTTGGTTTGAAAATGTTACAGGAGGTCTAGTGCCCGGGTGTTTTTCACACAATCCGTTGCATCGTCGTCAAAGTATGGATCTCCATCATCCATTGGGGTTTTATTGTCATGAGTACTCTATAGCAATGAGCCACCATGGAATCAAAATGGATCTGTTCTCCTCTCGCTCAGGAGAAAGTTGCTCTAGATAGTAGTGACTTTGTTTTGTTTTGTCTATTGTATCATATAAAAGACACAAGAATATGGAACATGTTTTTTTTTTTTTTGGTCTATTGTACATAGAAGACACAAGAATATGGAATAGGACATCAACAAAGCCTTGCTATCCTTGAGAACTTGCATCAGAGGAGTCACAAATTGGTTGTTTCGACTCTTTCTACAGATTGTAGACCAGTGCCAAACTATTTAGCAACACAACCCACACCTGAGCTGAAGGACAATAGAAGGGAAAATTCTACCTCATAGGTCAGATCGATAATCTAATAGCAATACGAAGGAATACAAATCCAAATTTTGACTGATTTATTCAAAAAAGACTAATGAAGTTGATTGAAATAGTCATAAGGTCAAGATCCTAGAATAATATGAGTAAATTAATGCGTATATTAATGTTTATAATAAATCAAATAATGTTGAAATATGAATTAAATAGCCTAAATCATTCATGTATTATGTATGAAGAACAACTTACAATATTAACTGGTCAAACTGTATACAAACTTTATTACTCTTATTTTTCTGACAATCAGACACAATAAGGTATATGAATTGCACTTGATGTCTTTGTCTATGAAGCATTGTCTTCATAATATAGCCATAGTGATATGACGCTTAAAGTATTAGACTATTCCTCTCCATATGCCAAGTCTCATGACTCTTGGCTTATCTACTTACCACTTGCATACTTGATGAACACTTGACTCTATAACATATGCACACCTATACATGACTCTTACACTTCTATTTGCACTCTCTAATCTAGGACACTTGTGCACATATTTACATTACATATTTGCACTCTTACATATAAGACACTTGTTTATTTATTGCATTTCACACTTACAAAAAAAGGGAAATATAAATCACACTCTAAAATATGACTCAACCCTAACATATTATTTACAAATGTACCATGAAGGTACTGAAGAACACAAGCTTATATTGAGAGGGGGGGTGAAAAGTGTAAGACCATTTTTTACTTTTCTTTCCCAATCAATATTATGCAATGTATAGATAGCAATATCAATAGCGGTAATCAAAACAATGCATAAAACACCATACACAATAGAGACACCATAATTTACGTGGTTCACCCAATGTGGGCTACTCCATGAAGAAAGTCTTTCACTAAAATTTTCTTAATCAATAACTTGGGAATCCTTCCCTATTACAATGTTTATGGGCCTCTGTCCAAAGGAGATACCAATCCTCTAAATCAAGTTCGTGGATCCCCTCTACTCTGACCGGTGATCCTCTAGAAGACTACCGCCTCCACTCCATTGGCTTGTGGATCTCTCTCCACTGAAGACTCTTGTACCCACTTAGAAGATCTATCCTCAATGCCCTAGTGATGGATATCTATCCATTGTAGACTATTGTCCTCTCTGCTCTGTCACCTCCAAAGCTCTATCTCAAATTTGCACTAAACACAGTCCTTCGATCTAGCACAATTTTGTTCAATATTTGTCTTTGGTCTGGCATAAACTTATCCTCAAATTTGCACTAAACTCTACTCCACAAGTTCACTCAGAACTTGCTCAATTTTGCACAACAAGTCCACTCAAAACTTGTTAAAATATGCTCAAAAATTCCACTTAGAACTTTCTCAAATCTGCTCAACAAGTCCACTCAGAACTTGCTCAATCTGCTCAACAAGTCTACTCAGAACTTGCTCAAATCTGCTCAACAAGTCCACTCAGAAGTTGGTCAATCTGCTCAACAAGTCCACTCAGAACTTGATCAATCTGCTCAACAAGTCCACTTAGAACTTGCTCAACTCTACTCAACAAGTCCACTCAGAACTTGCTCAATCCGCTCAACAAGTCCACTTAGAACTTTATCAATATGTTCAACAAGTCCACTCAAAACTTGCTCAATCTTCTCAATAAGTTCACTCATAACTTGCTCAACTCTGCTCAATAAGTCCACTCATAACTTGCTCAATTTTCTCAACAAGTCCACTCAAAACTTGCTCAATCTTCTCAACAAGTCCACTTAGAATTTGCTCAAATCTGCTCAACAAGCTCACTCAGAACTTCTCCAAACCTACTCAACAAGCTCACTCAGAACTTGTCCAAATCTACTCAAAAAGCTCACTCAGAACTTGTCCAAATCTACACAATAAGCTCACACATAACTTAACCAATCTCATATAAACATAAAGAGAATTTTTAGAGACCCAATATGTTTCAACTCAATGCTTAAACACTTTCTCAACTCAAATCAGAATATAGGATAGTTTGTTTTATGGAACTTTAACAATCACTTCACACACCCACTTGAGTAGGATCAATCAACTCTACTCAACCAATCACTCAAGAAAAAGTCCTTGCTCACAAACCCTAGTCCAAGCATGTAAACATCAACTCAAAATGTTTTCAATAATGCTCAACAACAAATCTCACATAACAATGATACTCATGTTCTTTTCAAACTCTAGTTCAAGTTCTTTGCACAACAACTCACTTCAAAAACAATGCTTATAAAATAATCTTCACATAACAATGATACTCATGTTCTTTTTCACAACCCTAACTTAGGTTCTTCACACAACCAATGGCTTCAACAACAATGCTTATAAAACAAGGTATTAATAAACTCTTTATTCCAAAAAATATTGAAGCATTAACTCAAACACTTTTGAAAAAGAAACCCTAATCAAGTCCTTTTCACTCAAAACATATTTTCCAGAAAACAAATCAATCAACTCAACTATGGAAGAATGTGCTCATACATTTTTCTTGATGATGAAGGGATCTTATAAATCTACCACAACCACAACAAATTCTATATCAATCTCAAAGAGGTCAGAAGACAAATCTTTCCATAATACAATGTAAATACTCAAATACACCTTATCACTGAACCTTTTAAAAACAACCATCCAATTATATAAAATATTTATCCAATCACACCTTATAAACTCCCAACTAAAAAATAAATTCAACATCCACCACAATAACTCAAAACCTCTTTAATAAATTTCAATTGCAAGAAGAACTTTGGAAAAAAATCAAATCCTCTTTCTTTAAAACCTTAATTACATAAATCCTTTCTCAACAAAACAATCTTTCAAAAACCCTTTTAACTCCAAATAGCACAAATCAATTTTTAATAAAAATAATCCTTCACAAATCCTTATAAATCCAAACACAAGTTAATTAAAAATAAATCTTCACAAACCCTTGTACCTCCAAATGACTCTTTAATAAAACCTTAGGCAATATAAATTTTAATCAAAAATTACCTTTTATATTAGAGGGATTCAACCCCATGATATCTCCCTCTGTGAGCGCTCTAGCCATGGACTTGACCATCATGTGCACTAGACACACATTTGAAACCAACAAGCACTTCGTGCTCTTTCTTCTATACCTGGAACTTGAATCGAATGCAAACAAAAAAGCCTTCCTTTGGAATGTCTAGGAGAATCGAACGTGGGTTCTTCCTTTCCCAACACCTTCGCAAAGCATGCTCTACCAATGGACCACCATGTCCTATGTGGCTCAAACCATATGCTATGCTCCTTTGGTATTCTTCCCTAGCACTAATAAGACAAAGCTCTTATGTCTTCAACCTCAACGTTCACAATGCACGAAATACCTTCAACATTTTCGCATGGGAATTAATTCATCGAGAGGTAAGTTCCAAATTCCCCTTTTGGCATTAATTTATACACAAAACCACCATTCAAATTTAGACGTTGGCACTCCTTAATTTTTGATGACATTGGTGCTAGCTAAACCTCTATATAATTTATAAATTATTTAAATTCCAATAGAATTTAAATTTTATAAACTATATTTTAAATCCTTTGACTTTAATAAAATTAAAGTCTTCCATGGGGTAAATTTAAACCTGCAACTTGTACTCCACTGATTTGATTTAAAATATTCTACCACCATGGGTTTAATTAAACCTTCATAAAAATTTATTTTTCCAACTTGTTCTTCAAATATTTGCATTGTTCCTTGTGTTAGTGACGGTGTGCTCCATGGTATTAATGACGGCTTCATATATTCATTTTGGCATCAATGAAAAATAACTAAGGTCAAAATTTCCAATAATATCCCCCTTTATCATTGATGGCAACCCAAATTATTTTAACTAAAAGTTTGACCTTTCCTTTGTTCTTCTCCCCCTGGCTCAATGCTCTCTCAAATATCAAATCTCTCCCCTTTACTAAAATATCTCCCCCTTTGAAATCAATGGCAAAGGGTCACCTTTGGGGCTCGGGGCTAAGAATGAGCCTCTTAGCTTAGCCCCTCCCCCACCTTCTGTTGAGGTGGTTAATTTTGGGGTGGAAGTATTTCTACTCCCAGAAAGCACTGTTCTTTACCTTTATCCTCTTTTCTTCTTATCTAAATTTTTTTGGTTCCTCTGACTATTTATATCCATGTCCATGTCTACATTCATGTTCTAGTTCCTGTTCCTGTTCATATCTATGTTCCTATTCCTGTTCATTTTAATATTCAAGTTCTTGTTTCTGTTCTTGTTCATACTTGTTTCTGGAATGTTTGCTTTACACCACTTTGTTCTGTGGCCATCATTATTGCACTTATAACACTTAATGTTATTATTCCTTGGAGGTGCAAATATCGTAGTATTTCTCCTAGTGGAGCCATATCCTCTTTTGTCATGAACCTTGCAATTCATTTCCTTGTGACCAAAATGATTACATGAGTAGAAATACCCAGGAAAAAGCTATTTATTCCCATATTATTATCTTACATGTGTCCTGCATCGTGAAGCCATGTGCCCAAACCTGTGACATGAAACACATCTTTCATTGAATTTTCCTTGTCTTGACCTCATTAATCTCCTATTTTGATTGTTGTTCCATCTTTATATTCTTTATGCATTATTCATGTTTTTGTTAAAATATCTATTATCCAACTCATCCTTAGATGTATCACTTTCTTTTACACTATCTTCTTTTGAAGTATCTTCATCTGAATTTTCTTCTCCTCCAAAACTTGAAGTTGACTCTCCTTCCCATTTCTTTTGATTATGTTCAAATCCAAGACCTGTCTTACTTGATGTAGTCTTTTATGTCTTGATGAACTTATCCAAGTTCTTTGATCTATTTTTAAACCCTTTCATATTGATCTTGGAGTCCTCTAAATCTTATTTTAGTATTGCCACTTCTTGTGCTAACTTCTCACATTCCAAGATCTTTACTTCTAACTTATATTTGAAGCTCTTTGCCTTAGCCTTCAATCCTTTATGAACAATCTTCTCTCTTCATCACATTCTTGAAACTAAATTTTATGTTTAGAGTGTTGCTTCCTTACCTTCTTTATTGTGTCAAGAGCATAGATAAGTTCTCCCTTGAGATCATAGTCATCCTTTTCTTAATATTCCTCTATTTGTTTACCTTTATCCGCTTCTCTATTTTCTATTGTCTTGTCTTCTATAGGATCACTTATTCTTCTAAAGCCATTAGAATATTTTCATCTGGTCCTTCAAGTGCATTCTCATATTCATCATCACTGAAACTATAACCATCTATTGTACTATCATCTTCAAAATATCCAAAGTTACCACATCTAAAAGACTTGATAATAACTAGAGTCTTTTTATTAACTTTCTATTTTTATTCAATCATAAATATGACTTCATCTCTATCATTGTATGAAAAACTAGCATCACTATTACTTGAGTACTTACTGGAATTATCCACATAGTAGCTCATCTTCTATATTTGAAAGAACTTCTTTATTTTTCTGCTTTATCTATCCTTGCTTTTCTTCTATACCTATATCGTTTCGATTCCATGTTCCTGTGATCCTGTTTTTCTTCACCATTTTTGTTCTTTGGTTTTGACAATCTATTGAAAAATATCCAAACTTTCCATAATTGAAACACTTCACATTTATTAGATTTTTGGATCTCCTGGATTATTTATATCATCTACCATAATTAGCTTCTTCATCGCTAGATGACTCACTACTTGATTTTGACTTCTTACTCTTTATCTTTTTTATTGCTTTGAATATTGCTTCCTTTTGGGGAATAGGATATTTTGTTATTATCTCAAATGTTGTGAGGATACCAAGTAACTTATCTATTATCAAGGTATCGCCATCCATTTATACTTCTATAGAAGAAACATGTTCACTGAATATTTTCGGAAGATTTCTTAAGACTTTATCACAAATATTTGATTCATCAATCTTCATTCCAAGTCCTTGCATATCATTAACAATCTCATAAATTCGAATTAAATAAGCACTGATATTTTCCTCATCCTTCATTCTTAATGTTTCAAATTTTCCTTTGAGATTTTGTATCTTTGCTTTCTTGACACTTTTATCTCCTTCATATATACCTTGCAATTTATCCCACACCTCTTTTGCAGTTTTACAATGCATAACTTTCATAGATTTTGGTCTACGCAACCCTCTCACAAGTGCATTCATTACTTTTGAATTATAGTGTTGTAGAAGTTTACCTTCCTTATCTATAGGAACATTTACTAAGGGATCATATCCTAAAAGCACGAGGATACGGAAACAAAAAAGGAAAAACTCCAAGCACGATGCAAAAACGGAACTAAACTTAACGCTAAACCCTACGAATTAAAAATGCATGAAATGGAGAAAAACATGAATTGAAACCCAAATGAAATAACAGCCCTTTTCTTTTATTGATGTATTTCACGATTTGGTTACAATTCGCATCCTCCCTTTTTAGGGGCGAGGAGCGTTAAATTCATCTCTTGGTTACATCCATGGATAGCCATCCTTCTTCCGCGTGCCCACATGTAAGATGGGCGGACCAAAACGTCGCCGCCGCTTGTGTCTACGAATGTTGATTCCTTGCTGCTCCTCCGATGTTCCGATCCTGCGTTCAAAGGAACAAGAAATAGTTAGTAGCACCTGCGGATGAAACAAAACATGCAATCCCCAAGCCTACGATAAGTGAATGAGAAAAATGAATTAAACTATAACTAAAATGAATCCAAATGCTCTAAAAATTTGACAGGGGCATCAAGACATCACCAGGAGGGCACTGCAAAAAGAACAGTCGGGAAATTCCTCACCGATTTGAATTCGCTCTGGGGCGGGACGAATTTACCTGCAACAAAATGCCGAAAAGGTACTGTCCCAAATGTCCTGCCTAGAGAGCTCCAAAAGACCTGCAAACTTGGGGTTAGCTAATTGGGGGTATTTTGGGAAGACCCAGATGGTCATATTTTCCCAATTTGGCCTCCATTAATGGGAATTTGATGATGCTACCTGCAAGTTAGTAAAGACAAAAAATGATAAAACATGATAAGATTTGCTCAAAACATTACGAAATCGAAATTGCAAACTATCTAAGCAGCATAAGATGAAATGCAAGATAAAAATGATAGAAAGAACAATCTGCCACAGATTCCTAATCATTCCTAAAAGGGACGATTAGACTCGCGGCAGTGTGGGGGCGCCCGGGCAGGCCGCCCACCGTTGGGACCTAATTTCGGCGCCAATCCACTTGGGATGGGTCCAAAATCTCTTGTAAGGTGTTGTCGACAAATTGGGGTGGTATTCTATGGCCAAATGTCAGGTTTTGGGCTCAATATTCGACCTTCCAATGATCACCCAATGACCTCTTCTCCAAAAGAGATCACGGATGTGAAAGGCACAAATCGCACAAGGATGTATGGGGAAATAAAATGGCAGCACTTCGTTGCTCCAAATTGCTCTTACTCTGTATATTTTGGGGTGAGAAAACCCACCAATTTATAGACCTGGAGGTCTCTTGGGATGAGCATGCAGAGGCGCCACTTGGCAGCCATGCCCTTCCAGGGGAGGGAAGATTCCTCCCCGAATAGGGACTCCATGACTGCCCTTGTAATAGCCTCTAACGCTCGAAAACGCTCACCTATACTCCCATGCAATGAAGGAAGCGTTAAGTGGCGGATCCGAGCTGCCATTTGCCAAGATTTGACTTTTTCCCGTCAAACCTGCAATTCGCCCCACCCTGGAGCGAATTGTGAATTCGTCCCTGGGTGGAGCGAATCCCAATTAGAATTCGTCCCTGGGTGGAACGGATATTGAGCAAAGTGCCTGAAGGTGCCAAAATGATTTTTGACCTTCCAAAACTATTGTGAGAGTGGTTAGGACCACTGTTTAACCTCTAGGGGCTGCCCTTGGGGCTGTGTGTGCCAATGTGATCGGTGTTTGCAGTCACATAATCGGATTGGTGTTGTTTTGGTGTCTACAGATGCCCCTTTTTGGGATGCGTTGTGCAAGGCACAACGTCGAGCAAAAATAGATAACCAAAGCACTAATGATTAGGGTTTCTTAGTAACCTAACCAAATTTTGATGCCCCAAGTATGAAAAGGGCATGCATTCTTGAATCCTTGCTTCTGACGAGCGAAGGAACTCAGTTCAAGTGTTAACCTTTTTCGGTGAGGTGTTACTTGAGCTTGGACATTGATCAGTCATGAATAGGCAAAGGGCGCAACCTTTTGTCTATGGGAACCTTGAGTTCATGATTCATGAATGCCAAGTGATTGATCAGCTTGTGATTATTGCTTGTTTACTACCCCAAGCAGGAGCGTGATTTGTCTTTGCCAATGATTCTTCGAATGCATGCCATTTCCATGATTGGGTGTGTATTTGTTGATTGGTGACTAAGTGTGACTACCCCCTCAAGCGACGAATCGATGAGGGAATGACCTGCATGAGAAAAGCGACGAGTCGCTTGACCCAAGATGACTTAGGTAAGGGTGCCTTCAGAGATTTATCTTTGAATGTGTGTGCAGTTTTCTGACATTTAGACCTATTTTTGGTGGGTGTTAACCCTTTTGGGGACGCCTTTCTGGAGCTGAAATTGTCAAAAATCCATCTTCCCGTGGAGCGGTCCGGCCATGGTGGCCTTCTTAGGGAGTAGGATGGTGACGATTTATAACCCCGACGTCTATTTTGGATGCCAAGAAGGTCAGGCGCGAAGGCGCCTTCGTTCGGCAACTCTATTGCTATTTTTGGGTGGGTTTTGACCCTTTTGGCGACGTCATTTGGGGATGAAATTCTCGAAGATCCGTCCTCCCGTGGAGCGGTCCGGCTATGGTAGCCTTCTTAGGGAGTAGGATAGTGAGGATTTGTGACCCCGACATCTATTTTGCATGCCCGAAATGTCAAGTGCAAAAGCACTCTCATTGGACAAGTTTATTGTTATTTTTGGTGCATTTTTGATGATATATACAGATGACTTTATTTTATTTATGCACATGTCATGATTTGATGTTATGTATGATGATTGATGAATATGGATGTATGCATGTTAATTTATATTGATGGATGCATATGTTTTGATGGAATGCAAATGTTTTTAATTTATATGATATGCAAATGGAATGGATGAATTGAATTTGTGATTTTTGGTAGTCGCACCATAGACTGTTTAGAACTTTATGACTTTTTTTCCTAGGATCTGTGGGAAAAAATTTTTAAGAAAATGTTTTTTTTTTTTGATGGCAATGTGAGGATGAAATATAGCAAGTTGGTTTAGAATGTAGTTAAGGTTTTCTGAGACTCAGATGTTTTAACTAACTAGCCAAGACTGTACTTTATCTCACAAGACTTTTGAACAAGGTATGAATCGGACTTGTTTTGGACCAAGTTATTTCACATCCCTGTGTGTGCAATTGAGTTCATTTATGTGGTGTTGGTCAGGATACCGCCAGTGCCAGATAGGCTGTCAACCAAACCTGTACTGAGGATCACCTGATTAGCTCCACTAACTCCTTTGTTGTATTTAGTCAGATTAATCTGCGGTGCTATCATAGGATACCATAAGCTAGCTCATCCACATGCAAACATTGATCTGCACACAAGTTAATGTGATAGATATATCGTCATGCGGGAGGTTTACCACCAGTGACCGATAGGCTATCAACCAAACCGGTACTGAGGTTTGCCTCATGACCCGTCTGGATGCTGAGAGTTCCAGGGATTCAAGTTCGACTCCCTTCTTTTCTTCAATTGTATTGGGATACTTGCTCTTTTGTAGTGATAAAAATCACTGTTTATTTTTGTATTATATTTTTCTTTTGAGCAAGGGATTTGGATATGGAGTGATGAGAATCACTATTTTATGTGCTTTTTTTGATGTATGCACTTTGGTTGTGATGTCAAAATTTGGAGTTTTGACGTTTGCAAATTGTTGATGTTTTGCAACTTTTGAGAACTTGGGATTCTTGGGGAATTGGGTAGGGAGGATGCTTGTCCTTTTGCCAACTCTCAGCATTCTTGGGGTCATTCGCACAGGGGGATGAGCAAGATAACCATTTCACTTATGGTGACCTGGATTGCTTTGCAGGGTTCATCTTTCGTTCACACAACTTGGGAATGTTTTATGTGTTTTAACTTGTGTTGGGATGCTACGTAACAAGGTGTGATCCAAGTAGAATTCTACCTTCATAAAATCTGTCTGACTTGGTACAATACGTGGCTAGAAAGCTAATGACGACTGAATGACGAAAACTCTCGATACATTAGAAGACAACTGACTATGATATGGGGAATAACGTGAATGGCGGTTATAGGTGATGGGCTATTGATAAAGTGGAAAAATGTGGAAAATGATGGTTTTGCCAAGTAATGACAGTCTATGGTGCTTTGACCTTTATGACCACAAATATGTAATGTATGGATGTGATGCGTAATGCAGCTATATATTTTTGTGTTTTTGATGGATTGATTTGTGTGAATATGAAGATGATATGCAAAATAGAGCTCTTTATTTTTGTGACGATTTTGAGCATGCATGGAAATGAGATGCAAATTTTGTTATTTTTGATGATTTTATTGTTTTTGAATTTTCTTGTTTTTGACCAAGCGATTGCGGGAATCCTTGGAGCATTTTGGGATTGACCAAGCGATTATGGAATCCTTGGAGCATTTTGGATTGACCAAGCGATTACGAAAATCCTTGGAGCATTTTGGGGATTGACCAAGCGATTACGAAAATCCTTGGAGCATTTTGGGGATTGACCAAGCGATTATGGAAATCCTTGGAGCTTTTTGGTTGACCAAGCGATTATGGGAATCCTTGGAGCTTTTGGGCTATGGCTCTTCTAAACATGGAATGGCCGCAAATGACTGATGTTCAAGGGTTCTAGTTCCTTGATTCCATCAAGAGAGGCTAGCCGGTATGTTCCAGGTCCTATTTTGCTATCAATTACATAGGGACCTAACCAGTTTGCCATGAATTTGTCCCTTAAATGGGATGGCAGACTAGAGTTCTGTTGGTTTTCTTTCAAGACCAAGTCACCGACCTGAAAGTCCCTCAAGTGAACTTTCATGTTGTATGCTTTCTTAAGTCGCTCTTGATAGATACGTAAATGCTCGAGGGCATTAACGCGTCATTCATCAAGCAACGTAAGCTGGTCTAACCGGGCCTGCCATGTAGTATCATCATCGATGAACTCTTGCATTGATATGCGTAGGGAAGGAATTTCCAACTCGAGAGGCATGACAGCCTCGGAGCCATACACGAGCGAAAATGGAGTTGCCCCAGTGGGTGTCCGAATGCTAGTGCGATAGGCCCACAGGGCAAGTGGGATCTGAATGTGCCAATCCTTATGATTATCTACGACTATCTTTTTGAGGATGGCGACTAGCATTTTGTTTGATGCCTCTCGCTTGCCCATTTGCCTGTGGATAATAGGGTGTCAAAAAACTGTGCTGAATTTTGTACTTTGTGGTCAAAGCACGCACATATTTGTTCTTGAATGACGTCCCATTATCCGAGATTATCTTGGATGGAATACCAAAATGACATATGATGTTATGCAAAATGAACTCCACAATGCGGGGTCCAATCGTAGAGGTTAGCGGAACTGCTTCCACCCACTTGGTGAAGTACTCTGTGGCCATGATGATAAACGTGTGATGACCTGACGACGTAGGGGAGATCTTTTCGATTAGATCTAGGCCCCACTATAAAAAAGGCCAAGCCGATTGGATCGGATGCAAGGCCTGGGAAGGTACGTGTGTCAAATTAGCATGGTGTTGACATTTCATGCACTTCCTGACATATGCGCAACAATCTCGCTCTAAAGATGGCCAATAATAGCCCATGCAAAGAATGCGCTTTGCGATGGCCATACCGCTGAAGTGGCCACCGCATGTACCATCGTGCGCTTGGGCGATCGCCCAAGTGGACTCTTGCTGGTCCAAGCACCGAAGGAGGATCCCTTCATAGCTACGACGGTACAAAATGTCTCCTAACAAGACATGCTTTGCCACTTTTTTCTTGAATGCGCATTTTGTGGCATGCGTCAATCCAAGTGGGAGGTTACCTAACTTGAGGTAGTCCCTTATGGGTGAATACCAATCCTACTGATTAGAAGCCTCGATGGTATGAACAGCTAGTCCCTCTTGAAGTTCATCCCTAGCAAAAGCTGAGCGGGAGAGAACTTGCAAGAATAGTATTGTATTGCTATTAAGGGGAGTAGGGGAGAACAAGGACCCCCAGTTGGCATGTTTCAAATGATCATGGATTCGAGAGAACCTATCCATGGATGGCTCAATCTGGATCAAGTGGATTCCTGGCATTAAATCAGAGCTTGCTCGCTCCATCACGGATTGTGATAGTGTTTTGACTTGAATGGTGGTCATATCACCAGAAATGTCTTATGGGATTAGCGACCCCAAAGAGGCCATAGTGTCCACAAAATGATTCGATGATCGAGGGAGTGCCTCGATGTCGTACCATTCAAGATTTGCCAAGAATTTGTCCACAAGGGCTTTGTAGGCCTGTAGAACTGGGCATTTGCATTGGAATACCCCTTTGACTTGGTTGACAATTAACAACGAATCACCAAAGATATTCAATCATTTAATGTTCATGGTGATTGTTGTCTGAAGACCTATGAGCAAGGCTTCATACTCTGCATTGTTGTTGGTGCATGGGAAATTTAATTTAAATGATAGGGGCATAGGAGCGCCCTGCGGTGTGAAGAATACTATTCCTGCCACCACCTTGCTCACATTTAGAACCATCAAAAAATAGGGTTATGTCGGCCTCGTGACTCAAGCTCGTCAGAATCTGGTGATTCTGAGACATGGAAGACCCCATCATCGGGTAGTTCTATAGTCAGAGGTTGGTCATCTTCGAGAGGAGCCTCTGCTAGTTGATCGGCTATGACCTGACCTTTTATGGATTTTTGTCCAATAAACTCTATGTCAAATTCCATCAACAACATGATCCATTTCATCGTGCGACTACTATGATAAGTATGACTCATCATGTATCGCAATGGATTCTCCTTAGACACAACATACGTCTTGTTGCTCAACATGTAATGGCATAGCTTTTTGGTAGCAAACACCACTGCCAAGCAGAGTTTCTCAACGTATGCATAGTTAAGTTCATAGCTGACCAGGGTGCGGCTAAGATAGTAAGTAGCCTGTTCCCTATGAAGTTCATTCTTCTAGGCTAACATGGCTCCCAGTGCCACCTCATAGTAGCTGAGATGTATAAGTAGAATGGCACTCCTGGTCTAGGTGGTGCCAATACTGGTGGTGAAGCCAAGTATTGTTTAATGTCGTCGAAGGTTGACTGGCACTCGTCATCCCAGTGAAATGCTACCCCCTTGTGCAACAACTTGTTCATTGGTCGGCACTTGTCAGATAGCTGCGCTATGAAGCGCTTGATCGATGCGACCTTTCCCTGTAGGCTTCTGAGCTGCTTGATGGTAGTTGGGGGAAGCATTTCAAGGATTGCCTTGACTTTGTTTGGGTCCACCTCGATGCCCCATTTTGAGACTATGAAACCCAAGAGCTTTCCAGATGTGATGCCAAAAATGCACTTCTTGGGATTCAGTCTGACTCTATGCTCCATGAGGCGATCGAGGATCTTGCTTAAGTCACCGAGATGATCCGGGCGCAAAAGAGATTTGGCCAACAAATCATCCATGTAATCTTCCAAAGTCTTGTGCATGTAATCATGGAAGATGTATGTCATGGCACGTTGGTAGGTGGCGCCAACATTTTTAAGGCCAAAAGGCATGACCTTATAACAAAATGTCCCCCAAGGCATTGTGAATGCCATTTTTAGTTGGTCCTCGGGACTGATACAAATTTGATTGTATCCCGAGAAACCATCCATGAGGGAAAGCATTTCATGACCCGCTGTAGCGTCTACCAAGGCGTCGATGCTCGGCAAGGGGAAATCATCCTTAGGACTCGCTTTGTTTAGATCTCAAAAATTAGTGCATATGCGAATCCTCCCATCAAGCTTCTTGATGGGCACCATGTTGGACAACCATGGTGGATAATCCATGCAGATGACAAACTATGCATCCAACAGCTTTTGCAATTCATCTTTGACCATTAAGGCCACTATTGGGTGCATCTTGCATAGTTTCTGCTTAACTGGCTTGACTGTCGGATCAAGCGTTAGATTATGCATGACTAGCTGCGGGTCTAGTCCCGGCATGTCTTTGTATGACCATGCAAAAACCTCCTTCTTCTCTTTGAGAAGGGCAATGTAGTCGGCTTGCTCTTCGAGGGATAAACTTACCCCCAGCTTGATGATCTATGGATTCATTGGATCTGAGCCGATGTCTACGTCAGTCGTCTCCTCGACCGACATGTGGGATCCATCTTCCAACTGATGTGGAGTTGGGATCAAGTGGATATCATTTGCTGAGTTTAGATCATCGTTAGGAACCTCGGGTCCCTCTTCAACATGGCAGATATCCTGAGTTGGCCTAGGGGTAAAATGGAGCATTTCACCGAAAGGCCAGTACTCGGATGGGGATGGAGGGGAATTGACGTGATCCCAATCTATGGCATCTATGTCTAGAGACAATGACTATGTTGGATCGATCGGATTGTGGATGGGGGCGGTTAAGTCAATGGAGATCATGTTGATGAAATGATTTTGGTCTCCATTACCATGGGTGTGGTTACTCGGACATTCTAGATGCTCTCTATGCTTGGGATCTGGCTCTAGAGGGATGGGCACGAATGGATCGGCCCTATGTGTGGATAGGAAGATAGGGTCTACCCTCGGCACTGATGTCACTATAGGGTCTCTGGGTGGAAGGTATGCTTCGTATGCCCAGAGTAGCGGATCCAACACTTGGTCCCACCACGCTGGGTCTACGTACCACTCATGCCCTGGCACTATGTTTAATTGTTCAAATATGTCGTTAATCTCCAAGGGGTGTCGATGCTGCATCTACCGCATGTGATTAAGATATGTCATCTCTATTTCATCTTCATAATCACTATCGAAAATCCAAAAGCCCTCGTTGGCTCCGACAACTATTTGAGGTATGACAGGCTCATCCTGCTCGAGCAAATTAATGTGGTCCCACCTAGGTTGTTCCGCTCTCTATGGGGGGACTTGATTTCCTTGGAGCGGTGCTTGCTCGATGGGAGCATCCAGGGGGAACATTGTCAAGAGGCTTTCTTGATAATCATCCATGGGGATCACCTGTGAGTGATCGCTATCTCGATTCGAAGGGGTCATACGATGCTGGTTCATACTCCGGCTCATCCTCCGAGGACCCTTCTTGACATTGTCTAGACCCTCATTGAAAATGAGCTCTCGAGCTTTCTCCTCTCTCGAGCGAAGGGAAGGGATTACTAGAGCCAACAAGGTTGATTGCCGTTAATGGGAGATAATCCCTCAATGTATATGTGGTGTTAGGGTTGGCATATGGATCTGATGCCAATCCCCCCTTGTTGCCTATCCCTAGGCCTTGCATGTTCTCCACCAAGATGTCCAAGGGGAGGGGGTGGTTGAACCCTACTCCTGACTTGTCATATGGCATTTGGTATCTTGGTTGGCAAAGAACACGTATCCCTTGCTCATATCGGCCTAACCCATATCCGTGCCAATTGCATTGGCCAAGGTATCTCTAGGCAAAGTCTGGGTTAGACAAATAGTTGACATTTTCAGCAAAAGGCTCTTCGTCTTCGTCCTCTTGCGTGCATGGTGCAACGCCATGATCAAGGCCCCCATACACAAAGTTTGTCTGGTTCGGCGGGTAGCCTAGGGGAACAATAGTGCCAATGGGGAGTCGAGGTCTCCCCATGTCCTGCATGGATTCTAGTGCGGGTGTTGCTACAATATTCCACACCAGATACTCCCCCAGGCCCGTATTGGCCATTTCAACGGTGATCATTGGCGGTTGAGGGGGAGGGAATGGAAGTTCTCCTTGAGTCCACTCCATGTCGGGTGGACTAGGAGCCTCGACTTCCATCCGGCTAGGCATCTCCTCGGTAGAGATAGTTGATACTGATGGCAGTGTCTCTTCCAAAGGTTTTGCCTCTTCCAGGGGTTCCTTCCCTTTGTCCTTCTGTTTGGCCCCCAAAGATGGTGTCGTTGGTGGAGGACCAGACGATGAAGATGAACCCGACTGGGATTTTGAAGAACTTGTTAACGGGGATGCCTACGGAATCGGACCCTATTTAGATGGATTTAACTGGAAATCCAAATGCGTTGATGGCAGGGTCGATTGCGGCATCAGCTGCACCGCATTACAATACTTGAAGGGTTCCAAGTCCATCGGGACTACATGCACCTCCCCTTCAAATGTATACTTTAAGCATTGGTGAGCTATCGAAGGGACACACTTCATGTCCCTGATCCATGGCCGGCCCAGCAAGATGTTGTAGGCCATCTCACCCTCCAATATGTGGCACAATGTGGGTATGGTCTTTTGTCCCACTTGGATTGGTAGGACTATTGTGCCGACTGTCGAGCAGATTGCATCATTGAATGCTCGCAGAGTGTAGGTGGAAGCTGTGATATGAGATGCGGGCAACTTCAAATGTTTGAGAGCCGTAGTTGTGATGATGTTGCTGGACGAGCCAGTGTCTATCAACACCCTCTTGTATGGGATCCCGTTGACCCACGCGATAACGTGCAGGGGTGGATCTGCCATGTCATCAGTCACTGATCTCAATTTGTCTTCTCAAAATGTGATGACCGGCTCAGTGCATCATTTTACATGCCCCACAAAGTTGTTGAAAGAATTTGTCTCATGGGGCTGCAACTCGATGGCTTTCAAAATCTCCATTAGAGCTTCTCGATGGGGCGTAGATTGTTGTATAAGCTCGTATATGGAGAGCCTAGCCGAGGTGGTCCTCAAAATCTGGGTGAGTTTGGTCCGAAGTGTGGCCACCGGCTTAGGTGGAGGAGGTTGTGCAAGGTGTTGTTGTGGTTGCGAAGTTGTTGGCACCTCTCCTGCAGCTGCCGTAGGAGCATTCATGCTTGGATACCTCCTGTTTCGAGTCACTATACTGATCATCCCTACATATCCCTGCATGGGGCAGTTCTGTGTGACCTCGTTAACTTGTAGGGTCTTTGCCTCGTGGAGCATGAGCAGGCAAGGGGTCTTTGAAGACCTCCATTTGTTGATTGCTTGGTGCGACGGGATTATCCACCGCTAGTGTCTTGTTATCAATCGGGTCTTGCACCAAGCCCTTAAATTTCCAACAGGCATTTAGGTCATGTCCCTACCACCTATGGAACCTATAGTACAAGTCCTCTCTATACCCCTTAGGCTTGGGCGCATTGGGATCTATAGTCTGAACCTCTAGCAGGCTGATCAGGTTTGCCGCTAACAAGCGGTCAAACAAGGAGTCCCTGGACTCTGTGTAGGGTGTGTATTGTCACCTAGGGCGACGCTGCTGACTCTGTTCTTGCCTCTGATTTTCTCTATCATAGTTGTTAGGAGGCACTGCCTGATAGTTAGCCTTTTGAGGTTGTGTTGCTTGTGCAGGCTTAGGGACATTGATAGCAACTTGGTTAACCGTAACGGGTTTTTGTTGCATGGTCCCAGCTTTAGTGTTTTTAGTCCACTCTTTTTTCTTAGGTTTGGCTATCTCGCCATCCTGTATTTTGATCTCTTCAATGATCCTGGCTTGCGCCGGAGCTTCTTCTAAGGTGGCATATTGCTGCAGCTGCAATAGCATAGAGATCGATCTCAAACAACTCTTGGAGAACATCTGAGTGAGGTCGGACATAGGAGGGAGGTAGGGCAGCTTCGAAAGCAATGTCCTCCATCGATTCCCATAGGCCGCCATGGTCTCCTCCTCATACTTCTTGAGGCTGGCTAAGTCACTCAGTGACGCCTTCTTCTTGGTATTGAAGGTGAAGCATTCGAGGAATGCATCCACTAACTGATCTAAGTTGTTAATGTTGTGCTTTGGTAACTGAGTAAACCAATCCGAGGTAGGGCCTACGAATGTGGTTATAAATGTTCTTAATAACAAAGCATCATTGTCCTGAATACCGAAGCATTGGCTCAGGAATCTCGTCACATGCTCTTGAGCATCCTCCTCACCTCTAAAGGTTGCCAACTGAGGCAGCTTAAAGTGTTCAGGGTAAGGGGGTGCTGGCACGGATGGATGCACAGGATGACTACGGAGTTGGCATAAAGTGGGCTTTTGGGGCCCAAAAGTTTTGGTCTCCATAGACTCCAAACGCTCTAGCAATGCTTTATATGCATCTGAGGATTTAATTTCTTCCTCTTTAGTTTGCTCTCATTGTGGGTTGTGGGAGACTTGAGGCCTCTGAAGGGGTGGCCGGATGGCAACTCCTCCGCCTAGGTAGGGCATTTCGGCCCGATCTTCTTCTTGCTCATATTCCTCGTAAGCTTCCTGAGGAGTCTCTAGATGAGACCTATGACCCTGGGTGGGTCCCCGCGGAGGGTACCCATCATTGTTTCGGGGAGTGGCCTCCCACTCAGGTCTAGGAGGTCTCGGAGGCAGCACTTGGTAAGGTCACGGAGACCTATCTCGCACCAAGGGATTATGCCTCTCATATGGTTCCGCTCTTTGGGTGCGAGGGGTTGGGACCCTCTCAGGCACTGGGTTATGGAGCAGCTCATCTGTTTGGCACCGAATGCGCTCTTTGCTAAGGTGATATAAATGCTCTAGCTACTGTTGGTCTTGCTCAAGCCGCGTGATCTACGCTTGGTGGGCGGCATGTCTGGCGACTTCCAGGTCAATTTGTTTTACCATCCTGAGCCTAGGAGGCCTGGATGCCTCTCCTATGCACTTACCTCGGTCATGATGATCCGAGATCTCAATAGGTTGCTTCCCTCTATCGAGGTTGGTGGCATTTACCCGAGGCTCCGACCTCAGTGGGTGATCATGGTACATAGCGGGTGCAGAGGCGCATGGCTCCCATGCATTGTACATTGCTCTCGAGGAATGTAATGGTCTTCCTCGTGCTCCCTTTCGTATGTGTGAAAGGGGTGGGCAGAGTCGGCTCGCCCTGCTTGAAGGGCCTTGCGCTCTGGATTTTGTCTATTGGTTCTAACAGTGATGGGGGGCAAAGGAGGGATGCCATCATCATGTGGCCTCTCCTCATGGAAACTATGCCGCTCTAGCGCTTCATCGCACGGTGGCCACTCATATCGAGCTTCTAAGGGAGCCTTTTTATCTATGTTGAGTGCCACATGTAAGGACTCTTCCCGAAAGGGGCTATGATGAATGGGCGTGTCCCTCAAAGGGGTGTCCCTATAGTTCCATCTTGACATGGAATGATGCGGACTCTCTTGTGGGTCAGGCCACCAAGGCGGTATGACCAAGTCCTTAGGGCTATAGCGGAGGCGACTTGTGCCCCCTTGTACACTTTTCGTAGCTTTCGCCCTTGATTGGGCTTGGCTACGTGTGTACACCATGGTGGTGCTTTCCTACAAGCTATGTAGATTTTTATCTCTTTTTATGATTTTTATGCTACACTAAACAGAAATGAGCACACACACACACAAAGCAGTGATTATCTCGTTTAAATATTGAGAGTGTGTCCTAGACCTGGTTTAGTGTGTTTTTGGTTTTTGTTTTTTTTTTGTTTTATAAGTTTTTGTAAAGAACATTTAAATGCAAATGATGGCTCTTATGGCTCCCAAAAATGGTCGCCCCTTCGATATACCATTGCCGGGCCGATATACCAACCTCTCTATATACCCGCCCTTACGTGAGGGAAACTATAGGTACGTGAGAGCAGATGGTACGTGGAACGTAGGCGGTACGGAAGGGGAATCACCCTGTTTATGACACCTACCATAGAAGACTTATCCTCATGTGTCGGGAATCACCCCAGCTACACTCGGTCAGCTTTCATCAGGATTTACGTCTAGCAACAGTAGCGATCGGGGTAATGGATGCAAAATTCAAGCCAAGGTGGTGATGAAATCCACCGTTGGTCTTGATCAAGGGTCGGGGTTTTACGACCAGCTCCTTGGTGTTTAATTTGCCACGTGGTGTGTGGGGTTATTTTTATTTTGCAAAATGGAAACAAGCAAGCAGTAAAGGAAAACTAATTTCCCTAAGCAAGCAAGTACCCTAAAAATAGAAAAACTGAAGACAGAAATTGACAAGAAAAGTTCAGAATCCTTACCTCTTCTCTGCCCAAATCTGTCGGTTCTGAGTTTCTGCCCGAAGACTGCACAGACAGAAATTCATCCTGGGGGGAATGAATTACAGGACTGTATTCGTCATAGGGTGGGGCGAATTCCCATTCATCCCTGGGTAAGACGAATTACAGCTCTGTATCCGCCTCCTGATGGAACGAACAACAGTCAGCGTATGAAACTCGGCACCTGCAAGAAAAAAACAACCAAGTTTGGATCAGATATCTGATATTAAAAATAGAGGACAAGGTCCCACCGTGATCGCCACTGAAAGCACGAGGATACAGAAACAAAAAAGGAAAACTCCAAGCACGATGCAAAAATGGAACTAAACTTAACGCTAAACCCTACGAATTAAAAATGCATGAAATGGAGAAAAACATGAATTGAAACCCAAATGAAATAACAGCCCTTTTATTTTATTGATGTATTTCATAATTTGGTTACAATTTACATCCTCCCTTTTTAGGGGCGAGGAGCGTTAAATTCATCTCTTGGTCACATCCATGGATAGCCATCCTTCTTTCGCGTGCCCACATGTAAGATGGGCGGACCAAAATGTCACCGCCACTTGTGTCTACGAATTTTGATTCCTTGCTACTCCTCCGATGTTCTGATCCTGCATTCAAAGGAACAAGAAATAGTTAGTAGCACCTACGGATGAAACAAAACATGCAATCCCCAAGCCTACGATAAGTGAATGAGAAAAATGAATTAAACTATAACTAAAATGAATCCAAATGCTCTAAAAATTTTATAGGGGCATCAAGACATCACCAAGAGGGCACTGCAAAAATAACAGTCAGGAAATTCCTCACCGATTTGAATTCGCTCTAGGGCGGGACGAATTTACCTGCAACAAAATGCCGAAAAGGTACTGTCCCAAATGTCCTACCTAGAGAGCTCCAAAAGACCTGCAAACTTGGGGTTAGCTAATTGGGGGTATTTTGGGAAGACCCAGATGGTCATATTTTCCCAATTTGGCCTCCATTAATGGGAATTTGATGATGCTACCTGCAAGTTAGTAAAGACAAAAAATGATAAAACATGATAAGATTTGCTCAAAACATTACGAAATCGAAATTGCAAACTATCTAAGCAACATAAGATGAAATGCAAGATAAAAATGATAGAAAGAACAATCTGCCATAGATTCCTAATCATTCCTAAAAGGGACGATTAGACTCGCGAAGTGCGGGGGCGCCCGAGCAGGCCGCCCACCGTTGGGACCTAATTTCGGTGCCAATCCACTTGGGATGGGTCCAAAATCTCTTGTAAGGTGTTGTCGAAAAATTGGGGTGGTATTCTATGGCCAAATTTTAGGTTTTGGGCTCAAGATTCGACCTTCCAATGATCACCCAATGACCTCTTCTCTAAAAGAGATCACGGATGTGAAAGGCACAAATCGCACAAGGATGTATGGGGAAATAAAATGGCAGCACTTCGTTGCTCCAAATTGCTCTTACTCTATATATTTTGGGGTGAGAAAACCCACCAATTTATAGACCTGGAGGTCTCTTGGGATGAGCATGCAGAGGCGCCACTTGGCAGCCATGCCCTTCCAGGGGAGGGAAGATTCCTCCCTGAATAGGGACTCCATGACTGCCCTTGTAACAGCCTCTAATGCTCGAAAATGCTCACCTATACTCCCATGCAATGAAGGAAGCGTTAAGTGGCGGATCCGAGCTGCCATTTGCCAAGATTTGACTTTTTGCCCGTCAAACCTGCAATTCGCCCCACCCTGGAGCGAATTGTGAATTCGTCCCTGGGCGGAGCGAATCCCAATTAGAATTCATCCCTGGGTGGAACGGATATTGAGCAAAGTGCCTGAAGGTGCCAAAATGATTTTTGACCTTCCAAAACTACTGTGAGAGTGGTTAGGACCACTGTTTAACCTCTGGGGGCTGCCCTTGGGGCTGTGTGTGCCAATGTGATCAGTGTTTGCAGTCACATAATCGGATTGGTGTTGTTTTGGTGTCTACATATCTATTTTCCATTGATTCCCAATCTTCATTGCCAAGTGCCATTAGGTATATCCTCGTCCTCATAATCCAATACATATAGTCACTTCCAAAAAATATTGGTGTTGAATTATTTGAGGACACCTCCTTAGGATCCATTGTTTTCTTGTTAGCTTTTCCTTCAAGATCTTAAAATCTTTTGAAGGAATCCACTCTGATACCAATTGAAGAACACAAACTTATACTTAGAGGAGGGGGTGAATAGTATAAGACCACTTTTTAATTTTCTTTCTCAATCAATATTGTGCAATGTATAGATAGCAATATCAAAAACAGTAATCAAAGCAATGCAAAAAACACCATACACAATAGAGACACCACAATTTACGTGGTTCACCCAATGTGGGTTACTCCACGAAGAAAATATTTCACTAAAATTCTCTCAATAAATCTCTTGGGAATCCTTCCCTATTACAATATTTATGGATCTCTGTCCAAAGGAGATACCAATCCCTTAAATCAAGTTCATGGATCTCTATCTATAGGATAACTCCCCATCTGATCTTACTGGTGATCCTCTAGAAGACTACTACCTCCATTGCACTGGCTTGTGGATCTCTCTCCACTGAAGACTCTTGTCCCCACTTAGAAGACTTGTCCTCACTGCCATGGATGATGTATCTCTATCCATTAGAGACTAATGTCATCTCTGCTCTGTCACATCCAAAGCTCTATCTCAAATTTGTACTAAACACAGTCCTCTAGTCTAGCACAAATCTGCTCAATCTCTGTCTCTATTCTAGCATAAACATATTATCAAATATGCACCAAAATATGCTCCATAATTTCACTTAGAACTTGCTCAATTTTATTCAACAAGTCCACTCAGAACTTGGTCAAATATGCTCAACAAGTCCACTAAAAAATTGTTCAAATCTGCTCAAAAAGTCCACTCATAACTTGCTCAATCTACTCAAATCCACTTAGAACTTGCTCAATCTTCTCAACAAGTACACTCAAAACTTCCTCAAATATGCTCAACAAGTCCACTCAGAACTTGCTCAATATACTCAACAAGTCCACTCAGAACTTGCTCAATATACTCAACAAGTCCACTTAGAACTTGCTCAATCTGCTCAACAAGTCCACTCAGAACTTGCTCAAATCTGCTCAACAAGCTCACTTAGAACTTGTCCAAACCTGCTCAATAAGCTCACTCAGAACTTGTCCAAATATGCTCAACAAGATCACTCATAACTTGTCCAAATATAATCAAGAACCTCACACAAAACTTAACCAATCTCATAGAAACATAAAGAGAATTTTTAGAGACCCAATATATTTTAACTCAATGCTAAAACACTTTCTTAACTCAAATCAGAATATAGGATAGTTTGTTTTATGGAACTTGAAAAATAACTTCACACACCCACTTGACTAGGCTCAATTAACTCTACTCAACCAATCACTCAAGAAATAACCCTTGCTCACAAACCCTAGTCCAAGCATGTAAACATCAACTCAAAATATTTCCAACAATGCTCAACAACAAATCTCACATAACAATGATGCTCATGTTCTTTTCAAACTCTAGTTCAAGTTCTTTGCACAAAAACTCACTTAAAAAATAATGCTTATAAAATAATCTTCATATAACAATGATATTCATGTTATTTTGCACAACCCTAACTCAGGTTCTTCACACAACCAATGGCTTCAACAACAATGCTTATAAAAAAATGTTTTAATAACAACTCTTTATTACAAAAAACCATGAAGCATTAACTCAAACACTTTTGAAAAGGAAACCCTAATCAAGTCCTTTTCACTCCAAACTTATTTTCCAAAAAACCAATCAATCAACTCAACTATGGAATAATGTGCTCATACCCAGGGTTATGCATAGTGGCGAAACATTGCCATTGGGGTGAAAAAAAACATTTTTGAAAATTAAAATTTGCAAAATTTTTGGACCCAGACGTCGGCATTTTGCTGAACATTTCAAGAAAAATAAATTTTAAGTTTTAGTTAGCCATCCCTTGATTAGAGTATCATGAATATTTTGAAAAATTCACAAGTAATCCCGCCTAAATAAAGTTCCCTCTTTGCCCTAAAATTTTAAAATTTAAAATTTATTTTTCCAAACTCGCCAAGTATACCTCTATATATAATTAACACCCCAGGTATACATTTTTCATTTTTAGACCTTGTTCTATACCCAATAAATGTTTCATTTTCTACGACCGACCGTATTATATCCTACATTCGGTCAGAACCATTTCTACAACCTACAAAATTCTCGAACCATTTTTGTAACCAAAAGGACAACTTTAACATCCAAATCCTGTTATGCAACTGAACGGAACCATATCTGTAACTGAAACTTTTTCTGCAACCGTCTGAACCACTTTTTAGCCAAAAACTGTCATGCACTCGGGTGGAACCACTATTTAGCCGAAACCTATTGTGCACCCAGGCAGAACCACTATTTAGACAAAACCTTTCGTGCACCCGGGTGGAACCACTATTTAGATGAAACTTGTTGTGCACCTGAATGAAACCACTATTCTTACAGAACCTATCGTGCACCTAGATGGAACCAAAATTCAGCCAAAACCTATCATGCACCCAAACAAAACAAAGCTCTACAACCGGAACATTTTTAACTAGTAAAATCAAATCTCAAATATCATTTTTAGATAATTATGGTCAATTTTGTGAGATGTGTTTAGATAGCATGAATTAAGGTTACATGTTTTTCTTGCTAAATAAGTCCCCATAATCTATGATTTGTGTTTATGTAGATAGAGTGAATTAAGGTTATATCTCTACGACCGACCGTATCCAATTCTACAACCGTATGAAATAACTTCTACAGTAATAACCTCCTCTGCAATCGAACGAAACCACTTCTACAACTGGAACATGTTCTTCAACTAGGCAGGTCGATCGAAACAAGTTTTGCAACTGGAACATTTTTTAATCAGATCATGGATCGTAGCGGACCTCTTTTCAAACCATGTTCTCTGTCACTTCTATTCTTCCTATGTTCTTCTTTATTTTGCCATGTTCTGCATGTTATTTTGCTATTTTATACATGTTTTTGTTTATTTAATGATTTTTCAATCATTTCCACACCAATATCAGAGCCCTCTTCTACATATGGAATGTCATTACTTTGTTCCCATATTTTTCTTTGTTTTACCATGTTTTGAATGGTTTAAAAATCTTTTATTCTTAGTTTCAATTCATATTTGTTTTCCTTGATAAGATTATTATGAGTAAATGCTTTGGTTCTCTAAATACATATTGATGCTCTTTTTCCCAGTTAAAGTGCTTTCACTAAAAAATGAACCAGTGGTATAAACTGATAAAATCACTATAAAGAATGGCAAGAAAAAATATGTATAATCTACCACCCAAACAATTTTTTATTCTATTTACAATATTATCTTAAGGCCTCTAGAAAGTACACCCTCTATATTTATAATTTGAATACTTTTTGTAAATTTTTTTATCCAAGAATGATAAAAAATATTATGGTATGCTACTATGCAGAATATCCTATCGATCTTGATATACCTCCACTTGAAGATATTCCCCAACAAGAGATGTCTTTTATTGAAAATCCCATTGAAAATGACATCCAACAAACACATGAATATAACACGCAAAATGACATCACAATTGAAAATGAAAGTGATAAATCAAAATCATTACGAGCTTCATTTGAATCTTCAACCAAAAATTCTAAAAAATGAAAAGTGTCTCTCTAGATACTTGGAAGGGGATTTAGGATAGAATGGGTAGAAATATTTCCCTGGCTAGAGCCTGTCATGATTGAGGATAACTAAATCGATGAAAAAAAATGTAGATGCAAAATTTGCAGTTGGAGACTTGGTAAGGATCATAGGCTTCAAAACAAGATTGATACAATTGAAAAACATGCTGGCAAATTATATGTAAAAGTTATAAAAAGTAATGGTGAAGTTAGTAAAGAAGTTAAGTGGAATGATGCATCAAAATGTATGCATTTAAGATATGCTATAGAATATTATAATCACTTAAAGCAACAACAATCTCTTGTAGAGAAAGGTGGAACAATTGGAGCCCAATTTCATAAAATACAAAAGACTATTTTAACTTCAAAAAGTATATATTTTGTTGTTTTTTACAATATTCTCAAGAAAGATAGACCAATGTACGATTTTGTTGATTATAAGCAGCTATTATGCCTTTTAAATGTGCAAAACCTTCCTAGTTCTTATTGGTCAGACCGAAGTGGTTGGGAAATGGTAAAATTTTTATCTGTGGTTGAGAAAGAAGACCTAAGGGAGAAAGTAAAACTTGCCAAATTCATTTCACTTTATATTGATAAGGTAACCATTGTGGATAGCACATCTTGGATTTGCATGCATGTGTACACATTTCAAAATCATATAATAAGGCCTATTTTGTTAGGATTAGATAAGATGTTGGAATGTTCAAATGCAGAAAATATTTATAATGTTGTTGTGAAATGTTTAAAGAATATTGCAGGAATGAATCATATAGACATAGCAAAAAAGTTAATTTGTGTTGGAGCTGATGGAGTTGCTATTATGCAGGGTCATAGGTCTGGTCTTTATGTTTGAATCCAAACCATAGTTGCCTCATATATGATCTCCATTCACTGTATGACTCATAGAGTTAATATTGCATATAAAATTGTGTGCACATTTTCAAATGTTGCTAAAGTAGATCAAACTTATTCGTGATATTCATTCTTATTTCTCATTAAGTCTCAAAATATTTGCAGAGTTTTAGTAGTTTGCATTAGGAGTTACAGAAGGTAAAAAATTGTTAAAAGATGTGAATACAAAATGGATTTCACTGTATCAACCAAATCAGAGAGTTTTGGCAAAATATCAATCATTGATTACGTTTATGCATGCAAATTGTTGAATAGTTGATAAGGCAAAAGATATGTTGTTCCATTTGACTGACTTGGAAACACTTTTGACCTTATGTGGTATTCCTCCAATGTTAAAAGAAATGAACAAATTAATTAATCTTGCACAAGAGAGATCCATCTATATAGTTGATTTTATGAGGATTAAAAAATAAATATGCGTGCTTCTTGATACATTATATGTGTCTAATGCTAATTTTACAAAACTTGTATTTGATAGTTGGAATACATTGATAAACGTGAGCAATCCAAAAAGCTTCTTAAATTTTGACATAAATGATCATATTTGTATTAATTTTCATGAAAATATGATACCTGTTTATTGTTTTGAAAGGCAATTAAGTATAGTTGTGGAAGATTTTTAAGAAGTTCCTATAACACATAATAGATTTCATGTTGTAATATAGAAAACAAAGAGTAATTTGTCAAACATAACAAAATATTTGATAGGTGAGATAAGAGAACGGTTTCAAAGATATGAGTTGCTCGAGTCCATTGGTGTGGTTAACCCCATGTTTTGGGGACCTTGTATTGAATACAATTCTGCAAATGAGTTGTCTATTAAATATATGGGTAACCTCATTGATCATTTTAGTAAGAGTGTGGAAGTCAATGGTGTTGAAATTAAAGATATACTTAGCAGTGATATTTTGAAATAAGATTCATTGCATTTTGGAAGAACAATGGTAGTGCAAATATCACTTATGACAATTTTCCATGAGATTGGTTTCACTACACGTTTGTGGCAAAAATTGTATCCAAGCACAATATTAAAAGATACAATAAGTGAATACTTTTGTTTATATGAATTATGTGAAACAATAATTTTGGGGTCAGTTGAAGATGAAATATTTTTCAATGCACTTTCTTTTGTTAAATCTAAACTCTACAACAGACTCGGCAATAATTTAGAAAATTGTTTAAGAATTTATGTGTCTTCATATCAGTTGGATACATTTCCATATGATAAAGCATTAGAACACTGGAGTTCCTTTGTAGATAGAAGAGGAACGTCGAATACAATCGATAATGACGATATTGATTATTTCAATGATCATATGGTGGAGACACAAATTTCCGCTATGCTTCATAATGATTCTGAACAAGCTGATATGTTTCAACTTCCATAGCAATAATTTTCCATTATTTCATTAACAATGAAAAACATGAATTGATTTGATAGCAGATTTCTCAATATTGTTTCATATTTATATGATTTCAAATAATTGTGTTTTAAATCACATTATTGTTGTAAAATTACATGGCTTATATCATTTTTGTAGATTGTAAAATTGTATGTTTATGTCTTAGTGTCTCAACTCTCATTTCATTGACAATGATAAACACAAATTGATTTGATAGCATATTTCTCAATATTATTCTAGATTTATATTATTTCATAGAATTGTTGTTTTAAATCACATTATTGTTTTAAAATTGCATGGCTTATATCATTTTTGTAGATTGTAAAATTGTATGTTTATATCTAAGTGTATCAACTCTCATTTCATTAACAATGATAAACACATTGATTTGATAGCATATTTCTCAATATTATTCCAGATTTATATTGTTTTAAATTACATGGCTTATATCATTTTTGTAGATTGTAAAATTGTATGTTTATGTCTTAGTGTCTCAACTCTCATTTCATTGACAATGATAAACATGAATTGATTTGATAGCATATTTCTCAATATTATTCCAGATTTATATTGTTTTAAAATTACATGGCTTATATCATTTTTGTAGATTGTAAAATTGTATGTTTATGTCTTAGTGTCTCAACTCTCATTTCATTGACAATGATAAACATGAATTGATTTGATAGCATATTTCTCAATATTATTCCAGATTTATATTGTTTTAAAATTACATGGCTTATATCATTTTTGTAGATTGTAAAATTGTATGTTTATGTCTTAGTGTCTCAACTCTCATTTCATTGACAATGATAAACACAAATTGATTTGATAGCAGATTTCTCAACTCTCATTTCATTGACAATGATAAACCCATATATTACATAATATTTTCAAACTCCAATATTACATAACATTTTCAAACCCAAATTAGATATTGTAGTTGTTGGAAATTTTGGGTTTGAGATCCTAGCTCCTTGTCTATGAGTTGTCATTGATGTCAAAAGGAAATGGCATTAATGTTAAGAGGATGTGTTGGCTTCAAAGGTGAAAGATTCCAAGAGAATCTTTCCATTGGATAAGGTTTTTGGATAAGGTTTTTATTAAAACCAATGGAGGTTCTCTTTATTATTTAATTATTATTTAAAACCCTTCAAGGTTTTAATTAATTAATTATTTAATTAATTAAGGGAGAAATTATTTTTAATTTATTAAAAATACTTAAAGGTTTTTAAACCTTTTTTATTCTTAATTTATTAGAATTAATTAAGGGTTTTTAAACCCTTTAGAAAGCAATTTCGATTAAATTCAAAATTACATTTCTCTGCCGCCGACGTGTTCTAAAGTCCACGATTGGACTATAAATATGGGAAGGATCCTAAGGTTTAACTCCTCTTGAGAATTTCGAATGCATTAATTTTTAGCTGCGATCAATGCTATGTTGACGCCACGGAAGAAGAGAGCTCACGTTTGAAAAACTTACGAAGTGCTTGTTCGTTGAAGTGGTAGGAAGTATGTCTTAGACTTCATTAGCCCCTTGTGGGCTAGTGGTAGCATAGGCTGCGTTTGGGCTTTGCATAGGTGGAGGTCTACGTTTTGATTCCCGCGGAGGGAGCTGTGCATGGATTAAGTCACGTTTTTGTTAAAACGTATTTTGTGCCACGTTTTTCGGATTCCTCAAAGGCAGCCATTCCGCAATTTTCGGATCCGTCAAGGACAACCATTCTAAGGTGTGATTAATTTCTTGATATAATTTTTGGCATTGTTTAGCATTGTTTAAAATACATAGGATAAATAAGGGGATATTTCTTTGGTTGTATTTTTGAGATTAGTCTTTTGTTATGCTAAAGTTTAAAATGGAGATATAAGGTGTAAGTTTTGGTTGTTGTGTTTTTGACTTCTTTGGTGGTTGTTTTCAAAAGAAGAGAAGCTAAAAGGTGTATTAAGGAATTTTTTTATATGCTCATTTATCTTGGTTCTAACCCTAACTTGGTTGGAAGTTTGAGGGTTGTGTGTGGTGACAGCCTTAAGGGTCAAGTTTCTTCTACTCCAATAAGGTATGGGCACATTCTTCTTATGAGTATGATTGGTGTATGTTTTCTGAAATAAGGTTGGAGTGAAAAGGTTTTCAACTAGGTTTTCTTTGATTGGGTGTAAATCCTTCTGGTTTGTTGAAGACTACGTATGCATTGTTATCCTTAAGGAGAGTTTTTGATGAATGCATAATTTTTGGTTTGAGATAGTGGAAGCTTTGTGCACTAGGGTTTGTGAGTCAAGCTACTTGCATTGAGTTGGTGGAACCCTTGGTTGGCTGTTTTGAGTTTGATGGTTGAGTTGCTTCCATAGAGGTTGTTTGATCAAGTTATTGCTTTACTTGATTCATGATATTGGGCTTACTCCATTGAGTTGATTTGAGCAAGTTATTCTTTGCATTTGGTGATATTGTGTTGGTGGTTGTTTTGTTCAAATATCTTTGGAGGGAAAAGGATTTCTACTTGTTTCCTTTTCTTGTAATGATTGGTTGAATGCTTCAAGGTTAATGTTGAGTCGAATGATGTTGGTTAAACCTTGTCTATAAGCATTGTTTTTAAAGCCCTAATTGGTTGAGAAAAGATTTTGGTTGTGGAAAGAATATGAGTAGCATTGTTATATGAGATATTGCATGTTTGGCAATTGTTGGGTTGTGTTTCATGTTCTTGAGAAAAGCATACTACATCTATCTTATTCATTTGAGATTGATATTGAGTTGAAGATTGATATTGAGAGTTAAATATAGAACATATTGAGTCTCTAACAATTCTCTTTATGTTTCTATGAGATTTGAGATTGAGTTGGAGATTGATATTGAGAGTTAAATATAGAACATATTGAGTCTCTAAAAATTCTCTTTATGTTTCTATGAGATTTGAGATTGAGATTGGAAGTTAAGTATAGAACATATTGAATCTCTAACAATTCTCTTTATGTTTCTATGAGGTTGATGAATCACATTGGGTCTCTAACAATTCTCTTTGTGGGTTCATGTTAAGCAATTTTTTCTTGGTGAACTTGTGAGCTGTTTTGGACAGGTTCCGTTGGGGACTTGTGAGCAGGTTTTGGACAGGTTCCGTTGGGGACTTGTGAGTAGGTTTTGGACAGGTTTTGGTGGGGACTTGTGCGCATATTTGGACAGGTCCTAGCAGAGGAATTGTGAGCTTAGATTGATAGTTCTATCAGAGAACTTGAGGACAGAGGTACATTGGTTCTATCAGAGAACCTGAGGACAAATTTGGCAAGTCTTTGAGAAGGCTTATGGACAGAAGATTGATTTGTTCAAGAGTTGGACACATCTGATAGACAATGGAAGACTTGTACTAGATCGACTGACTGTGTTTGGTACAAGTTGCTGAGCTGCTGTGGACATGATCATAGAAGGCAGAGGTCTCTTAGGCTAAGCATTGAGGACAGGAGGTCTTCGATGGAAAGGAGTTCCACATGCTGGCAAGAGGTAAAGGCAGTTGATATTCTGAGGGATCATATCCAGAGCAGAGGATAAGGTATCTCCTTTGAGTAGAGGCTCATAAATTCAGATTGGGGGAAGGTTTCTCCTTTGGGTAGAGGCTTATAAATTTAGATTGGGGGAAGGTATCTCCTTTGAGTAGAGGCTCATAAATTCAGATTGGGGGAAGCTATCTCCTTTGAGCCGAGACTCATAAACATTGTAATTGGGAAGGTTTCCAAAAGAACTTTGAGATAACTTTTAGAGAAAATTTTTATGGACGTAGCCCAGGCATTCTAGGTGAACCACGTTAAAATTGGTGTCACTTTGTGGATGATTTTGTGCATTGCTTTGATATTGCTTTGGGTATATTCCTTTACTGTTTTGAAGTATAAAGGAAAAAGTAAAAATAGGTCTTATACTGTTCACCCCCCCTCTCAGTATAAGCTTGTGTTCTTCAATTGGTGTCAGAGCGGGTTCCTTCAGAAAGTTTAACAGCTTGAAGGAAAATCTAGTAAAGAACACAATGGATCATTCAAGTGGCAATGCAACACCTATTCTTGATGGGTCAGATTTTGGTCTTTGGAGTGCAAGGATGAAGGTTCATCTAATGGCACTTGGGAATGATGTATGGGAAGTGATTGAAGATGAGTACACTATTCCTGTACATGGTCCTAATACTAAAGAAGAATGGCTCCTTCATCACAACAATTCAAAAGCAATGAATGCTATCCTGAAAGACTTACAGAAAGCAGATCTCACCAAAGTGATTCACTGTAAGACAGCTAGTGAAATGTGGAAACAATTGCAGGTGGTTCATACAGGTGATACAAATGTCAAAAATGCCAAGTTGAGACACTTCAAAGGTATGTTTGAACAACTCAAGATGAATGATGATGAAAATATTAGTGACTACATGCTTCGTATGGATGAGGTTGTTAACTCCATGAAAGACTTAGGTCTTGAGCTTGCTGAAAATGATGTTTGTGATAAGATTTTAAGATCTCTTCCTAATATATTTAGTGAAAAGATTTTTGCTATTGAGGAAGCTAAAGATTTGGATAAGTTGAAAAAGGATGAGCTCCATAGTATACTTGCAACATTTGAGTTAAGAACTCAAGTGAAGGTTGATGTCAAGAAAGAGGCAGCTTTCAAGGCTACAAAAGAATCCAAGGGTAAACAACTTCAAGATAGTGATGAGTCTTCTAGTGATGAAGAGGCATATTACAGCAAGAAAGGCAAGTTCTCTAGAAAGTACAAAAGTATGAAAAATGTAAGATGTTTCAATTATGGAAAGTTTGGTCATTATGCTACTGACTGTATTGTTTCCATGAATGAAAGTGATGAAGATAAACAGGATTCTAAGAGCAAGGATTCTGAAAAGCACAAGCATCACAGGAAAAACAAATATGAGCACAACAATCAAGGAAAGAGGTATTCTCACAAGCACAAGAAGAGTTTCTACCTAGACAAAGCAAGTAAGTGTTCTAGTAGTGATAGTGAAAGTTCTTCAAGTGATAATGAAAATGAGATGTTGTTCATATCAAAAAAAGAGGAAGAACCGAAACATAGATTCATTATCATGAAATGTCTTAGATGTGGAAATTTTGGTCACCTTGAGGATGATTGCCCAAATAATGATTTGGTTTCTAGTATGTATGAGGATGCTTCAGAAAACTATAAGGAAGATGCATGTATGGTTTTTGAAAAGGGTAGCACCTCTAGTGATAAGAAATCTGAAAAAGGCTTTGATGATTCAAAAGGAAATCAAATAAAGGATCTTGAAAGTGAACTTATTAGTGCTCTTAATGCTTTGAAAAAGGAAAGAAATAAGAATGCTAGACTCAAGGATAAGTTAGATGAATGTTTTATGGAGAGAGATGATCTTATTGAAAATCTTGATTTCTCTATAGTTAAGACACAAGAACTCAATGTTGAGTTAGAGTCTAAGGTTATTGAGTATAGTGAGTTAGAACAGAAAATGGCTTCTTTGAAAGAGGAAACTAAAGAGTACAAAGATAAGCTTTACAGGTTTCAAGATAGCTCCAAAAAGGTTAAGTCACTCATCAAAGGTCAAAGAAAGACAACAGATAAAACAGGCCTTGGTTTTGTTAAGTCACACAAGGAACAAGTTGAAGAGTCTAGTAAGAGACTCCAAAAGGAAGAGAGTTCTGATGAGGAAGGTATTTCAGATCATGAGTCCTTGAATGATAGATGCATAGAAACAAAAAATAGAATTCAGAATGAGAAGAAGAAGAAGTTTTCAAGACCCAAGAGGTCAAATAAAGGAAAGTTTCAAGGCAGATGTTTTGCTTGTCACAGGTTTGGTCACATGGCTTCACATTGCATGGCTCAAGTGAAGAAGGTAAATGAAAATTTCAAAAGTGCTAGTTACTTTCAAGGGTATTGCTACTCTTGTCAATAGTTTGGGCACAAGGCAGTTTATTACAAGGAAAATAACAGGAACAGATTTGGTTAGAACAGGGTTGGCCAAAACAGGTTTGGTCAGAACTGGTGGATTCAAAGATCAGGTTTACCGTAGAGAAATAACATTGTCACTTGTTATAAGTGCAACAATAAAGGTCACATAGCTATACAGTTTAGAGCTGAAATTCTAGATTATAGGAACAGGAACAGTGGCATGATTAGGTCCAAGGATTAAGGCATGGACAAGAACAGTGATGAGAACAAGAACAAGAACAGTGACAGGAATAGGAATATGGACAAAGAGTTCAAGAGAAGGCCTGGCAAGGAAGTTATAGAAGCTGATGATGATCAGTGCCTAATGGGAGTTTTACTCCCACCCCAGAATTAATCACCTCAACAGGAGGTGGGAGAGGGACTAAGCTAAGAGGCTCATTCTTAGTTTCGATCCCCAAAGGTGACCCTTTGCCATTGATGACAAAGGGGGAGATATTTGAGTAAGGGAGAGATCCTCAAGACAGGGGGAGCTGTTATGTTGAGTTTTGTTGTTGTTGTTGAGAAGCATGGTTTGCCATCAATGACAAAGGGGGAGATTGTTGGCAATTTTGGGTTTGAGATCCTAGCTCCTTGTCTATGAGTTGTCATTGATGTCAAAAGGAAATGGCATTAATGTTAAGAGGATGCGTTGGCTTCAAATGTGAAAGATTCCAAGAGAATCTTTTTAAGAGAATCCAGAGAGATTCCATTGGATAAGGTTTTTGGATAAGGTTTTTATTAAAACCAAGTTAAATGGTTTTTATTAAAACCAATGGAGGTTCTCTTTATTATTTAATTATTATTTAAAACCCTTCAAGGTTTTAATTAATTAATTATTTAATTAATTAAGGGAGAAATTATTTTTAATTTATTAAAAATACTTAAAGGTTTTTAAACCTTTTTTATTCTTAACTTATTAGAATTAATTAAGGGTTTTTAAACCCTTTAGAAAGCAATTTCGATTAAATTCGAAATTACGTTTCTTTGTCGTCAACGTGTTCTAAAGTCCACGATTGGACTATAAATATGGGAAGGATCCTAAGGTTTAACTCCTCTTGAGAATTTTGAATGCATTAATTTTTGGCTACGATCGATGCTCTGTTGACGCCGCGGAAGAAGAGAGCTCGCGTTTGAAAAACTTACGAAGTGCTTGTTCGTTGAAGTGGTAGGAAGTCTGTCTTAGACTTCGTTAGCCCCTTGTGGGCTAGTGGTAGCATAGGCTGCATTTGGGCTTTGCGTAGGTAGAGGTCTACGTTTTGATTCCCGTGGAGGGAGCTGTGCATGGATTAAGTCACGTTTTTGTTAAAACGTATTTTGTGCCGCATTTTTTGGATTCGTCAAAGGCAGCCATTCCGTGATTTTCGGATTCGTCAAGGACAACCATTCTAAGGTGTGATTAATTTCTTGATATAATTTTTGGCATTTTTTAGCATTGTTTAAAAGACATAGGAGAAATAAGGGGATATTTCTTTGGTTGTATTTTTGAGATTAGTCTTTTGCTATGCTAAAGTTTAAAATGGAGATATAAGGTGTAAGTTTTGGTTGTGTTTTTGACTTCTTTGGTGGTTTTTTTTCAAAATAAGAGAAGCTAAAAGGTGTATTAAGGAAAGTTTTTATATGCTCATTTATCTTGGTTCTAACCCTAACTTGGTTGGAAGTTTGAGGGTTGTGTGTGGTGACAGCTTTAACGGTCAAGTTTCTTCTACTCCAATAAGGTATGGGCACATTCTTCTTATGAGTATAATTGGTGTATGTTTTCTGAAATAAAGTTGGAGTGAAAAGGTTTTCAACTAGGTTTTCTTTGATTGGGTGTAAATCCTATTTTCTGGTTTGTTGAAGACTACTTATGCATTGTTATCCTTAAGGAGAGTTTTTGATGAATGCATAATTTTTGGTTTGAGATAGTGGAAGCTTTGTGCACTAGGGTTTGTGAGTCAAGCTACTTGCATTGAGTTGGTGGAACCCTTGGTTGGCTATTTTGAGTTTGATGGTTGAGTTGCTTCCATAGAGGTTGTTTGATCAAGTTATTGCTTTACTTGATTCATGATATTGAGATTACTCCATTGAGTTGATTTGAGCAAGTAATTATTTGCATTTGGTGATATTGTGTTGGTGGTTGTTTTGTTCAAATATATTTGGAGGGAAAAGGATTTCTACTTGTTTCCTTTTCTTGTGATGATTGGTTGAATGCTTCAAGGTTAATGTTGAGTTGAATGATGTTGGTTAAACCTTGTCTATAAGCATTGTTTTTAAATCCCTAATTGGTTGAGAAAAGATATTGGTTGTGGAAAGAACATGAGTAGCATTGTTATATGAGATATTGCATGTTTGGCAATTGTTGGGTTGTGTTTCATGTTCTTGAGAAAAGCATACTACATCTATCTTATTCTTTTGAGATTGAGATTGAGTTGAAGATTGATATTGAGAGTTAAATATAGAACATATTGAGTCTCTAACAATTCTCTTTATGTTTCTATGAGATTTGAGATTGAGTTGAAGATTGATATTGAGAGTTAAATATAGAACATATTGAGTCTCTAACAATTCTCTTTATGTTTATATGAGATTTGAGATTGATATTGGGAGTTAAGTATAGAACATATTAAGTCTCTAACAATTCTCTTTGTGGGTTCATGCTAAGCAAGTTTTTCTTGGTGAACTTGTGAGTTGTTTTGGACAGGTTCCGTTGGGGACTTGTGAGCAGGTTTTGGACAGGTTTCGTTGGGGACTTGTGAGCAGGTTTTGGACAGGTTTCGTTGGGGACTTGTGAGCAGGTTTTGGACAGGTTTCGGTGGGGACTTGTCAGCAGATTTGGACAAGTCCTAGCAGAGGACTTGTGAGTCGAGATTGATAGTTCTATCAGAGAACTTGAGGACAGAGGTACATTGGTTCTATCAGAGAACCTGAGGACAGATTTTGCAAGTCTTTAAGAAGGCTTGAGGATAGAGGATTGATTTGTTCAAGAGTTGGATAGATCTGACAGACAGAGGAAGACTTGTACTAGACTAACTGACTATGTTTGGTACAGGTTGCTAAGCTACTGTGGACATGATCATAGAATGCAGAGGTCTCTTAGGCTAAGCATTGAGGACAGGATGTCTTCGGTGGAAAGGAGTTCCACGTACTGGCAAGAGGTAGAGACAGTTGATCTTCTGAGGGATCATATTCAGAGCAGAGGGGAAGGTATCTCCTTTGAGCAGAGGCTCATAAATTCAAATTGGGGGAAGGTTTCTCCTTTGGGCAGAGGCTCATAAATTTAGATTAGGGGAAGGTATCTCCTTTGAGTAGAGGCTCATAAATTCAGATTGGGGGAAGGTATCTCCTTTGAGCCGAGGCTCATAAACATTGTAATTGGGAAGGTTTCCCAAAGAACTTTGAGATAACTTTTAGAGAAAAGTTTTGTGGACATAGCCCAAGCATTCTAGGTGAACCACGTTAAAATTGGTGTCACTTTGTGGATGATTTTGTGCATTGCTTTGATATTGCTTTGGGTATATTGCTTTACTGTTTTGAAGTATAAAGGAAAAAGTAAAAATAGGTCTTATACTGTTCACCCCCCCTCTCAGTATAAGCTTGTGTTCTTCGAGTAGTCTTTTACTAGTTCAAACTCAAATATTACATAACATTTTCAAACTCAAATATTACATAATATTTTCAAACAAAAATTACATAACATTTTAAAACAAAAAAAATCATATTAACTAGTTCAAAAATAAATATATTACATCATTCAAACATTTTTAAACCCCAATATTACACAACATTTTCAAACAGAAATTACATAACATTTTCAAACTCAAATATTACATAACATATTCAAACCCAAATTAGATATTGCAGTCTTTTACTAGTTCAAACTCCAATATTACATAACATTTTCAAACTCAAGTCTCAAATATTATTCAAACTCAAATATTACATAACATTTTCAATCCCAAATTAGATATTACAATCTTTTACAAGTTCAAACTCACATATTACATAACATTTTCAAACTCAAATATTACGTAACATTTTCAAACAGAAAGTACATAACATTTTAAAACAAAAAAAATCATATTTACTAGTTCAAAAAGAAATATATTACATCGTTCAAATATTTTTAAACCCAAATATCACATAAAATTTTCAAACAAAAATTGAATATTGTAGTATTTTAAAAACATTTGTCAACTCAAGTCTCAAATATTACATACCAATTTCAAACTCAAATTATATTGTAGTATTTTAAAAATATTTTCAACATTTTCAATTATTTGATTGGTGCTTGGATGCTTCACTAGTGGTTGGAGTTGTCATTTTTTTTCCTTTATCAACTTCTGTGACACTCTCTTTTGGCAATGCTCCAACTCTAACAAGGTTGTCATGTACTTTCACAATACTTGACACACATGCTGCTTCTTCTTTGTTTGGATATTCAAGTATTTTTGGAAGTGTTTCTTTCATTTTATCGAGAAATTTATCCGGATCTTCTTGCAGCTTCTCTTTGATGTATTTTTTTAAACGATTGTTTTTTGAAACCTTTTCCTGCATTTTTTTTTATTTCCATTGATTTCGTAAAACATTTCTTTGATGTATGAATATTTACATCCATGCTCTTAACCTGGGTTTTCAAAATTTCAAAATTTATATGCAAAAAAAATTGAAAACTTAATTCAAAAGGGATATATTGAAATTATTACAAATTTTCAAGAAATCTAAAAATTTAAATGCAATAGAAAATTGAAATACATATAATTTTTTCACCTCAGCTAGTTGTTTTGTAGCCTCATCAACTGCAACACTATCCTTATCAGAAGACCATTGGTTGTAAAATGATTGGGCTTCAGCATTAACATTCTCCAATATACCAAAAACAACATTTAACACATCATCATCATAAGTAAAATCGGATTTAACTATTCCTGATGTAGCATGTTTTAGAAGGCCCTCAAAATTTTTTGGGTTCATATTTGACCAAAGAATAAATAGATTTATTTTTTTCATAATTTTTATATTGGGCATTAATTTTCCTTATAAGGACCTTTGCCCGATATTCCCATTATTTCAACTCCTGCAAATCTTTCAACACAAACTCCTTAATTGTTGACTCGGTACTTTTAGCCAATGAAACATTTTCATTAAAATTGAAAACATCATCCTCAGTTTGAGGACCCTGAGGATGAGGGTTGTCTCCTTGAGCAGGTGGTACTTATGTCTACTCAGCTGCAGGGACTTCTTCTTCTTGTGCTATATCTTTAAGAACATTTATTGCCTTGAAGCCTACAATGTTGCCCTACAACATGAAATCCTTATCAAGTGGAATATCATCCAATCCTTATCCAAAACATTCTAATGCCTGTGAATTTGTAGAAAATGTAAATTGAGACCATCCATACCCAGAATTTGTTGTCGGCATGTGTGATCTTCGTGGATGTGAAAACCCATGACCATAACTTTGTGTAGTGCCTTGTGATCTCTGTGAAAATAATAATTTTCCAACACTGACTTGCCCTCACATAGGCATTGTCGAAGACTGTGATTGTGTTTGTTGCTAATTGGGTGGAAGTGGTGAAACCAGTGAATGTGATGCATTTGGAGGTGGTGGCGGTACATGCCCTCTAGCTTGTGATGTTACTACTTGAGCATGAGAATCAACTAAAAATAGTCAAAAACATTTTGTTAGAATTCTACTTAAAATAAAAAATATCTTAATTTAAATTAACTACACATAGATTTACTTGAAGACGATGAAATGCATTGCAATTGTCCTACATTGGGGGAGGGGTTGTCCACACTACATTCGGCTTGCACATTTTATGCATATCTAGGTGTACGAGAAACCCCAAGAGTAGCTTGTTTCCTGGAACATTTGTGTGATATCTACATAGGACTAGGTGTTGCTTCAGATCCTGTGTCTTCAGAATCACCTATTTGTTCTGGCATGTGACCCCTAGTGGCAACAATATATTTACTCCTTGTATTTTCTGCCTTCTCCTGCATATATATGAAAATAAAAATATAAAATGGAATGTGCTAAACTATAAAATATTATGTCAAGGACAATTATATAGTTATTACCCTCAATATCTATGCTGATATGGTAATAGAATGTAGTATTGCATGCACTACAGTTGGTACATGAGTAGTCAACAAATTATGAAAACACTCAAAATATAAAGCTAAAAGAAAATTTATGGTGCCCACAATGGGCTGAGTCTTGTTGGTTACCTATTGGACCGTGTGTAATTCGGACTTGATTTGATCCAAAATATAAGTGCACCAATCAAACTTTTGATTTTTCTCATACCGAACAATATAAGCAAGTGCCCAAAACAAAATTTCTAGTCTTCCCATCAGAATAAGTCTAGCCAGGAAAAATTCAATAATGGCCTTCAAAGTTTGATCGTTCACATCATTGATTGATAAATCTCTTTTTTATTTGGCGGCATAAAGTGCATAAAAAAAAATTAGATGTCAATTTATAAATTTTAAGCATTGAAAATTAATAAAATATAATTAACAATATTTATACCAGTCAAATATTCTAATGAAAGATCGTAATTTCTTTCGAGGTATGCTTTGTCATCTAGAGAAAGCTGCAACCTCATCGACACTTGAGTAAAACCAATAAAATGGAAGACCTGTCAATCTGTGAATATCTCTAGGGGTGATGCTGATTACCAGATTTTTATTTCATACTTTAAGTTTCACTGTAGCCGTGTTGTGGTCATAACCAAATATAATATTTTGTAGGAGAACTTTATCTATTCTGAATTGTGGCATGGAAACGAGGTTTGATAAACCTGCATTATTGATCCACTAAAATTTCTTCCTTGGAGTTGTTATTAGATTTGAAATCAAAGTGCATGAAAAATTCTTGAATTTTGGTACGATTGTGGAAGAGGTATCCATCGCAAGAAGTTGGAAGTCAAATAAAAAGGATTGGAAATTGAAATAGAAAGGTTTATTGGAAAGGATAGCTCTAGTTGTAGTAGAAATAGAAAGGAAATGAAAAAAAATGATAGTTGATGTTCTTTTATAGGGTTGACACGTGGTACCATTGTATTGGACATGTAGTGTTGTGTATTGAACATGTGACACGTGGCAGATGAAATTGTAGCAGATTATACATCTTCATCAAGACCGGATCATAATATGCAACCGATTTATAGCTGGATCATTTTATTTTGTCGGTCGATAGAAAAATTATTGTATACATTCGATAGGTGGTTGGACCAAATTGTGCATCCGTTCGTGAATGGATAGTATCATGCATTCGGTCTGTAATCAGATGCATAATATGATCCAGTTATAGACCGAATTATATTATGCATCCGATTACATACCAGATGCATAATATGATCTAGGTACAGGCCGGATCATATTATGTATCTAATCCATAACCATATTATATTATGCATCTGGTTCGTAACTGGATGCATAATATGATTCGGTCTGTAACCGGATTATATTATGCATTAGGTTATAGACCAGATCATATTATGCATCTGGTTACGGACAGGATTAAGATTTGGAAAATGTCTTACATCACCAAACTTCTTTCTCACTTGGTCCGATCAGAACTTTTTTTTTAAGCAAAAAACCCCTTGTAGGGCCGCCTTGGTCTAAGATACCACGAACAGGGGGTTTTACACCATCAAAGTCACCCGGGGGTTGCACCTAGCCCTGTTCGCACCAACATTATCAATTGGATTTTGGGTACCCAATTCGACTTTTTGGTAGGGTGGAGATTCGAACCTGGGACCTCCCTTGGAGGATTGCCCTCTCCTCTCCAAATCACCTACAACACCTGTGTGTCCGATCAGAACTTTGAATTTCACCATTTTTTACCAAATGTTTTTGAAAATTTGAGGTAACTCGTCTTGCCATCATAAATGTAGTTTTCCAGGATTCGTCGGGTTTTCAGAATAGATTAATCATTTTTTTACAAGTACCTTTCGAGTCCTATCTCTTATGCATAACCTTGCTCATACCTTTTTCTTGATGATAAAGGGATATCATAAATCTTCCACAACCACAACAACTTCTATGCCAATATCAAAGAGGTTAGAAGACAAATATTTCTCACAATGCAATGCAAATATTCAAATACACCTTATCACTCCACATTTAAAAAAAACCATCCAATTATATTAAATATTTATCCAATTACACCTTATAAACTCCCAACTAAAATATAAATTCAACATCCACCACAATAACTCAAAACATCTTTAATCAATTTCAATTGCAAGAAAAACTTTGGCAAAAAACAAATCCTCTTTCTTTAAAACCTTAATAACATAAATCCCTTCTCAAAAAAATAATCTTTCAAAAACCCTTTTAAATCCATATAGCACAAATCAATTTTTAATAAAAATAATCCTTCACTAACCCTTATAACTCCAAACACAAGTTAATTAAAAATAAATCTTCACAAACCCTTATACCTCCAATGACCCTTTAATAAAACCTTAGGCAATATAAATTTTAATAAAAATTTACCTTTTCTATTAGAGAGATTCGACCCTACGATCTATGCCTCCATGAGTGTTCTAGCCATGGGATTGACCACCACGTACCCTAGACACACGTTTGAAACCAATGAGCACTTTGTGATCTTTCTTCTATACTTGGTGCTCGAATCGAATGCAAACAAAAAAACCTTCCTTTGGCATGTCCACGAGAATCAAACGTGGGTTCTTCCTTTCCCAAAACCTTCACAAAGCATGCACTACCAATGGAACACCATGTCCTATGTGGCTCAAACCATACGATGTCCTCCTTTTGTCTTCTTACTTGGTACTAATAAGATAAAGCTCTTTTTTATTCTTCCTTAACGTTCATGATGCATGAAATACCTTCAACCTTTTTGCATGGGAATTAATTTGTCGAGAGGTAAGTTTAGAATGTCCTTTTGGGTATTAATTTATACACAAAACCACCATTCGAATTTAGACATTGGCACTCTTTAATTTTTTATGATGTCGACGCTAGCTAAATCTCTATATAATTTATAAATTATTTAAATTCCAATAGAATTTAAATTATATAAATTATATTTTAAAACCTTTGACTTTAATAAAATTAAAGTCTTCCATGGGGTAAATTTAAACCTGCAACTTGTACTCCACTGATTTGATTTAAAATATTCTACCACCATGGGTTTAATTAAACCTTCATAAAACATTATTTTGCCAACTTGTTCTTCAACTCTTCGCATTGTTCCTGGTGTTAGTGACGGTGTGCTCCATGGTATTAATGATGGCTTCATATGTTCATTTTGGCATCAATGACAACTTTTCACCTTGATATAAATGACAACTAATTGAGCTCAAAATGTCCAACAGGTACCATGGGGTACATTAGCATGTACCAAATAATGTAATATACTCCAACAATGGCATATGAGTATTTCTCAATCTAACAATAATTTAAACTTAGAACTTTAGCTTAAAAATAAACTAATCCAAACTAAACTCTACCACCTAAACTAAACCATCGATAATATGTGCTAATATTTTAAATAGGAAAATAAAAATTTAAATACAGCTTATGCAAATTAAAATACCTATGCCTAACCCAGGTGTTGTAGGTGAGTTGGAGAGGAGAGGGAAATCCTCCAAGAGAGGTCCCAGGTTCAAATCTCCACCCTACCAAAAATCTGAATTGGGTATCCAAAATCCAATTGATAATGTTGATGCGGGCAGGGTTGGGTGTGACTCCCGGGTGACTTTGACGGTGTAGAACCCCTTGTTCATGGTCTCTCATACCAAGGTGGCCCCACAAGGGGTTTTTCTCTTAAAAAAAAATACCTATACCTATCCTTATTAAATTTGTATAGGATTATATTTACCCTTGAAACTTTACATCTCAAACTTAAAATTTCCTCAAAAAGAGTGCACTTTAAATTTATTTGTATCAAAGCTTAGAGGAAGATCAAAAGGAGAATTATTTATTCCTTCTACATGTTCTAATACCACATGTTAGATCTTAATTCTTGAGTGATTTTATAATGGTAGTGAAGGGTATTTAAGTACACAACATGCCTAATTTATGTATAACAAACCCTCAAACAACCTTACAATTGTCTTGTGTTATATCACATGCATGCACCTTGTAAGGGGTAGTTATACCACTTGACTTCTCATAAGATCTATGATGTAATAATTCCTAACACTTCTAAGTTTCATATTTATATGTTTGTATGCACAACATTCATAAATTTTCCAAAGAAAAAATAATGGATCTAAATAAAATCTAATAAATACCCTTTCATTAAATAGAGTGATGGGTTAAAGGTATCTCTGGTCATAGACCCTAACACCAACAAATTGTATGTTAACTAGGATGTCATGCTTAACAATAATAAGTGTATATTTAGATGGATATAAAGTTAGATCCTAATAATGAAGATGATCCTAATTGATGAAATGAACTACGACTATCGACTTTTAGTACCACTCATAGCCCAAGTGGTATTTCAATATAGTTCATGATGCAAAACTAGATGAAGCCTCAATCATGTAAATTATAGGACCAAAAACATGTTTTAGAGTTTGAAATGATATCAATCTAGATCTTGCCAACATAATTTTACAAGTCTTTAGACCATGAGTGGTTCACGGAGCTCTTGTATCAAAACAATCAAAGAATACCATGGATGTTGAATACCAAATATTGATAAAAAATAAGACATGACAACTTATTGATGTTCCAGATAGAAATAAGTCCATAAGTTGTAAATGGATATTCAAGATTAGATACAAATATAATAGAAGTATTGAAAAATACAATGTAAACATTGTTGATAAGGGTTATATGTAGCCAAGGAATTGACTATGATGTGACCTTTGCACCAACAATAAATATTAATATCATCCATATGGTATATATAAAGATAGCTCAATTTTGATGGAATTTGCATTATATGAATGTAAAGAGTGTATTTATCAATGGTAGAATAATTAAATAAATGCACATGATGTAGCTAGAGCAATTTGTCATACTTTTTGGAAAGAAAGATATGTAGGATCTTCAATTCTCTCTATAGGTTGGAGTAGGCTCTTACAGCCTATTATATAAATATTGATAAGCATCTTCTGTGACATGTATTTTATCGCAATACTTACAATCCAAAAGTACACTTTAGATAGCACGAAGGATATATCATGATCATAATTGTGGATATCAACAACTTGGTCATCATTGAAAGTTTAGTGAAGTTGGTTGAAGGGATAAGTAGAAATTTAAAAAAATTATTTAATATGACCTATATTAGAGTTATACATTAGTTTCCTTGTGTGAAGGTATGCAAAACAAAGAATCAAAATTTCATATTAGGAATTAAGTATGCTAAGACATTATTCAAAAAATTTTGAATGATAGATTGTAAGCCTATGCATATCCCAATAAATATAGGGTTTCAATTATTCTAAAATGATTCAAACTGATAAGTAAATGTAACTTTTTATTGCTATTCAATTACAAGTCTCATTTATCTAGCTTATTCCAAACCATATATTAGTTATACTATTAGCTATATTTCACGGTTCATGCAAGAACCAAGGGTGTATCAATAGAAAACAACAATGTGAGTATAGAGGTAATATTCATGGTACAATTTGATATTTTTTGAATTCCAAGAAGAATAATTAATTTTTCTTTATGAGATTTAGAATATGCAGAATCCATTTATGATAGAGATCCATATCTGGATATGTATTCTTTTTATGACTTAGTTTGATCTCCTGGGGAGCAAGAAACAACATGTTGTTGCTAGATCTTCAACCAATATAGAATATTGCGGAGTAGCAGGAGTTTTTTGTGAGGTGGTATGATTATATTGCATCTTGTTATGAATGGGTATTCCAATGAAGCAACCATCAAACTGCAATAATACTCTATTTTTTGAGTTCAAGGATTTCTAAACTTATTCATAATCTATTTTTTGAGTTCAAAAGGCACATTAGAGTTCAATGCCATATCAATTGCAATCATGTTCAAGAACATTACAAAGAACTTCAATTTTATACTATTGTAAATCATCATGCATATATATATATATATATATATAGATAGATATATATATATATATATATATATATATATATAATCATAGTCATAGTCTCTTGCACATAATTTTATTATTATTATTTTTGAAACTTTATTATGCGTACTTTGATTGAACATTGAGAAAATAAAAGGTAAATGCTATGGAAAACATACAATTTATTTAAGGTGATATGGAACTTATCATAAATTGGTTGTAACTAGAAACCTCTCCATTCTTTATATATAAATATTTTAAGATTTATATATAAATATTTTAAGATACATAGGGAAGTTGGTTACAACACACTATTTTTAGTAACTTTATATATATATAGGGAGAGAGAGATAGATATATATCTATATATATATATATATATATATATATATATATATATATATATATATATATATAGAGAGAGAGAGAGAGAGAGAGAGAGAGATTGGATAAATAAGGGAGTTGGTTACATTAACACTATTTTTAGTAACTGCCAAGTGCAAGATTCATACCGTAAGGAATGCTTCCAAAAATCCTATACCACTTGTTGTTACCAAGCATGAAAAACATTGATATAAAGTTTATTATAACCAATATGCCTTCATAAGGAACTGCGAATTATTTATTATGGATTAATTAGAGATATAAACTTAAAATCTTTTAAGTAGTGGGTTAACCAATATAAATAGAATTGAGATTTTTTGTTACAGATATTAACACAATATTTGTTTTACATGTAGGTATAAATGAGACGAATTTTTTCCCAAACATACAAGTAATGACTTGTGTTTCATTTTTGTTGGTTTATGTTTCAGTCTTAAAATATTAACATGTAAATTATGTTTTTAATGGGTATTTGTGTCTTAAATCTTGCAATGTTTTTTTACTTTATTTTTTAATAGTCCATACCTCTCACAAGGATGATTTTAGTTTTTTATTGATAAAAGTAGGTTTTGAAAGGAATTCCAAACCTTTTATAGTCCAAGATAAAAATGGGAATCCAAAATTGGAAATCCTCAACAAATAATAAACAACTAAAAGAAAGGGGAAAGGGGCTGAAACAAATAATAAGATACAAATGAGCATAATTATGTTTTTTGCATGTGGTGTACAATTCTAGCATTGATGGCATGTTGCATGTATTTTCTGGTAATTGTTTTAGCTTAATTTTATGCATTGTTGCAACCTCTTGAAAGAAACTAGCATTAGTGAAACCTAAGGAATGATTTATGAGCATGGAAGTATTGATAAAGATGCCATGAATCCTGTTGTATGATTTTTATACGTAATTAGTTGCATGGAATCTCTCACAGCCTGTTAAGATGTTTTGCATGTCATGGAGAATGGATTGATTGGCATATTAAATCATTATAAAACATTCCTAAGATATATTGAGATATTGGAGCATCTAATTTGGCACCTGAATATACCTTCAGTTCATGTAAATCATACACCAGAGTTCATACAAATTATACAAGGAAAACTTTCCTAATTTGGTAAAATGAGAGATGGATATAGACTTACCCGATTTGGTAGTTTGAGAGAATCAACTTGAACAATTACAAAACTGTGTACGATCACCCCCAAAATTGAATTTGTCAGTTTGGATGAGTGCAAAAGCATACAAAAATTACCATTGTATGATTTGGTATCGTAGAGTATGATATTTTCACATCCGTACAAGCTATTCAACCGTCATCAAAGGGTATTTCAAAGGATTGTATGATTGTACGATTTAGTAACTGAGTTGGAATTCATAAATTGATAATTCCTATCCCTAGATAATCATCTCCCCAATGGTAATACTACACCCCTATGCTAAATTTGTTGTTTTTGCCTTATCAAATCTGGCATTTTTGTTAAAATGAGTCAAATTGATGAAGTGTGAATACTATAAAAACTAGAGGTGAATGACGGACACCAGTGCACGAAGTTGTAGGATATGGGAATTATGAGAGAAAATTATAGTAAGAATGAGCACAAGGATTTATCAGAGAGAAAACATAAGTAACTTAGACCATAGTACTCAAGAACAAAAAATAGAGCAAGTTTGGACATCCAAAGAAGGAGACTTTGAGGCATTATTGATAGAGACAAAAGACAAGGAAATACAACTACCGAGAGTAGAGTTAAGGGTTGACACATGAAAAGTGTAAGAGGATAGGGAGTGGATGGTGACACCTGAGAAAGTGATAGAAGGGTTGCAAGGGAATGTAGAGGATGAGAATCAGGCACCAAAGAAATAGGGCACAATATCTCAAGAGGAAAGACCAAGACCATATCCCTCACATCAGTGAAGGAGTTAATGAAGTGAATATGCATGAGATTTTGATCATCGAGTGGTGGGATAGAAAAAGATACCTTGAATTAACACTTCTGAAGACAACAAGAGTAACACATCCCCAAGAAGAAATCAGTCAGAGATTCCACAAGATATATCAAGTTATAGTGATAACTCTCCTAATATGTCTAACAAGACATCCAAGCAAAGATGTCCACCATTTTTAGGTAAGGGTAAGGAATACCCCACATGGCATATTATAACTTGCATAACCATTTGGAGAGCAAATTATGTGGATAGACTAGATGATAGGGTAACTTTATTTTCTTCTACCTTGAGAGGATTGACAATTGATTGGTACCTTAAGAGAGAAAATATCATAGATTTTTAGACTTGCAATCAGATAAAGGAGAAATTAATTAAGGAATTTCAACCTTTAAAGGATGATGGAGACATCATTAGAGAACTTTGCATAACAAAGCAAAAATCTAATGAAGATGTGAAATCCTATAACCGTAGACTAATGAAATTAGTTGATAAGATGCACATGCCTTTGGTAGATGTTCTAGTAAAGTGGTGGTTTGTATATGGATTGCTTCCAAATTATAAGAAAATGTTGAAGGAAGTACCATTAGAAACATATGAAGAAGCAATGAAGCATGCAAATAATTTTGATATCTAATAAAAACAAACATATACAAGAATTTTATCTCATACCAAGTCTAATGATTTATATAGTGGAGAATATGATACTATACAAAGGATAGTAGCATGCTTCTGTCAAGAGTTTAATAAGATGATAAAGTAAAAAAAGATCAAACCTGATAGGAATGACATGTGGTGCACAGAATGTAAGACAAAAGGACATACAAATGTGAAGTGCCTGAGGAATTATTATTGCCATATTTATAATGGCATGGGATATGAGTTAATGCTATATTTTCATAATACAAGAATACATCCACAAGAATTATCAATTCAAGAGCAGGAAGATAAACCAAAGGACCAAGGAAGCGGGTAACAAGCAACAAGTGGTGGTTACAGAAACAATAGACGAGATGGAATACCAAACCTAGGTAATCGACAAGGAGGGTAAAGTCATTTGCAGTATGATTTAGAAGGAATTTTTATCATATAATATCGCAATTGCAATAATGGGGGCATATTGCAAAAAATTATCCTTCACCTTAGAGGCAATAAATATTGCAAGTAATCACTACACATATGTGTAGATGGTATTTTTCAGGGAACCACAAAGAAGTGAATTTTCCAAAATAGGTGAGTTCAAGTAACCCACAAAATGTTAGTTTTCTAGACATTGGGGTTCCTCAAGTTAAGGAGGAAACCCAAGAAGTTTTAGCCGTGATGAGAAATTAGGCTAAGATGGATAAGTATCCAAATCCAAAAAAGGAAAAGTAGCGTTGGCATGTAGCAAAGAAAATATTGCAAGAAGAAGGTTAGAAGACTAAGTGAGTAGAGGCAACAGCTGATAAGGAACTAAGAAAACCATCAAACCAAGAGATATTTGTGCAAAATCTGGCAGTACAAGTTTTGGATACCATAATAGAAATTAAAGTACTTAATCTATTGAAAGTTATTCCAGCATTGTAGAAAGCAATGGTGGAAGAAATACAACTATAGAAGGTGATGGAACTGTAGAGCCAATCGATTCAAAAGAAGGAGCGAAAGGGTCAGTTCATGGATCCAACTATATTAATTATTGATGTGGGAAAGAAACCCATATTAGTTCATATGTAGATCCTAGTGCATAAATTAACACAAGTAATTATGGACGAAGGATCTAGTTTCAATGTGCTACCTGAAAGAACATGGTTGGAACTAAGCGGTCCATCTCTATGGGCATCAAGATTCTGATTATATGGTTTTGATTAGAATAGCATCGAGAGAAAGATATTCTGAACAACACAACAAGTCATGATAGCTAAATAAGATTTTATCTTGGATTTCATTATGATTAGAATACAAAAACCTGCATAATATACCCTCTTGGGGAGAGGCTGGCTATGAGTAGCCAAAGTTAATCACATATGGGGAAAGAATCATATCACTTTTAAGAAAGGATAACATAAATATATGAATAATCTAGCTAATCAAAAATTTATTGAGGATGCATCCACGATAGATGAATCATAAAATTCCTTAGGGTACGAAGGGCACAAACCTAATGGAGAAGGAATGTTGTACCTAGACGAATGTAGCGAAGATGAAGCAAAATATGATAGCAAAATTATTCATTGGCAAATGGAAGAGTATGAAAATTTTTAGCCCAACTACCTTTGTATTGAGTCAGAGGAGATCAAGGAAAAACAAGACAAACTAAAAGTTAGCTAGGAATCTAAGAAAGAAGCAGAAGAGAAATGGATATTTTAGAAAATATTTGTAGAATATCCAGTAGGAGATGTGGATATTGATACAAGGCTGAAAAACCCAAAGAATGTATAGAAAGAAACAAGTGAACTGAAAAATATAAAATATGAAGGACATTAGATAGTGGACATCAATCTAGGAATAGAAAATGAACCTAGGATGATTTATTGTGGTGATTATTGAAATCATGTACTAAAGGTGGCGACTTTTAAGATATTCTTGGAATATAAGGATGTATTTGCATGGACATATAAGGACCTGAAAGGAGTACCATGAAAATTGTGTTTCCACAAGATTATGCTAATGCCTGGAGCTCAACCTGTAAGAAGGAGACCATATAGAATGAGTCCAAAATATGTTGCATTAGTGAATGTGGAGATAGAATATATGCTAGAAGCAGGAATTATCTTCAGGGTAACAACTAGTGAATGGGTCTCACCTATAATTATCACCTTGAATAAGGAAGTAGAAAATATCATAATATGTGTGGACTTTAAGAGTCTAAACATCATAACTATTAAGGATACCTTCCCTATTCCCTTCACAAATTCTTTCTTTGAATAAGTTGGAGGACATGAGATATATTCATTCTTAAATGGGTTCTCGGGATACAATAAAATTAGTATAGCCAAGGAGGATAAATTGTAGACCACATTTATTATGGAGAATGGCATTTATACATATAACCAAATGCCATTTGGGCTTTGTAACATAATAGCTACATTTTAGCGTATCATACTGTATATATTTGATCAGTTGGAAAAAGGAAACTTTAAATAATTTTTGGATTATTGGTCCATTTACGGGAAGATCAAGGAGCATATTCCTACCCTCAATGAATGTATGAGTAGGTGCATAAATGCACAAATATCATAAAACCAAGAAAATACAATTTGATGCTATTGTATAGGAAATTGTTGGGACACATTATGTGTAGTGAAGGATTGAAGATAGATCCTGATAAAATCTGAGTGATATTGCACATGGAAGAACCATTTGATGTGAGTTCACTTAAAAAATTCCTTGGATTGATGGGTTACTATTGGAGGTTTATCAAGAATTATGCACATGTATCCTATCCATTGGATTCCTTGATAAAAAATAATTTTCCTTTCATATGGATAGAGGTGCACCAAGGAGCCTTTGAGGCACTGAAGGCTAAGCATGTGAGTAGCCTAATTTTGGTGTTCTCAAATTGGGATAAGGAATTCCATATCCATATCGATGCTTCAAATTATGCAATTGGATGTGCATTAGCACAAGAAGGGTAGTTTAGGCTAGACCAACCTATTTTCTTTGCTAGTCACCTTTTGTCAAGACTAGAGAGAATTATAGTACAACAAAAAGAGAATCTTTGGGAATGGTATATGCAATTCAAAATTTTAGGCATTACCTATTGGCAAATCCCTTTGCCTTCTATGTTGATCATCAAGCCTTGTTGTACTTGATAAATAATTCAGTGATACAAGGATATGTCAGCAAGTGGCTCATTACCCTTCATGAGTTCATATTTCGAGTAGTGGTGAGGCCTAGTAAGAAGCATGTGATTGCAGTCCAGTTGTCTCAGATATGATCAAGGGAACTTGCGAGAACATAAGTTCTTGATGAATTTCTAGATGCATAATTATTTTCCATCAATATTTTTCCATCATGGTACAAGTTGATTGGCCAATATCTATCCACAGGAGAGTTGCCACAGGAAATGATGGTAACCGAGAAAAATAAAGTAATAATGAAGTTAGAACCTTTCCATATAATAGCAGGATTGCTATATAAAATGGGAAGTGATGGTATATTACGAAGATGTGTGATGGATGAATAAGTCAAAGCAATATTGAAAGAGGCTCATGCAGGCTTAGCAAGAGGGCATATGGGACTAGATGTGATTGCTAGAAAGATATTCATAGTAGGACTATGGTGGCCCACATTGTATAATGATGCAAAGGAGTATGTGAAAGCATGCGATACTTGCCAAAGAGAAGGGAATCCAATAAAAAGGGATTTTATGCCCTTGCACCCATCACAACCACAATAGTTATTTGAACGATAGGGATTGGACTTCATAGGACCATTAAAGACATATCAAAGAAGGAAATCTAGATACATCGTAGTAGTGATAAATAACCTGATAAAAAGGGTTGAAGCAATAGCATTACCAAATAACTCAGCTAAAAGTACAACGAGATTCTTGTATGAACAGCTAATCACAAGGTTTTGTATTCTGCTACAAATAATAAGTGATCAAGGAGGACACTTTGTTAATGATATTATCAAGATGCTGACAACAGAGTTTAGGATTTTACACTCATTTTCTAGTCCATACTATCCCGAAGTGAATGGGCAGGCGAAAGCAATGAATAAAGTCCTAGTATCTACTCTGTATATAACGTATGGAATAAAGGGAGCATATTGGGAGGAAAGGCTACCATCCATTTTTTGGGTATATAGAAAAAAATTTAAACCCAAAACGGAGAATACACCTTTCCAATTAATGTATGGATAGGAAGCAGTGATGCCAATTGAATTCTTGATACCAAGTTTGAGAGTCACGATAGAGCATCTCTTGGGTGATCAATAAAGTTTGGAAGAGCGACTAAAAACACTAATAAATTTAGACAAAAGAAGATTCATGGTACACTGGGCAATTGAGGTAGATAAAAAAATATAGAAGACATGGCATGAAAAATATTTGAGGAAGTTAGAACCTAGTCCGGGTGACTTAGTTCTAAATTTTAACAGAAAATGGGAAATCAAGCCAGGTAAACTGAAGACATTATGTCTTGGAACTTATAAAGTAATTTAAGTAATGAATAAATGAGTAGTCAAGTTATATAAATTGAATGGGATAGGCGTTCCCGATAGTATAAATAGCTCAAAATTGAAGCCTTACAAGGTTCAACGCTTATTCATTTCTTCAGAGTAAATTGAATGATGACAATTACCAAAAGCTCAAAACGATGCTCAGAGTGAGCGACGTCCATCATAGGAGGATCCTGACATAGAACTCACACACTTATTTGTATAAGGGAACAAAACACGACCAACCATAGAACAATATTTTGTACCATGACTCAGAGAAAGAAGAATATTATGAGTACATGTCAAATTTACTGATGGAAATGAGTGAGTTGAATAAGAATATGAAGAATGAATTCCTAAAAATGAAATAGAACATCTACATATATTACTATTACCTAAATATAGGGGAAGGTAGGAAGAAGCAACCCTAGTAAATAGAATAGGATGTATACTCAGGTAGAACGGAGGGAACTACCCCAACAAGTGGAAGGACGAAGAAGGATATAGCTAACAGTATGATACAAAGATAAAGTGGACACATTTGAAATGGAAGTTCCAGAGGAAGATAGGGATGAGACCATTTATCAAGAATTGACCGAACTTACTCCATTGTATCAGATAGGAATATTACAATAGAGAATGCGATTGTAGACTCAATAATTGCAAGAAGAATATCAAACATTGTGAGGTCATAATGTAATGTTCAAAGAGAAAATTATCCAGGAATTGGTTGGCACAATACGAAGGTTGGAGGAAAAAAGGGTAGCTAGGCTACAAGAAATCAAAATGAAACCTTAGGAGGTTGAGGGATTAACTATAAAAAGTGGTGGAGGGAATGATTATGTAAGCACAATCTCACAGGTACCATCGAGTGATCAACCGATGACAAACAAAGATGCAGAGATGTTGTGGAAAGAAATTGAAGAGGTAACTACATCACCTAAATCATAATGTAATATACAATCGGATTTAAGTGACTCGAGTAATGAAGGAATGCCTTGGTTAGTAATGGAACCTAGTATAGGAAGCAATCATGAAGATGATTGTCCACAAAACCCTTATAATCCTTAAGGTAACCATGATCTTCCATAATCTACAACAATGTAGTGACAAATAGGTAGATCACAAGGACATCAAAACAACCTTGAACCGCATGCATATATTATATCCTATCGATAGTTGAGAAGACAAAGGAGAGAAGTACGATAGGGTTATGCATAGTGGCTATTTTTCACAAAATTAGCTAAAATTAGGATTTTCAAAATTTGGAATTGGCTAATATTTGGGACCCTTGACCAAGGTCCATTAGCCAAAAAAATTTGGGTGCAAAATTCTTTTTGGTCGATTCGTCCCAATTTTATAATAATTTGACCATTTTAAGTTTAAATTTGCAACATTACCCCTAATAATAGTGAACCTTCTACATGTGTTTCGAAACTATTCACCTATATTTTAAAACTGATTTGCCAAATTTTTATAAATATATTTTGGGGTCGATCCCTTATGAATAACCCTAAAGTATGGAGATTGGAGATAATGATGAATTTACCAACAAATTTGGCAGAATAGAGAGAAGAGAATCAGAATCACTCAAGTTCTAATATAGACTTTTCTGATGCATATAGAGAAGTTTTGCCAACATCATATCTACAAATAAGCTTAAGGAAAGAATATGGAGACATATCCTAGCATGTGCGGATCAAAGAATTAGAGCACTGTGACAACTGTCACCAAGTACAAGAAGAAGCAGAAGTCCACTATCCAACATTAAGTTGGTAGAGATAACTCCTAAGACCCAAATAATGGGAGAAAGAAATAGGGAAATATCCCTAAGGCTTCGGCTAGGAAGGGGAGAGGTATTCAACTACGAAATGAAAAAGGACAAGGTGATATTATAATCAAAGGAGGAAGAGGGTGAGGAATATTTCAACCCCCTACCCCTATATGGCTAGGAGATACACCTCTAGCCTATATGAATTGAATAAGGAATCTACAAGAATTACCAAGAATTAGGGAAATCTTACCAAATCTTGCAAGGTGACGTACATGGGGACAACCATTCTTAATATGAAAAGGAACCCAACAAGTAATGGGTGGTAGAAGATTACTCTAGGAAAGGTAAGAATCACCATTAACGTAGATAAACCCAATGTTTAAAGGAATATTATGAGGGAGACGCTCACGTGGAAGAGGCCTTGCTGGTAGAGGAAGAGTGCATTTTGTAGACAAAAAAACTAGAGATAACTAAGAATATGATCGCCAAGTCTAGAGCCAGAATTGATCTGAGGGGATAGGCGGAGAAGTCACTTGAATGATAGTAGAGTAGTAATAACACTTCTACCAAAGGACCAATCACCTGTGTGATAAGGGGAAAGGACATCGGGTGAAGATACTCCAGCTTGCAATTGTACAAATCCAAATTGTACACACAAAAGGGGAAGGCTAGGAAATTTGGTAACATCACAAGTGGAGATGGATCGGTCTAGGGAAAAAATATCGATAGGTAACACAACCACTCAAAACATTATAGTTGAACCTCCAAGAGAAGAATTTGATGGGATCATACAAGTGAATGTCATTGTACAATTGCCAAGACATTAAATGTAAATAGATTATGATTGAGAAAAAGAAAAAGAAAAATAAAGTGCCTTAATAGTGAAAATCCCTCGGGACACAATTAAGAAGGAAGTATGTTGAAAACTGAAAATGACGGCCTCTTCAGAGAGAAAGTAAAGTGAAATTTTTTTGAAGTACGAGATCGTACAAGTCAAGATTGAGAATAAAAAAAAAAACAAAGCTATGATATTGTACAAGAAAAATTGACAAAAAAACATGGGAAATCATACAAAGATGTAGGTTGTATGATTTGGATCATACAATGTACTATTTGAAGCATGTTGTATGATTTTCAACTACCCTCATTTAATGCGGCATGAGCGGGAAAAAGTAGCGATTAGAGGAAAAAGAAGTGGGAAAAGGACACATTTAAAAAAAAAATATGCTGAGTTATCAATCATCCATTCAATGAGAAGGGAAACCATACAAAGTAGCACATTTTAGGAATAATTGGATTAGGGTTTGGTTAGGGTTTTGAGAAATGCTTTAAATAGAAGGCAAATTGGTAGTTGCCTTAAAACCATACAAAGAAGATTTGAATTTTTTTCAGTAGAACAAAGGTTGAAAGCATGCAATAGAATGGAGAAGACCACATGGATAGAAAAATTCATCAGCAAACTAAATTTATGAGGATCCATTTTAATTAGCACTGAGGAGTACTTTTCACATTCGGGGAAATCAAATCGGACAAGGAAAGGAAGAGAAAAATTAGGGTTTGATTCCATGAAAGAAAAATTTTGAAGTATAGCCAAGAATTACATAGGAATAGGAGAAAAATACAACTAAGTATGAACCAGGTGGTGTAAAATCACACATTATGGTTTGAATTAGTGATAACTTAGAGTCTAAGCAGAAGATTTGCAATAAAAGTGAGATTTAAACCATAAAACTGACCAAATCAGATAAAATTAGGTTGGAAAAGATAAGGGAAAGGAAGGAGAAGTATGTGTGTTTTTGGCGGAATGGATACCCCTGCCTCCTTGGGTCTTACCCGAAAGTGGCATCCCTTTTGGGATGTTTTTCACAAAAAAAAAAAAAAAAGGAAGGAGAAGTATGTAAAGCTGCAAATTATAGCCAAGAAATTCATATTTGAAAATATAATTACACCAAGGGTCGAAAAGTTGAAAAATTTCTCCCAAAAAAGCACTAAAAAGGAAGATTGGGGCAATCCAAAAAATAGGTTGGTAAAAAATTCAGCAAAGAAGGAAAAAATTGCATGTTTTTTTATAATATAGGGTTTGAAAATATGTATTGTATGATTTTTGGGAGCAACATGTACGAGTTTAGGGGGAAGATAGTATAGTTCTTGGTGATTTTCAGACTATTTGAGGCAATTTTTAACAAATCATACAAAATCATATAAAATTATACAGATTCCATGGAGGGAGGTAGCAAAAAAGCATCATTGTTTGAAGTAGTACCACTTTTTACGATTTCATGCCACAGATGTACAATTTGAGGAAGTTAGGGCAGTTTGAATATTGAACGATTGAAAATTGAATGCTAGAAAATAAGCATTGTACAATCTAGAAGAGACTGACTGAAGGTGAAACCATACAAGCATACACGAGAGAGCATATTGTATGATTTGCATTAAAATTGTATGATTTTAGGAATGCTTATGATTGCGGATATGGTGATGTTTGAATGAAAAGTTAACCGGGAGAATGGCGAGAGAATGATCTCAATGGAAGAGTTTGGATGTCGATTAAGGTGGATTGCGGCCAATAGAGTAGAAAGGTCACCTGGACCCCTACATGAGAGAGAAGCATATCCATAATAGTACCAAGGGTGATCGTTTAAGTCCTACAATTGGCATGGTACTCGTCCTTGGAGTAGAGGAGGATATAAGTCATGGAGAAGGTAGAACTATTGGCAAGTTGATCAAAGAAGAACACCACCAAGGCATCGAGAGGAGATAATAGCACAAGAAATAACCTCAAGGAGGGAGCTAAGAATTGAAGTACACATTCCATATTAGGATGAGTATCTAAGTAGTGGACTTGAGGAAGATCATGTGGAGATCACAAATATTGCATGTATACAACATGGAGCAGATACATGTAGGTGGTGGTGGAGTGATAAGTAGAACAAAAACCATCCATGAAGGAAATAGTTTGAGAAAGCTAGTGTAGCTATTATAGCACAAGTTCCACCACACCAGAATAATTTCTTCTAAAACTACCTGTTATAGATTGTCCAGGCATATAATCCTGTGATTCGAACTGCTTTCATTAATGTGGACAAGAGGTCGATGAAAACAAAAGTGACTATAGATGCATTCAGGAATACATTCAAATTGCTAGCATATGGCACATATATAGTTAAGAATTTTGTGGATCCTATTGAATCATATCACATCATTACCGCATTAATTAATGTGAAGTCAATGGCTACTGCAAAGATCTTGGGTGCGGAGACTCAAGGGATCAAACAGAGCCAACTAAAATGAGATGATTAGCCATGTGCAATGAATATAGTTATGTCTCAACTTGTAGGTTTAAAAGGTTCATAGATATTCTAATATGGATGGCTTAATATGTAGAAGGTATCACCCAGGTAATATGGTACGATTGGGGTACCTATATGGAGAGGAAAATGCATGGAGAACTGACGAAAATCCCAGAGAACTTTGAAATGACCTTCGATGCCATCAGATTATTGTTGAATGTTGTCACGAATTTGGGAATGCATTTTCTATGATTGAAAAAACCATGAGAATTTGGGGAAGGATAGCCAACCATTTTGAGGTAGGCAAATTTAGTACCCATTAAGAAGGAAACTCTGGAGAAGCCTTGAACCAAGAGAGAACAATAGGCTATGAAGGCACCAGAAGACACTCATTTGAATGATGAGGATGTACATCATTGAAGGAAAATAATAAGAATATTAGAACCTGAATTGGAACAAGAAGTACAACAATGGCAGCAAGAGCAGCCACCAGTTTAGGAATAGGAGGAAAATGCAGAGAGACAAGTAAGCCCAATTCAAATATAAACAAGACAACAATAGGAAAGAATGGCAAAGGACCCCATTTAGAAAAAAATAAGAGGAGCCTACACAAAAGGATTAGTAGGAGGAAGAATAATAATATTTAGAAAATATAGAGTTGGATGAATATATTTGGGTAGTAGTAAATAATATGGTGAAATATACACAAATTTTTTGATGGGATTAATTCAAAATCATAGATGTCTCAAAAATTTTGAATGGTATGGAGGTGAGGCAAATGACACAAGAAGTGGTAGCCACCACTCAGGACACTGAAGCAAGAGGGAAATATTCAGAATAAGAGGCTATAAATAAGTAGAAGCCCCATTACAAATTTGTGATGGGAGGAATTTCAAAGTAGAATAACCCAAATGATGTACGAGAAGAGATGAAAGCATTACAAGAACAAAAGGAACCTGTTAATAAAATCATAGTGATAGAAATTCAACACAATTATTAAGAGGAACAGGTGATGGAAGAACAATAGGAGGGTGGTGTGGAATAAGAAGTATCCAAAATAGTAAAGGAAGAGCAACAGGTGGGTTCCATTGAATAAGAAAAATCCCAAGAATAGACAGAACACCAACAATCTCAATAGGAGGTTGTGAATATAGAAGATAGTGAGGAGGAGATTTAATCTAGTAATAGATGATGAACATCAACAATAATATTATTTTTTATCAAGTCTCGACATCCATTTTTATTAATATCATTAATGATAATTTGGGAGGCCCCCTCAATTGAAATATATTTCCATCCTTTTTTTGCTACAATTTTAATACCTATAAGAAGTGTTGTAGTCTTTGCATAGATTTTAGTTGAAGTTCCATATGATTCTACTTAAGTGAGGAAAATTTTTCCTTCACTTTATAAAAACACCACCTCCACTAGATTTTCTTGGAAATCCTTGCAAAGCACCATAAAAATTAATTTTGATAAACCCAATATTTTGATATTGTGTAGTAGGAGACACCATTCAAAGTTCATGTTTTTCATAGCCAATTTAGGAGTTGAAGTCAACAATCATTTTTTTGTGTGAGAAGAAGAAAACCTTGTTGGTTCAACTTCAAAAGAGAATAATTTTATATATTATTTTCCCTATAGGGTTGAATTTGAGTGTTGGTGAATTTGTATAGAACTTAATGCATAAAATATTGTGGTTATTTTCTAGTAGGAGGAAAAAAATGTTGGATTGTAAACTTGCATGAGGTTGTCCAACTTGGAGGAAATGTAGGTTGTCCAGTCTAGGATGAAAATTATGCAAGACCATTGATATTATTATAGAAATTAAATAAATTATTGTGTATGGTGGTGTTATATAATAAACACTATTTTCTAGCTACTACCATTAGTGAAGAAGTGTTGCTATCATCCACTAAACACAAAGAAATATTAAAAATTTTATTTTTGCATGAACATTGTTGTCTATAAGTGTAATTTAAAGTAAGATAATTTAATCAAAAGAATATGCAATTTTTTCTAATATCAACAACCTAGTTATCTGTCTCCAATCCCCTTCATAATTTTTTTTTTAAACATCTCTAGGAAATTATATTAGATAGCACGCCAATATCTACTACTTACATACTTCCATCTATGCAAGAGTACTATATGTGGGACATACTAATCTCTACTACTTACATACTTCCATCTATGCAAGAGTACTAGATGTGGGACACACCAATATCTACTACATACTTATTTATATGTAAGAGTACTAGATGTGGGACACACCAATCTCTACTACTTACATAATTCTTTCTATGTAAGAGTACTAGGTGTTACACTCTCAATAAACTTCCATTATCATTGGCCACATGAGTTAGCTTAGATCTCTTCCAATCATTCGAAGAGGTGAGCTATTATTTTCACATCAATTAAATCTCTCTGCATGAGTACTCATAGTGTTACCGAGAGTTGACTAATCATATTATCCATTCAATGATTTAGCCCTTTTGTCTACTTCCCAAGTATTTTCTATTTATTTATATTCTAAAAAGAGGTTCTTTACTATAAATCCTCCTACACGGATCCTAAATAGATCAATAATAGGGTTACACAAACTACTCTTTTTAGTGCGAAAACCAATCTTTACATAAATAATAGAGGATGTATCTACTCATTTACTTCTAAACATCATTATTCACTTTATAATTTAGGCTAGTTTCTTAAAACATTTTTATCTAGGCCATAACAACTTAGCATCACTCGACACGAACATCACTTCATTCGGGCTATAGAAGAATGCTAGCCAAACTCACACTTTCATGATATCCAAAAATTAGTAGCCTCAATGAAATATTAGAAGGTTCGACGTATATCCTACCCACCTTAATATTCATTAGACAACATACTAAGCATATCACCATGATACAGTTCGAGTTCATTTCCACGTTAAACAAACATAACTAGGAACAACTAGAATACTACTTGCCTTTCGCATCCACAATTGAATAAATCAATAATTATTTAGCTAAGGAATAATATCACATAGCAACACACATTAACCGAGGTAAAATTTTTTCAAAACAAGGACATTAATGAGTTTACCATAAGACAAGCTACCCAATTTCATTAATACAATGAAATGGAAGTTACGTAAAATTATATATCCTTTATTTTGTTATATGATAACCAACATAATCATCCTTATGTTAATAATGCTTCCCATTAGCAATCCAAAATAGAATTACATTTGAAATCTCATTTGCAATTATAGAATGACCATAATCATTGAATCAATAATATGATTTTGTTCGGTATCACAATAACTTTTATTGTCACTGATTTGGAACTACATCATTTCTCTTTCCACTCAGACTATCACCCAACCACTAGAAAGGGATTGCCTTATCATTGGGATTAGATATGGTACCAAAAATTGGTAATGCAATTTCTATTTTGAATGCCACTCGGTATTATAGCCATTCAAAATATCAAATAATTCCATATTCCACCATGCATTCCATACTAAACGTAAGTCATTAATTTCACATAATTATATGCATTCCATATTAGTTCTAAGTTATTCATTTCATATAATTACATGCATTTAATATTAATTCTAGTCAATCATTTCATAGAATTATAGTATGCACCAATACATACAATATTTCTTTCAATTGATGGGCTTCCCCATTTTCAAATAAACTTCCCATCACAACCCAAGATGCTTAATTCCTAGCATGATCTCTACAACACATTCATAGCATATATAAAATTTATTTGAAAATGAAAAGCTCAAATATTACACCAAAGGTTTGTTTTAGTAGACATACATTCAAAGTAGAATCAACAAGGTTATTTCCTTCCAACCAGTCCATATTAAGAGTAAGAAGCACTTATAAATCATAGTAATATAATGACGTAGTCACCACATAGGATTCACCTCAATAAAAATGTAGGTTATCCTAAAATATTCCACTACAGCCAAGCATTGTCTAAAGTTTAAGTAAGACATTATTTTCTAGATCTCAATAGACACTATGAAAAACTTAACTACCAATATCATTTTTATATGCTCACTATCCACTCTATAATAGGACAATCAAACACTGGACAAAAAATTCAATAACATATACCAAATTTAACCCAAATCATGGCTCTAAGGTTGGATCACTAAGGGATAAAATAATTTGAGTGAATCTTTTACCAATCGACATGATTTATTTTACCAAAACTAAATATTACCCATATTAAAGCACATCACAACCACTACCATTATCCTATAACAATAAGGGAACTCACATCTATAAATCCCTGACTTACAAAAATCAATTCCTAGTTCTTATTATTTTTAAAGAAAACTTCCACCCAAAACCAAGTAAATACAAATACGACTGCAATTCATAAAGCATATCAAAAAGTCCACTCAAATTTAAATCAACAAATATATAATTTTAATCACACACAAAAATTTATTCAATCTATGTTAATCAAAATATAAACATGATCAACTCCTCATTCGATCCTAATTACCAGTAAGACGAGTTCACACAGTTAAGTTACCTGGGTTACCTAATTCATGCCTGCAACTCTTGTTTTCAAATAATAATTTTTGTTCAACCTTCTATCCTGCATCATCCTCCCTCTATCCATTTTTTTCCATCAAAATATAGCCTTCTTGCCTGTCATTTTTCTATGAGACTTCTCGATTGTGTTCTCCACAACCACTATGCAATCCTTCCCAATTGGAATGGATTTGAGATGTTATCGCCAGCCACATGATGTTGACTAGAAATATTTGTAAGGAGTGTTCACTCCCTCTAATGTTTTGGTTATTCCACAATCCCACTGAAGATAAACTCTTTCATTTTTTTTTTCAACTCAAAGTTATCAAATTCTTGTTCCCAAGAATCTTTGGAATGGATAGAGACATAAATGCACCAATACTAACAAATAAAAACCATATTCAACATTTTCTCTAAAGCAACTTTGTAAGTCATTCAATGCAAGAAAAGTAATCTATTATCAATCATACTGAATTTCTTTATTTGCTTCAAGCCATAAAACAAACACTCATTCCTTCCACCATAACTATTCTATGTGAAATGGAGTTCATAATGCAAAATATTACTATGCATCAAATAATTTTCAATTAAACTAGCATTTATTTTTCTATGATATGCATCTTCATGGGAGGAGTATTCATCCATGTTACTTCCTCAATAATTTTTGATGAATAACCCATCACATCACTTCCCATAAGGCAATCCCAATCTTGGTGGTTAGTTCCTTTTTGCCACCATGGAGAATCCTGCTCCTGCAAGAGTGTATTTTCATTAGCAACATCATATTCTCAAATAAAATGTTCATTACATAAAACCAATCATGGAATTATCCTATATCCCATAATAGGGTCCACATTTCATAATTTCAATAGGAACAAGTATTTTGCCTAAAACATATGAAATAGTCCATCATTTCATCCAAAGAAACATCATAGCAAAATATATGACTATCAACATGAAAATTCTACCAAGGGTGGGTCATGACATCATCCCTCCCTTAGGCTTAACATAGTCCTCTATGTTTTAAAATTTTACAAACATAAAATAGTATTTACATAATATTTTCAAATAGAAATGGAAAGTGTTTTTGAATGTCTGCTACTTTTTCCAAGTAGTGTTCCTTTCAGTATATCGGTCTCATTGAACTTGGACCTCCTCCAAGGTTCCATTTATCATTGAATTGGATCGAAAATCAAGTATTCTTATTTCTTGAACCTCTATAGCCTCTGGGTTTGCCATCCACAAATTAGATAAGTCCCACACATGCTCTGGAATAAAAACATACTTTTTAAGAAAATAAATACAAAAAGTGTTGTGAATCTTGGATAGATTGGGTGGTAAGGCAAGCCGGTATGCCATATGATTAATATTCTCTATGATTTCTAAGGGAATGATAAAGCAAGGATCTATCTTTGTGGATTTAATTGTGCTCTTCTTAGGTTTTACCCTCAGAAATACTTTGTCACCCACAACAAACTCTTTTGGTGATATCTTAAGATCAACATAACTTTTCTAATGGTCCGTAGCTTCCTTCAACCTCTCTTGGATCACCTTCAACTATTGCTCCATTTATTTGACCATGTATGGGCCAAGTACAATCCGGTATTCTAGATTATCCCATGTCAATGGTATCCTACAGTTTTTTCCATACAAAGCTTCAAATGGAGCCATACCTATGGTTGAATGGTATTCATTATTGTAGGAACATTCTACCAAATGCAAGTAATCCTCCCAACGAGTTTTCTAATCTATATATTACATGCAAAGCATGTATTGTAGCACTTGGTTTACTATTTTAGTTTATCCACCAGTCTCTTGATGGTAAGAAGAGATAATATTTAATCTAGTACCAATGGCACGATGCAAGGATTACCAAAAAATGAATGTGAATTTTGGATCCCTATTTGATATGATTACCTTTGGAAAACCATGAAGCCAAAATATTTCCTTGGTAAATCTATTAGCCACAACCACGATTTCATCCCTGGTGTTCCTGGGTATAGAGTGCATTACTTTCGTTAGTATGTCGACCACTACTAGGATTGTGTCATTCTAATTTTTTCCTTAGGTAGACCTACTATGAAGTCCATTGAAATCACTTTCCATTTTTGCATAGGCACATCTTATGGATATAGCAAACCAGTAGGATGTTTAAATTATGCTTTCACTTTTTGTATTTGGAGGCATTAAGAAACAAATTTTGTTATGTCTCTCTTCATTCCTGGATAGAAGAATGCATTTTTCATATTATCCCTCATATTTTCTCCTCTTGGATGAGCAAAATATGGATATCTATGTGCTTCATTCATAATCATCCTTCTCAAATTCCTAATCTCAGGAATCACTACCCTATTCTTATAACATAATAAACCATCCTTGATGCCAAATTCTTTATTTTCATTAGGTTTCCTCTCCATCCTTTCTCAAATTTGATTGCAGTATGCATCCTTATTCTGCATTTCCTTGACTTGTTCCATCAAGTCGACATGGATGCAAGACAAAACAACTATATGTCTTCTCCTACTCAATGCATCAACTACTTTATTCTCTTTTCCTTTAATATACTCAATGATAAAATCATATTCTATGAGGAATTCCATCCACCTCCTCTACCTAGAATTGAGCAAAGGTTGAGTAAATATGTATTGTAGACTTTGATGATATGTCCTTAGCTCAAAGGGTCTACCAACTAGATAATGCTATCAACTCTTGAGAGTAAAAACTATAACTACCAACTCTAAGTCATGGGTTGCATAATTAACTTCATGTCTTTTAGTTTTCCGCATCCATAGCCTACCACTACTTCTTACTATGAGAGCACTCCTACCAAACCTTCTAATGATGCATCACTAAAAACTGAGAAACTTTCCTAAAGATCAATTATATTTAGTATAGGAGGCATGGTAAGATTTTTCTTAAGCAACCCAAAGGCTTCCTCACACTTCTCTATCCACTTGAATTCCTTTCCTTTTCTCTGAAGGTTGGTTATTGTCAAGGTGATCTTGGCATAGTCCCTCACATATCACCTATAATAACCAATTAAGCCCATGAAACTTTAAACTTCTATCACATTTATTTGTGGTAGCCAATTCAAATTGGCTTCTATTTTCTTAGGATCCATAGTGATCCCTTAAGCTAAAACAATGTGTCCTAAGTACTACACTTTCGACACATAAAAATTCACACTTGGATAGGTTCCCATATAGCTAAATTTTTCTTAATAGTTCTAGCACAATCCAGAGATGCTCATCATGCTCTATCTTATTCCTAGAATATATCAAGATATCATCCATTAATACTTATACGAATCTATCCAAGTATTTCCTAAAGATGTTCATCAAGTTCATAAATGTCGCTAGAGCATTTGTTAAGACAAAAGGTAAGACAAAAAACTCATAATGTCCATAACAAGTTTTAAATGTTGTCTTATATGTATCCTCTTCACGGATCCTCAATTGATGGTATCTTGACTTCAAATCAATATTTGTAAATATTATGGCATATTTGAGTTGATCAAAGAGATCTTCGATTCTAGGTAGAGGATATATGTTCTTTATAATTACATTTTTTAACATTCTATAATTTATTCATAACCTCAAGTAGCCATCCTTCTTATTTACAAATACTACTGGTGCACCCCAAGGTGATACACTTGGTTTGATCAACCCTTTATCTAGAAACCCTTGCAATTGCACCTTCAACTCTTGCATTTATATGGAATTTATTCTATAATGAGCTCTATGGATGGATTCTATTCCCTATTTAAGTTCAATAGTAAATTCAAATTCCATTTTAGGAGGTAATCCAAGTAAATCCTCTAGAAAAACATCCCTAAATTCTTGAAGAATTGGGTGTTTCTCAAACACCTCTTCCTTCTTCTCTTTATCCATTTCATTTATCTTAACTATATAGACCATTCCTCCTTTATTTATGGTCTTCTTGAGTTGCATTGACAATAGGATTTGAGGTTGAAAATCCCCTTTAAGACTATACATCCTACACACATCACCCTTATCATCTACGTACTCAATCTATATATTTTGTAAATTGAGTATTACCTTGTCTTATTACAACCAATCCATCCCTATAATTATGTCAAAAGCATGTAGTGGAGCTACATACAAGCATCATACAATTATCCAACTAGATAAGGAAATTTCCACCATAGGGTAACATTGGCTAACAGAGTAGATTTATCCTAAACCATACTTAACCTTCCACCCATGAGCTAAGATTCCTGGTCTTTCTAAAATATCTTTAGCTAAACTAGTGGAAATAAAACTATTTGTAGCACCACTATCAATCAATATTTTAACATTTCTACCAAAAATATTACCTTTAATCACTAGTGGCATGGCTTGACCATCAAGATTTTGGTTTCTTGTAGCTACATAAATCTTGTGCATAGGCTTTCTATGTGCAATTTTTTGGTACATTGGTTATTTTACCTTAGAATTCATCTATATTATCCATGGAAAATTAGAAGCATAATGTGGTCCCCTACAAAGATAACATCCTTATTTTGGTCCTAGATGTTCTTTCTTCTTTTGTATCTCTTCTATTTTTTTTGTAGATAGATAATTAGCCTATCCTTCTTACAGTCTATTTTTACCCTTTCTGCTATTTCAATTCTTTCCTTGGAACATTTTTCTAAATTTCCCTTTCTTCCTATCTTTTCCTCGGTCTTGTTGAGAGGAGTTTTGGCTTGCTTGTTTCTCTTCCCACTTTGCAAAAACTAAATTATTTCTCTTTATTAGTGCCTCTTTACGATATTCATCTAAATTTTCATAATCAAAGGGTTTAAGATATATTTTCACTTTATTGGCTAACTCACAAACCTTCTACAGAGTTATAGGTTCCCGCACATCCACTTCCTATCCTATTCTAGGATTTTATCCCAGAATAAACTTATGGATCTTCATTTTCTCATTATAGGTAGACACATACTTCATTAGTTTAACAAATCTTTGATAATACTTTTCCACTATCCTAGTTCCTTGGTGAAGTCTAGTGAATTTCTCAAATTTCTGGGAATAGTGTTCCATGAGGAATCTATCCTTGAAGGCTTTTCCAAACTTTACCCATTTTAGGTCAACTTTTTCCTTGAGACCCAGTTCATCACTATACGCTTCCCACCAAGCTAAACCATCACCTTCTAGATGTAGTGTGGCATAGGATTTTTGAGTGCCTGAGGAGAATTTATTCATGTTGCAATATGTTTCAATTTATTTCAACCAAGCCTCAACCTTGTCTCCATATTCCTCTCCATTAAATTTGGAATATTTCAAATATTTCATTTCCCTACCCAACTCGGCCTCTAATCTAATCCTAGCTTATTGTGCCTTGGTAAGATGTTCATTTGGTTGACTCACTCTATAGTTACCCGCATGTGTTTCTCAACTCAATACGGCATCCAACAAGTATTTTTGGGTTTCTATGTATTCTTGAAGTAGAGCCACTATCTCAGTAAGATTCTCATTACTAAAATTTTCCCTTTCCTCACTAGGATTCCCTAAAACCATTTCTAGATTCCTATCCTCCATATTATTTTGTCATGTTCACCTTGTCTATGGGGCAACACTTCCTCTTATTCTCTTTTGTGGCATTGTCCCTGGCCACACACAAAAGAGGTAGTAAGAATTCATTAGCAATTAGTCCTTCAAATTGCTCCTCTTACTAAATATTTACCCAATCATCTCAAGTATCTTCAAGCATATTTTACTTCTAATGGGTATTCTATTGGCAAGGTCAAATTCTTTTATAAGTATGTTTTCTATTACATACAAACCTAATTTTTTTTTTACGTAGTGAACCTATCCCACTACGAACCATGCTCTGATACCAAATTTCAACAACCTAGTTTTCGATCTCCAATCCCCTTCATAATTTTTTTAAAAACCTCTCTAGGAAATTATATTAGACAACACACCAATCTCTACTACTTACATACTTCCATCTATGTAAGAGTACTAGATGTGGGACACACCAATATCTACTACTTATGTAAGAGTACTATATGTGGGACACACCAATATCTACTACTTACATACTTATTTCTATGTAAGAGTACTAGGTGTTACACCCTCGATAAGCTTCCATTCTCATTGGCCACATGATTTAGCTTAGATCTCTTCCAGTCATTCGATGAGGTGAGCTATTATTTGCACATCAAAAAATCTCTCTGCATGAGTACTCATAGCATTATCGGGTGTTGACTAATCATCATATCCATTCTATGATTTAGCCCTTTTGTCTACTTCCCAAGTCTTTTCTATTTCTTTATATTCTAAAAATAGGTTCTTTATTATAAATCCTCCTACATAGATCCTAAATAGATCAATAATAGGGTTACACAACCTACTCCTTTTAGTGTGAAAACCCCTCTTTACATAAATAATAGAGGATGTATCTACTCATTTCCTTCTAAGCAACATTATTCACTTTATCATTTAGGCTAGTTCATTAATATATTTTTATCTAGGCCATAGCGAATTAGCATCACTCGGCATAAACATCACTTCATTCAAGCCGTAAAATAATGCTATCCAAACATCAGTACCCTCAATGAAATATTAAAAGGTTCAACACATATCCTACCTGCCTTAATATTCATTAGATAATATACTAAGCATATCACCATGATATAGTTTGAGTTCATTTCCATGTTAAAAAAATATAACTGGGAATAATTGGAATACTACTTGTATTTGATATCCACATTTAACTAAATTAATAATTATTTAGCTAAGGAATAGTATCACCTAGCAACACACATTAACCAAGGTAAAATCATTCATCAACCACAGGATATTAATGAGTTTACCATAAGCCAAATTGCCCAATTTCATTAATACAACCAAACTGAAGTTACATAAAATTACAAATCCTTTCTTCTATTAGATGATAACCAACATAATCATCTTGATGTTCATAACTCTTCCTACTAGCAATCCAGAAGATACCTACATTTTAAATCTTAGTTATAATTACAGAATGATCATCAACATTGATCCGATAATAGGATTCAATTTGGTATCATGGTAGCATCTCTTGTTATTGATTTGGCACCACATAATTGCTCTTTCCACTTTGACTATCACCCAACCACTAAAAATAGATTGCCTTATCACTTGGATCAGAGATGACACCAAAACATGGAAATGAAATTTCTAATTTGCATGCCACTTGGTATTATAACCATCAGAAATACCAGATTACTCCATATCCCACCATGCATTCCATATTAATTCTAAGTCATTCATTTCATAGAATTACATGCATTCTATAGTTCTAATTCATTCATTTTGTGGAATTATATATCATCAATATTAATTCTATGTCAATCATTTCATAGAATTACAATATGCACAAATATGTAAAACATTTATTTCAATTGATGGGCTTCCCCATTTTCAAATAAACTTCCCATCACAACCCAAGATGCTTAATTCCTAGCATGATCTCTACAACACATTCATAGCATATATAAAATTTATTTTAAAATTGAAAGTACAAAGATTACACCAAAGGTTTATTTCAATAGACATATGTTCAAACTAGAATCAACAAGGTTATTTCCTTCCAACCAACCCAGATTAAGAGTAAGAAGCACTTAGAAATCATAGGACTATAATGACACAGTTGCCACATAGGATTCACCCCACTAAAAATTTAGGTGATCCTAAAAAATTTCACTATAGCCAAACATGATCTAAAGTTTAAAATATTCTTTTCTAGAGATCAATAAACACTATGAAAAGCTTAACTATCATGGGTGCTAGAAAAATACTCCCTTGGGGTCAAATATCATATCTAGATGCTCACTATCCATTCTATTAGAGAAAAATCAAATGCTAGCAAAAATTTTCAATAATATATACCGAAGTCAACCCAAATCGTGGCTCTAAGGCTAAAACGCCGAGGGATAAGAGTTTCTGAGTGAATATTTCACCAATCAACATGACTGATTTTGTCAACAATAAAAATTACCCATATTAGAGCACATCATAGCCACTACCATTATCCTATAACAATAAGATAACTCATATATATAAAGCCTTGAATTACAAAAATCAATTCCCATTTCTCATTCTTTTTAAAGAAAACTTCTACCCAAAGCTAAGTAAATACAAATATGACTACAATTCATAAAGCATGTCAAAAAGTCCACTCAATTTTAAATTATAAAATTACCAGTAACACGATTTCACACAATCAAGTTTTTTGAGTTACCTGGTTTACACCTACGAATATTTTCCTAAATAATAATTTTTTATTCAACATTTTCTCCTCCTCTTGATCCTAAATTGTCCTCCATATATTTATTCTCCTCCACCAAAATATAGCCTTCCTCCCTATCCTCCTTTTCTGGTGAGCCTTCTCGATTGTGCGCTCCACAACCATTACACAATCCTTCCTAACTAGAGCAAATTTGAGATATTATCAATAGCTACATGATTTTGACTAGCAATATTCATGAGGAGTTAATAATCATCCAACCCCTCTAATGGTTAGGTTATTCCACAATCCCACTAAAGATAAACTCTTACTCACAATTTTTTTTTTAACTCAAAGTTATCAAATTCTCGTTCTCAAGAATATGTGAAGATTTCATGATAAATATTTCTTGTTAGTGAATATTTTCCACCCATTGTGTAGTTGAGTCACTGTCAATTTAAAGGGCTATCTACAAGAAGTAAAGGGTCACTAATTTAGTTACATTATTATTTTTGTTATTGTTGAGTTATTTATCATGTAATTGATAAGAACTAGATTTTCCATCATGTTGGCAAGATAGGGTCATCCATAAATGAATAAGATAAGGGTTATCTAAAGTACCCATTTTTGGGCCATCTGAAAGTAATTTTTTATTTAAAAAAAAAAAGCATGAAATAAATGGAGGCACTTGAACACCAAAAGTTAAACATTGTTTTGGTGAAGAGAGTTGGAGGTATTCTATGCGATGTTGAAAATATTTCATAAAATACTGTAATGACTAAAATGATAGTATAGTATTTTATCCATAAGTAAAATCACTGAATCATGCCTGATGTGTATCTTTAGATATTGAATCAAATATTGATATGAGATACTTGCAAACCCTACTACATTTTTATTGTAAACTATATAATTTAATTCATTGTGCAATACATATATAAATTTAATGGATGTCATTTGGTAGGAAATAACAAGTGTTATTTGGATTAAGTGTAATCATAGAGAAAAAACATTCAAAATTTGTTTGAAGAGGAAATTTAGTTTCCTTAACACACATGCATTATGGGAAAAAATATTAGTAATCTTAAATAAATATATTTCTTATTGTTGAATGAATTTGAGTTGTCTATGATATTCTACAAAATAATTTTTGAAGATGTAAGGAATTTGATTCAAATCAAATCACTTAAAGCTGACCTAAAATTTTGCTCAATGACACATATCATTGTTTTTTCAGTTAGAGAGGAATTTATTTTTATGAGTATAAGGGTTTTTATACTCATTAGATAGCCCTTTTCAAACCTAACCAGACCAATAAATTAATTTTTTATTTTTTTAAGGTTATAAATTATAGTTAGTGTCTCAAAGATGTTGTTTCCTGATTCATCATTGTCGAAAAGTGATAACTATTCTATAATAAAAATGAAGTTAAAAATTCACTTTGAAATTGGGGATCTATGGCAAGTGATATTAGGTGTCATGTAATGATATGACATAGACCCATTGACAAATAATGAAATTTTGATAAATTATGCTAGAAAATTCATTTGATCGTAGTATTTAGCATGTTCAATGAGAATAACTACCAAATCTAAATAGGATAAACTCAATATGGAATTTAAATCCAAAAATCAAAATCAGATTAACCATTTATGGTGTTAATTGCTTTTCTTGAAGATGAAGAGGTATGAGAACAAAAGGATTTTCATAAAGAATTGTAGTGTACATGACTTCAATTTAGATATTATGTGAGACAATGAGAGGTTATGTGCTTGTATCAATTGTATTATGAATATTTCCACTTGCATTAAATATTTTAGTGACAATCCTAAATATAATAAACTAGATTATAAATTTTTATACTCATAATTTTATTTCTATAGGAGAAAGTAGTTCAAAAAATAAAGTCTACAGATGAACATACTTTAGTCATGAATAAATAAGGTAAGCATATTATACATTTAAAAAAAGTTAGTGGATCACCTAGTTAGAACCAATAACAACAAACATAAAATGGGTATAATTAGTATCAATAATAAGGACAAGGTAAATTTCACATTCCATTGTCACATGCTATATTTGTTGGAAACTAGGGCATTTACTTACATAGTGTGCATACAACATTTTCCACAAGGTTACTCAAGTAACAACAAAAATAATGCATCAAGAGGTAAGCTAAATAATCCTCACTAGATAATATATAATGCATCTCACTTCCAACATGGCAATGTATAAAAGGATATCATTTTATAATATGGATAAGAATATGAATATTCTACAAAAGCTCTTGATGTAATCACAAAAACTAGACCAATTTGGTATGTCAATTTAGAGGTTATTAAATAAATGATGGGCTAGAAGGAATGGTTTGTGCAAGTTGATCATTCTTTTTATCATGGGATAATTTTACATATCTATTTATTGGTACCAATGATATTTTTGTATCTTGGTTTGCATACCTATTACTTGAGTGAAGTTCTTTATATGTCTAACATCATAAAGAACTTACTCTTTGTCATTTATTTTATTCTAATCTAAAAATTCAACTTGATACAATAAATGACATGAAACATTGTCTCATTTGAGATAAATCTAGAGATTTGATAATTGTTGCTTGTGATATTGTCATTTGCAAGATGTTTTACCTTAATATTATATTGCAATATAACTAATATTTGGTAGCAAAGTAATATGGTATATCCATATTTTAAAATATATAATTTAAAAATCTTACTTTAGGTTATTGAAAAGAACTCTCTAATCATACCATGTTAAAAGGTCTTCCCTCATTGATAAATACTCATGATATTTATATAATCTACTTTTTAGGTATGTAGCATTGAGTCACACTTCGATCTAGAAATCATCAAGTAACTGGTATACTTGATCTCTATATACCAATCTATGTGGACATATGAATATGAGTTCTAATAGCTATTAAAATTTTAGTTGTTTGATAATAATTATATATGATGAAAGTATGTATATTATCTAAATACAGAAGATAAAACATTCTATTTTTTCAAGAATCCAAAGCATGTGAAATATGATTAGTGGTCATCATATCGAAATTTCTTGCTTAAATCAATGGGATATAAACTAGTAATAAGTCTTCTACTTATCTAAAGTATAACAAAATTTGGTTAGAATTGATAAATACCTATACACCTCAATGAAATCATGTTGTAGATAGTCATAATCATACTATTCATGAGATAGTATGAGCATGCTAAGTGATACTAAATTAAAGCTAGAAATTTGGGTAGTTGTTCATACTACATTCTATATGATGAATTATGCACCCATATTCACACTACATGGTGTTACACCAAAGAAAGTGTGGATAAGTATGAATCCAATTATATAACATATAAGAGCATAACCTAGGCATGTCATATTTTGGAGGCATGAATTCACACTTGCAAATGCTGAAAATCCTACTTTTTAATCATATTCATAATATCAAGGTCATAACTTTATGCTTGGAAATCTATTTTGGTACAATTAAAATGCATTTAAATATTAGAGAAATATCTATAAATCAAAAAAAAAAAAAGGAAATACTAAGCACATGGGAAAATGCTCTACAGGATATAAAAAATGCAAAATAAAATGCTTACTAAAAATGTTAATTTTTCAATTTTAGATATCCAGAGCCAAAATGCATCTCTAAGCATGTTGACATATTAGTAGAAGAAAAATATAAAAATAAAAAGTCATATGTAATTTTTTTTTTAATATGCACTTTATAACTCATGAAACATGAATCACCACTATCTCGTATCCATAGGAATGACATTTCATATTCAATATGGTGGATTTTCAATGAATCAAATATTGTAAAAGAGAGATATATCCCTTACTATAAAAAGTGGTATTAATTAATGTGATGTTATATCCTTACATCTCTTCTCATATATTACTTGCTTGTACTCTATGTTATGAGTAATAAAATGATTCTATTATTTTAGCTCATATTTTCATGTTTCAATTTATTACACTTTTTTAATTGTAGAATTAACTCTTTATTGATCTTATTTAACTCAAAATTATTTGTCTCATATTTATGTGTTTAGATGCACAACATTCGGGCACATTCTGAAACAAAATAACAAACTTGGAAGTAAACCTATATGGATCCCTAGACACATAAAATATAGAGACAAGAACATGTAATGGAGTTTGAAATGACACCAACCTAGATTTTGTAAATATATTTTTAAAGTATTCAAAACATAAATGGTTCATAAAGATCTTGTATCAAAATAATGAAAGAGAACCATTGATGTTGAATATAACACATTGATAAATATTAAGACACAACAACTTGTTGGTCTTGTACTTCAAAAGAAATCTATTGGTTGTAAGTGAGTATTAAATATAAAATACAAGGCTAATATAATTATTGAAAAGCATAAAGAAGTGATTATTAAAAATTACTATATGTAGGTAAGGAAGTAACTATGATGAGACATTTATGCCAACAAGAAATATCAATATCATCCATATGGTATCTATAAAGATATCTCAATTTGGATGGAAGTACATAAATTTAAAGAGTTTTTTCTCAATGGTAACATCACTAAGAAAGTATACATGATGTAGCCAAAGTAATTTGTCATACCTAGTCACTGTGGATTTGAAGACAAGATTGCTTCCCTAGGAGGGACCAATGGGGACACCTCCGGGTCCTCTTCTATAGAGACATAGTTCTTTTGCAGATTTATTAAAGGATAAATATCCATCAAAGACTGAAGAAGCACAAAAACCTACATTAAAAATGCTCTTTATGATTACTAGAAATAGATCAACATCTCAATGAGTTAATGGATGCTTGCCACAGTCAGAATCAAGGCCAAATATTGTCATTGAGAAAAGGATGGTCGAAGAAATAGTTTTATATAGATCCAATCATGATTTGATTTGTAAATTCATGGGTATTTTCCCTACCCTAAATTTTTTGTATTCTTGGGTCTAAAAAAATTGGGAGCCTCTTGGTGAGTATTATTTATGGTTTATTAGCAATGGATATTTTATTGTTAGTTTTTCTTCACTCACCGATAGAAATAGGGCTTTTGAATCAGAAAAGAGGAATCATGGTCCAACAAGATTATTTAATCCTCGAATTGAAACCACTGCTGTCCCAATTTGGATCTGTTTGTATGCACTTCCAATAGAGTTTTGGAGTGATCAGGTATTATAAATTATCGATAATTCCCTTGGAATACATTTGGGTGTTTCCAAAGACACAATAGAAGGAAACATAGTTGTTTATGCAATATTATGTGTGGAAATGGATCTTAGCATACCTCTACCAACAGAGATGGAACTTGAACTTGCAGGACTATCTTGGATTCAACAAATGGATTATGAATCATTACCCTTTAGATGTAGAGTTTGCCACAAATATGGGCATTTGGCCCTATCTTGCCCAAATAATATGAATATAAAAATGAAGGCTCCTCTAGGAATGTCAAATATTCCTAAGGAGGGTAAGTCAACAATCAACAAAGAACCAACCAATATTTCTTAGGGTAAATAAGCACAGGGAGATGGTTTTGAACAACCCAAAATAAGGAGAAGGCAATAAAAAATATATGGTAAAGAGCAAACCCAACTCAAGCCCTCCAATAGGTATGATATATTTAAGACACTAATGGACCAAGAAGAAGAACAATTTATGGAAGGAGTGGATGGGAATAATGAAAATAATAATAGCCATGTTCAATCTCCTCTTTCATATCCCCCCATCATAGAGCAGGTAATTGAGTACAGTGAGTTACTGCAGTCAGAGAGTGGAGGGGCATTGATAGTGCATAACCAAGAGCAACCAATAATTAAGGATGTCAGCATGGGCATAGCAGAAAAGAACAGAGAAAGACCAACTCTAGGGATAACTCAGGTGGAAAAGAGATAAAAAAATAGCAGCTCTCAATGAGTGGGTAGAAAATCAAATAAGGAATTGATAGCAGTTCAAGGAGACAAATTGATCACTGGAGGATTCGTGAGGCCAATAGATTTTTACTGCTCTCAAGGTAACCAATGATTATGTAATCATGGAATGTTATGGGTTTAAATAGTATAACCCATCGATATGTTGTTCAAATACTCTTAGAAAAATTTAAAACCAATTTTTTGCTTATCCAGGATACAAAAATGTCATTGGATCTTATGTGTAAAATAGTTGACAAACTTTGGAGGGGTGTTGGTCATAAGGAAGTGGCTGCCCAAGGGTATCAGGGGGAATAGTTACTCTTTGGAACTCTCTTGAATGGACTGCAATAGAACATATAGCTTGGAGGGTTGTTCTCAAATCACATTTTAGAAATAATGTCACAACTAAACATGTTTTAATCACAAATTTTTATGGGGCTCAAAACCTAGATGGTCAGATGCATAAATGGAAATTTGTGCATAACATGAGAGTCTCAAGGGAAGAGTTATACTATATTATTTCTGGGTATTTTAATGCTAAATTATCATCTAGATATTATGAAGGGGGAATCCCAATTTTGGACCCAGGGGATCGAATTATGATTGCCCAAGTCCAGGCATTACACTTGGTGGATATTAAATGCCCTGGAACCAACTATACTTGGACTAATAAGAGGAGGGATCCACATAGTAGGAAGGTGAAGTTAGACCATTTTTTGGTTTCAGAGGAGGCATTTGTAAAATGGAATATGAAATTTTAGATTTTGGACGATCCAGTTTCAGATCACTTTCCCATTTTGTTGGAAGGAGGGATCAAGATAGTGCAGCATCACAAAACATTTAAATTTGAAAAATTTTGGTTTCAAAAAGAGGAACTTCGAAAGAAAATTCTATAGTGGTGAGAAGAAGTTTTCCCAACATATGGGACAACAATGTTTAGATTCCACAAAAAACTTCATTATGTCAAAGATAAACTAAAACAATGGCGGCGAGCTACAAGACAGACTTCCTGGTCCAAAGAGCTCCATTGGTGGCCAAATGGGATGAGGTTCAAAAATACTTTATGGAAGGAACAATTACAGAGCAACTCAAATAAGAAGATGATGCATTGCGTAAAGTGGTTGAGGACATTGACAACCAAGAGGAGACCTACTAGAAATAGAGAGCAAGAACCACGTGGTTATTAGAAGGTGATAAAAATACCAAATTTTTCCATCAGATTGCTTGTGCTAGGAGATAAATGAACAACATGGAATCTATTCAATATGAGAACAGACACTCCTTTGATACATTCCAAGTATGAATTTCCATTCAATGGATTATTTTTCTATATTATTTAAGGAAAGTATGGTGCAATATGAAGAGGCTCAAAAAATTAAGTTATTGCTTTCATACCCTCTGTTATCTTTAAATAAGAAAATAAGTCCCTACTTAAACCCATTGATAGAGAGGAACTGAAGAACGTAGTCTTTGGAATGAGCACCCAAAAAAACACCAGGTCCATATGGATTCCAATTGAGTTTTTTTAGGCCTTCTGGGATAACTTGGAGGAGGATGTAATGGTTGTTATAGAGGAGTCCAAAGTTAGTAAAAGAATGCTTAAAGAATTAAATCATACTTTCATTACCTTAATTCTAAAAGGGGAGGAGGGGGTACATATTTCATATTATAGACCTATTGCCTTATGCAATGTCATATATAAAATAATCACAAAGGTAATGGTTGAGTGGCTAAAACCTCTTCTACATAGCATTATCTCCTTAGAGCAAGGGGGTTTATAGAGGGTAGGAAAATATTGGATGATGTGGTTATAGCTTAGGAGGTAATCCATTTAATGCAAGCATCTGGTAATAGAGGAATGTTCATAAAATTATATATGTCAAAGGCTTATGATAGGGTGGAGTGGAGCTTCTTGTCAAAGATGATGGTAGCCTTTAGTTTCTCTTAAGATTGAGTATAATGGGTCATGAGTTGTGTTTCTACTCTGACATACTCAGTGTTAATCAAGGGTATTCCCTAGCAACCATTTGGAGCTACTCGAAGCCTTCGTCAAGGATATCCTTTCTCTCCCTATATTTTTTTCATATTGGTTGAAGGATTGGGTAGACTCATCTTGAGGATAAGACAAAAAGGTTTTCTAATAGGTATCAAGGTGGGTGAGGAAGTTTTGACTCACCTATAGTTTGTGGATGACATAATATTGGTGGACGTGGCCATCTTTAGGGAAGCCAGAATGATTAGAGATACACTGAATGTCTGCCTTAGGGTTACAAACCAAGTCATCAATGATAAAAAATCCAAAGTGGTTTTTTTCAATCTTGATCAAAGGCTTTAGGACAAAATTTTAGAGATCTTGGGATTCACAAGGACTTATCTCCCAGTGGTATACTTGGGGGTCCCTTTGCATTTTAAAAAAACTAAAAATAGATATCTAGAGGAATATTTTAGACTATATCAAGGACAAAATTAATCATTAGTCTCACAAATGGTTAATCTATGGGGGTAGATTAAATTTTTTATAGTTAGTCATTCAGGCCATGCCAATTTATAAATTTTCTATCATTGCTGCTTCACATACCATATGGAAAGAGTTGGACACGATGGCTAGAAAATTTTTATGGGAAGGAGTAAAAGGAGAGAGGAAATGGGCCTTAGTAGGTTGGGATAAAGTAAGACAACCCAAGGTAAAATGAGGTTTGGAACTGAGAAGATCAAATTTAAATAATAAAGCTTTGGCTGGAAAGCTTTACTTGAGGTGGATTTCCCAACCAACTTCTTTATTCAGTAGAATCTTAAATAGTAAATATTTGGGACAGGTAAACCGAAATGAGGTGGGTCATTTCCCTTTGGATGGTAATGGATCCTTAGTGTGGCAGGATCTCAAGTTAGGATCTTAGGTATTAAAAAATGGATTATTTTGGAAAGTGGGGAGAGGGGAGAAGGCACGATTTTGGACAGATTCATGGGATCAATAACCACCTATCATTGTTGAATTTCTTGAATTGCAACCAATAAAAATAGCCATAGAAACTAGGGGGTGGGTCCAAATTGAAATTTATTTCAACACTAATTAGCTGGGGGATTATAAGTTTAAACAATTTAATAAGTTGGATGAGTGGCCAATTTTAATCCCTCCGGATTTGATACGCATCATGACTAAAATATTGGCAGAAATATTTCTCACAGGTAGATATGAGGAGGATAAATTAGCTTGGGGCTATGGGAGCCTTTGTGTCTACACAGTGAATTATGGATATGATAAGATCCTTCCAGAGCCTCCTCCTCATAAATATCAAGTTGAGGATTGGAGAAATATTTGGTAGTCCAAGGGTTTGCCAAAAGTAAACTTTTTTCCTGGCAGTTCATGCATAATAAAATTCTTACTTTTGATAATATTATATGTAGGGGAATCATTGGTCCATATCAATGTGTTTTATGCTACAAGAGTGAGGAAAAAACTGATCACTTGATATTTGAGTGCTCATTCATGCACCAGGATCTGGGAGAGATGGTTTTTACATTATAAAATTCAAGTTAATGGTGATTTGAATCGGATTAATATTTGGGAAAAATGGAAGAGGGGTATATTTAAGTATAAAGCTCTTTGTATTGTTTGGGATCTTGGATTAAACTTCATTTTGTGGCAAGTGTGGTTGGAGAGAAATGCCAAAAATTTTAGAGAAATTTTGTCTTCTTTAGATGGAGTTTGGCAGGTCATTTGGAGCAAAGTCACAGAAACTGTGGTAGTCTATGCTAAAGAGGAAACTCAAGTTATTATTGGGGCAATGGATAAGGAAATTGAATTGCAATAGGGCCAAGACAGAGATAGTTGGAAACCACCCCCAGAATGTTGGATTAAAATTAATACTGATGGAGCTGCAAAATACAATTCGGGTAGAGCTAGAATTGGAGTGGTTTACCAGAATCATATTGGAACAGTGCTCTATTGGGAACTTCAACGCTTGGTAAGAGCCACAAAAAATTAAGTATAAGCCTTAGCTATCAAATATACTTCTATTTGGGTAGTAAAACAAGGTCACAGGAGGATAATCCTAGAATCAGATTCTCAAATAATGGTTGGAGCTCTGGATTGCATGAGGAAATTTGTTTTGAAAACATGGAGGTTGAGTATTCTTGTCATCCAAATTAAGTAATTGTAAAAAAATTAGATGATGTGATTCCATTTTATGTGAGTAGAGATCTAAATAAAGTGGCAGACTTCATAGCTAAGATGGGTAGTGAGAAGGAGGTAGTGGTTCAGTGGCATAGTGACATGGCTATTGAGGATGATATGATTAGGAAGGTTGGTGAGCAAATCCAGTTCTTAGCTAATTTGGATAACCATTCCAGAAATACTGTTTAGGATATTTGTGCTTCAATGTAGATCTTTTTTTATAGTTGTAAACAGGTGAACAGTAATTGTAGAAATATAGTTTAAGAGATTTGAATCCAATCCAAATATTATTTTACTATTGTAAACATGTGTTCTCTTTGGCTAAGGCTAGGAAAAGTCTCATCCCAACTTGTAAATGATATTTGTTTTAATAAAAGTTTTTTCAAATTATTTTTCAAAAAAAAATTGTCATACCTAGTCAAGAAAGAATGATATGCAGGGTCATCAAGTGTAACACCTCAAAATCCAACCAATTGAGGGATGCCACTGTTTACTACTATTTTTTTTTAATTAATTAACATCCTCACATAACAACAACCACAAAGTTTATCACATTAGGATAAATGAAAAATAATATAAACCAAGCAAAAGGTATATTGAAAGTAAATATATAAACCAAAACAAAGAAATAAATAATTTAATATCAAGAATATACCTATTACACAATATTTATCATGGGGAAAACCCTCAAAGGTAAAAACTAGCCTCAACAATTTCCTTTATTGTATAATTTTGTCTTTAAACAATACAAAGGATCCCATGATCCTTTCTTCCAAATGTATATTGATATAATGTGTAGAACACCTATATCATATGACTTTACCGAGGATTGCTCAATTAATCCACATAACAAATTCTACAATTTCCTTATTGTACTTATACAATAAATACTATATTCCACATAAGAATTTTTCCAATCATTAAACCAACTAAAGTCCCATGCCTTTAGTTAATCTAATGATCCACTTTCCATTTACTAAACTAATTAAAGTCCCATCACTTTAGTTTAATATAATGATCCACTTTTAATTTATTAAACTAACTAAAGTCTCATACTTTTAGTTAATCTAATCCTCCACTTTTCATTTACTAAACTAACTAAAGTATCATACCTTTAGTTAATCTAATGATACATTTTCCATTTACTAAAGTAACTAAAGTCACATATCTTTACTTAATCTAATAATATACACTTCATTTACTAAACTAACTAAAGTCCCATACCTTTAGTTAATCTAATAATCTACTTGCCTTTCAATTTTAACTACACTAACATCTTAACATAATCATAAATTTCCTTTAATTTACAACTACACTAATATATTTAGCATAATAATAAAATTCCTTTCATTATAAGTTCTCAATCTATATTATTTTAATATAAATTACATAATCAAAGCTACTTCTATTATAAGCACTTTAATCTATATTCTTTCGATATAAGTTACATAATAAAATCTACTTTCATTATAAGCACTTTAATACACATTCTTTCGTTATAAGTTACACAATGAAATCTACTTTCATTATAAGCACTTTAATCCATATTCTTACGATATAAGTTACATAATGAAATCTACTTTCATTATAAGCACTTTAATCCTCTCCACATTCTTCCGATATAAATTACATAATGAAATCTACTTTCATTATAAGCACTTTAATCCACATTCTTTCGATATAAGTTACATAATGAAATCTACATTCATTATAAGCACTTTAATCCACATTATTTCTATATAAGTTACATAATGAAATCTAATCTCATTATAAACACTTTATTCCACATTCTTCCGATATAAGTTACATAATAAAATCTACTTTCATTATAAGCACTTTAATTCACATTCTTTGTATATAAGTTACATAATGAAATATACTTTCATTATAAGCACATTAATCCATATTATTGAGATATAAGTTACATAATGAAATCTACTTTCATTATAAGCACTTTAATCCACATTCTTACGATATAAGCTACATAATAAAATCTACTTTCATTATAAGCACTTTAATCCACATTCTTCTAATATAAGTTACATAATCAAATCTACTTTCATTATAAACACTTTAATCCATATTCTTCTGATATAAGTTATATAATCAAATCTACTTTCATTATAATCACTTTAATCCACATTCTTTCTATATAAGTTACATAATGAAATCTACTTTCATTATAAACACTTTAATCTACATTCTTTCTATATAAGTTACATAATGAAATCTACTTTCATTATAAGCACTTTAATCCACATTCTTCTGATATAAATTATGTAATAAAATCTACTTTCATTATAAACACTTTAATCCATATTCTTCCGATATATAATTACATAATGAAATCTACTTCATTATAAATACTTTAATACACATTTTTTCTATATAAATTATATAATAAAATTTATTTTCATTATAAACATTTTAATCTATAATCTTTTGATATATGTTACATAATGAAATCTACTTTCATTATAAAAACTATAATCTATACTCTTTCGATATAAATTACATAATGAAATCCACTTTCATTATAAACATTTTAATCTATACTCTTCTTGTAGACACCAAAACAGCACCAATCCGATTATGTGACTGCAAACACTGATCGCTTTGACAAACACAGCCCCAGGGCAGCCCTCAGAGGTTAAACAGTGGTCTTAACCACTTTCATAGCAATTTTGTAAGGTCAAGAAGCAATTTGGCACACTTGGACACTTTGCCCAGTATTCGTCTCACCCAGGGACGAATTCAAAATAGAATCCGTCCCACCCCAGGACGAATTCTGAATCCGTCCCTGGGTGGGACGAATTCTAAGCTTAACGGGCAAAAAGACAAATGGTGCCAAGTGGCAGCCCGAACAGTCAATTGATGACTCCTGCCTTGCACGCGTGTGTAGGTGGACAGAGGGGCCGTTAGAAGATTGTCACAAAAGGCATTTATCAAAGCCCAAGTCAACGGAGGACTCCCCTCCCTCATGGGAAGACAAGACTGCCACATGGCGCCTATGACCAACACATGGCATTTGTGCTTCCCTCCCAAAAGAGACCCCATGGGTCTATAAAAGGTGGGACTTTTCTCACCCAAAAGATACAGGTTGAAGGAGTTTTCAAGCAACGAAGTGCTACCGAGTTGAAGACCCACTTGCATCCCTTTTGGTTCACCTTCCCACATCCACCAATCTCTTTTGCAAGGGAGGTTGTTGGGTGGCTTTTGGAAGCTTGAACCGGACCCAAATCCAACACATGGACACCTGAACCAACCAATTCGCCGACCCCCCAATCCTAAGAGGTTTTGGGCCCATCCCTAGTGGATTGGCGCCGGAATCAAGTGCCAACGGTGGGAGGCCCACTTGGGCACCCCCGCACTTTCTAGGTTTTAGAGCATTCTAGATTACTTTTTTAGGTTGCATTTTGTGTTATTATGTTTGGTTAACTCATAGCTGCAATTTCGTAACTTTTGGTCAGATTCTAGTATGTTTTGTGTCGCTTTGTTGTTTCACTGACTTGCAGGTGGCGAGATCAAATTCCCGAGGGTAGAGGCCAAATTGGGAGAATCCGACCATCTGGGTCATCCCAAAATGGCCCCAATTACATAACCCCCTTGTTTGCAGGCATTTTGCAGGTCTCGAGAATCGACATTGGAGCAGCAGCAGGTCGGCTTCTTCAACACGGAAGAATTCGTCCCACCCAGGGACGAATTGCAGTCAGAAATCGTCCCACCCAGGGATGAATTCCAGTTGAAGGCAGATTGGCCAGCTGTCTCAGTGGCAATGGCCTTCTGGTAACATTTTCTGTCTTCTGTCAAGTTTTCAGGCTGTTTAGAATCATTTTGTTTACTGTTTTAGATAAATGTTTGCATGCATATTTTGATGATTTTAGAAGAACGAACACTTTTCACTTGCAGCAGGTGCTACTGACATCTTGGTTGTTTCTTTGTTCGCAGGAGGAGCAGCAGAGGTGAAGAACTCATCGACATCAGCGGCGGCATCATCTTGGCCCGTCCATTGCAAACGTGGGCACGCGGAAAGAGGAAGATTAAGTCACATATTGTAATCAAATACGAATTTAACGTTCCTAGCCCCCAAAAAGGGAGGAGACGTCAATGTAACCGAGGATCAAGGGATATTTGAATAAAGAGGGCTATGATTTCTTTACATCTTTTCTTTCATTTTCAAATGCTTTCTTCCTTTCATTCATTTTTGTGCATAGGATTAAAGCGTTACATTTCGTCTTATATTGCATAATTAGTGTTCCCTCTGCCCGGAATCTCGTGCTTTCAGTGGCGATCACGGTGGGACCTGTCCCATATTTTTAAAATCATAGAAAACTGATCAAATTTTTGTGTTTTGTGCTTGACAGGTACATTTTTTTGTTGCAGACTGCTATTCGTCTCTGGTTACGAATTCTAATCTGAAATTCGTCTGACCCTGAGACGAATTCAAATTCATCTCTAGGAGGGACGAATTATGTTCTGCAATTCGTCTCACAGAGGGACGAATTCCTGCCTATAAATTTTCAGAGCAGAAATTCAGAAGCAACTGGAGCAGGCAGAGAAGAGGTAGGGATTTTTATAATCTCTGTTAAAATTTTTGTTTCTATTTTTGTTTCTTTGATTGTTTTCATTTTTATCCTGCATTGCATAGGAAAAGTCATTCATGCTTGTTTCAATTTTCGCTAAATAAAATGAATCTCACACACATCACGCAACAATTTTAAACCAAGGAGCTGGTCGTAAGACCCCAGCCCTTGAGCAAGACCAACGGTGGGTTCATCACCACCTTGGCTTGGCTTTGCATCCATTTCCCGATTGTCAACTGTTGTTAGGCGTAAATCCTGACGAAGACAGACCGAGTGTCGCTGGGGTGATTCCCATGCGCGCGAGGATAAGTTTTCTATGGTAGGTGCCATTAACAGGACAATCCCCCTTTCGTACCGCCTACGTACCACGTACCTTCTGCTCTCACGTACCTATAGTCTCCCTCTCGTAAGGGCGGGTATATAGAGAGGTTGGTATATCGGCCTGGTTGGTATATTGAAGGGGCTACCATTTTGGGAGTTATATGAGCCGTCATAATGCATTTAAACGATCTTCAAAACCTACAAAAACAAAACAAAACACCAAAATGCACTAAACCAGTTTAGGGCACACCATATAATCCTTAAAAGAGATAATCACGGTTTTGTGAATGTGTGTGCTTAATTCTGCTTAGTGTAGAAAAAAAAAATCATAAACGAGATAAAAACTTATTTAGATAGCATAGAAGCACCGCAATGGTGTACACCCGCAGTCAAGCCCAATCAAGGGCAGAAGCTCCGGAAGGTACACAAAAAGCAGGCACAAGTCGCCTTCACTTCAGTCCTGAGGATTTGGTCATACCGCCTTATAGGTCTAACCTACAAAAGAATCCAATTCAGAATCCTCGGTGGGGTATGCCTATTCAAAGCAGCCCCTTTCGGGAAGATGCCTTACATGTAGACCTTGACATAAATAGAGAATCACCTCTTGAAGTTAGGCATGAGTGGCCACCGCGCGATGAAGCGCTAGACAGGCACACCGTCCATTTGGAGGGGCAACGTGGATATGGCGTCCCTTCTTTACCTATCATCAGAACAGAGAGACCAAATCCGGAGCGCAGGGCTCCTTACATAGGGCGACCTAACTCCGCCCACCCCCTTTACACCCGTGAAAGGGAGTACGAGGAAAGCCATCGCATTCCTCGAGGGCAACAAACAACGCGGGAACCTTGCATTTCCGCACCTGCAGGATATCATGATCACCCCTTGAGGCCAGAACCTCGAGCACATACCGCTTACCTCGACAGAGGGAAGCGACCCATTGAAACCTTAGACCAGCAAACTCGAGGTAAACACATAGGAGAAACATTCGAACCTCCTAAGCAAAATAGGGTAGACCAAATTGACCCAACTGTCGCCAGATATACCACCCGTCAAGCCCAAATCATGCGGCTTAAACAAAGTCATCAGGAGATAGAGTATCGACACCGCTTGGATAGAGAGCGCATGCAACGCGAAGCGGATGAGTTACGCTATGAAATACCTGAGAGGGGGCCAACCCCTCGCATCCAAAGAGCTGAACAGTATGAGAGGCGTAATCCGTTGGTGCAGGACAGGTCTCCACGACCTCGTCAAGCTCTGCCTCCAAGACCTCATAGATTCGAGAGGGAGGCAACTCCCCGAAACAATGATGGGTACCTTCAAGCAAGAGCTTGATCGGGGTCATAGGTTTCGCCCGAGAGACTCCTCAAGAATTTTACGAGGAGTATGAACCAGAAGAGGAATATGTTGAAACTCCCCATCAAGGCAAGGAAGGATGCCATTCGGCCACCCCTCCATAGGCCTCCAGTTTATCGTAACTTGCAACAAGAGCGAACAAGAGAGGAAGAAATAAAATCTTCCGATGCATACCAAGCGCTATTGGAGCGTTTGGAGTCTCTGGAGACAAAAGCTGCTGGGCATCAAAAACCCACATTACGTCTACTCCGCAGTAATCCGGTGCATCCCTCAGTGCCTACACCTCTTTACCCCGAACACTTCAAGTTGCCTCAATTGGCAGTTTTTAAAGGTGAAGAGGACGCACAAGAACACGTTACACGATTTCTAAGCCAATGCTTCGGCATCCAAGATAATGACGCATTGTTGCTTAGAACATTCATAACCACATTCGCAGGCCCTGCCTCGGATTGGTTCACACAACCGCCCAAACACAGCATAAGCAATTTAGATCAATTAGTAGACGCGTTTCTTGAACGCTTTGCCTTCAACACAAGGAAGAAGGCATCACTAAGTGATTTAGCGAGCCTCAAGCAATTTGAAGAGGAAACAATGGCAGCGTACGGGAATCGATGGAGAGCTTTGCTTTCTAGGTTACCCTACCGTCCTCCTATGTCTGATCTCACGCAGATGTTCGCAAAAAGTTGCTTAAAATCAATCTCTGGTCTATTGTTACTATGACAATACGACAACTTAGAAGAAGCTTTGGCGCAAGCCAGAGTCATAGAAGAGATTAAGATAGGCGAAGGCGCAATTGCCAAGCCTAAGAAGAAAGAGTGGAATAAAACCACTAAAATCGGGACAACGCAACCACAACACGCTGCAGTCAACCAAGTTGCGATAAATGTTCCCGCGCCTGTGCAAGAAACGCAGCCTCAAAAGGCTAACTACCAGGCAAGGCCTCCTGCTTATGAAAGAGATAATAGAAGACAGGAGCAAAATTACCCGCGTCGCCCTAGGCAAAATTTCACCCCATATGCGGAGTCTAGGGACTCCTTATTTGACCGCTTGTCAGCGGCAAATTTAGTCACTCTATCGGAAATCCAAATTATAGACCCTAACATTCCCAAGCCTAGGGGGTACAGAGAGGAATTGTATTGTAGATTCCATAGGCGCAGAGGACATGACTTGAATGGGTGCTGGAAATTCAAAGACCTAGTCCAGGATTTGATCGACAACAGAACATTGGTTGTGGACAACCCCATCGCACCAAACAACCAACAAATGGGGGTATTCAAGGACCCCTTGCCAGCCCACGAGGCACAAACAAAACCACTCCAGATTAACGAGGTGCGACAAGATCTTCCCACACAGGGATTTGTGGGAATGATTAGCATAGTAACAAGGAACAGAAGGTACCCGGCAGCTGCCCCTGAGGTAGCTACGAAGGAAGTTCCGGCAACATCGCATCCTCAACAATGCCCAACGCAGTTACCTCCGCCTAGACCTGAGGTCACGATACGAACCAAACTCACGCAGAGTTTGCGGACCACGTCGGCTAGGCTGTCCATCTACGAGCTTATTCAACAATCAGCTCCCCATAGAGAAGCTCTTATGGACATTTTAAAAGCCATTGAATTACAACCCCACGAGGCAAATTCTTTCAACGCCTTCGTGGGACATGTGAAACAATGTACGGAGCCGGTCATCACATTCAGAGAAGATGAGGTCAAAACGATATCAAATGACATGGCAGATCCACCCCTGCACGTTATCGCGCGGGTCAACGGGATTCCGTACAAGAGAGTGCTGATAGATACTGGCTCGTCCAGTAACATCATAACCACTGCAGCCTTGAAGCATTTGAAGCTGCCAGCCTCTCACATCACAGCCTCCACGTACACACTGCGAGCTTTTAATGATGCAATATGCTCGACAGTCGGCACAGTCATTCTGCCAGTCCAGGTAGGACAAAAGTCAATACCTACACTGTGCCATGTCTTTGGAAGGTGAAATGGCTTATAATATACTGCTAGGGCGGCCTTGGATCAGGGATATGAAATGTGTCCCTTCGATCGCCCACCAGTGCTTGAAGTATGCTTATGAAGGAGAAATACATGTAGTCCCAATGGACTTAGAGCCCTTCAAGTATTGCAATGCGGTACAATTCATACCTCAATCGACCCTCCCTTCAACGCATTTGGATTTCCAATTAAATCCATCTAAACAAGGTCCAATACCGCAGGCACCACCGGTGGCCAACAAGGCAAAATCCCAGCCAGGTGAGACTTCATCATCGGCTCCTTCATCATCAACGCCACCTATCATGGCCCAACAGAAGGACAAGGGAAAACAAATCATGGAAGAGGTTAAGCCCTTAGAAGAAAGGTTGCCCACAATTTCAACAATAACAACAGAGGAAGCGCCCAACGCAACGGAAACCAAGATTCCTGAACCACCAAACATGGAATGGACTCAGGAAGGACTACCGTTTCCTCCCACCCAATCATCAACAATCACTGTTGAAATGGCCAGTACAGGCCTGGGGGAATACTTAGTGCAAAATGTTGTGGCAACCCCCACACTGGAGTCAGTACAAGACATGGGAAGACCTCGCCTTCCCATTGGAACAATCGTCCCTCTAGGCTACCCACCGAACCAGGACAAATTTTGTGTATGGGGGCTTTGATCATGGTCTTGAACCATGCCAACAAAAGGAAACAGACGAAGAGCCTTTTGTTGAAAACATCAATTATCTGTCAAACCCAGAATTTGCCCTAAAATATCTCGGCCAATGCAATTGGCATGGATACGAGCTCGGCAGATATGAGCAAGGGATGCGGATCCTTTGCCAACCAAGATATCAGATGCCATATGACAAGTCAGGGGTAGGGTTCAACCATCCCCTGCCATTAGACATCTTGGTTGAAAATATGCAAGGCCTAGAAATAGGCAACAAGGGGGATTGGCATTGGATCCTTATGCCAATCCGAATACAGAATACACATTGGGAGACTACCTCCCATGGTCAACAAACACCCCTGGAAGCAACAGTAATCCCTCTTCTTTGCTAGAGAGAGGCGAAAGTTCAGAGATTAATCCTCAAAGAGAACATCAACGGCTGCCAGACATCTTTCTGAAACTGTTCCCCTTAGAGGTTCCAGATGAAATAACACAGTCTCAAGAGAATCAGGTCCCTCCACTAAGAGTGGAACAACCGCAATGGGACCAGATTAATTCACTGGAACAGGAAGAGTCCTCAACGTCGCAAGCAACAGATGCTGAAGAGAATGAACAATTTTGGATCTATGAAAGTGATTCAGAAGATGAGACTGAGATGATCTATCTCAGACATGCATGACAAAATCACCGTGCTCTAACTCATGAAGATCTAATGGGACAGATGGGTATACTGTTAGGACATGAATGGCACGTAGACCCAGCGAGGTGGGACCAAGTGTTAGACCTATGGCTCCAAATTCAAGATGAGCATCGTCCACCTCGAGATCCCATCATGACAGCAGTGCCGAGGGAAGACCCCGCCTTCCTTTTCACACATAGAGATGAATTTGCACCTAGAGAGGATCCATTCGTGCCCGTTCCCGTAGAGCCAGATCCAGAGTATAGGGAACATCTAAAAGAATCAAGTCATCACACCCGCGGTTCTGGAGACCAAATTCATTCCATCCACATGATCTCCATTGATTTGACCGCACCCATCCGCAATCCGACCGATCCATCACGGTCATTGCATCTAGACATGGATGCCATCGACTGGGATCGCGTCAATTCACCATTGTCACCATCAGAGTACTGGCCTTTCGGTGAAATGCTTCATTTTACCCCAAGGACAACTCAGGATATTTTTCAAGCTGAAGAGGGACCCGAGGTTCCAAACGCAGATCTTAACTCAGCTGATGATATCCATTTAATCCCAACTCCACATCAGTTGGAGGACGGATCCCACATGTCAATCGAGGAGACGACTGACGTAGACATCGGCATAGATCCAATGAATCCACGGATTCTCAAGCTGGGGGTAAGTCTTTCCCCCGAAGAGCAAGCCGAATATATTGCCCTTCTCAAAGAGAAGAAGGAAGTTTTTGCATGGTCGTACAAAGATATGCCAGGGCTAGACCCGTAGCTAGTCATGCACAATTTAACGCTTGATCCGAAAATCAAGCCTGTAAAGCAAAAACTAAGAAAGATGCACCCAACAGTGGCCTTGATGGTCAAAGACGAATTGCAAAAGCTGTTGGATGCACAATTTGTCATCTGCGTGGATTATCCGCCATGGTTGTCCAACATGGTTCCCGTCAAGAAGCCCGACGGGAGGATTCGCATATGCACCGACTTTCGAGACCTAAACAAAGCGAGTCCTAAGGATGATTTCCCCTTGCCAAGCATCGACGCATTGGTAGACGCTACGAGCAGGTCACGAAATGCTCTCCCTAATGGACGGTTTCTCAGGATACAATCAAATTCGTATCAATCCCGAAGACCAACTCAAAACGGCATTCACAACGCCTTGGGGGACATTTTGCTATAAGGTCATGCCTTTTGGCCTTAAAAACGTTGGCGCTACATACCAACGTGCTATGACGTATATCTTCCACGATTACATGCACAAAACTTTGGAAGATTACATGGATGATTTGTTAGCCAAGTCTCTCTTGCGCTCAGATCATCTCGGTGACTTAAGCAAGATTCTCGATCGCCTCATAGAGCATAAGGTCAGACTGAATCCCAAGAAGTGCGTGTTCGGCGTCACATCTGGAAAACTCTTGGGTTTTATAGTCTCAAAGAGAGGCATCGAAGTGGACCCAAACAAAGTCAAGGCAATCCTTGAAATGGCTCCCCCAACCACTATCAAGCAGCTCAGAAGTCTGCAAGGAAAGGTCACGTCGATTAAACGCTTCATAGCGCAATTATCTGACAAATGCCGACCCATGAACAAATTATTGCACAAGGGGGTCACATTTCATTGGGATGACGAGTGCCAGTCAGCCTTTGATGAAATCAAACAGTACTTGGCTTCGCCGCCAGTATTGGCACCACCTAGACCAGGTGTGCCGTTCTACTTATACATCTCAGCTACTGAGGTGGCACTGGGCGCAATGCTAGCCCAGAAGAATGAACTTCACAAAGAACAGGCTACTTACTATCTTAGCCGCACCCTGGTCAGTTACGAACTTAACTATGCATACGTTGAGAAACTCTGCTTGGCAGTGGTGTTTGCTACCAAGAGGCTACGCCACTACATGCTGAGCAACACTACGTATGTTGTGTCTAAGGAGAATCCATTGCGATACATGATGAGTCGTACTTATCATAGTAGTCGCACGGCGAAATGGATCATGTTGTTGACGGAATTTGACATTGAGTTTATTGGGCAAAAATCTATAAAAGGACAAGTCATAGCCGATCAACTAGCAGAGGCTCCTCTTGAAGACGATCAGCCTCTGGTCATAGAACTACCCGATGATGGGGTCTTCCATGTCTCAGAATCGCCAGATTCTGATGAGCCTGAGTCTCAGGCCGACATAACCTTATTTTTTGATGGTTCTAAATGCGAGCAAGGTGGTGGCGCAGGAATTGTATTCTTCACACCGTAGGGCGCTCCAATGCCCCTGTCATTTAAATTAAACTTCCAGTGCACCAACAACAATGCAGAATATGAAGCCTTGCTCCTAGGTCTTCAGACAGCAATCGCCATGAACATCAAAAGATTGAACATCTTTGGCGATTCGTTGTTAATCGTCAATCAAGTCAAAGGGGTATATCAATGCAAATGCCCAGTTCTAAAGGCCTATAAAGCCCTCGTGGACAAATTCCTGGCAAAACTTGAGTGGTATGACATCGAGGCACTCCCTCGATCATCGAATCATTTTGCGGACACAATGGCCTCCTTGGGGTCACTAATCCCGCAAGACCTTTCCGGTGATATAACAACCATTCAGGTCAAAACCTTATCGCAACCCGCGATGGAGCGCGCAAGCTCAGACTTGACGCCAGGAGTCCACATGATCCAGATCGAACCATCTTCGGATAAGTTCTTTCGAATCCGAGACTGTTTGAAACGTGCCAACTAGGGGTCTTTGTTTTCCCCCACTCCCATTAATAGCAACACAACGCTATTCTTACAAGTTCTATCCCAATCAGCATTTGTTAGGGAAGAACTTCAAAAGGGATTGGCTGTTCATACTGTCGAGGTTTTTGATAAACAGGACTGGTATTTACCCATAAGAGACTACCTCAAGTTAGGTAATCTTCCCTTTGGATTGACGCACGCCGCAAAACGAACATTCAAACAGAAAGCGGCAAAATATGTCTTGATAGGAGACATTTTGTATCGTCGAAGCTATGACGGAATTCTTCTTCGTTGTTTGGACCAGCAAGAGTCCACTTGGGCTGTCGCCCAAGCGCATGACGGTACATGTGGTGGCCACTTTAGTGGTATGGCCATTGCAAAGCGCATTCTTCGCATGGGCTATTATTGGCCATCTTTAGAGCGAGATTGTTGCGAGTATGTCAAGAGGTGCGTGAAATGTCAACATCATGCCAATTTAATGCACGCACCTTCCCAGGCCCTACAGACAGTCCAGTATGCTTGGCCATTTTCGTAGTGGGGCCTCGATCTAATCGGAAAGATCTCCCCTGCATCGTCAGGCCGTCACACGTTTATCATAACGGCCACAGAATATTTTACCAAATGGGTGGAAGCAATTCCGTTAACCTCTACGACAGGACCCCGCATTGCGGAGTTCATTTTGCATTACATCATATGTCATTTTGGTATTCCATCCAAAATAATCTCGGATAATGGGCCATCATTCAAGAACAAAGACGTGCGTGCTTTAACCACAAAGTACAAAATTCAGCACAGATTTTCAACACCCTATTATCCGCAAGCAAATGGGCAAGCAGAGGCGTCAAACAAAATGCTAGTCGCCATCCTTAAAAAGACCATCGCAGACAGTCATAAGGATTGGCACATACAAATCCCACTTGCCCTTTGGGCTTATCGCACTAGCATTCGGACGCCCACTGGGGCAACTCCGTTTTCACTGGTGTATGGCTCAGAGGCAGTAATGCCTCTCGAGTTGGAAATTCCTTCCCTGCGCATATCAATGCAGGAGTTCATCGATGATAACACTGCACGGCAGGCCCGATTAGACCAACTTACGTTGCTTGACGAACGACGCGTTAATGCTCTCGAGCACTTACGTATCTATCAAGAGCGGCTTAAGAAAGCTTACAACATGAAAGTTCACCTAAGAGACTTTCGGGTTGGTGATTTGGTTCTGAAGGAAAACCAACAAAACTCTAATTTGCCGTCCCATATGAGGGACAAATTCATGGCAAATTGGTTAGGTCCTTATGTCATTGATAGTAAAATAGGACCCGGGACGTACCGGCTAGCTTCTCTTGACGGTATCAAGGAAACAGAACCCTTGAATATCAGTCATTTGCGACCATTTCATATCTAAGAAAGCCATATCCCAAAAAAAAAAAAAAACTCCAAATTATCCAATCTCTTGTCACCAAAAGCTCCAAGGATTATCGCAATCTCTTGGTCACCCAAAAAGCTCCAAGGATTATCGCAATCTCTTGGTCACCCAAAAAGCTCCAAGGATTATCGCAATCTCTTGGTCACCCAAAAAGCTCCAAGGATTATCGCAATCTCTTGGTCACCCAAAAGCTCCAAGGATTATCGCAATCTCTTGGTCAACCCAAAAAGCTCCAAGGATTATCGCAATCTCTTGGTCACCCAAAAAGCTCCAAGGATTATCGCAATCTCTTGGTCACCCAAAAAGCTCCAAGGATTATCGCAATCTCTTGGTCACCCAAAAAGCTCCAAGGATTATCGCAATCTCTTGGTCAACAAAAAACTCCAAGGATTATCGCAATCTCTTGGTCATCCAAAAAGCTCCAAGGATTATCGCAATCTCTTGGTCACCCAAAAAGCTCCAAGGATTATCGCAATCTCTTGGTCACCCAAAAAGCTCCAAGGATTATCGCAATCTCTTGGTCACCCAAAAAGCTCCAAGGATTATCGCAATCTCTTGGTCAATCCAAAAAGCTCCAAGGATTATCGCAATCTCTTGGTCAATCAAAAAGCTCCAAGGATTATCGCAATCTCTTGGTCAACCCAAAAAGCTCCAACGATTATCGCAATCGCTTGGTCAAAAAAAAATCAAGAAATTTAAAAAAAACAAAACAACAAAAATCATCAAAAACAACAAAGATTTGCATCTCAATTCTAGGCATACTCAAATTCATCAAAAAATTCATATTCTCGCACCTCATCTTCACCTTCACCAAAAACAATCCATCAAAATTACAAAAATACATAGCTGCATTAAGCATTGCATCCATACATTGCATATTTGTAGTCATACAGGTCAAAGGCACCATAAGCTGCAATAGCTCTGATAGTCCATCTTGTTCCGCATTGTCTCATGTTACAAAAACAACAAAAACACCAAGCATAACTTTTACCACACTACAGTCAGTGGTCTGGGAATGTACCAAGAGTTTCAGTGATTCAGTCATCATTTTCCTCTTTAGCCATGTAGTGTATCAAGTCGAACAGATTTTACGAAGGTAGAGTCATACTTGAAATACACCTTGTTACGTAACATCCCAACACAAATCAAAACACTAAAATTCCCAAATTGTGTGAACGAAAGACGAAACATGCAAAATAATCTAGGTCACCACAAGCGAAACGGTTATCTTGCTCATCCCCCTGTGCGAATGACCCCTAGAATGCTGAGAGTTGGCAAAAGGACAAGCATCCTCCCTACCCAATTCCCTAAGAATCCCTAAAGTTCTCAACAGTTGCAAAACACAAAAAATTTGCAAAATGTCAAAACTCCAAAATTTGACAAACTACAGTGCACACATCAAAAGGCACAAACAACAGTGATTTTGGTCACTCCATATCCCCAATCCCTTGCTCGAAAGAAAAACAAATCAAAATAAACAGTGATCTCATCACTACAAATGAGCAAGTATCCCAATACAATTGAAGAAAAGAAGGGAGTTGACCTTGAATCCCTGGAACTCTCAAGCATTCTATAGGTCATAAGGCAAGCTTCAGTACCAATTTGGTTGATAGCCAATGGGTAATGAAGTAAACCTCCCGCATGACGATATATCTGTCACATTAACTTGCGTACAGATCAATATTTGCATGTGGATGAGCTAGCTTATGGCATCCTGGATTACACCGTAGATTAATCTTAGTACATACAACAAAGGAATTCGTGGAGCTAATTAGGTGATCCTCAGTATAGGTTCGGTTGAAAGCCCATCTGGCACTGGCGGTATCCTAACAAATACCACTAAATGAACTCAATTGCACACACAGGGATATGAAATAACTGGGTCAAAAACAAGTCTGATTCATACCTTGGTCAAAAAGTCTTGTAAGATAAAATACAGTCATGGATGGTGAGTTAAAACTGACTGAATCTCAGAAAACCTTACATTCATTCCAAAACCATCTGCGCTACTTATCATCCTTATGATACCATCAGAAAATACAAAAAAAAAAAAACCATGTAAATAAAGAGCTTCTTAAACAGCCTATAGTGCAATCATCACAAATGTCATTCATCCATTTCACCTCGCATATCACATAGACATCAAAAACATTTACATTCATCATAACATCTGCATTCATCAAAATAAATAAACATGCATAACAAAAATCACATCATCACATGTACAAAACCAAAAATAAAACCGTATATATATATATATATCGTCAAAAAGATGCCCGTAGGCTACAAAACCGGTCCTCAGACCCCGCAATCATATCCAAAAACCCAACCTAAGGCGTCGACCACCATGATCACGCAGGATCGGTGCGACGGGAACTACCCCCTGTGGTGTGGGTCCTACGGGACCCTGCGGGCGGCTACTACTAGCCCCCGCATCATGCCTGCTACCACCCCCCTCATCTAACCGCCTGCGACGAGATGATGCTGACTGCTCAGTCAGACTATCCCTTGTCCGTCGTGAAGATCCACCGACCGAAGGCTCAGGTAGCCGCCCACCAAGGCGGATGACCTCCCTCTCCAAGTCTATCCAGTACAGACACCACTCTGCCTCTCGTCGATGATAGATAGACAATGCATCATCGCGCTGCGCCAAAACTCTATCCCGCTCTGCCAACTGAGCCCGCAGAAGATCCCTCTCCTACCGCGCATCCCCCAGCTCCCGCCTCGCATCCCCCAACTCCAGATCCCGCATCCGCAGTAGCTCTGTCAGTCGAGCAATCTCAACGCCTACATCCGACCCCACCTCCTCTGTATCTACCGGACGCATAGGACTCGCGGGGACAGTAGCCTGCTCAGGCTCCCACTGCTCCTCCACATCCTGCATGTCCGGCTGCTCCGGAACACCCAAGTCCACATCCTCATCTCCCACATCCACCATGTCCGCATCATCCATACCCCCCCAATCACCCCCTGCTGCCTCAGCATCCTCCCAGTGGCCCCTCTCCTCTCCAACGTCGTAGTACCCACCACGAGTCATACTCAGTGGTAGTCCCGATGTCATCCACATCCGGGACATCAATCACTACATCGGACTCCTCGCCCAATGGAGCAATGACCGATGGCTCTAATCCTCTCTCATCTCCCCATCGTCGATAGACCACGGGCTCACCAGGCAACCCCTGGCGCACCCCAAACTGTCGTGTAACCCGACGGTAAGGAAAGAACTCATGCTCCGTCCCGTGCCGCCCAGTCAACCACCGCTCCCTGCGTACCCGTCGGAGCCACTCTCCAGCCTCAGGCCAGGCTGGACAATCCCGATAGGGACGCCAAAACACCTCCCCTGGAGTGAGCCGAGAAAAGGCATCAGTGTAGTGCTCAACGGACACCGCCCATCGCCGACTACTGCCCTGCTCCATAGACCGCCGCCACAAAATCTGCATAACCAATCTCCTCATCCTCCATCGCCACCTGAGTCATCCACGGTAACCCGGTAGGCCTCTCAACAACTATGTGCTGCCAACCCCAGCACTGCAACAAAAAACTGCAACTGACACCCTTTCGCTGTCGACAGCGGACCCCATACAGCTCCCCGTAGAGCTGTGCCAACAAAGTCTGTCCCCATCTCAGAATCAACGGTGCCTCTATCGGGCACTCTGCCAACTGCCACACCAAATCCAGCAGGTTCCATGGGAACCTCGCGCCTGACGAATCAGGGAGAAGAATGTTAGAAATGAGGCCCATCAAGAATGCGTGCCTCACTCCTAACACCCCCCTCTCCTGCCACCAGCTAACCAAAATCCCTCCAGCCTGGCAATCCACCTCGGCTGTCTCCACTGGGTTTGCTACACCCAGCTCCCCCCATGCCCAAAACATCTCGTAAGTATAGCATTCCGTTGATCAAACGTCGATGTCCTAATAGGCAGACCATCTATCGGAATCCGAAGCAACCGATAGACGTCCTCAAGAGTCACAGTCATCTCCCCTGTCGGGAGATGGAAAGTATTGGTCCACGGATCCCAAAGCTTGATCAGGGCCGTCAGATAGGCCTGATCCGAAACCACAAGCTCCAGTCGAGCCACCTGCTTGAGCCCAAGGGCATCAAGCCATTCCCAGTCATCATCGGTCAATGCCAACCGCGCCTCAGTAAATGCAGCGGGTACACGGTACCGGCTCCTAACAACCTGCAAAGCAAAAAAAAAACAACACAAACACAAAAAAAAAAAAAAAAATAACAGATCAAATTTTTAGTTCTAGGGTTTCTAACCTTAACCGTTAAACAAAAACATCACAAAAAATCTTAAAGTTTTGAAAAGCGTCAACACAAAAACAATGCATTAAATAAAAGCAAAATAAACTCTAGGAACACTTACAGGTTTCGCTTCGGCTCCGCCGCTCGAACCAGTTTGTGCACTCATGATGGCAGAGAGAATTCCAGAAGCGCTTCGCTTCGCAGAATTACCTCCTCCTCCCAGAGCTCCAAAATCGCAAGAAAAAATGACACAAATGAGCCCAAAATCAAGTTTTGGCCATTAAATAGGCCTTTTGCACTGGAATTCATCCTTGACTGGGACGAGCGCTCTGATTAGCGCTCGTCCCACCCAGGGACGAATTCTCCAGCTGGAATTCGTCCCACCCAGGGACGAATTCAGGCCAAAAAAAAAAAAATCAAAAAATGACTAAAAATGCACTAAAAACAGACAATAAAATTGCCCGACAAGATTGCTACTGCACCTGACAACAAGGGCATACAAAATCGACATTGGAGTCACAAATTGTCACTATCATACTCCCTAAGAAGGCTACCATAGCCGGACCGCTCCACGGGAAGACGGATTTTAGACAATTTCATCCCCAAACGACATCACAAAGGGTCAAAGCCCACTCAAAAACAATACAAAATTCAACAAAAACAAACAGCAAAAAACATTTCCGGACATAAGTGCTCTTGCACTTAACCTCTTGAGCAAAGAAAATCGATGGCGAGGTTCAAATTATCTCTCTCCTACTTCCCCAAGAAGGCTAACATAGCCGGACCGCTCCACGGGAAGTTAGGTTTTCGATGATTTCACCTCATTACGGCATCACCAAAAGGGTTAACACCCACCAAAAATAGGTCCAAATGTTGGAAAAATTGCACACGCTTAACGGTAAACCCTTTAAAGGCACCCTTGCACAAGTCATCTTGGGTCAAGCGACTCGTCGCTTCTCTCACGAAGGTCATTCCCTCATCGATTCGTCGCTTGAGGGGGTAGTCACACTTAGTCACCAACCAACAATCACACACCCAATTAAGGAAAATGACATGCATTCAAAGAATCATTGACAAAGACAATCACGCTCCTGCTTGGGGCAGTAAACAAGCAACAATCAAATCAATCAAACACTTGGCATTTCGTGAATCATGAACACAAGGTTCCCCCTGAGGATAAAAATGCCCTTTGCCTGTTCATGACTGATCAATGTCTAAGTTCAAGTCACACCTCAACAAAATAGGTTAATACTTGAAATCAAATTCCTTAGCTCGTCAGAAGCAAGGATTCAAGAATGCATGCCCTTTCCATACTTGGGGCATCAAAAGTTGGTTAGGTTACCAAGAAACCCTAATCATTAGTGCTTTGGTTATCTATTTTTGCTCAAGACTGCGTCACCCGTAGCGCTTCCCAAAAAGGGGCATCTGTAGACACCAAAACAGCACCAATCCGATTATGTGACTGCAAAAACTGATCGCTTTGACAAACACAGCCCCCAGGGCAGCCCTCAGAGGTTAAAAAGTGGTCTTAACCACTTTCATAGCAATTTTGTAAGGTCAAGAAGCAATTTGGCACACTTGGACACTTTGCCCAGTATTCGTCTCACCCGAGGGACGAATTCAAAATAGAATCCGTCCCACCCCAGGACGAATTCTGAATCCGTCCCTGGGTGGGACGAATTCTAAGCTTAACGGGCAAAAAGACAAATGGTGCCAAGTGGCAGCCCAGAACAGTCAGTTGATGACTCCTGCCTTGCACGCGTGTGTAGGTGGACAGAGGGGCCGTTAGAAGACCGTCACAAAAGGCATTTATCAAAGCCCAAGTCAACGGAGGACTCCCCTCCCTCATGGGAAGACAAGACCGCCACATGGCGCCTATGACCAACACATGGCATTTGTGCTTCCCTCCCAAAAGAGACCCCATGGGTCTATAAAAGGTGGGACTTTTCTCACCCAAAATATACGAAGTTGAAGGAGTTTTCAAGCAACGAAGTGCTTTGCCGAGTTGAAGACCCACTTGCATCCCTTTTGGTTCACCTTCCCACATCCACCAATCTCTTTTGCAAGGGAGGTTGTTGGGTGGCCTTTGGAAGCTCGAACCGGACCCAAATCCAACACATGGACACCTGAACCAACCAATTCGCCGACCCCCCAATCCTAAGAGGTTTTGGGCCCATCCCTAGTGGATTGGCGCCGGAATCAAGTGCCAACGGTGGGAGGCCCACTTGGGCACCCCCGCACTTTCTAGGTTTTAGAGCATTCTAGATTACTTTTTCAGGTTGCATTTTGTGTTATTATGTTTGGTTAACTCATAGCTGCAATTTCGTAACTTTTGGTCAGATTCTAGTATGTTTTGTGTCGCTTTGTTGTTTCACTGACTTGCAGGTGGCGAGATCAAATTCCCGAGGGTAGAGGCCAAATTGGGAGAATCCGACCATCTGGGTCGTCCCAAAATGGCCCCAATTACATAACCCCCTTGTTTGCAGGCGTTTTGCAGGTCTCGAGAATCGACATTGGAGCAGCGAGCAGGTCGGCTTCTTCAACACAGAAGAATTCGTCCCACCCAGGGATAATCGTCCCACCCAGGGACGAATTGCAGTACAAAATCGTCCCACCCAGGGACGAATTCCAATTGAAGGCAGATTGGCCAGCTGTCTCAGTGGCAATGGCCTTCTGGTAACATTTTATGTCTTCTGTCAAGTTTTTAAGCTGTTTAGAATCATTTTGTTTATTGTTTTAGATAAATGTTTGCATGCATATTTTGATGATTTTAGAAGAACGAACACTTTTCACTTGCAAGCAAGTGCTACCGACATCTTGGTTGTTTCTTTGTTCGCAGGAGGAGCGAGCGGAGGTGAAGGACTCATCGACATAAGCGACGGCATCATCTTGGCCCGCCCATTGCAAACGTGGGCACGCGGAAAGAGGAAGATTAAGTCACAGATTGTAATCGAATACGAATTTAACGCTCCTAGCCCCCGAAAAGGGAGGAGACGTCTATGTAACAGAGGATAAGATATTTGAATAAAGAGGGCTGTGATTTCTTTACATCTTTTCTTTCATTTTCAAATTGTCTCCTTTCTTCATTTTTGTGCATAGGATTAAAGCGTTACATTTCGTCTTATGTTGCATAATTAGTGCTCCCTCTGCCCGGAATCTCGTGCTTTCATACTTGGGGCATCAAAAGTTGGTTAGGTTACCAAGAAACCCTAATCATTAGTGCTTTGGTTATCTATTTTTGCTCAGCACTACGTCACCCGTAGCGCTTCCCAAAAAGGGGCATCTATAGACACCAAAACAGCACCAATCCGATTATGTGACTGCAAACACTGATCGCTTTGACAAACACAGCCCCCAGGGCAGCCCTCAGAGGTTAAACAATGGTCTTAACCACTTTCATAGCAATTTTGTAAGGTCAAGAAGCAATTTGGCACACTTGGACACTTTGCCCAGTATTCGTCTCACCCAGGGACGAATTCAAAATAGAATTCGTCCCACCCCAGGACGAATTCTGAATCCATCCCTGGGTGGGACGAATTCTAAGCTTAACGGGCAAAAAGACAAATGGCGCCAAGTGGCAGCCCAGAACAGTCAGTTGATGACTCTTGCCTCGCACGCGTGTGTAGGTGGACAGAGGGGCCGTTAGAAGACTGTCACAAAAGGCATTTATCAAAGCCCAAGTCAACGGAGGACTCCCCTCCCTCATGGGAAGACAAGACTGCCACATGGCGCCTATGACCAACACATGGCATTTGTGCTTCCCTCCCAAAAGAGACCCCATGGGTCTATAAAAGGTGGGACTTTTCTCACCCAAAAGATACGGGTTGAAGGAGTTTTCAAGCAACGAAGTGCTGCCGAGTTGAAGACCCACTTGCATCCCTTTTGGTTCACCTTCCCACATCCACCAATCTCTTTTGCAAGGGAGGTTGTTGGGTGGCTTTTGGAAGCTTGAATCGGACCCAAATCCAACACATGGACACCTGAACCAACCAATTCGCCGACCCCCCAATCCTAAGAGGTTTTGGGCCCATCCCTAGTGGATTGGCGCCGAAATCAAGTGCCAACGGTGGGAGGCCCACTTGGGCACCCCCGCACTTTCTAGGTTTTTAAAGCATTCTAGATTACTTTTTCAGGTTGCATTTTGTGTTATTATGTTTGGTTAACTCACAGATGCAATTTCGTAACTTTTGGTCAGATTCTAGTATGTTTTGTGTCGCTTTGTTGTTTCACCGACTTGCGGGTGGCGAGATCAAATTCCCGAGGGTAGAGGCCAAATTGGGAGAATCCGACCATCCGGGTCGTCCCAAAATGGCCCCAATTACATAACCCCCTTGTTTGCGAGGCATTTTGCAGGTCTCGGGAATCGACATTGGAGCAGCGAAAGGTCGGCTTCTTCAACACAGAAGAATTCGTCCCACCCAGGGACGAATTGCAGTCAGAGATCGTCCCACCCAGGGACGAATTCAGTCAGAAATCGTCCCACCCAGGGACGAATTCCAGTTGAAGGTAGATTGGCCAGCTGTCTCAGTGGCAATGGCCTTCTGGTAACATTTTCTGTCTTCTGTCAAGTTTTTAGGCTGTTTAGAATCATTTTGTTTACTGTTTTAGATAAATGTTTGCATGCATATTTCGTTAATTTTAAAGAACAAACACTTTTCATTTGCAGCAGGTGCTACTGACATCTTGGTTGTTTCTTTGTTCGCAGGAGGAGCAGCAGAGGTAAGGACTCATCAGCGTAAGCGGCGGCATCGTCTTGGCCCGTCCATTCAAACGTGGGCACGCGGAAAGAGGAAGACTAAGTCACATATTGTAACAAATACGAATTTAACGCTCCTAGCCCCCAAAAAAGGGAGGAGACGTCTATGTAACCGAGGATAAGATATTTGAATAAAGAGGGCTGTGATTTCTTTACATCTTTTCTTTCATTTTCAAATTGTCTCCTTTCTTCGTTTTTGTGCATAGGATTAAAGCGTTACATTTCGTCTTATGTTGCATAATTAGTGCTCCCTCTCCCCGAAATCTCATTCCATACTTGGGGCATCAAAATTTGGTTAGGTTACCAAGAAACCCTAATCATTAGTGCTTTGGTTATCTATTTTTGCTCAGCACTACGTCACCCGCGGCGCTTCCCAAAAAGGGGCATCTGTAGACACCAAAATAGCACCAATCCGATTATGTGACTGCAAACACTGATCGCTTTGACAAACACAGCCCCCAGGGCAGCCCTCAGAGGTTAAACATTGGTCTTAACCACTTTCATAGCAATTTTGTAAGGTCAAGAAGCAATTTGGCACACTTGGACACTTTGCCCAGTATTCGTCTCACCCAGGGACGAATTCAAAATAGAATTCGTCTCACCCCAGGACGAATTCTGAATCCGTCCTTGGGTGGGACGAATTCTAAGCTTAACAGGCAAAAAGACAAATGGTGCCAAGTGGCAGCCCAGAACAGTCAGTTGATGACTCTTGCATCACACGCATGTGTAGGTGGATAGAGGGGTCGTTAGAAGACTATCACAAAAGGCATTTATCAAAGACCAAGTCAACGGAGGACTCCCCTCTCTCATGGGAAGACAAGATTGCCACATGGCGCCTATGACCAACACATGGCATTTGTGCTTCCCTCCCAAAAGAGACCCCATGGGTCTATAAAAGGTGGGAATTTTCTCACCCAAAAGATACAGGTTGAAGGAGTTTTCAAGCAACGAAGTGCTACCGAGTTGAAGACCCACTTGCATCCCTTTTGGTTCACCTTCCCACATCCACCAATATCTTTTGCAAGGGAGGTTGTTGGGTGGCTTTTGGAAGCTTGAATCGGACCTAAATCCAACACATGGACACCTGAACCAACCAATTCGTCGACCCCCCCAATCCTAAGAGGTTTTGGGCCCATCCCTAGTGGATTGGCGCCGAAATCAAGTGCCAACGGTGGGAGGCCCACTTGGGCACCCCCGCACTTTATAGGTTTTAGAGCATTATAGATTACTTTTTTAGGTTGCATTTTATGTTATTATGTTTGGTTAACTCACAGCTGCAATTTTGTAACTTTTGGTCAGATTCTAGTATGTTTTGTGTCACTTTGTTGTTTAACTGACTTGCAGGTGGCGAGATCAAATTCCCGAGGGTAGAGGCCAAATTGGGAGAATCCGACCATCTAGGTCGTCCCAAAATGGTCCCAATTACATAACCCCCTTGTTTGCAGGCGTTTTGCAGGTCTCAGGAATCGACATTGGAGTAGCAGCAGATCAGCTTCTTCAACACAAAATAATTCGTCCCACCCAGGGATGAATTACAGTCAGAGATCGTCCCACCCAGGGACAAATTCTAGAATTCGTCCCACCCAGGGACGAATTACAGTAAAAAATCGTCTCACCCAGGGACGAATTCCAGTTGAAGGCAGATTGGCCAGCTGTCTCAGTGGCAATGGCATTCTGGTAACATTTTCTGTCTTCTGTCAAGTTTCTAGGCTGTTTAGAATCATTTTGTTTCCTGTTTTAGATAAATGTTTGCATGCATATTTTGTTAATTTTAAAGAACAAACACCTTTCATTTGCAGCAGGTGCTACTGACATCTTGGTTGTTTCTTTGTTCGCAGGAGGAGCAGCAGAGGTAAGGACTCATCAGCGTAAGCGGCGGCATCATCTTGGCCCGTCCATTCAAACGTGGGCACGTGGAAAGAGGAAGACTAAGTCACATATTGTAAAAAATATGAATTTAATGCTCCTAGCCCCCAAAAATGGAGGAGACGTCTATGTAACCGAGGATAAGATATTTGAATAAAGAGGGCTATGATTTCTTTACATCTTTTCTTTCATTTTCAAATTGTCTCCTTTCTTCATTTTTGTGCATAGGATTAAAGCGTTACATTTCGTCTTATGTTGCATAATTAGTGCTCCCTCTGCCCGGAATCTCGTGCTTTCACTTCTAATATAAATTACATAATAATATCTACATTCATTATAAAAACTTTAATCTATATTCTTCTAATATAAATTACATAATGAAATATAATTTCATTACAACAAATTTAATCTATATTTTTCAATATAAATTATATAATGAAATCTACTTTCATTATAAACACTTTAATCTATATTATTCCAATATAAATCACATAATGAAATCTAATTTCATTACAAACACCTTAATCTATATTTGTCAATATACATTACATAATGAAATCCACTTTCATTATAAATACTTTAATCTATATTGTTCCAAAATAAATTAGATAACAAAATTTACTTTCATTATAAACACTTTAATATATATTCTTCCCATATAAATTACATAATTAAATCTACTTTCATCTTTAATCTATATTTTGTAATATAAATTACATAATGAAATCTACTTTCATTGTAAACACTTTAATCTGTATTCTTCAATATAAATTACATATTAAAATCTACAAACATTATAACAACTTTAATCTATATTCTTCAATATAAATTACATAATGAAATCTACTTTTATTATAAACACTTTAATCTATATTCTTCCAATATAAATTACATAATAAAATCTACTTTCATTATAAACACTTTAATCTATATTCTTCAATATAAATTACATAATGAAATCTACTTTTATTATAAACACTTTAATCTATATTCTTCCCATATAAATTACATATTGAAATCTTCTTCTATTATAAACACCTTAATATATATTCTTCCGATATAAATTACATAATGAATTTTTCTTCTGTTATAAGCACTTTAATCTATATTCTTCCAATATAAGTTACATAATGAAATCTACTTTTATTATAAGCACTTTAATCTATATTCTTCCTATATAAGTTACATAATGAAATCTACTTTCATTATAAGCACTTTATTCTATATTGTTCCAATATAAGTTACATAATAAAATATACTTTCATTATAACACTTTAATCTATATTCTTCCTATATAAATTACATAATAAAATCTACTTTCATTATAAGCACTTTAATCTATATTCTTACGTAATAAAATATACTTTCATTAAAATACTTTAATCTATATTCTTCCAATATATAAATTACATAATAAAATCTACTCTCATTATAAACACTTTAATCTATATTCTTCCAATATAAGTTACATAATGAAATCTACTTTCATTATAAACACTTAATCTATATTCTTTCAATATAAATTACATAATGAAATCTACTTTCATTATTAACACTTTAATCTATTCTTTTTTGATATAAGTTATATAATGAAATCTACTCTCATTATAATAACTTTAATCTATATTCTTCCAATATAAATTACATAATAAAATATACTTTCATTATAAACACTTTAATCTATATTCTTCCAATATAAATTACATAATGAAATCTACTTTCATTATAAACACTTTAATCTATATTCTTCCAATATAAATTACATAATGAAATCTACTTTCATTATAAACACTTTAATCTATATTCTTCAATATAAATTACATAATGAAATCTACTTTCATTATAAACACTTTAATCTATATTCTTGTAATATAAGTTACATAATGAAATCTACTTTCATTATAAACACTGTTACATAATGAAATCTACTTTCATTATACCACTTTAATCTATATTATTCAATATAAATTACATAATTAAATCTACTTTTATTATAAACACTTTAATCTATATTCTTCAATATAAATTACATAATGAAATCTACTTTCATTATAAACATTGTAATCTATATTATTCAATATAAATTACATAATGAAATCTACTTTCATTATAACACTTTAATCTATATTCTTCAATATAAATTACATAATGAAATCTACTTTCATTATAAACACTTTAATATATATTCTTCCAATATAAATTAGATAATAAAATCTACTTTCATTATAAACAGTTTAATCTATATTCTTCAATATAAATTACATAATGAAATTTACTTTCATTATAAACACATTAATCTATATTCTTCTTATATAAATTACATATTTAAATCTAATTTCATTATAAACAAATTAATCTATATTCTTCCAATATAAATTACATATTGAAATCTACTTTCATTATAAACACTTTAATCTTATTATTTCTACATACATAATGAAATATTCTATTATAAACACATTAATCTATATTCTTTCCATTTAAATTACATAATGAAATATTCTTTCATTATAAGTACTTTAATCTATATTATTCAGATATAAGTTATAATGAAATCTACTTTCATTATAAGCAGTTTAAACTATATTCTTCTGATATAAGTTACATAATGAAATCTACTTTCGTTACAAATACTGTAATCTATATTTTTTCGACAAATTTACTTTCATTATAAACACTTTAATCTATACTCTTTCGATATAAATTACATAATAAAATTTACTTTCATTATAAACACTTTAATATAAATGACATAATATAATCTACTTTTATTATAAACACCTTAATCTATATTCTTCAATATAAATTACATAATAAAACCTACTTTCATTATAAGCACTTTAATCTATATTCTTTCATATAAATTATGTAATAAAATCTACTTTCATTATAAGTACATTAATCTATATTCTTTCAATATAAATTAAGTAATGAATTCTACTTTCGTTATAAGCACTTTAATCTATTTTCTTCCCATTTACATAATGAAATTTACTTATTATAAGAACTTTAATCTATATTGTATTTTATTTTATTATAACCATTATGTATTATTTCATCTCAATGAAATATAAGTTATATTAATTCATTTAAATATAACCTTAATATCTCTTTCATTTCAAGCAAATGCAAGCTATGGTAAATTCATCTGAATATAACATAATATCTATTTCTTTTCAACAAAATGCAAGGTACAGACTATATTAAATTCATTTAAATATAACCTAGTATCTATTTCTATATAATATAAAGGAGTTTCTATTTTATCTAACTATTCCTTCAAGGAATGCAACAATTAAAATTTATAAATGATATCCTAATCCTCTTTTCATTCAAATAATTTAATCTATTTTAAAATTTAAATCTCTGTCGATAATTTTATTTTAAACAACCATAACTCTACCCTAAAAAGGGTTTTAACGATCGGTAGTAAACGACCCACATAGTCGCACCACGATTAGGGTTTGAATTTCGGCTATGGATCTATAAACCATCGCAACACTTAGCCGCATAATTAGGGTTTGAATTTTGGCTATCTTGTTATGCTTCCCAAATGTGATGGAAATAATTCAATCCAACCTAAGGTTGAACGTTATGCTAGCATGGTGATGGTGATCTATAAACCACCGTGACACTTGCTACTCTCCCCAACGGATGCACAAGCGGATATAAAGCCGCATCTAGAGTCACCACAAGCCAAAGAAACCCTTCAACAGGGTTATTGAAGGCATCAAGGGCATTAAAGTGGGGGTTAAACCTTTCCAGGGTCTAGGGCTAAGCACAAGCAAACTAGTTCAACCGCATCTGCAGGTTTCAAACACCATTACAGAGACTAAAGTTTGCAGGGACACACAATTCTGGGTCCAAGTCTGACTTACCTAAACCATTAAATATCCTTGAGAGGAGGTCCCCAAATAACGATAGACTTTGCTAAACCCCTTTGGAGACTCCCAGGTTTATTTCATTTTTAAACTCTTTACGTTGCGTGGATGCCTGCAACTACGATAGTTGCTATATTTAAACTCATTTTTAAAGAGTATATTTATTAGGCATGGCAAGATCATGTAATTGTTGCTATAATAGGCTCTTTGATAGGATGCTTATAAAACTATGTACGAATTCTAAAACATATCTTCAAAAGATTATATTATCCTTGGATAATATTATCTGCTATTGGATATATATTCCTTCATGATGCATATTAAATGTTTTTCATTAATTTCAATCACCATATACCACATTAATAAATCATTCACTTTTTGTATTCAGACTTATAAGGTAATACGCATTCATATAAACATACAAAGTAGCATCAATGTTATATAGAACTAAAATGTATTATTATAATAATTAAAATAATTAATGGATTACCATATATGTACTTTATAGTAAAGTCAATAAAACCCGCCTTGAAGACAAACACCCACCATTAATATAAGATCTCTCTATCTCTAGATATCCAGAGACTTGAAGTTAAGCCTGGAATATAAAAATGACTTATGAAAATTAATTTTGTTAACCTCTAGGTTTAATAGACAAATATAATTATTATAAAAATGTAATTATATAAAAACTAACTTGAACGCTTAAAATATGATCACTCATAAGATACCCTTTTATGATAAATAAATTTTTTTTAAAATATAATTATACCGAATTAAGTTAGTGTTATGAGATGTTATCACTCTTAAAATAATCTTAAAAAATATTTATATAATTGAAAACCTTAACCACCAAAAGTCAATTTTGTAAAACATAATTATAAAAATAAATTGACTTTAAAGTTTTGTCATGCTTTTTTTTTTATTGATTTGAGGAAGGGGTTTTGAAAGGGTCCCCAAACCTTTTTGAAAAGTGAAAACTATGAACTAAAAGACTGAATTTCCTAACACAAGAAGAAAACCATCTAAAAAACACAAGACAACAACCAAGAGGATCTTCAAAAAGAGATAGGACTTACAGACTCAAGATGAGAAAACCAAGAAAACCAAAATGAAACAATAGAAGCAAGACCCAAGAGTCAACTCCTTTACATACGATTGCCCATGCTAGGGGAAGATGAACCACCATTTCGAGGATTCATGGAAGAGATTTTATATTCATAAAGTATGGCCTCAACCTACTAAATAAGGGACAAGGTCATATTGGTAGCCCTGGATAAGGTCTTAAGAACATCATTGAGGTTCTATAGATGGTTGAAACTAGTGATGAAGGGTATGTTTACCATCTCTTTATAGTTAGATTTCCTACCTTGATCAGTGGCTTTCAACATTGACTACCTTGTAGAGGGTTATTCTCTCCTATGGAATTTAAAAGGAGGTGGTGAGTCTTTGAAAATATCTCCATCATCCTCAATAATGATAGGGTATTTACCTTTCCTCATCCAAATCTTGGCTTTAGATGAGTGGAATCGTTGTTCAGACTTACTGGAAACTAGACAATATTTGATAGGAGAGTTGTACTCGCACATATAGTTAGTGGATTTATAAGGGCCACCCAAGTTATTCTCCTCAGGATTACTACCAAGAGAGTTACCACCAGTACCAGTGATAAAAAAATTTATAGTATAAAATACCTAAGGTTGTGAATACAGAGTGTGGATTCATCAATGAGGTTCTATATGTTCCATAAAGGAGGCTTGTAATATTTTAGCCATTTGATTATATTCATGGAGTCTCCTCAAATAATGAGTTTTCCTATGGGAAGATTTTCAATTAGAGCACGTCCTTGATAGAGATCTTTGGCTTCGATAAAATGGATAGTTTGAACTTCAATATTTTCCGCATAGGCTAGAAGGATGTCACCATTGCAATATCTAAAAAATTTGCTAGCACCAGCTTGCTCTATATTACTCTTAGCCACTCCATAAAAATTGAGTTTTTCCCACCTAACTCAGGGGGGTCCATCTAACTTAGGTCCTACCAATAGGATGACTAAGGGTGTTTCTATCTAAGAAACCCAAGGATCGAGCAAAAGAAATTTTAAAGGGTGGCTCAAAGGCATTAGTTTGAGGAATTAGAATAGCATTTTATATGGTAGTGGAGATAATTAATGTGCTAATAGAAGTGGAGTCTTTGGATAAGTTGCAAAATATCATAGAGTTTATTTCAAATTAAATACTCCTTAAATAGTGGGGAAGGCAAAATACCTAGAGGGGATTTAGGTGGCTACCACTAAAGGGATTGGACCAGTAAATACATAGATTAATTATAGAATGGTAGGTGGTCTAGTCAATGCTAAATACTAAAAGAAGGTCTTGGAGGACTTGTGCAGAGAATAGGTATTCAAGAAAGAGATGTTGACTATACTCAACATTGAAATTACAAGGGTAACATCGATTAGGAATGATCATGCCTCATGTACTAAGGTTATCAATGGTTAGAATTGTATTTTGGATCACTAACTAGAAAAAAAATAATCTTAGGAATTAGGTATTTAAGACATATAATTTTTGAAGGAAACCAGTTGGTAGAAGTATTAACATGAAGGTAAGAGGATGATTTCATAGTGAAAAGCCCTGATTCACTGTAATTCCAAATTGAGGAATCTTCAACTCCAAATCTTGGAATTATACAATATCATAAGATTTTTTTGAGCATTCTAAGAGCTTTGGATTGATCCAAATTGACATTTATAGGAAGAGATTTGTGAAATCTCTTGCCTTGAGATATTTCAAAAAATTACACAAATTTTCACAAAATAAAAGATTAGTGACGGTCCTTAAGATATATAGCTCAAGATTTTGGCTTAGGGATTTCTCTAAAATATAGGTATCCTCCTAGAAATCAATAATTCCAATAACAAAGCTTCCATATTAATCATTTTTTGGATTAAAGGTCTTGTGAACATCATGGAATTCCAAAAAGTAGATCCTTTAGGCGAATGAGAACTATTAAGGAAATTGATTCCATGAGGTAGGTATTTTTATTTAACAATATTAATCCAGATGACTTTATGATTGCTCATGAGCTTCTAAGAATGTATTTTGATGAGTGTCATGTTCATAAGTTTGGTATTCCTAAAACCAAGGTCTTCTTGATATTTTTTTGTCACATTTGGTCCTAGGCAACAAGAGGGAATCTTCTTTGACTATTAGGTCCAAACTAGAGAAATTATGTCTAGATCTACTTAATTTTTATAGAAAATAGTGATAGGGGCTTTTGAGTAGGGATAGAATAAAATAGGGATGCTCTGAAGAGAAGCCTAAACTAGGGTGGATTTATTAGCTTGAATCAATAGGGATCCTTTCTATCCAGTAATTTTTTTTTGCATTTTGTCTATAACATTAGACAAAAGTTTCATAGTGGGATGACTCAAAAAAATAAAAGTCCTAGGTACATGGAAGAAAGAGAGGAAATGGATCAGCCAAGAATTTTGGCAATTTTGAGTTACCTCTTGGTAAGGGCATTGAGAAAAAGAGCTTGATTTTACGAAAATTGACTCTCTAAAAAACAACTTCTTCAAAAAGAGTGAGGATGGCTTTGATGGATTTGGATTAGGGGATGTACGATAGGTCGACGAGGATGGTATCATCCAAAAACTATTGGTGGATGATGGGATGAATGGTGGAGGTAGCCTTGATTCTAGAGATGGACCCACAAGCATAGGTAGACTTGAGGTATCTTCCAAGGGCTTCAACAAGGATGATGAACAATAGTGGGTATAAATGATTGCATTCTCACAAACCTCTATAGATTAGGAAATATCTAGAAGCTAAGCCACTGATAAAGATCGAGAAGGAAGCAGACGAGATACATGAATTAATGAGGAAAATCCAAGAGTTATGAAAGCTAAATTTGGAAAGGACCAAGAAAAAAAATATCTTGGAGACCTGATCAAAGGATTTATTCATGTTTAATTTCAAGAACATGCCTACTTTCCCACTATATTTAATGTAATGGAGGATCTCATGGATAATGATAACCCCATCAGTAATAAGTCTCCCTTGGATAGAGCTCCCTTGATTAAGGTTAATGATAGTAGGAAGGATGCTTTTCCTTTGATTGACCATCATTTTGATGATAATTTTACTAAGCATATTGTACAGGTTGATGGACCTAAAATCAGAGAGATACTTGGTACCCAGGGCTTTGGAAACAAGAGATATAAAGTTGGAGTTAATATCCTAAGGAATCTATTTGGATAGTTGGACCTCTTGAATAGTGTCAATAATGCTTGATCGTACTATATTCCAAAATTTGTGAGAGAATTTTTTTTAGAAAACAATCAAGCCTAGGAGCTTTATCTCCAACAATAGAGAAAATAGCACTTTTAATTTTTTCACCTATTAAAGGACTAATAAGATAGTCATTGAAGTCAGGGGTAACTAGATTTGGAATATTGGAGAGAAGGCTCTCACTAGATTGAGGAGGATAAGGGTTCCCAACATTGAAAATATGTTCAAAATAGGTGACAACTTCAATTCTGATTTGGATCCATCACTTTTAACCAAATATCTTAATTTGTTAAATTTGCAATGTCTGAGCATGGTGGAATGAAGAACTTGGTATTGGAATTCACCTTCTTGGATACATAAGGCTCAAAATTTTTATCTCTAAAGGCATTCTTTAGAAGCTAGGACATTGTGGTGTTCTAATATGAGCTCTCTCTCCTTCTTTCTGAGGGCATCTACAAATTCTCAAATTTGAATAATATTTTCAATTTGGTTTAACTAACTTGTATGTTCTATTTTTTTAGAAAATATTATCAAGGACTTATTCTATTATTTAAAATTAGCTTTGATGAATTAATTTTTTTTGTTAACTTGGTTGAGTAGAGATCCTAAGAAAGATTTTCCCCATGACTCAGAAATGAGAGGGGGTAAGCTTTCATGCTGGAGCTACATGGGTTAAAACCAAAAGAGGTTTTGAAAGAAGAGCTCGACTATAAGGAATCAAGGAGTAGGGGATTATGATTAGAGCCAATATTAGGTAGTGAATAAATAATTACATTTTTTAACAAGCAGATAGCCTCCTTGGAAAGAAGGATTCTATCTAATCTTAGTTGAATCAATTGGTTGCACTGTCTTCTATTGCTACAAGTAAATTTAGTCCCTCTGATTTGGATGTCCATGAGAGCATTGCTATTAACAAAATTGCCAAAATAAACATAGCTACAAGGATTGATATCTGATTGTTTGTATTTGTCCAAGTGGTGCAAATGGGAGTTGAAATATCTAGTGAGCATCCATGATTCATTGAACAAAGTTTCCTCATATGATTGAGAGTGTCCCATATTTTAAATTGATCAGAAGGAGTAATTGGCACATATATGTTGGAAAGGACCCACTTAAATTTTGTATCCTTGTAGTAGAATAGAATGTTGGTGACTTTATTAGAAGCAAATATGAGTCTTCCATAAATTTAGGAAGGGTTCCATAAGAAAAGGATACCACTGAAAGCTCCTTGAGCTGTACTATCAAGAAAATCATTTTTCTTCCATAGGGTTTTGAAAACTTTTGCAATATAAGTTTTTTCAATCTTAGTTTCCTAATGTAGAATAATAGAAGGATCGAGATATTTTCTCATGGATAATGCAAGATGTTGTTTACTGATACCATTAAGGCCTCTCATATTTTTTGATAGAATATTCATTTGAAACCTCTTAAGGTTGATTTTTTACCCTTGATATAAGACATGGAGTTTTTGATTTAGTGTTCGGGTTCTAGGTTGGAGGAGGAGATGAGGTTCTCCTTTTGGTAGACATCAAGGGTGGTTTATGATCCATTTGTAATTTCTTCTTTAGATTCCCTACATATCATAATCCTACTTGTAGATTTAGATGGGTTGTGGGGGTGTATGGTAGGTGAGTTGGGATTGGAAATATGGGGCTTGTGTAAATTTAGAATCTCAATATACTTGGAAGGACTCTGAGGTGGATAAGGAAGAAAGTTTGAGGCAAAACCAAGCATGGGATTAGATCCATAAAAAGGGGGGATATTAGTGGGGAATAAATCTTCAACAATAGTAAGAACAATATCCTCAACAATCTCATAAATGATTTCATCAACGAGCTAGAGTGGTTCGTAAGGGTTTTTACTAGAAAATAGGGAGCATAACTGATTAGTAGTAGCTTAGCCTTTGGAAGGCATATTGGAGTCCTAGAGCTTCGAATCTGAGGAGCCAAAATTTTTGGAGAGGAAATCTCCTTTTGTTTTAGGTACCTCAGGTTCATGAGGAGGGGTTTGATTACCTTACTTGGAAGTTGTCAGGCTGGATTACCTAGAAGTAGGCTTTGTGTTCTAAGAATGAACCCAATCATTCGATTGATTTTTACATAAAGTCTAATGGATAGTTTTAAGCAGTGGATACCAAGTTTTGGAGTGGCCCTATTTCTTACACTATGTATAGAAAATTGATTTATTTTCATATTCAATAGGTTGGTGTCTTTGGATACGATCAAAAACTAGATTGATGAAGGTAGGTAACTCCTTATTGAGATTAGTGTTTACACACAACCAAGCATATACCATGCATGTTTTGGTCCTAGTTGACATGTAAAAATCCAACATGTCACCCATAGTACTAGCAATGCTGCAGAAGATCTCTTAACACCGTAATTGAATAGGGAGACCCAAAAGCCTAATCTAGATTGTAGTAGTGTTGATATTTTGAGTTTTTTAATCAAAATCAACACTTCATTTTTAAATAAAAAGGATTTGACAACTAAAATACCAAGGGCCTCTATTGAGAATGCATATAGATTCATATTTGTTATTCTGCCCAATGAGAAAATACCCCTAAGGAGGGTTACAAGTTCTGTATGGCCCTAAGGCTGCCACTTAGAGAAAGCCCATTTTATGATAGATTTAATATCAAGTATTGAGCCTACAAATTTTCCAATAAGGGAAAGGAATTCATATAAAATATTAAAATCCATAACAGATGAGGTAATATAGAGGGTATCCTGAGATAAAAGGAGAAAATAAGCTTTTGATCCTGACACAAAAGAAATAAGGTTATCCTTAATTATCTCTACATAGGATGATGGACCCACATTTTGGAGAACCTTAGGCTGCACAAATTTAGAGGGTGGGGGCCCCTGTGACACCCATCAACTCCACACTTAGGATTCTCTTCAACACTAATTACCTAAAAACCACCTGTTGAATCATCTAGAGAACTAGCCTCGTGATCATCTCCACTACTGCATCCACTGGAGGACTTCTCACCTTCACTAATTTTGAAATTTTGGATGCATCAATTCATCATGGGTGAGTTTACCTTCACCAATTTTGGAATTAATTCTATGATGTTATCATCCTTAAAATACAACAATTTTTATAAAGATAAAATTTTATGGTGTTTGGTAGGTCTGGAGCAAAGTCATAGAAATAGTGGTAATGTATGTTAAACAAGAAACTCAAGCTACTATAGGGCATATGGAGAAGGATGTTAAAGTGCAAGAGGGGTAGGATAGAGCTAGTTGGAAACCACCCCTAGAAGGTTAGGTTAAAATTAATATCGATGGAGTTGCAAAAGGCAATCCAGGTAGAGTTGGAATTGGAGTGGTCTATAGGAATCATGTTGGAACAATGCTCTATTGTGAACTACAAGGCCTGAGAAAAGCCATGAACAATGAAGCATAAACCTTAGCTACCAAATATACTTCTATTTAGGTGGTAACACAAGTTTATAAGAGGATAATCCTAGAATGAGATTCTCAAATATTGGTAGAAGCTTTGGATTGCATGAGGAACTTTACTTTGAATATTCTTGTCATTCAAATTAAGGAATTGTGGAGGGAATTAGATGATGTGATTCCAGTTTATGTGAGTAGATATCTAATGAAAGTGGTAAACTTTCTAGCTAAGATGGGTACTAAGGATGAGAGGATTAGGTTGGTTGGTGAGCAAATTCATTGTTTAGCAAATTTGGACAGCCATTGTAGAAATATGGTTTAAGATATTTGTCTCAAATGCAAATTTTCTTTTACTATTGTAAAAAGGTGGATAACCCTTGTAGAAATATGATGTGAGAGATTTGGTTCCAATGCAGATCTTCTTTTAATGTTGTAAATAGTTGTTCTTGTCAACTAAAATTGAAAGAATATCATTCCAACTTATAAATAATCTTTATTTTAATATCAATTTTTCAAACCACACAATAAATGTATTTTTAATTTTTGAAGAGGCGAGCAAAAGGTTCCAATTTTGGGGCCGTCAATTGTCTCAGCGATGTGTGCAACCAAGGCTAGAATATGCCATCTCCTTTAGTGTTGTCATTTGTCTCAGCGATGTGTCCATCCAAGGCTAGAATAAGCCGTCTCCATCCGGGTTGTCGTTTGTCTCAGCGATGTGTCCAACAAAGGCTAGAATATGCCATCTCCATACCATAGACTATATGCTATTTAGGAACATAAACATTGCTCTAATTCTTAAACGAATCATTAGCTCGTTTCCTTTTCTTTTCACTCCCATCCACCATGCCCTCCTCCCTTCAATCTCCCATTGAAGTCGATCTCCCTGTCGTAGACGTTTCACAATTTCCGTGAGAATTCGATGCAGAAGAATTCAACCACCTCGAATATCATCATGGCGTCGCGGCTGTGAGAGAAGCTTCCAAAGAATACGGGTTCTTCCGCATAATAAACCATGGAATACCAACAGAGCTTCTCCAAAACGTGGAGTTCGCCGCCCGCCAACTATTTGCCATGCCTACAAAAGTCAAAGACAGAGCCACCGGTTCTAACCCCATCGATTCTTACATTCGAATACCAACAGATCTTCTCAGAAACTTGGAGTCCGCCGCCCGCCAACTACGTGCCATGCGTGCAAAAGTCAAAGACAGAGCCACCACTTCCGACCCCATCGATTCCTACGTTCATAGGGATTCGTTTGAGAGCTTTTGCATGCTTAACTCAGATTCGATTCGCGAAATATCGGACAATATATGGCCTGAAGGAAATCCCACGTTCTGGTATACTATCCACATTTTTTTTCTTTTTTAAATTAACCCAAGAAAGCTAATTCCTTTTATTGATTGAGTCACTGTGTTGCGTGACAGCGAGGCGATTCGAAACTATATCGCGCATCTGCAAGCTCTCCAACAGAATATCTGTAAGATCATTCTTGCGAGCCTTGGTTTGGACGCGAAGGCTTTCTACCGTTCTGATTTTCAAAGCTGCGATGCGCGTTTTCGTATAAGTCGCTATTCATGTGACGGAAAATCTACAGATAAGGAGGCTTTATATCCTCATACAGATCTGGAATGCCTTACGATCCTTTACCAAGATAATATGGAAGGCCTTCAGATTCGATCAAAGGAAGACGAGTGGTTGAACGTGAAGCCTGTGGCGTACTCTTTTGTCGTCAATGTTGCCGACTGCCTAAAGGTGAGAAATTCCTTGTAAGCCGACCGTTATTATAATGTATTTCTAATTATAGATTTGGGGTATTATGGGTTGAGTGCAGGCATGGACCAACGGACGGTATCGTAGTGCAGTTCATCGGGTTCTTTACAAGGGGTGGAAGGAAAGGATATCGATTGGATATTTTGTTCGATTTCCAGAGGACCAAGAAATTTGGGCTCCTGTAGAGCTCGTGGACGATGATCATCCACGGCGTTACAGGCCTTTTACACACCACCAATTCAAGAGAGCGTATATTGATCTCAAGCAAAAAAGACCAAATTACATTGATGAATACGCGGGCATATGAGCTGAAACTCTTGAAATGCATGCTTGTCTTTTTAGTTTGTTGTTTTTATCTTAGGCCGTCGGCCATCGTGTTCTCCAGTAGAGCTTCCTGCATCTAGGTGTCGTGCATGGCATTGACATCAAACATAGATGTAATAAAATTAAGAATGATGTTCTGTTTAAATTGCAACCATCAAAATATTATATCTTTAATTACATTATATTTTAGAAACAATTTTGAACATGGATTTTTATTAAGTATGTTTCTTAGGTCTTCTAAACATTTTATTTTTTACATGTCAAATCCTTGTTTATATATATTTTAAGAGATCTGCATGGGTTAATTACCTTGTAAAAGTTAATAATTTATAAGATAGAGATCAAAATAATAATTGGTTAAATTATTTGGTAATATGTTTTCTTCTTTATAGTTATGTTGACAACTTTGAGATATTATTTATTAATAATTGATGAACAATAAAGAGAGAGCCTCACTTTTTCTTTAGGATGTAAGTGTTACAAGTGTTAGCAAGTATTTGTAAGGAATGCGTATCACATTTGCTTTCTCTAAATCATTATGGAAATAAAAAAAATAAAGGACTCTTATGAAAAAAATCTAGTTAACTAACAAAGTAATTTTTGAAAGTCCTAATTAAAATTGAGGATATCCTAGCTAGAATTTTGGATCCTTTGTTACCAACAAGATGAAGGTCAAATCTATGGAAAAACTTATTCAAGTAGTATATGTTTTTATTATTATTTATTATTGAAATTGATGCTAGAATTATAGTAGCCAAAATCTTAAGATAACAAATACAATATAAAGGTTAACCGTGATGTGGGTGCCTACATCCAGAAGGTAACTATTAAGGATAAAATGATTGAGCATGATATAAAAAACTCTTAAAAGTAGAGGGTTAATATGCAAGTTCCATGGATTTTAGCTAGGTCTTTTGGAGATTTAAAATTGGATCAAGTAGAAGTGAAAGATCAAATTTAAAGCATTGCATTATTTTTCTTCTAAAAGGTTTTATCCTCATCGCATTCTATAGTTTGGACACTAGGGATACAATAATGGGTGGTGGTTCACGGTCTAGGGGAAGCAATGCATTATATTTAAGACCATGGAATGAAAGTTCTTCTATGGTGACAAATACTATTAAAAGTCTTCTAGCATGGGTTAATCTTTCTAGACCTAGATACCATCTTATCAATAAAGATATTTTGAGGAATATTGGTAGTAATATATGTGAGATCATATAGGAGGGACTATTTTCTAAGGAGGAAAGGCATGCTACATATACCGAAATATGTGTTATTTTTTAATGGGTGAAGAGATCTAAATTCCAAGGCATCTATAATTGTATTTCAATAGTTTGAAAAAAGGAGAAGCATACCTTATTTAATCTTTGATTTTATGGTAGATACCTACTATTCTTGTTAGTCTAATCTAATATAATCTTAATAGTAAAAATAAACATGAGAAAATTAATGCATAGAAGTAAATGAGAGGAGGTAATTATTTGAGAGACTCAAAGTAAATGAATGAAATTAAAATATAGTCATAGGCATAACAAAAAGAGTGTGCAATCAATCAACACATGAATAAATTGAATAACATGAGTGTGCTCCAACACTTGTGAAATTAAAAATATTATAAAGGAATGCCTAATAGAAAGCAAAATTGTGGTGCTAAAATCACTATGCACCGTTGTTTCCAACACATGTGAAATTAAAAATGTTATAAGGGAATGCCTAATAGAAAGCAAAATTGTGGTGCTAAAATCACAATGCTCTTCATAAAACAAAAGATAAAATTTTATAAGGGAATACCTAATAGAAAGCAAAATTGTGGTGCTAAAATCACAATGCACTTCATAAAACAAAAGAGAAATACTATGATTAAATAATAAATATCATATGCAAAATCATTTTATTACTCCCAAATTAGAGTAAGAGCACAACAGGCAGTCCATAAACTATGCTCTATTTTCTTGAATAAGAAAAACAATGTTTGCAATGGAGTGTTTAAATAATCTCTATAGAAAATTTCACCTAAGAGTTAAGTAAAGTAATTATTTAGAGTGAGTCACACCTCTAGGATAAATAATATTTTTGAGTTAGTCACAAGCTTTGAGAGAATCACTACCTCTACACTTAGCCATTTTTCTATCATTTTTAAAACTTTAGAAGCCCATAAAAATATTCTTAGGTATTTAAAGTTATGGCTACTCATTCTATGGAATTTTGAAGGCTAAATCAGGCACGCAAGCAGAAAAGCCGTTGGGCCCATTGTGTGGAGTTTTTTAAACTAGAAGACTCGACGCACTCAAACTGCAGAAATGGAAGTATTGATTTTTTGACGGGATGCAAACAATAAGTGGATCGGGGAACACTGTGTGGGCGCCTATTTTTTTCTTGGTATTACTGGTTTATTTTGTGGAATTCCAAGTGCTAGTGCGCCTCTTTTATGATGTCACAGTCTACACGACCTCGACGATACTATCTCAATCTGAACTGCCTTGGCGCGGATCCGATGGATGAGCGGAATAGAGGGGATGTCGTATTACGTGGCACCGGAGATGCTGCTCGACGATGTTATTTTTTTCAAGCTCTCTCCTATTACCTTCTGCAGTGAATATCACGACGTCCATGGCAACGAAGATCAGTAGTGAACAGCGATAGAAAGAAGGCCGATCTGTGTTTGCAGCTTGCAGTCGTGGATGAGATTTTTTTTTTTTTATTGTTGGCAACATTCTATTCCAACATTCTATTCCAGTTCAGGAGCTGATGGCGGATCCACGTGAACACATGACATGGATTCTTCGAAGATAGCTGTAAATGTTATTTTTAACCCATCCCTTTCGGTGGAAGAAAATGCGCAAGATGATGAATAAATTTGCAGTGGATCACGTTGCATTCCTGTTGCCGTGGAGGACGCGTGTACGTCTAACCTAATTTTTCGAACACGCCAGTGTGAGAGAAACTAGTGCGCGACAAGGGAGTGCGCTCGGTTCTTTGAAGTGCAGCAGCATCGATGAGAATTGCTCAGTGAGCCAAAGTTTCTGCGGTGAGATTCGTGAGATTCGCGAAAGGCGGAGTTATTGAACGGCAATAAAAATTTGGCAATTTTCTCTCGTGATTTGCTGAAGTAACCGTTGAATCCTGCCAGTAGCCGTTAACGAGGAGATAGCCGGCGAGATTAAAGGAACGAGACCTGAGAGTGATTCAACACATGCACTGCAGTTCGAGCGTGATCTGAAGACTGTTGCGTGCAACACTGTGATGACTTCACGCACATGGTGCCACCTGGAAAAGTAGTAGAAGACGATCACCGAGATAGCCGTTGTAGCATGGACCTTCTTCCTCCGATCAAAATCCACAGAATCAAATCTGCTCGACGACGAGGCAACCTGCGTGGCTGGTTGTGGATATCTGCCGACGGAGTGGAGGATATCGATGGGATGGTGATTCCAACGTCCATGTTTTGTTTTCTATTTTTTTGTTTGCCCCGTGCAGCTGCCCGTGATGCGACCCCATGGCTGATGCGATTGTTGCTGTTCAATGACGTGATGCGTCCAATGTGCCGTAAAGTGACTTGCGACGGCCCACGTTCGTCGGAGGGCGATGTATTTTTCCTCTGGGAGAGTGCAGTAGCTTGCGTTAGATTGCTTAACATTATGTAGACCTGATATTGTTTGAAATTGAAGTAATGGTCGCCATGTCCGATGGCTCTTCAGATGAGATTGTTTTTTAGTATTTGCTGTCAGATGTTGCAGTACAGGATGTGCAAATCGCGGTTGAAGATTCTGGATTTGGAAATGGAGAGAGCGATGATAGCTGTACTATGATGAATATGATAGACGTCGGCACCTGTTGAACCCACCCCCTCACAGTGCTGCAAAAATCTATGATGTTGATTACCGATGATCCCCGTCTGTGCCGTTCATATGAGGATTGTGCGCCATGATTGTGAAGATCCAGTGGATGTTATTTTTTTTTTATTCTTTACCAATGTTCTGGTTATAGTGGGGCCCCCGCAGTAATTGGATGTGCATGTGTCAAGTGGATGGGCACTTTTTAAAATGTAGTATGAGGGATATTTTTATAAAAAGGCTTTTAATCTAGTCATATTTTAGTGAGGGGGTATTTTATGGCCATAGAGATAGTCAATGTGTTTTTCCACATGAAGGTGGAAGTGAAAAGGTCCGTGCATAATATTTTACTTTTCGTTAGATTTGAAATGATGTAATTTTGCCTTTATTTTATCTTAGAGCGATGCCAGATTTTTTAGGCATATTATTTTTTAGCAAGTTAACGACCCCATTCACATATAAACATAGGTGTATTTATAGTCGTTGGAAAGGTTTGTCCGCGATAGATACAACGGTGGTGTCCAATTGTAATTTGGAGGCAGTTTCATTTGCATTTTTTAGCCTTAAATTTTTCTACATTGGAGTGCACTATCGGTTGTACCTGACACTCTAAGGCAATTTATAAGTGATCCTAGTATTTAGTTGCCTTCTCTATAGCACCTGGCAGATTCAGCGATTGGTTACCCATGCATTCCAATGGGATGAAGAGGTCACAATAAGGACACTTATTCTAGGGACTATAGACATAGACAACCTAAACTCTATCCAAGGATTTTTTTGGATCTACTTCTTAAGACTACAGACGAAGACACTTTAGGAGATTCTATTCTCTTCTTCTTTCTTCTTCTCATCTACATTTGGCTTCTATGGCTCACATATTGTATTTCATGGCTCATTTTTTCTATTGTATTAAGGTGTATTTTTGGCAGATACCGACACCTTCCAGATTAAGTTCACCATGAGGAGGGATGATATTCATGTTGGATCTAGTCAGTGACCTACGAGAGGCAACATCCTTTGAGGATGATCTGCAGAGGTAACAGATCCAGAAGTGGCTGACCTTGAGGCACTCATGATTACCCTGAGGCACTTAGACCACTAACCCATAGGCAACAGACTCATGGAAGTGGTTGACCCTATGGCAAGGAACCAAAATCAACTAGTTGGAGATATGTAGTCTTACCTTTATATTTGGTTGTGAAGTCTACAGATTGGGCTAAACCTACTACAAAATTTTAAAAATGGTTTAATCTACTCGAGTCTTCATGGTAGGACTTTTATCAAAAGTTATTAAATAAAATTACCTAAAAATGCTAGTAAATTATCATCTTGATGTCTCCTATGATATTTTCATATTAGTTTTTAGAGATTCATTTCTTCTACCTTTATATCCCCTTAAGTTTCTCTAATAGTAAAATTTAACTTTTTAACTTGGTCAAGTGAGGTGTCACTTTTATTCTATTTTTTCCTCTAAAAAAATTTCTATAGTTATTCATCAGTGAGGAACTTCCTTTTGCCATAAAAAATGTCATGCAACTTGGTATCCATAAAATGTTCTATTTTATTATCCATTTTGTGTATTGGTGCCTTCAAGGCATAAAGAGTGCTCTTCACTCTTGTAGTTTTGTTGGACATTAAGAATTATTCTTAGTTATTTGACTACTTTATTTTGATCTAATATCCTATGTTATTGATCCTACTCTATTGATATTTGATCCAATTTTTAAAACATCGCTTGACACATTTCTTTAAAAGCTAACTCTTTTAATTATTGGATTATCTTTGTGGTTTGTTCTAGGATACTCCTTTCCCCAATGATAAAGTTAAAAAATATTTTGTATTTATGATCTTAAATTCCAAGCCATTATATAAATACATAATTTGTTCAACTACACAACTTTTCTTCCCTTCTACTTCTATCTCTTTCGTCAAATTTTCATTTTCTTACTTTAATAATTTGTTTTCTTCATCCTTTCCTCTTAACATTAATTAAACATGTTGCAGTTGTAGTTTTAGATTTTTATTTTCTTGTTCTAACTATTTTCTAAGTTGGTCTCACCATTGTACAATTTAAACTAAGAGGTTTTCCAACTACTTATTTTGTCACATTCTATAGGTTCACGCTTTATCTCTTCTATATATTACCTCCATTGATCATTTTCAATTGTATATTTCTTTAGTGCCTCCATCCCTTCCTAAAGATATTGTCTCTTCATTGTTAGTTGATTTATTTCTTTGATGCTATTAATGGTTTAATCCAGATTTATGCATAGAAGTTATTTGTCACCAAATTGGCTAAATTTAGGATTTTTGAAATTTGAAATTGGCTAATTTTAGGACCTTTCACTCGAGCCCATCTGCCCAAAATTTCTAAGGTGCAATTTTTTAGGGGGTTGGCTTACCCAACCACGATAATTAATTATTATTATTATTTTAATTCACCAACCACTTTTAGCTAAATGTGCAGATATTTTGCTTATAAATTATATGTAATTTTAAAATTTCCACAAAATTCGTCACATATACCACTAGTATATATGTGTAATATGGTAGTGAAACCCATACATCCAATAAGGGCATGTAGAATTAAAAAAATTGTAACTATAAAAGAAGATAATAAGCAACGAGAAACCCGTGGAACCTATGATGTTAGCTAGCAAAGGCTATGATCACCATGAAAGGATAATAGGCACAAAAGGTTACCGATGCTACTTTCATAAGTTGGTAGCCTTTAGAGGCTACCATCACCATGAAAGGATGGTTGTTTATTATAGAATACCATACTTTCATGATGATGGTAGCCTTTAAAGGCTACCAATATATGCTAGTGGTTTCGGTAACCTTATATGGCTACCATCCTTCCATGACAATGATAGCCTTCTTAGGAATGTGTGGTGCTAGTTTCTCAGAGGGGTTTATACATAGGAAGTTTGTGTTGGAACCCACGGGAGAAAAGCAAAAAAAAAGAGTTGATTTTTTTCATTTTCTGAAATCTTGGGCTTTTTGGGCAGGCAACAAAAATACCTCCCTTTTTTTTTAGTCCTCATCACAACCACAACCAAAAAAAAAACTATGACTTCATGTTTTTCAACCCATCAAAAAATTTACAATTAAGCATACTCAACTAAAGTAGTACTTGTATGGGTGACCTCTTAGGAAGTCCTAGTTTTACACCCTCCAAACTAATTTTTTTTCTTGAGCCACACATACACTGGTATCCTCATCTAGCTACAGGTACCACTGACACACATATATCAGTAGCCTTTAGAGGCTACTATTGCCACACAAATTTTTTTTATTACTGATACTCTTTTACTGTTGTTTAATATTTTTTCCAAATATTAGCAAACATTCATCTCATTATTATAATGTTTTATGGAAAATTATTAAAATTCGCCATGCTACCTACACAAATTTTTTCAAAATTCGCTTGGGTTTCAAAATTGATTTACCTTTTATTTATAATTAGATTTTGGGTATGACCCCTTATGCATAACCCTAGTTTACTTATAAGATTTAGTATATATTACCACAAGTGCATGTTTCAACATCTTTCCCATGCTGAAGTTGACTTATGAATAATAGCATATGATATGGTTTAATCCTAGTTAGGTCTAACCTAGATAGCTAGGTGATGTAGTTTATTTATTATATAGCAGGTTTAGTTGGCTTCCCTCATAGGAATTTTACTATTGCTATCTTATTACCATCGTCAATAAGCAATGAGCATACAAAAATAGGTGCTTTAGGATTCAAGGCTTTCAATACTATACATTTATCTCTAGTTTATTTTCTAACCCTTTCATGAAATCCATAATATTATTATATATTTTCTCTCAAGTAATTCTATCTCTTAAAATAAAAATATCTTATTATATCCTACAATATTTTTTCTCTCTATATGGTTTACCTCAATTATGTTACCTATTTTGACATCTATATTGGTGATATCATCACTATTTTGTGGAATTGTTTACCAAAAACTCTAGGAGCTAGTGGCAATATGGTGATTGGGATGAATTGGAATGGTAATGGTAGTTGATGATGGCATAAGACTAAATCATGATACTTGTATGGATATTTTTTTCAACCTGGTGGACAATAGTGATACTAGAAGAGATGAAATGGGACTTATGGAAAATTATATAGTGATTATGTGTTTATGATATCCATAGTGGATATGGGTAATATGAACAAGATAATTGATAAGATTCAAGTAATAATTATTTGACGTAGAATTTGATGTGCCATATCTCTAGAAGACTTGGTGGTTATTCTTATTTACTGACATGGAAGCATAGTAGAAATATGAGAGACTTTAGGAGAAGAAATAGAGAGGATTTTATAAGTGGAAAAAACTAATATGGAAATAAGATATGTAAAGGGGATAGGTAAGAGGAGTGAAGGTTATTGTAGCCTCTAAAGTCATAACTTTCATCACCATGGATCTATCCTTAGACAAAGAAATTATTTTTTGTGGCATATATCCCTTTGGTATTTCTTCTTCTTCTAATTTAGGTGTACCTTAAATTGAGACCATTTCTATTTTAGCCCCTACTTTTTAAATATTGGATTCCTTATATCTAGTTTCTTCTTTGCTTGGTGCTCATGAACTATTTGTTGTACTACACTACTAATAATCATCAATGTTAAAGAGGAAGTTATGACAGTAATGTTGAGTTTTTATGGTGACTCAATTTTTATTAATTTCCTCGATTCCCCTCCTTTTATATGCCCCCTTATCCCATACACTAGAAAATACTTTGTTGAAGGGTCCTTGGTGCATGAGAAACATTGAGGTTACAAGTTTATACCACATATTATATTATACTATAATATTTATTTTTGTATATCCTTGATCCTGGATTACCCTTCTTACTTTATGGTTGATATTGTAATTAGGGTTAAAATAAAATTTATTCCTAGTTTTGACATAGAAGGTATGCCATAGAGGAAAATTCTCATACCATTACTGAATCTCATGCTCATACTTGTATGAGCTTTTAACTTTGTAATCATAATGTCATTATAGGTTGACCTCTTTATCTACATTGTGTCTTCTTTTATGGCCATAGAAGGTGTTCAAACCATAGGCTATGAGATCACTCCTAAAAATCATTTTTAGATCATAGGAATAGAAGTCCTTAAGCAATGTTGTTTCTAAGATATTCATCCTATCACTTATAAATATTTGAAACCTTTAGATATGAGGTATGATTTCCATGATTGCATTCCTCATGTCATAGAAGGCTACCATTTTCTACATGTTGAAGTAATATTGATCCACATAGTCCAATTATCACACATATTCCATGTTGAACATGTACTTGGGCATAAGTGCAAGTAACTCATTAGCCATCATAGAGAATCCAAAAATCATAATGAAGGAGTTATGCTTACCCTAATAGAAATATTCATAGGGTAGATTCTTGGTTCTAAGTCAAATGTGACACTCCTCTAATTGTCTAAGAATCATTTCCTTTATGACCATCATAGTTGTCTGGTATACTATTTTATAAATAATAAAATATATTTCCTTATCCCTTGTTGGGTACATCCATGTAGTAAAAATTAACAATGATTTTTTGTTTGATCCTACCAGATCCAACTACAAATTTGGAATATAATGTTTATTTCGATGTAGAATTAACTAGACAAATATGATGTATAGTTGAACTACATGGTCTATATAAAATTATTTAAATAAATATTCATATATTTTACAATATAATTAGCATAATACACTATTTTAAGTACTTAAATAGTGCTCAAATACATGTAATAAGGGTAAATATTCTTAAACTAGCTGATCTATGATCTTCTCAAGCACCACTACAACCCTTGATAGCACTATTTTGTGCATCATCCTTATATTACTAAATTATAAGTGTCGGATTCAATTTCCAGTTGTCTTAGGAGTTTTTTAGTTGTGTGGCTAGGAAGTCTCTCCACTTGTTGTAATGTATGTTGTTATAGTAATCAACTTGGGGATTAGGGTTGTAGGTGATCTTGTATTTGCATAGTTTTTATATTTAATAATTTTCTAATCTCATCCTTAATGATGAATATCGTTGTATAGTATTAATCTTAAGGAAATATCATGTGGTATATATCATGTTTCTCTATGCATTTCTAAACCATCTTTGGGTAGCCCTAAAATTGGGGTACTAGGTTTAGTATGAATTAAAACATATAGATTTTGTTAATGCTCTAAGAATTAGTGTTAGGCCCTATTTTTTGTAATATATTATATTCCTTCCATATATTTATAGAAGATTTATTCAATTATAATCAATTTCTTTCCTATAAGGTTTTTCATAATCGTGCTCTTTATTTTTAGTCTTCTTGGGATCTTTCTTCTTTTTAGTCCTAGATGGGTCTATCTTTTTAGTGGGTATCTATGTTATCTATGCTTGTGTATATGGGTGTATTTGCACTCATGTATTAGTTGGAGTTATGGTAGTGGTGGTTCAAGGATTGATAGGGATAGATTTTTCCATTGTATTGCTACATATTGTTACACTATAATCCATTTTGATTTTTAGAAATTAGATCAAAATTTGATAATTTAGGAGAAAAATAATGATCCACTCATCTTGTTATTATTTGCATATTATGACCTTATTCCTATTTTTGATAGGATTTTTTGGGATTTAAACAAATGAGATATATTACACATGAATGGGATTACAATATATAGGCAGGAGGCCTATATGAAAGTATGACAAGTGTCAAGTGAAACTGACAAGTGTCAAAAAATAGGCATAGTGCACATTATAAATCTAAAATTCCCCCTTAATGTACACTATCCTATCTATAGAAAAAACAAGTCAAAATTAGGTAACATTCCCCCTTAATTTTGACTTCAAAAAAATTCCTATCATCCTCCTTTATTGTTGATTTGGTCTAGGATCATGCTCTTTGCGCTTGGATCTCCAACTGTGAATAATGCTAGATCAATGGTGTATACTTCTTGGTATGTTTCCATAGGTTCAGCCACTTCCTTAGATCTATTGCCACTGGGTTAGCCATCTAATTCCCTCAAGGTCATCGTGTGTGCCTAAGGGTCAACCACTTCTGGGTCTATTGCCTCTACAAGTCATCATCTAGGTATGTTACCTCTTGTAGGTCACTGACTAGATCCACCATGAATATAAAATACCCCCTCATCATGAACTCAATCTAGAAGGTGTTGGTCTCTATAGAAAATGCACCTTAATACAAAGGAAATAAGAGCCATAAAATATAATAAAATTGAGCCATAGAAGTTAAATATGGAGGAGAAGAAAAATAAGAAAGATGATAATCTTCTGAAGTGTCTTCATCTATAGTCTTCAAAAGTTGATCCAAAAAATCCTCAAATAGATTATAGGGTGTCTATGTCTATATTCCCTAGAGTAAGTATCCTTATTGTGACCTTTCTTCCCACCAGAGTGCATGGGTAACTAGCCGCTACATCCACCAGGTCTATAGAGAAGGTGACTAGATACTAGGATAACTTACAAATTCCTTCGGAGTGTCGGGTTCAACTGAGAGTGCACTCCAAGGTATAAAAATTTGAAGCTAAAAAATATAGAGAGAACAATATCAAAATCACAAATAGATATCACCAATGTGTTCATCTTGGAAAAATATTTTCGATGGCTATAAATACTCCTATACTCCATTATCAATGGGGTCTTTACAAATTCAAAAAATAATATGCCCTCCCTAGGCAACAAAACATCAAGAATATTAAATTCCTACCATAACTCTCACGTAGAATGAAAACTTCATTTTATTTTTTCTCTTAGGGAAATTACATGGGCCTTGCCTTCCACTTTTCATGTGAAACAATAAAAAAGTTTAACTCCCCTGTGCTTTACAAAAAAAATTACATGGTTTAAATATTTCACATGCCCCCTTTGTTTTCATAACATATAATGAAGACATTAAAGGCTAAAATAGCCTTTCCACTTAGCACATGGGATTTAAGGAGCATTTTAAAATGTAAATAATCATTTTTTTTTGCATTTTTAATAAAATAAACTCCATAATATTAACACCTATTTCCTTCAATGAAAACAAATGCAACACTGGATGCACAACAAAATAGTCTCAATGTCCACTCCAAAATGCCATAAACACGCTACATGACAAGGGGCAATATCTAGAATATAAAGTCTGCTTGACCGTTGTTGTGTTGCTGGTGTTCATGTGCCTCATCATGGCACTCTCGGTTCCCCACTACAACATTTGTAGTGCCATGAGTGCATTTGATATGTAGTCCTCTACTATTGATAACCGCCATACAACACAACAATGATACAAAATTGTAGAAAATATCGAAGAAAAACAAAACATTTAGGAGCCTACGCATTGTAAATAAATATTGAAGAAAAAACAAAAAGCATCTTAGACCACTATTATTTCTTAGCACAAGTGGCTAACCACGGTGCTACAGATACTAGAAATAGGATCACGGCTTCAAAAAAATTAGCAATCCTCGTCTCTCCATTTGGCTCTGTATCTCGTAACGCCACAAAAATCACCTCCAAATTTCAATGACTAACAATTTCTAGTGTCTTATAGTTTTCTTGGAGTGGCAGGATTAAGAGCATGTTAGTGAACACACAATAATCACTTCTTGTTGTTGTTCAATACTCCACAATCACCATGATTTTGCCAAATTTTTTGAGCTCCTTTGTAAGTTTAAAAAACCTTCAACAATCTTGTGTGCCTTAAATAATGCTTCACATCATCATCGATAAATGAAACAAAAACAAAAAACAACATCACATCACATTAGTGGCTTCTATCGTATCAATCAATTTTGATGTCACACCGTGTTTGTCATCATCCATCTCTTGAATTTTTGTGCATAGATAACAAGCCTGCATACATCTCCTTTGTATCAAATAAGAAGCACACCCTGGTCTCTTTGAAACTAGTACACACACTATCACTAGGCATCACTGTTATCATCACTTACTTGTTCACCGCTAGTGTCATCAGGTAAATATATCAAAAAACATAATAAAAATATCAATGGTTTGTTAAACAATGCAGGGGCATCTATGTATATTACTACCACCATGAAAATTCTCACTATGGGATAAAAATTACAACATTTTGATAGATATAAATCAATGGGCATGGAAGCAGTCCTCATTTTTCAGTATTTTATGGAATGTTGACACAAAAAATAACTAACACACACAATTTTATGTGGTGAGCACGCGTTCCTCTTTGAGTTAGCGTAGCTTCATACTCTTGAACACCTATTCACTTAGATGCACAACTTCAACCAATATTCTCCATGTTAATAGCAAAGGAGAATAGTGTGGTTTAGTTGGGCAGGATCATGACACCCTCGATCACAGATCATTCCATAAAATCATGAGATAAACTACATTATAGTGGTGAAACTGTATTGGAGTTGATCACCATACCAGATGCACGCGATTTATTCCTCTGGAAACTATGATTAAAAAAATTTCCATATAGATTTGGTTCCTACCCACATATTTATGAGCATCCCGTGATCGCTTCCACACTAATGACAAACGACTTTCCAATTATTATTATGTAGTTAAGATCCATGATCTCTCTAATCCTTGAGCATCACACTATTTCTAGCCAATAAAGTGCATGCTCCAACCGTGGCCTCTACTCATGCATCAACCAGTCCCGTATGTTTAAACTTCACTTTAATGATTCTCCGCAACTAAAACCCCGTTGAACTAGCTAATAATGGGCATGTTGCCATCGTTGCTTTGGGATATCAATGTATTTTATGATTGGAAAACAATACTTCATGGATGATCACACAATGTGGTTTTGAATGCTTCACTCAACTTCACATAACATTAAAAAAATGTAGATCTAATGTGGGACTTCATGGAAGACTCGACCCTCCACTAAAAAAACATTTGCTATGTCTCATCACGTTTCCAACACAACTCTCTCCATTAAAAAATATTGCTCGATCTGATCAAACTGAGACATACCCATGGGAGGTGAACAAACTAAGATTGTTGGAACACTAAATAAATTCCATGGCCTTGAGCAATATTTTACCACTACAGTGTGCAACAATGTTCTTCAAACAGATAATGGTAGTTTACTTCGATAGACTCGATCCAGCTATAAATTCACCTATGATCTACGATATCCTAAGACATAGATCCATCGATGAAAAATATTTTTGGTCCTTTTAAAGTAAGCTAGCTCAATGATAGCTGCACAAAAAAATATGCAATAGAGTTTCGTCCAATGAAATATGGTGCCGAATCAAGAACATCTTCCTGCAACTTGTGTATTAAAACATCACGGTAAATTTTTGGTCTCATTTTCCATGGTTCAAATTTCTTTCTACAATGGCACTTCATGGCCCAAAACCAATGTGTTTAAAACATTCATAAAAAAGGTTTCACTATAGAACTAGAAAAAAAATTCATGGCCCCAAGCATTGAAGCTTCAAGGGCAGCCATGAAATCCTCTCTTTCTCCAACTAGATTTTTGGTTTCTGATCCACAAATGTGGAGAGCATACTCCATCATACATGGATAAAAATATGAAAAACAAATGGGGAAGGTGGGATTTCCATGAGGGAAATCCCCCCTCAAGGGTTGAGACAAGTAGGAGAGCGAACCTACTCTAATACCAAATGTTATAATTTAAACAAATGAGATATATTACGCATGAATGTGATTACAATATATGGGCAGGAGGCCTATATGAAAGTATGACAATTTTCAAAAAATAGGTATAGTGCACATTATAAATCTAACAGGGTTGAGACCATTTATACCAATTGAAGTATTGTTGCTTCTCTATTATTTTGGTAAGGGTTTTTCACCTTGAGACCTTTGATTCCAAAAATAATATTCCATGGAATTTTGCTTCATGAAGATGACTAACTCTATTTTAATGTTTTTTCAAAATATTTTGATTTTCTTTCACGAAATTGCTTCATAGAGAAGATGGTTACCTCTTTTTTGGGGTTAACCTTAAATAATACTCTATAGGGTTATTTACAATTAAAAATATATTTTTAATATATTTCTCCTTTAGCTTCTCTAGATCAAAATAAGAGAAGGATCATAAGGAGAGATGTCTCTTTTTTCTACCTACTTCAATATCACATATTGTAAACCAATGTTTTGATGATTTATGTCATGAATTAATAGGTATTTAAACGCATAGAATAACTATTTTAGGTATAACAAACCTCTAACTAAAATTTCAACTACCTCTATTCTACAGTTCATGCATAGACCTTATGATGGGTGGGTATACCACATGCTAATTCACATGGATTGCATTGTAATAAATTCTAACAAATAATGCAATAAGGATATATCACTTTCATGAGTGTCCTTAATCTATTGATTGATTAAAACTACATAGGATACATGTAAAGGTGCTTCAATTTGTTAAAAATTCCTTTATGAAAACTCTCCATTGATAGATTTTTATTTTGAGATAAGTTCTAACTAAAAAAATCTCCCCATTGACATTTTAACTATTATATTCCTAGACAATTTATAAAGATTTTTATAATAAATATGCATTAACAAGAATAAAAATGAACCAAGAATGGAAAGGTCTCCCGTTACAACCCACATATAACTAGCCCCATATATCCTAAAATAAATTACATATTTTTAATAACATTAATAACTTATTTCATATATGCTCAATTGAAGTACACATAAAAAGTTATATATATATATATATGTGTGTGTGTAAGAGACTAAAAAAATATGCACATTGATTTATAGTAGCACAAAATTTAACTTGTATGTTACATTCTTGAATATTTTTATGAATGAAATAATACTAGACCATACAAGGATTTATTACATCATATGATGTGATAAATAAGATAAAAATAAAATGATGTGTGTGTGTGAGTGTGTGTGTGTGTGTTTGTGTGTCATGTATAGTCTATATTTAGTATGTTATGAATCTAACTAAAATAGCAACAAGCACTAGTTAATGCATTATTTTGTTACAACATATATTAGGTAAATTAAATTTGTATTGAAAGCTTGAATATCAATAAAAAAATCAACGACATATTCTAAGTTTTAACATTTGGTGTTAAAGCACATTGTAATGGAATATCAAGATGATGTATTTAACGGATGATGAGTACATCGTACCAAATTTATCCATGGCAAAAAATTCAAGTAGTATTTTGATGTAATTATCATGATATTTATGTAAAACAATATAAGCATGACATCAAAATCTTGGAGATAAGATGGTTGTGGTAGTAGATTGATATGGTGAATCAAGAGTCTACTTTACTTGCAATATGCATTTTTGAGAATATATTTTATACCAAGGATGACACAACCATGGATAAAATAATAGAGGTCGTAAAGATATTAGAAATTTCTTTATTTATTAATTATCTTCTAGACAACTATGAAATGTAGGTGGAAGAATGTGGGGTTTTTTTATCTAGAGAGAAAAAGTAGTAAATTTTCATATCTAGAGCCATGCTTAAAACTTATTCAATACTTCTACTAGAATAAGTAACAAGTGCATTGGATGTAAATTTTAAAAAGAGCATGCAAGTATCCCTTGATCATTTCATGGTTGGTTGCATTATGGTAATTATTGCTCATAGATTATTTATAATAAGAAATTTTAGAAATATCATCTCTCCCATCATGATATGGCTTGAATTTCTATCAAATATTGTGGAGTGATGCAAAATTCCCCACTAGTGTAGTGCCTGAGCATTCAATACTTTACACCCATATTACAAACTTGTGGTCTATGTGGAGGGGTTCTTGAAAAATGATATTGTGGTTATATGGATTGGGGCCATAATATATGTGGTAGTTGAAGTGCATATGTCTTTGATTGATAATATGGAAGTGGTTTACTATCAAGAAGAGGTGGAAACTTATGGTTTGATGAGGTTTTGTTACCTTATTTTTGACATAGTACATGATCAAATTAAACCAATTCTCAGATATACCCACCCAAGATGAACTAATAATAAAGTTGTGGAGGGTTTTCTATGATTTGTGGTCTATTACATAACATTTTATGTAAGGTATACATGGTATGTGGGAGCAACCAATTGTTGGAGGATTTTATAACTAGAATATGTGGTAACATGTGGAAGGCATGCAATATAAAATATGAATCCATAATATCTCTAGCTAATATAGATATCTTATAGGGGTACACCATTGATAGGATAGACGAATATTTTAGAAGCTTCCACATACTTTGAAATTTTCCAAAAAGGGTCTTTAAGGATGGTTATTTAGCATATGTCAATGAAGGTGTTGTAAAAAGTCCGCATCATATGACAACAGTTAAAGACCACCTTAATTTAATCACTATGAGGGTAGTATAAAACTATCCTTTTAAGGTCAAGATCTATAGATAATGGTTTAAAATCACCCTCTTAGGGCTAAGAGGCTGGTCTTAAATCACCCTCTCAAAACAAAACCTATAAAAAAAATTTGGTTGCTTAAAATGTTGAATTACACATATTTAGTGTCGTTCTACAAGGGTAGTGAATGTACATGTAGACACAAAATCCTATCCACTTATCATACATCCACATCCTCAAATCACAACCATTCATCATAAATATAATAAATATATATGTATATATATGAATAAATCCCAGCCATCCATCATGTCTTGATCTCAACCATCCATTCAACATGATCCATTCCACACATAAAATTCATAATATTAGCCCTTCATGATATTTTAATCTTTGCCACCCATTGTTATTCACTTTTATGAATGAGGTGAAGAAGTTAATCGATTCAAAAATTCATTATTGATTCCTGAGGTTAGAAAGTATTAGAGACCTTACATCCATAATCATCCAAACCCTAGCATTTCACTAGCATCCTCTTTCCTTGTCACCTTTGCATCTTCTATTTCCATCACAAAAATCCTTGTGAACCAAATATGGTTTTGTAGTACATCTCCTCAAAATTATTCAACACTCTAGGTCATTTCTCAAACATTTTTGAGCATTGTAGAAACCCTATAAGGCATTCACATTTACCTTTAAATACTCCAAGATGTTTCCCCTCAACCAGTTTACATTCTACAAACCCTTGAGCACTCATGAACATTCGTGCATCACTAGATTGTGAAAGCAAAGACATAAATTAGCATCATAGGTATTAATATTATAAGGTAATAGGTATTATTACTTTTCAACTTACATTTTATATATTTGACTAACACTTTATCATTTCTACACCTAGGGTTTATAGATTTATTACTCAGAGGGTCTTACACAATGGAGCCCTTGTATATACTAGAAATGTTTTATGTTGTGATATGTTTGTAGGTACAAGAGATATCAAGGATGACATGTTGTGATAATTATGTATGTTGATAACTTGGTAATCATTGAAATTTTAATAAATTTTATTTGAAGGACCAATAAAGCATTGAAAATTTATGTTAATATGACATATCTTAAAGTTATGCATTGTTTTCTTCACTTTGAGGTGTTCTAAATAGATAACAATAATATCATGGTACAAATTATGTATACCAAGATATTACTCGAAAATTTTTGAATTATAGATTGTAAGCCTGTGCCTATAACAATGAGGATACAATTGGAACTATCCCAAAAATAATGATTTTCCATAAGTAAATGTAACTTTTTATTTTCCTTTTATTATAAGTCTTATTTGCCTAACTATTTTTTTAATAATACTTCTTATAAACATTCATTGTGGTAATTGAACCCATGTCACATCACCAATAATGCAAGTGGTGTCCTTTCCAGTAGACGAAACTCTCGCGGATCTTATTTGTCTAACTTATTCCAAACTATATATTAGTTCTATTATTAGGTATATTTATAGTTCATGCAAGAACCAAGGTTGTGTCAATGTAAAGCAACAAAGTGAGTATCAAGGTATATTGGTTGTACAATTGAGGATGTTATGAAGTATAAGAATAATTATCAAGTGTTCTTGATAATATTATTGAAGATCAATTTATTATAGGATTATCCATATCTAGAAATGTATTCTTTGTAGGACTTAGTTTGATCTCTTGCAAAAGTAAGAAGCAATAGGTTTTTTCTCGATCTTCAACCAATATAGAATATTGTAGAGTAGTATGATTTGTTTACGATGTGAAATTATTATGTTACATCTTATCAACAATGGGTATTCCAAAGAAGCAACTATTAATCTCTAACTATGATAATTGAGGAGTTCTAATATTCTTTTATGAGTTCACAAGGCACATTGGAGTTCAACGTCATTTTATTCATAATCATGTTCAAGAATATAACACACAACTTCAATTTTGTAATATTTTAAATCAATGTACATATATTTTTATAGTCTCTTGCACATATTAAATTTTTTATTTTTAAAAACTTTTTTATATGTACTTTGATTGAGAATTGGTGGAATAAGGGGTGAATGTTATGAAAATATGTAATTTTTTCTAGGAAATATGGGGTTACTCAACATGTGATTATAATTAGAGATCTCTCCATTGTTAATTATTTCTTGTATATATATATATATATATCATCAATACAAATTTTATTGTAACCAATATGCATTCTTACGAAAAAAATTATGAATACTTTATAGTGAATTCATTAGAGAAAATATTATTAATAAAATGGTGTGTTTAAACATAAAAGAAGAATAATATTGTAGAGGAAATGAAATGGTTTCATATATCATATCTACTCTAGGAATATAAATGGTTTCAGTAGTTAATAATGTTATTTTTGAATTGGAACTCATCTCAAAACAACAATGTATCAAGGGAGAGTTTTTATAAATGAATTCTTAATAAATTAAAGCACCTTTACAAGTAGCCAATGTAGCCTTAATCAATGATCAAATTGAGGAAAATCATGAAAGTGATCTCCACTTATTGTACAATCAAATATTTATCATTTCATTTGGAAGCTAATGCTTGTTTTGATGTAGAATTATCTAGACGAATATGATGTATAGTTGAATTACGTGGTCTATATAAAATTATTTAAATATCAATTCATCTATTCCACAATATAATTAGCATAATACATCATTTTAAGTACCTTATATAGTGCTCAAATACATGTAATAGGAGTAAATATTATTAATCTAGCTGATCTATGATCTTATCAAGCACAACTACAACCCTTGATAGTACTATTTTATGCATCATCCTTATATTACTAAATTCTTAGTGTCAGTTTCAATTTCCAAATGTCTTAGGATTTTTTTAGTTGTGTGGCTAGGAATTCCTCCACTTGTTGTAATATAAGTTGTTATAGTAATAAACTTGAGGATAAGGGTTGTAGGTGACCTTGTATTTGCATAATATTTTATATTTCATAATTTTATAATCTCATCCTAAATGGTGAATATGGTTGCATAGTACCAAGCTTAAGGAAATATCATGTGGTATATATCATGTTTCTCTATGAATTTCTCAACCAACTTTGGGTAGTCCTAAAATTTAGGAACTAGGTTTATTATGAATTAAAAAATATAGCTTTTTTCAATGCTCTAGGAATAAGTGTTAGGCCCTATTTTTGTAATATATTGGTTTCTTTCCTTGTATTTATAGAATATGTGTTGAATTATCCTCAAGTGCTTTCATATAAGGGTTTTCATACATGTTTTTTTACTTTTAGTCTTCTTGGGATCTATATTTTTAGCCCTAGATGGATCTATCTTTTTAGTGGGTATCTATGTTAGCTAGGCTTGTGTATATGGGTGCATTTGCGCTCATGTATTACTTGGGGCTATGGTAGTGGTGGTTTGAGAATTGATAGGGATAAATTGTTCCATTGTATTACTACATATTTTTACACTAGAATATATTTTTATTATTGGAAATTGGATAAAAAATTTATAATTTAGGAGAAAAATAATGATCCACTCATCTTGTTGTTATTTGCATATTATGACATTATTGTTATTTTTGATAGGGTTGAGACCCTTTATACCACTTGAAGTATGTTTGTCTTTCTAGTATTTTGTGGGGATTTTTCACCTTGAGATATTTGATTCCAAAAATAATCTTCCATGGAATTTTACTTCATGAAGATGATTACCTCTCTTTTAATTTTTGTTCAAAATATTTTGATTTTATTTCATGGAATTGCTTCATAGAGAAGATGGTTACCTCTTTTTCTGAGGTTAACCTTAAATAATATTCTATAGGGTTATTTACCATTAAAAATATTATTTTCGATATATTTCTCCTTTAGCTTCTCTACATCAAAACAAGAGAAGGATCATAAGGAGAGATGTCTCTTTTTTCTACCTACTTCAATATCACATATTGCAAACCAATGCTTTGATGATTTATGTTATGAATTAATAGGTATTTAAATACATAGAATACCTATTTTAGGTATAACAAAACTCTAACTAAACTAACTACCTCTATTATATAGTTCATGCATGGACCTTATGATGGGTGGGTATACCACATGCTAATTCACATGGGTTGCATTGTAATAAATTCTAAAAAATAATGCAATAAGGAGATATCACTTTCATGAGTATCCTTGATCTATTGATTTATTAAAACTACATAGGATACTTTTAAAGGTGCTTCAATTTATTAAAACTTCTATTATGAAAACTCTCCATTGATAGATTCTTGTTTTGAGATAAGTACCAACTCAAAAAGCTCCTCATTGACAACTTAAAGTATTATTTTCCTAGACAATTTATAGATTTTTTTATAACCAATATGCATTCATAAGAATATAAATTAAGCAAGAATGGAAATATCTCTAGCTACAACCAACATATATCTCCTAGAACAAATTACATATTTTTAATAACATAAGTAACTTATTTAATCTATGCTCAATTGAATTACATATAAAAAAGTTAAATCTATATTGAAGTACTTGTTTATATATAATTTAAGAGATATGATCTGCTTGGGCCAATTACCTTGTAAAAGTTAATTTTTATAATATGGAGATCAAAAAATTAATTGGTTAGATATGTTTTTTTTTTTTTATTTTGAAAAAAAACTTGTATTAAGACATAGATCAATTACAATGTGGGAAGATCCTCTTCCCAGTTGAGGTCCGATAGGACACAATCATACAATAGTAAAGGAAGAACTGCATCGGAGCCAATTTTCATGAACCAAAAATTAGCTGCCATGGGATCCCCCATCGTACTCTATTTTTTCGAAGGTCATTAGCTCAAGGACCTTTCAAGACCCTGTCTAATCACCTCATCCTCAATATCCATGTCACTGTGCAACTGAACTCCAACCTCCTTTTCCGCACCCATCTTAGCCAGAAAGTCAGCCGCTTTGTTCAAATATCTACTCGCATAAACTAGGATCATGTCCTCCAATTCCTTCCATAATTATTTAATTTGGGTAACAAGAGCCCTCAACCTCCAAGCTTTCAGATCAAAGTTCCTCATGCAGTCTAGAGCTCCAACCATTATTTGTGAGTCTGATTCAAGAATAATCCTGTGGTGGCAATGTTTCACTGCCTAAAAAAAAGCAGACTTGATGGCAATGGCTTCGGCTTCATTGTTAGTGGTTCTTCCCAAGCCTTACAATTCCTAATAGAGCACAGTCCTAGCATGGTTCTGGCAGACCACTCCAATTTTGGCTCTACCCGGATTGCCTTTTGCAGCTCCATCAGTATTGATTTTAATCCAACCTTCAGGGGGAGGTTTCCAACAATTTTTGTCCTATCCCTCTTGTAGTTCAACGTGTTCTTCCATAGATCCAATGTCAATTTGAGCTTCCTCATCAGCATGAATAGCCACAAGTTCGATAACCTTGCTCCAAATGGTCTACCAAACCCCGTCTAGAGCAGTAAAAGTTTCTCTAAAAATTTTGGCATTTCTTTCTAGCCATACTTGCCACCAGATAAATCTTAAACCGAGCTCCCAGCCAATACGAAGAGCTTTAGATTTGAATCTACCTTTCTACCATTTTGCCCAGATATTCATCCGGTTCAGGTCACCACTTGAATTTTAAAGTATGCAAACCAATGCAGCCAAATATGTCGGGTGAAATGGCAACCAAAAAGCAAATGGTCAGCAGTTTCCTCGCTCTTGTCGTATAGTACACATTGAGAAGGGCCGATGATACCTTTTGATATGAGATTATCAAAAGTGAGGATTCCATTGTGCATGCACTGCCAGGCCAAAAATTTAACTTTCGGCCAGCCTTTAGAGTGCCAGATTTTCCTCCAGTCCTCAACCTAAAAAGTATGAGGGGGGGCTCTGGGAGAATGTTGTCATATCCGTACTTTACTATATAGATGCCAAGACTCCCAAAGTACCAAGCTAATTCATCCTCCACGTCTCCCCCTATAAGAAATATTTCTATCAAAATTTTAGTCATGATGGGAGTCAAATTCGGAGGGATTGAAATGGGCCACTCATCCAACTTCTTGAACTACTTAAACTTACACTCCCCCAGCTGAGTAGTTGTGAAATAACTTTCAATACGGATCCATCCCTTGGCTTCAATGGTTGCTTTTATTGGCTGTAATTCTAGAAATTTAGCAATGATGGGTGGGAACTGATCCCAAGAATCTGTCCAAAAATGAGCCTTCTCCCCTCTTCCCACTTTCCAAAATAAGCGGTCTTTAACAACCTGAGACCCTAACTTGAGAGCCTGCCAAACTAGGGACCCAGTACCATCCAAGGGGATGTGAGCTACATCGTTTGGGTTGGCCTGTCCCAGGTATTTTCTAGTTAGGATTCTACTAAAAAGGGAGGTGGGTTGGGAGATCCATCTCCAGTACAGCTTTCCAGCCAAAGATTTATTATTCAGCTTAGATTTTCTCAAACCTAGACCTCCTTTAACCTTGGCCTGGGTAACTTTGCCCCAGCCCACTAAGGCCCACTTTCTCTCTCCCTTTGCTCCTTCCCATAAAAACTTTCTAGCCATCCTATCCAACTCTTTCCATATTGTAATCGGGGCAGCCAAGATAGAGAATTTGTAAATTGGCATGGCTTGAATGACTGACTGTAAGAACGTTAATCTGCCACCATAACTTGTGAGACCAATGATTAATTTTGTCCTTGATACACTCCAACAGATTCCTCCATGTGTCTAAATTTAGCTTCTTAAAGTGCAAGGGGACCCCCAAGTAAACCACTAGGAGAGAAGTTCTTGTGAATCCTAGGATTTCTAAAATTCTGTTCTAAAGTCTTCACTCCAGATTAAAAAAAAACACTTTGGATTTCTTTTCATTAATGACCTGTTGAGTAGCCCTAAGATAGACATTAAGAGTATCCCTAATAATTCTTGCTTCCTTGAATTTGGCCACTCCCACCAAACCAGTGTCATCCACAAACTATAGGTGCGTTAAAACTTCATCACCCACCCTGATACCCAATAATCTACCTTGTTGTCTTCTCCTCAAGAAAATTCTGCCAAGACCTTCAGCCAAAATGAGAAAAATATAAGGAGAACATGGATCCCCCTGGCACAGTCCTCGAGTAGCTCCAAATGGTTGCGAAGGAAGGCCCTTGATTAGCATAGAGTAAGTCGGGGTAGAGACACAGCTCATGACCCACTCTATCCAGTCCTGAGAGAAACCAAAGGCTACCATAATTTTAGCCAGGAAACTCCATTCAACCTTGTCATAAGCCTTTGACATGTCCAGTTTTATGAACATCCCTTTATTACCAAAAGTGTGCATTGAATGGATTGCTTCATGGGCCACAACCACCCCATACAGAATCCTTCGTCCCTCAACAAAACCCCCTTGCTTAGAGGAGAAAATGTTGTGAAGAAGAGGTTTTAGGCGCTCAAACATTACCTTTGTGATTATTTTGTATAGCACATTACATAAGGCAATAGGCCTATAATCTGAAATATGAACCCCCTCCTACCATTTTGGAATTAAGGTAATGAAATTGTGGTTTATAGCTTTAAGCATTCTCTTATTTTCTCTGGACTCTTCTACAACAACCATTACATCTTCCTCTAAGTAGTCCTAGAAAGCCTAAAAAAACTCAATTGGGAAGCCGTCTGGACCTGGAGTTTTACTAGTGATCATTCCAAATACCATAGTTTTCAATTCATCTCTATCAATGGGTTTGAGGAGGGCCTAATTTTCATCCTCATAAATAACAACAGGTATGACAGAAATAACTTCATTTTGGGCCTCTACATCTTGTACCACACTTTCCTTAAAAATCTTAGAAAAATAATCCATAGCATGGGAATGCATACCTGGAAGTGTATCAAAGGAATGACCATTCTCATCTTGAAGGGCCTCCATCTTGTTCATATGTCTTCGAGCACAAGCAGTCCGATGAAATAATTTTGTATTTCTGTCCCCTTCTAATAACCAGATGGTTCTTGCTCTCTGCTTCCAATAGGTCTCCTCCTGGTTATCAATGTCCTCAATCGTTGTATGCAATGCATCATCCTCAGCTTTGAGCTGGTCTGTAATTACTCCTTCTCTAAACTATTTTTGGACCTCATCCCATCCGGCCACCAATGGAGCTCTTTGGGCCTGGAAGTCTGTTTTATTAGCATGCCTCCAATACTTCAACTGAGTTTTGACATATTGTAGTTGTTTGTGGATTTTGAACATTGCTCTCCCATAAGCTGGGCGGCCTTCTTCCAACCACTTGTGGATTTTTCTCCTGAAGTTCTTCTTTACGAAGCCAAAAATTCTCAAATCTGAAAGGTTTGTGATGTTGCCCCATCCTAGTCCTGCCTTCCAACAGAATTGGACAGTGATCTAAAACTGGGCCTTCTAAAATCTAAAAAATTATATTCCATTTTACAAACGCCTCCTCTAAAACCAGAAAATGATCTAGCTTAACCTTCCTGCTATGTGGCTCCCGCATTTTATTAGTCCAAGTGTAGTTAATGCCACGACATTTAATGTCCACTAAGTGCAAAGCCTGGACTTGGGCAATCATGAAACGGTCCCCTGGGTCCAAAAATGGTGTTCCCCCTTCCTAATCTCTAGAATATAATTTAGCATTAAATTCCCCTGCTATAATCCAGTCTAGATCTTCCCTTGAGGTTCGCATGTTATGCACAGCCTTCCACTACCGCCTCTGACCATCTAGTTTTTGAGTGAAAGCACGAGATTCCGAGCAGAGGGAGCACTAATTATGCAACATAAGACGAAATGTAACGCTTTAATCCTATGCACAAAAATGAAGAAAGGAGATAATTTGAAAATGAAAGAAAATATGTAAAGAAATCACAACCCTCTTTATTCAAATATCTTATCCTCGGTTACATAGACGTCTCCTCACTTTTTGGGGGCTAGGAGAGTTAAATTCGTATTGGTTACAATATGTGACTTAGTCTTCCTCTTTTCGCATGCCCACATTTGAATGGACGGGCCAAGACGATGCCGCCGCTTACGCTGATGAGTCCTTACCTCTGCTGCTCCTCCTGCGAACAAAGAAACAACAAATATGTCAGTAGCACCTGCTGCAAATGAAGAGTGTTCGTTCTTCTAAAATCATCAAAGGATGCATGCAAACATTTATCTAAAACAGTAAACAAAATGATTCTAAACAGCCTGAAAACTTGCCAGAAGACAGAAAATGTTACCAACAGGCCATTGCCACTAAGACAGCTGGCCAATCTGCCTTCAACTGGAATTCATCCCTAGGTGGGATGATTTTTGACTGTAATTTGTCCCTGGGTGGGATGATCTCTGACTGCAATTCGTCCCTGGGTGGGATGAATTCTTCTGTGTTGAAGAATCCAACCTGTTGTTGCTCCAATGTTGATTCTCGAGACCTGCAAAATGCCTGCAAACAAGGGGGGTTATGTAATTGGGGCCATTTTGGGACGACCCAGATGGTCGAATTCTCCCAATTTGGCCTCTACCCTCAGGAATTTGATCTCGCCACCTGCAAGTTAGTGAAACAACAGAGCGACACAAAACATACTAGAATCTGACCAAAAGTTACGAAATTGCAGCTGTGAGTTAACCAAACATAATAACACAAAATGCAACCTGAAAAAGTAATCTAGAATGCTTTAAAAACCTAGAAAGTGTTGGGGTGCCCAAGTGGGCCTCCCACCGTTGGCACTTGATTTCGACGCCAATCCACTAGGGATGGGCCCAAAACCTCTTAGGATTGGGGGGTCGACGAATTGGTTGGTTCAGGTGTCCATGTGTTGGATTTAGGTCCGATTCAAGCTTCCAAAAGCCACCCAACAACCTCCCTTACAAAAGAGATTGGTGGATGTGGGAAGGTGAACCAAAATGGATGTAAGTGGGTCTTCAACTCGGCAGCACTTCGTTGCTTGAAAACTCCTTCAACCTGTATATTGGGTGAGAAAAGTCCCACCTTTTATAGACCCATGGGGTCTATTTTGGGAGGGAAGCACAAATGCCATGTGTTGGTCATAGGCGCCATGTGGCAGTCTTGTCTTCCCATGAGGGAGGGGAGTCCTCCGTTGACTTGGGCTTTGATAAATGCCTTTTGTGACAATCTTCTAACGACCCCTCTGTCCACCTACACACGTGTGCAAGGCAGGAGTCATCAACTGACTGTTTTGGGCTGCCACTTGGCGCCATTTGTCTTTTTTGCCCGTTAAGCTTAGAATTCGTCCCACCCAGGGACGGATTCAGAATTCGTCCTGGGGTGGGACGAATTCTATTTTGAATTCATCCCTGGGTGAGACGAATACTGGGCAAAGTGTCCAAGTGTGCCAAATTGCTTCTTGACCTTACAAAATTGCTATGAAAGTGGTTAAGACCACTGTTTAACCTCTGAGGGCTGCCCTGGGGGCTGTGTTTGTCAAAGCGATCAGTGTTTGCAGTCACATAATCAGATTGGTGTTGTTTTGGTGTCTACAGATGCCCATTTTTGGGAAGCACTGCGGGTGACGTAGTGTTGAGCAAAAATAGATAACCAAAGCACTAATGATTAGGGTTTCTTGGTAACCTAACCAACTTTTGATGCCCCAAGTATGGAAAGGGCATGCATTCTTGAATCCTTGCTTCTGACGAGTTAAGGAATTTGATTTCAAGTATTAACCTATTTTGTTGAGGTGTGACTTGAACTTAGACATTGATCAGTCATGAACAGGCAAAGGGCATTTTTTATCCTCAAGGGGAACCTTGTGTTCATGATTCACGAAATGCCAAGTGTTTGATTGATTTGATTGTTGCTTGTTTACTGCCCCAAGCAGGAGCGTGATTGTCTTTGTCAATGATTCTTTGAATGCATGTCATTTTCCTTAATTGGGTGTGTGATTGTTGGTTGGTGACTAAGTGTGACTACCCCCTCAAGCGACGAATCGATGAGGGAATGACCTTCGTGAGAGAAGCGATGAGTCGCTTGACCCAAGATGACTTGTGCAAGGGTGCCTTTAAAGGGTTTACCGTTAAGCGTGTGCAATTTTTCCAACATTTGGACCTATTTTTGGTGGGTGTTAACCCTTTTGTTGATGTCGTAATGAGGTGAAATCATCAAAAACCTAACTTCCCGTGGAGCGGTCCAGCTATGTTAGCCTTCTTGGGGAAGTAGGAGAGAGATAATTTGAACCTCGCCATCAATTTTCTTTGCCCAGAGGTTAAGTGCAAGAGCACTTATGTCCGGAAATGTTTTTTTGCTGTTTGTTTTTGTTGAATTTTGTACTATTTTTGAGTGGGTTTTGACCCTTTTGTGATGTCATTTGGGGATGAAATTGTCTAAAATCTGTCTTCCCGTGGAGCGGTCCGGCTATGGTAGCCTTCTTAGGGAGTATGATAGTGACAATTTGTGACTCCAATTTCGATTTTGTATGCCCTTGTTGTCAGGTGCAGTAGCAATCCTGTCGGGCAATTTTATTGTCTGTTTTTAGTGCATTTTTAGTCATTTTTTGATTTTTTTTAAGTGCTGGCCTGAATTCGTCCCTGGGTGGGACAAATTCCAGCTGGAGAATTCATCCCTGGGTGGGAAAAGTGCTAATCAAAGTTCTCGTCCCAGTCAAGGACGAATTCCAGTGCAAAAGGCCTATTTAATGGCCAAAACTTGATTTTGGGCTCATTTGTGTCATTTTTTTCTTACGATTTTGGAGCTCTGGGAGGAGGAGGTAATTCTGTGAAGCGAAGCACTACTGGAATTCTCTCTGCTATCATGAGTGCACACACTGGTTTGAGCGGCGGAGCCGAAGCAAAACCTGTAAGTGTTCCTAGAGTTTATTTTGCTTTTATTTGATGTATTGTTTTTGTGTTGACGCTTTTCAAAACTTTAAGATTTTTTTTTGTGATGTTTTTGTTTAATAGTTAAGGTTAGAAACCCTAGAGCTGAAAATTTGATCTGTTATATATATATATATTTTTTTTTGTGTTTGTGTTGATTTTTTTTTTTTTTTTTTGCTTTGTAGGTTGTTAGGAGCCGGTACCGTGTACCCGCTGCATTTACTGAGGCGCGGTTGGCATTGACCGATGATGACTGGGAATGGCTTGATGCCCTTGGGCTCAAGCAGGTGGCTCGATTGGAGCCTGTGGTTTCGGATTAGGCCTATTTTACGGCCCTGATCAAGCTTTGGGATCCGTGGACCAATACTTTCCATCTCCTGATAGGGGAGATGATTGTGACTCTTGAGGACGTCTATCGGTTGCTTCGGATTTTGATAGATGGTCTGCCTATTAGGACATCGCCGTTTGATCAGCGAACTGCTATACTTACGAGATGTTTTGGGCATGGGGGGTAGCTGGGTGTAGCAAACCCAGTGGAGACAACCGAGGTGGATTGCCAGGCTGGCAGGATTTTGGTTAGCTGGTGGCAGGAGAGGGGGGTGTTAGGATTGAGGCATGCATTCTTGATGGGCCTCATTTCTAACATTCTTCTCCCTGATTTTTTAGGCATGAGGTTCCCGTGGAACCTGCTGGATTTGGTGTGGCAGTTGGCAGAGTGCCCGATAGAGGCACCGTTGATTCTGAGATGGGGACAAACTTTGTTGGCACAACTCTACGGGGAGCTATATGGGGTCCGCTGTCGACAACGGAAGGGTGTCAGTTGTAGTTTTTTGTTGCAGTTCTGGGGTTGGCAACACATAGCTATTGAGAGGCCTACCGGGTTACCATGGACGACTCGGGCGGCGATGGAGGATGAGGAGATTGGTTATGCAGTTTTGTGGCGGTGGTCTACGAAGCAGGGGCATAGTCAGCGATGGGCAGGTGTCGTTGAGCACTACACTAATGCCTTTTCTCGGCTCACTCCAGGGGAGGTGTTTTGGCATCCCTATCGGGACTGTCCAGCTTGGCTTGAGGCTGGAGAGTGGCTCCGATGGGTACGTAGGGAGCGATGGTTGACTGGAAGGCACGGGATGGAGCATGAGTTCTTTATGTACCGCTGGGTTACACGACAGTTTGGGGTGCGCCAGGGGTTTCTTGGTGAGCCCGTGGTTTATCGACGTCGGGGAGACGAGAGGGATCTGGAGCCATCGATCACCACGCCATTGGGAAAGGAGTCGGATGTGGTGATTGAGGTCCCGGATGTGGATCACATTGGTACTAGCACTGAGTATGACTTGTGGTGGGTACTGTGGCATTGGAGAGGAGAGGGGCCACTGGGAGGCGTGGAGGCGGCAGTGGAGGATGCTGAGGCAGCAGGGGGTGATTGGGGGGGTCCATTGGATGATGCGGACATGGTGGATGTGGGAGATGAGGATGTGGACTTGGGTGTTTCGGAGCAGCCATACATGCAGAATGTGGAGGAGCAGTTGGAGCCTGAGCAGGCTACTGTCCCCGTGAGTCCTATGCGTCCGGCAGATATATAGGAGGTGGGGTCGGATGTAGGCGTTGAGATTGCGCGATTGACAGAGCTGCTGTGGATTCGGGATCTTTAGTTGGGGGATGCGAGGCGGGAGATGGGGGATGCACGGTAGGAGAGGGATCTTCTACGAGCTCAGTTGGCAGAGTAGGATAGAGTTTTGGCGTAGCGCGATGATGCATTGTCTATTTATCATCGGTGAGAGGCAGAGTGGTGTCTGTACCAGATATACTTGGAGAGGGAGGTCATCCGCCTTGGTGGGCGACTACCTGAGCCTTTGGTCGGTGGATCTTCATGACAGACAAGGGATAGTCTGACTGAGCAGTCAGCATCATCTCGTCGTAGGCGGTTAGATGAGGGGGGTGGTAGCAGGCATGATGCGGGGGCTAGTAGTAGCCGCCCTGTAGGGTCCCGTAGGACCCACACCATGGGGGGTAGTTCCCATTGCACCGATCCTACGTGATCATGGTGGTCGACGCCTTAGGTTGGGTTTTTGGATATGATTGCGGGGTTTGAGGACCGGTTTTGTAGCCTGCGGGCATCTTTTTGACGATATATATATATATACCGGTTTTATTTTTATATATGTACATGTGATGATGTGATTTTTTTTATGCATGTTTATTTATTTTGATGAATGCAGATGTTATGATAAATGTAAATGTTTATGATGTATATGTCATATGCGAGGTGAAATGGATGAATGACATTTGTGATGGTTGCACTATAGGCTTTTTAAGAAGCTCTTTATTTACATGGTTTTTCTTCTTCTTCTTCTTTTTTTTTTTTGTATTTTTTGATGGTATCATAAGGATGATAAGTAGCACAGATGGTTTTGGAATGAATGTAAGGTTTTCTGAGATTCAGTCAGTTTTAACTCACCATCCATGACTGTACTTTATCTTACAAGACTTTTTGACTAAGGTATGAATCATACTTGTTTTTGACCCAGTTATTTTTCACATCCCTGTGTGTGCAATTGAGTTCATTTAGTGGTATTTTTTAGGATACCGCCAGTGCCAGATGGGCTTTCAACCGAACCTGTACTGAGGATCACCTAATTATCTCCATGAATTCCTTTGTTGTATGTACTAAGATTAATCTGCTGTGTAATCCAGGATGCCATAAGCTAGCTCATCCACATGCAAATATTGATCTGTACGCAAGTTAATGTGATAGATATATTGTCATGCGGGAGGTTTACTTCTGTTACCCATTGGCTATCAACCAAATTGGTACTGAAGCTTGCCTTATGACCTATAGAATGCTGAGAGTTCCAGGGATTCAAGGTCAACTCCCTTCTTTTCTTCAATTGTATTGGGATACTTGCTCATTGTAGTGATGAGATCACTGTTTATTTTGATTTGTTTTTTTTTTTTTTTTTTTTTTTCGAGCAAGGGATTGGGGATATGGAGTGACGAAAATCACTGTTGTTTGTGCCTTTTGATGTGTGCACTATAGTTTGTCAAATTTGGAGTTTTGACATTTTGCAAATTTTTTGTGTTTTGCAACTGTTGAGAACTTTAGGGATTCTTAGGGAATTGGGTAGGGAGGATGCTTGTACTTTTGCCAACTCTCAGCATTCTAGGGGTCATTCGCACAGGGGGATGAGCAAGATAACCGTTTCACTTGTGGTGACCTAGATTATTTTGCAGGTTTCATCTTTCGTTCACACAATTTGGGAATTTTAGTGTTTTGATTTGTGTTGGGATGTTATGTAACAAGGTGTATTTCAAGTATGACTCTACCTTCGTAAAATCTGTTCGACTTGATACACTACATGGCTAAAGAGGAAAATGATGACTGAATCACTGAAACTCTTGGTACATTCCCAGACCACTGACTATAGTGTGGTAAAAGTTATGCTTGGTGTTTTTGTTGTTTTTGTAACCAGAGTCAATGCGGAACAAAGTGGACTATCAGAGCTATTGCAGCTTATGGTGCCTTTGATTTGTATGACTACAAATATGCAATGTATGGATGCAATGCTTAATGCAACTATGTATTTTTGTAATTTTGATGGATTGTTTTTGGTGAAGGTGAAGATGAGGTGCGAGAATATGAATTTTTTGATGAATTTGATTATGCCTAGAATTGAGATGCAAATCTTTGTTGTTTTTGATGATTTTTGTTGTTTTGTTTTTTTGAATTTCTTGATTTTTTTTGACCAAGCAATTGCGATAATCGTTGGAGCTTTTTGGGTTGACCAAGAGATTGCGATAATCGTTGGAGATTTTTGTATTGACCAAGAGATTGTGATAATCCTTGGAGTTTTTTGATGACCAAGAGATTGTGATAATCCTTGGAGCTTTTTGGGTGACCAAGAGATTGCGTTAATCCTTGGAGATTTTTGTATTGACCAAGAGATTGCGATAATCCTTGGAGCTTTTTGGGTGACCAAGAGATTGCGATAATCCTTGGAGCCTTTTGGGTTGACCAAGAGATTGTGTTAATCCTTGGAGCTTTTTGTATTGACCAAGATATTGCGATGATCCTTGGAGCTTTTTGGGTGACCAAGAAATTGCGATAATCCTTGGAGTTTTTTTTTTTTTTGGTATATGGCTTTCTTAGATATGAAATGGTCGCAGATGACTGATATTCAAGGGATCTGTTTCCTTGATACCGTCAAGAGGAGCTAGCCGGTACGTCCCGGGTCCTATTTTACTATCAATGACATAAGGACCTAACCAATTTGCCATGAATTTGTCCCTCATATGGGACGAAAAATTAGAGTTTTGTTGGTTTTCCTTCAGAACCAAATCACCAACCCGAAAGTCTCTTAGGTGAACTTTCATGTTGTAAGCTTTCTTAAGCCGTTCTTGATAGATATGTAAGTGCTCGAGAGCATTAATGCGTCGTTCGTCAAGCAACGTAAGTTGGTCTAATCGTGTCTGCCATGCAGTGTTATCATCGATGAACTCCTGCATTGATATGCGTAGGGAAGGAATTTCTAACTCGAGAGGCATTACTGCCTCTGAGCCATACACCAGTGAAAATGGAGTAGCCCCAGTGGGCATCCGAATGCTAGTGCGATAAGCCCAAAGGGCAAGTGGGATTTGTATGTGCCAATCCTTATGACTGTTTATGACGGTCTTTTTAAGGATGGCGACTAGCGTTTTGTTTGACGCCTCCGCTTGCCCATTTGCTTGCGGATAATAGGGTGTTGAAAAGCTGTGCTGAATTTTGTACTTTGTGGTTAAAGCACGCACGTCTTTGTTCTTGAATGATGGCCCATTATCCGAGATTATTTTGGATGGAATACCAAAACGACATATGATGTAATGCAAAATGAACTCCGCAATGCGGGGTCCTGTCGTAGAGGTTAACATAATTGCTTCCACCCATTTGGTAAAATATTTTGTGGCCGTTATGATAAACGTGTGACAGCCTGACGATGCAGGGGAGATCTTTTCGATTAGATTGAGGCCCCACTACGAAAATGGCCAAGCATACTGGACTGTCTGTAGGGCCTGGGAATGTGCGTGCATTAAATTGGCATGATGTTGACATTTCACGCACCTCTTGACATGCTCGCAACAATCTCGCTCTAAATATGGCCAATAATAGCCCATACGAAGAATATGCTTTGCGATGGCCATACCGATAAAGTGGCCACCACATGTACCGTCATGCGCTTGGGCGACTGCCCAAGTGGACTCTTGCTGGTCCAAACAACAAAGAAGAATTCCGTCATAGTTGTGACGATACAAAATGTCTCCTATCAAGACATATTTTGCCGCTTTCTGTTTGAATGTTCGTTTTGTGGCGTGCGTCAATCCGAAGGGAAGATTACTTAACTTGAGGTAGTCTCTTATGGTTAAATACCAGTTCTGTTTATCAGAAACCTCGATAGTATGAACAACCAATCCCTTTTTAAGTTCTTCCCTAACAAATGCTGATTGGGATAGAACTTGTAAGAATAGCGTTGTGTTGCTATTAATGGGAGTGGGGGAAAACAAAGACCCCCATTTGGCCCATTTCAAACAGTCTCGGATTCGAAAGAACTTATCCAAAGATGGTTCGATCTGGATCATGTGGACTCCTGGCGTCAAGTCTGAGCTTGCGTGCTCCATCACGGGTTGCGATAAGGTTTTGACCTGAATGGTTGTTATATCACCGAAAAGGTCTTACGGGATTAATGACCCCAAGGAGGCCATTGTGTCCGCAAAATGATTTGATGATCGAGGGAGTGCCTCGATGTCATACCACTCAAGTTTTGCTAGGAATTTGTCCACGAGGGCTTTATAGGCCTTCAAAACTGGGCATTTGCATTGATATACCCCTTTGATTTGATTGACGATTAATAGTGAATCGCCAAAGATGTTCAATCTTTTGATGTTCATGGCGATTGTTGTCTGAAGACCTAGGAGCAAGGCTTCATATTCTGCATTTTTGTTGGTGCACTGGAAGTTTAATTTAAATGATAGGGGCATTGGAGCGCCCTGCGGTGTGAAGAATACAATTCCTGTGCCACCCCCTTGCTCGCATTTAGAACCATCAAAAAATAAGGTTATGTCGGCCTGAGACTCAGGCTCATCAGAATCTGGCGATTCTGAGACATGGAAGACCCCATCATCGGGTAGTTCTATTACCAGAGGCTGATCTTCTTCAAGAGGAGCCTCTGCTAGTTGATCAGCTATGACTTGTCCTTTTATATATTTTTGCCTAATAAAATCAATGTCAAATTTCATCAACAACATGATCCATTTTGCCATGCGACTACTATGATAAGTACGACTCATCATGTATCGCAATGGATTCTCCTTAGACACAACATACATAGTGTTTCTCAGCATGTAGTGGCGTAGCCTTTTGGTAGCAAACACCACTGCCAAGAAGAGTTTTTCAACGTATGCGTAGTTAATTTCGTAACTGACCAGGGTGCGGCTAAGATAGTACGTAGCCTGTTCTTTGTGGAGTTCATTCTTCTGGCCTAGCATTGCGCCCGATGCCACCTCGATGGTCGAGATGTATAAGTAGAACGGCACACCTGGTCTAGGTGGTGCCAATCCTGCGGCGAAGCCAAGTATTGTTTGATTTCATCAAAGGCTGACTGGCACTCGTCATCCTAATGAAATGTGACCCCCTTGTGCAATAATTTTTTCATGGGTCGGCATTTGTCAGATAATTGCGCTATGAAACGTTTAATCGATGCGACCTTTCCTTGCAGACGTCTGAGCTGCTTGATAGTGGTTGGGGGACCCATTTCAAGGATTGCCTTGACTTTGTTTGGTTCCACTTCGATGCCTCGTTTTGAGACTATAAAACCCAAGAGTTTTCCAGATGTGATGCTGAACATGCACTTCTTGGGATTTAGTCTGACCTTATGCTCTATGAGGCGATCGAGAATCTTGCTTAAGTCACCGAGATGATCTGAGCGCAAGAGAGACTTGGCTAACAAATCATCCATGTAATCTTCCAAAGTTTTGTGCATGTAATCGTGGAAGATATACATCATAGCGCGTTGGTAAGTAGCGCCAGCATTTTTAAGGCCAAAAGGCATGACATTATAGCAAAATGTTCCCCAAGGCGTTGTGAATGCCGTTTTGAGTTGGTCCTCAGGATTGATACGAATTTGATTGTATCCTGAGAAACCGTCCATTAGGGAGAGCATTTCATGACCTGCTGTAGCGTCTACCAATGCATCGATGCTTGGCAAGGGGAAATCATCCTTAGGACTCACTTTGTTTAGGTCTCGAAAGTCGGTGCATATGCAAATCCTCCTATCGGGCTTCTTGACGGGAACCATGTTGGACAACCATGGTGGATAATCCACGCAGATGACAAATTGTGCATCCAACAGCTTTTGCAATTCATCTTTGACCATCAAGGCCACTGTTGGGTGCATCTTTCTTAGTTTTTGCTTTACAGGCTTGATTTTCGGATCAAGCGTTAAATTGTGCATGACTAGCTGCGGGTCTAGCCCTGGCATATCTTTGTACGACCATGCAAAAAATTCCTTATTCTATTTGAGAAGGGCAATATATTTGGCTTACTCTTCGGGGGAAAGGCTTACCCCCAACTTGAGAATCCATGGATTCATTGGATCTGTTCCGATGTCTACGTCAGTCATATCCTCGACTGACATGTGGGATCCATCCTCCAAATGATGTGGAGTTGGGATTAAATGGATATCATCTGCTGAGTTAAGATCTACATTTGGAACCTCGGGTCCCTCTTCAGCTTGAAAAATATCCCGAGTTGTCCTTGGGGTAAAATGAAGCATTTCATCGAAAGGCCAGTACTCTGATGGTGACAATGGTGAATTGACGTGATCCCAGTCAATGGCATCCATGTCTAGATGCAATGACCATGATGGATCGGTCGGATTGCGAATGGGTGTGGTCAAATCAATGGAGATCATGTGGATGGAATGAATTTGGTCTCCAGAACCGCGGGTGTGATAACTTGTTTCTTCTAGATGCTCCCTATACTCTGGATCTGGCTCTACGGGAACGGGCACGAATGGATCCTCTCTAGGTGCAAATTCATCTCTATGTGTGAAAAGGAAGGCGGGGTCTTCCCTCGGCACTGCTGTCATGATGGGATCTCAAGGTGGACGATGCTCATCTTGAATTTGGAGCCATAAGTCTAACACTTGGTCCCACCTCGCTGGGTCTATGTGCCATTCATGTCCTAATAGTATACCCATCTATCCCATTAGATCTTCATGAGTTAGAGCGTGGTGATTTTGTCACGCATGTCTGAGATAGATCATCTCAGTATCATCTTCTGAATCACTTTCATAGATCCAAAATTGTTCATCCTCTTCAGCATCTGTTGCTTGCGACGTTGAGGACTCTTCCTATTCCAGTGAATTAATCTGGTCCCATTGCGGTTGTTCCACTCTTAGTGGAGGGACCTGATTCTATTGAGACTCGTGTTATTTCGTCCGGAACCTCTAAGGGGAACAGCTTTGAGAAGATGTCTGGCAACCGTTGATGTTCTCTTTGAGGATTAATCTCTGAACTTTCGCCTCTCTCTAAAAAAGAAGAGGGATTACTATTGCTTCCAGGGGTGTTTGTTGACCATGGGAGGTAGTCTCCCAATGTGTATTCTGTATTCGGATTAGCATAAGGACCCAATGCCAATCCCCCCTTGTTTCCTATTTCTAGGCCTTGCATATTTTCAACCAAGATGTCTAATGGTAGGGGATGGTTGAACCCTACCCCTGACTTGTCATATGGCATCTGATATCTTGGTTGGCAAAGGATCCACATCCCTTGCTCATATCTGCCTAGCCCGTATCCATGCCAATTGCATTGGCCTAGATATTTTAGGGCAAATTCTGGGTTTGACAGATAATTGATGTTTTCAACAAAATGCTCTTCGTCTATTTCCTTTTGTTGGCATGGTTCAAGACCATGATCAAAGCCCCCATACACAAAATTTTTCTGGTTCGGTGGGTAGCCTAGAGGGATGATTGTTCCAATGGGAAGGCGAGGTCTTCCCATGTCTTGTACTGACTCCAGTGTGGGGGTTGCCACAACATTTTGCACTAAGTATTCCCCCGGCCTCGTACCTGGCCATTTCAACAGTGATTGTTGATGATTGGGTGGGAGGAAACGGTAGTCCTTCCTGAGTATATTCCATGTTTGGTGGTTCAGTAATCTTGGTTTTCGTTGCGTTGGGCGCTTCCTCTATTGTTATTGTTGAAATTGTGGGCAACCTTTCTTCTAAGGGCTTAACCTCTTCCATGATTTGTTTTCCCTTGTCCTTCTATTGGGCCATGATAGGTGGTGTTGATGATGAAGGAGCCGATGATGAAGTCTCACCTGGCTGGGATTTTGCCTTGTTGGCCACCAGTGGTGCTCGCGGTATTGGACCTTGTTTAGATGGATTTAATTGGAAATCCAAATGCGTTGAAGGGAGGGTCGATTGAGGTATGAATTGTACCGCATTGCAATACTTGAAGGGCTCTAAGTCCATTAGGACTACATGTATTTCTCCTTCATAAGCATACTTCAAGCACTGGTGGGTGATCGAAGGGACACATTTCATATCCCTGATCCAAGGCCGCCCTAGCAGTATATTATAAGCCATTTCACCTTCCAGCACATGGCACAGTGTAGGTATTGAATTTTGTCCTACCTGGACTGGCAGAACGACTGTGCCGACTGTCGAGCATATTGCATCATTAAAAGCTCGCAGTGTGTACGTGGAGGCTGTGATGTGAGAGGCTGGCAACTTCAAATGCTTTAAGGCTATAGTGGTTATGATGTTACTGGACGAGCCAGTATCTATCAACACTCTCTTGTACAAAATCCCGTTGACCCGTGCGATTACGTGCAGGGGTGGATCTGCCATGTCATTTGATATTGTTTTGACCTCATCTTCTCTGAATGTGATGATCGGCTTCATACATTGTTTCACATGTCCCACGAAAGTGTTGAAATAATTTGCCTCGTGGGGTTGTAATTCAATGGCTTTTAAAATGTCCATAAGAGCTTCTCTATGGGGAGCTGATTGTTGAATAAGCTCGTAGATGGATAGCCTAGCCGACGTGGTCCGTAAACTCTATGTGAGTTTGGTTCATATCGTGACCTCAGGTCTAGGCGGAGGTAACTGCGTTGGGCGTTGTTGAGGATGCAATGTTTCCAGAACTTCCTTCGTAGCTACCTCAGGGGCAGCTGTCGGGTACCTTTTGTTCCTTGTTACTATGCTAATCATTCCCACAAATCCTTGTGTGGGAAGATCTTGTCGCACCTCGTTAATCTGGAGTGGTTTTGTTTGTGCCTCGTGGGCTAGCAAGGGGTCCTTGAATACCCCCATTTGTTGGTTGTTTGGTGCGATGGGGTTGTCCACAACCAATGTTCTATTGTCGATCAAATCTTGGACTAGGTCTTTGAATTTCTAGCACCCATTCAAGTCATGTCCTCTCCGCCTATGGAATCTACAATACAATTCCTCTCTGTACCCCCTAGGCTTGGGAATTTTAGGGTCTATAATTTGGATTTCCGCGAGTGACTAAATTTGCTCGCTGACAAGCGGTCAAATAAGGAATCCCTAGACTCCGCATATGGGGTGAAATTTTGCCTAGGGCGACGCGGGTAATTTTGCTCCTGTCTTCTATTATCTCTTTCATAAGCAGGAGGCACTGCCTGGTAGTTAGCCTTTTGAGGCTGCATTTCTTGCATAGGCATGGGAACATTTATCGCAACTTGGTTGACTGCAGTGTGTTGTGGTTGCGTTGTCCCAATTTTAGTGGTTTTATTCCACTCTTTCTTCTTAGTCTTGGAAATTGCGCCTTCGCCTATCTTAATCTCTTATATGACTCTAGATTGCGCCAAAGCTTCTTCTAAGCTGTCGTATTATCACAGTAACAATAGACCAGAGATTGATTTTAAGAAACTTTTTGCGAACATCTCTTCCATCGATTCCCGTACATTGCCATTGTTTCCTCTTCAAATTGCTTGAGGCTCACTAAATCACTTAGTGATGCCTTCTTCCTTGTGTTGAAGGCAAAGCGTTCAAGAAACACGTCTACTAATTGATCTAAATTGCTTATGCTGTGTTTGGCCAGTTGTGTGAACCCATCCGAGGTAGGTCCTGTGAATGTGGTTATGAATGTTCTAAGCAACAATGCGTCATTATCTTGGATGCTGAAGCATTGGCTTAGAAATCGTGTAACGTGTTCCTGTGCGTCCTCTTCACCTTTAAAAACTGCCAATTGAGGCAACTTGAAGTGTTCGGGGTAAAGAGGTGTAGGCACTGAGGGATGCACCGGATTACTGTGGAGTAGACGTAATGTGGGTTTTTGATGCCCAGCAGCTTTTGTCTCTACAGACTCCAAACGCTCCAATAGCGCTTGGTATGCATCGGAAGATTTTATTTCTTCCTCTCTTGTTCACTCTTGTTGAAAGTTACGGTAAACTAGAGGCCTATGGAGGGGTGGCCGAATGGCATCCTTCCTGCCTTGATGGGGAGTTTAAACATATTCCTCTTCTGGTTCATACTCCTCGTAAAATTCTTGAGGAGTCTCTGGGCGAAACCTATGACCCTGATCAAGCTCTTGCTTAAGGTACCCATCATTGTTTCGGGGAGTTGCCTCCCTCTCAAATCTATGAGGTCTTGGAGGTAGAGCTTGACGAGGTCATGGAGACCTGTCCTGCACCAACGGATTACGCCTCTCATACTGTTTAGCTCTTTGGATGCGAGGGGTTGGCCCCCTCTAAGGTATTTCATAACGTAACTCATCCGCTTCGCGTTGCATGCACTCTCTATCCAAGCGGTGTCGATACTCTATCTCCTGATGACTTTGTTTAAGCCATATAAATGAAACAAGCATAAATGAATTTTCCTATGCAATGCAGGATAAAATTGAAAACAGTCAAAGAAATAGAAACAAAAACAAAAATTTTAACAGAGATTATAAAAATCCCTACCTCTTCTCTGCTCGCTCCGATTCTTGCGAATTTCTGCTCTAAAAATCCGTAGGCAGGAATTCGTCCCTCTGGGAGATGAATTGCAGAACAAAATTTGTCCCTCCCAGAGATGAATTTGAATTCATCTCAGGGTCAGACAAATTGTAGAACATAATTCGTCCCTGCCAGATACGAATAGCAGTCTGCTAAAAAAAAAATGTACCTATCAAGCACAAAACACAAAAATTTAATCAGTTTCTGTGATTTTAAACACCAGGGAACAGAGTCCTACCGTGATCGCCACTGAAATCATGAGATTCCGGGCAGAGGGAGCACTAATTATGCAACATAAGACGAAATGTAATGCTTTAATCCTATGCACAAAAACGAAGAAAGGAGACAATTTGAAAATGAAAGAAAAGATGTAAAGAAATCACAACCCTCTTTATTCAAATATCTTATCCTCGGTTACATAGACGTCTCCTCCATTTTTGGGGGCTAGGAGCGTTAAATTCGTATTGGTTACAATATGTGACTTAGTCTTCCTCTTTTCGCGTGCCCACGTTTGAATGGACGGGCCAAGACGATGCCACCGCTTACGCTGATGAGTCCTTACCTCTGCTGCTCCTCCTGCGAACAAAGAAACAACAAATATGTCAGTAGCACCTGCTGCAAATGAAGAGTGTTCGTTCTTCTAAAATCATCAAAGGATGCATGCAAACATTTATCTAAAACAATAAACAAAATGATTCTAAACAGCCTGAAAACTTGCCAGAAGATAGAAAATGTTACCAACAGGCCATTGCCACTGAGACAGCTGGCCAATATGCCTTCAACTAGAATTCGTCCCTGGGTGGGATGATTTCTGACTGCAATTCGTCCCTGGGTGGGACGAATTCTAGAATTCATCCCTGGGTGGGACGATCTCTGACTGCAATTCGTCCCTGGGTGGGACGAATTCTTCTGTGTTGAAGAAGCCGACCTGCTGCTGCTCCAATGTCGATTCCCGAGACCTGCAAAATGCCTACAAACAAGGGGGTTATGTAATTGGGGCCATTTTGGGACGACCCAAATGGTCGGATTCTCCCAATTTGGCCTCTACCCTCGGGAATTTTATCTCGCCACCTGCAAGTCAGTGAAACAATAGAGCGACACAAAACATACTAGAATCTGACCAAAAGTTACGAAATTGCAGCTGTGAGTTAACCAAACATAATAACATAAAATGCAACCTAAAAAAGTAATCTAGAATGCTTTAAAATCCTAGAAAGTTTGGGGCTGCCCAAGTGGGCCTCCCACCGTTGGCACTTGATTTCGGCACCAATCCACTAGGGATGGGCCCAAAACCTCTTAGGATTGGGGGGGTCGGCGAATTGGTTGGTTCAGGTGTCCATGTGTTGGATTTAGGTCCGATTCAAGCTTCCAAAAGCCACCCAACAACCTCCCTTGCAAAAGAGATTGGTGGATGTGGGAAGGTGAACCAAAAGGGATGTAAGTGGGTCTTTAACTCGGCAGCACTTCGTTGCTTGAAAACTCCTTCAACCTGTATATTGGGTGAGAAAAGTCCCACCTTTTATAGACCCATGGGGTCTCTTTTGGGAGGGAAGCACAAATGCCATGTGTTGGTCATAGGCACCATGTGGAAGTCTTGTCTTCCCATGAGGGAGGGGAGTCCTCCGTTGACTTGGGCTTTGATAAATGCCTTTTGTGCCAGTCTTCTAACGACCCCTCTGTCCACCTACACACGCATGCAAGGCAGGAGTCATCAACTGACTGTTCTGGGCTGCCACTTGGCACCATTTGTCTATTTTGCCTATTAAGCTTAGAATTCGTCCCACCCGGGGACGGATTCGGAATTACATCTGGGGTGGGACGAATTCTATTTTGAATTCGTCCCTGGGTGAGACAAATACTGGGCAAAGTGTCCAAGTGTGCCAAATTGCTTCTTGACATTACAAAATTGCTATGAAAGTGGTTAAGACCACTGTTTAACCTCTGAGGGCTGCCCTGGGGGTTGTGTTTGTCAAAGCGATCAGTGTTTGCAGTCACATAATTGGATTGGTGCTGTTTTGGTGTCTACATTGAGACCCATAAAAGTTTGTGATTACAACGTGTTTCGCAGTGACATTATTCCTAAAAGGAGAAGTGAGAACACCCCTCCAGGCAAGATGTTCTATTGCAGACCATTCAAGAGAGTTCCACAGAGTAATAATCCCCCCTAAGGCACCTTGGGCATCCACATCCATATGACCAGCACCCCTCCAAATTCTGTTGACTATTTTGGACATAAGATCTAATGACATATTAGTATCCTGTAAAAGCAAAAAATTAGTATTACGATTCTCTAAAAGTCTTCGAATAGCAGATTGATGGGTTCTACTATTTAAACCCCTCACATTCCATGATTGTATAATCATTGGTTACCCTGGGAGCAATAAGAGTCTATTGGCCTCACCGATCTTCCCGTGATCAGTTTGTATCCTTGGACTGCTAGCAACTCCTTATTGGATCTTCTTCCTACTCCCTGAGAATTATTGTTTTTTGTTCTTTTTTCTACCTGGGTTATCCCCAAAGTTGGCCTTTCCCTATTCTTCTCTGCTATTCTCATGCTGACATCCTCAGATACTGTTTGCTCCTTGTTATGCACTACTAAAACCCCTGAACACACTGGATGTGATACCTCATAGAATTCAACTACTTGTTGTATGACGGGAGGAGATGAGAGGGGGAGTTGCACAGGAATATTAGAATTTTCCTTATTACCCTCCATGCCCTCCATAAATTGTTCCTCTTCATCAACCAGTGACTTAAATATCTCATACCTATTGGCAGGTCTGAGATGGGATTGCTCCTTTCCCTATTTTTTCTTTGTCCGTATTTTTCTTTTGAGATGTTCAAAACCCTCTCTCTGAGCTTCCTGGACCTGAACGGTGCTATTAGAATCTTTATTAAGTGTTGCCTTATCCTCTTTAGGCAGGTTTGGCATTCCTAAAGGGGCCTCCATTTTAGCATTCAAATTATTAGGGCAAAAATGGGCCAAATGTCCATGTTTGTGACAAACCCTACATCTAAAGGGTAGGGCCTCATAGTTCAGTTGTTGAATCCAGGAGAGTCTTGCCAATTCAATTTCCATCTCTGTCGAAAAATACTGGCTAAGATCCATCTCCACACATATTCTTGCATACACCGCCATGCTCCCTTCAATTGTGTCTCTGGCAACACCCAGATGTCTTCCAATAGAATTGCCAATCCTTGCCAACACCTGCTCACTCCAGAATTCCATTGGAAGAGCATATAGTCAGATCCATACTGGGACAACAATAGGTTCAACTCGGGGATTGAATCCCACTCTCCATGGTTGAACAAATAGCCTTGCTGGGCCATGATTTTTCTTCTATGACTCGAAATCCCTATTTATATTAGCCAAATATGAAAAGCTAATAGTAAAATATCCATTGCTAATAAACCACAATGAATACTCACCGTCAGGCTCCCAGTTTTGGCGGATCCAAGAGTGCAAAAAATTCAGGGAAGGACGTATACCCATGAACTTGCAGATTAAATCATAATTAGCTATGTAAATGACTAATTCATCAACCATACTTGGCTCGATGAAAATTTTTGGCCTGGTTTCAGCCTACGGCAAACATCCATTCACATGATGTGTTGTCGACATATTCCCAGCAGCCGTGAAGAGCATTTTATATGCCATTTTTTGAGCTTCGTCGTTCTTTGGAGGAGAATTTTCTCTAAAAAAATCTGCATATGAGCTGCTACTCCCTAGAAAAGGAGCCGAAGAAGTCCCCATTGGACCCACTTGGGGCACCAATCTAGCCTTCAGATCCATCGTACCCCGAAAGCACTTCTGCAATCTAGCTGATGCCATAGATTTTTTGAAGTTCCAGAAACCCTAGTTCAGAGCCGAAAAAATTTCGAAGATATTCCCATTGGTTAAATATTTTGGAAATATGTTTTCTTATGTTAAAAATTTTGTGTGTGTGTGTGTGTGTGTGTGTGTGTGTGTGCAAGAGACTAAAAAAATATGCACATTGATTTATAGTAGCATAAAATTAAAGTTGTATCTTACTTTCTTGAACAATTTTATGAATGAAATATTATTGGAATCTACTAGGATTTATTACATCCTATGATGTGATAACTAAGGTAAGAAAAAAATGAGTAGTTGAAACCACTCACGTAGATGTCATGACTATAGTTAGTATGTTAGGATTCTAACTAAAATAGTGATATGTGCTAGTTAATGTGTTAGTTTATTACAACATATATTAGGCAAATTAAATTTGTATTGAAATATTGAATATATATAAAAAATAAATGACACATTATAATTTTTAATATTTTATGTCCAAGCACATGGTAATGGAAGATCAAGATTATCTATTTAAGGGATACTGAGTACATCGTCCCACATTTATCCATTGCAAAAAGTTCAAGTATTATTTTGATGTAATGATTCTGATATTCATGGGAAACAAGATAAGCGTGATATCAAAATATTGGAGATAAAATATTTGTGGTAGTATATTGGGATGGTGAATCAGGAGTCTACTTTACTTGCAACATCCATTGTTGAGAATATATTTTATATCAAGGATGACACAACCATGAATAAAATAAAGGAGGTTGTAAAGATATTATATATTTTAATTTATTAATAATATTCTAAACCACTATGAAATGTAGGTGGAATAATATGGGATTTAGTTATCTAGAGGAAAAAAGTAGTAAATTGTCATATCTAGAGCCATACTTAAAAATTATTCAATACTTCTACTAGATGAAGTAACAAGTGCATTGGATTCAAATATTGAAAAGAGCATGCAATAAACCCTTGGTTATGTGGTAGTTGGTTGCATGATGGACATTGTTGCTCATAGATTATTTATAATAAGAAATTTTTGAAATATCATCTATGCCATCATGAGATGGCTTGAATTTCTATCAAATATTGTGGAGTGATGCAAAATGGCCCACTAGTGTAGTGCCTATGTATTCATTACCTTACACACATATTTCAAATTTATGATATATGTGGAGGGGTTATTGGAAGATGATAATGTGGTTATATGGATTGGGATCATAATCCATGTGGTATTTGAAGTGCATATGTATCTTATTGTTAAAGTGGAAGTGGTTTACTATCAAGAAAATGTGGGAAATTATGGCTTGATAAGGTTTGGTTACCTCATTTTGGACACAATACATGATCATATGAAACCAATTCTTAAATATACCCACCCAATATGAACTAATAATAGAGTTTTAGAGGGTATTCTATGATGTGTGGTCTATTACATAATTTTTGTGTGGGGTATACATGGTATGTGGGAGCAACCAATTGTTGGAGGTTTTTCTAATTAGCATATGTGGTAACATGTGGAAGGCATGCAAGATAGAATATGAATCCTGAAAGCACGAGATTCTGGTCAAAGGAAACACCAAGTGCGATTGTATTCAAAATTAAGTACGCTTAAGTCCTAGAAATTAAATTGCATGAAATGGAAAAGAAACACATTAGAAGAGACACAATCAGATAGAGAAAACACAACCCTTTCATTAATTTCCCTTGATCTCTGTTACAATGATGCCTCCTCCCTTTTCAGGGGGCTAGGAACGCAAATAGAGTTTGATTACAATCGTTGAATGATTCCTCCTTCCGCGTGCCCACGATTGCAATGGGCGGGCCAAGATGATTTCGCCGCTGATGTCGATGAGTTCTTCGCCTCTGCTGCTTCTCCTGCGAACAAAGAAATGACCAAGGCATCAGTAGCACCTACTGCAAATGAAAAGTATTCTCTCTCTAAAACCAACGAAATATGCATATGAATATTTGCCTAAAACAGTGAATACAGTGACACCAAATTGCTTCAAAACTTGACAGAAGGTAAGAGAAGTTACCAGAAGGCCACTGCCACTGAGGCAGCTGGCCAATCCACCTTAAACTAGAATTCGTCCCTGGGCAGGACGAATTCTGACTGTAATTCGTCCCTGGGTGGGACGAATTCTTTTGAGTTGGAGAAACCGACCTGCTGCTGCTCCAATGTCGGATCCCGGGTCCTACAAAACACCTGCAAATAGGGGGGTTAGGTAATTGGGGCCATTTTGGGACGACCCATATGGTCGGATTTTCCCAATTTGGCCTCCACCCTCGGGAATTTGACTTTGACACCTGCAAGTTAGCGAAACGACAAAGCAATACAAAACATCCTAAAATCCGACCAAAAGTTACAAAATTGCAATTATGGACTAATCAGACCTAGTAACACAGAATGCAATCTAAAAAATAATCTAAAGTGCTCAAAAACTAAAATTAGGACTTGGGAGGTGCGGGGGTGCCCAAGTGGGCCTCCCACCGTTGGCCCTCAATTTTGGAGCCAATCCACCGGGGATGGGCCCAAAACCTTTTAGGATTGGGGGGTCGGCGAATTGGTAGGTTCAGATGTCCATGCATCAGATTTGAGTAAGGTTCGAGCTTCCAAAGGCCACCCAACAACCTCCCTTGCAAAAGAGATTGGTGGATGTAGGAAGGTGAACAAAGGGGGATGCAAGTGAGTCTTCAATTGGGCAGCACTTCGTTGCTTGAACACTCCTTCAACCTCTATCTTTTGGGTGAGAAAAGTTCCACCTTTTATAGACCCAAGGGGTCTCTTTTGGGAGGGAAGCACAAAAGCCAAGTGTTGGCCATAGGCGCCATGTGGCAATCTTGTCTTCCCATGAGGGAGGGGAGTCTTCCATTGACTTGAACTTTGATAAATGCTTTTTGTAACAGTCCTCTAACGGCCCCTCTGTCCACTTACACATGCGTGCAAGGCAGGAGCCCTTAACTGACTATTCTGGGCTGCCACTTGGCACCATTTGCCTTTTTGCCCGTTAAGATTGGAATTCGTCCCACCTAGGGATGAATTTAGAATTCGTCCTGGGGTGGGACGAATTCTATTTTGAATTCGTCCCAGGGTGATACGAGTACTGGGCAAAGTGTCCAAGTGTGCCAAATTGCTTCTTGACCCTGCAAAATTGCTATGAAAGTGGTTAAGACCACTGTTTAACCTCTAAGGGCTGCCCTGGGGGCTGTGTTTGTCAAAGCGATCAGTGTTTGCAGTCACATAATCAGATTGGTGTTGTTTTGGTGTCTACAAATCCATAACATATCTAGATGATACAAATATATTAGAGGGATCCACCATTTATAGGATAGAGGAATATTTGAGAAGATTCCACATACTTTTAATTTTTCCAAAAAGGATCTTTAAGGGTGGTTATTCAGTCGTTGTCTATGAAGGCGTTATAAAAAGTCTGCATCATATGAAAACGGTTAAATAACACCTTAATTTATCACTATAAGGGTATTATAAAACTATCCTTCGAAGGTCAAACAATTTTAAATCACCCTCTTATAACAAAACCTACAATAAAAAATTTTGGTTGCTTAAAATGTTGAATTGCACATCTTTAGTGTGATTCTACAAGGGTAGTGAATGTACATGTAGACACAAAATTCTAACCACTTGTAATCTATTCATATACTCAAATTACAACCATTCATTCAACATGATATGTGTTATACATAAAATTCATAATCTTAGACCTTCATCATGTTTTAATCTCAGCCACCCATTGATGTCATCAAAACCCTAACATGTTAAAGGTAATTTGTAAAAGATCATTTAGTTTTGTGAATGAGGTTAAGCGGTTAATCGATATAGAAGTTGATTGGTGATTCCTAAGGTTATAAAGTATTAGATATCTTAAATACATCATCGTAAAAATCCTATAATTTCGCTAACATCCTCTCTCCTCATCACCATCACATACTACATTTCCATCACCAAAACCCCCTATGAACCAGATTTTGGTTCTGTAGTACACCTCCTCAAAATAACCAAATTCTCTAGGGCATTTCTCAAACATTGTTGAACATTCCAATAATACAACAAGGCATTCATATATATCCTTAAACACTCCAATATATTCTCATAAACTAATTTACATTCTAAAAACCCTAGAATATTTATAGGCATTCGTGCATTACCAAATTGTGAAAGTAGAGACATATATTAGCATCGCATGTATTAACCTGATAAGGTAATAGGCATTTTTGCTTTTCAACTTATATTTTCTATATCTGACTTACAATTTATCATTGCTACACCTTGTGTTTGTAGATTTATTACTTAAAGGGTATTACATAGTGGAATCCTCATATATACTACTAATATTTTGTGTTGTGATCTGTTTGGAGGTACAAGAGATATGAATGATTATATGTTGTGATCAAAATTGTGTATGTCGATGACTTGGTAATCATTGAAAGTTCAATGAAGCTGGTTTAAAGGAACAATAGAGTGTTGAAAATTTATTTTAATATGATATATCTTAGAGTTATGTGTTATTTTCTTCACTTGGAGGTGTTCTAAATAAATAATCATAATTTCATGGTACAAATTAAGTATACCAAGACATTACTCAAAAAGTTTTGAAATATATATTACCTATGCCTATCATAATAAGGATAAAATTTCAAATATCCCAAAATAACTTTTTATTGCCCATTTATTACAATTATTCTTTGTCTAACTTATTCCAAACTATATATTAGTTTTGTTATTAGCTATCTTTATAGTTCATGCAAGAACCAAGATTGTTTCAATGTAAAGAAATAAAGTGAGTATCAAGGTATATTGGTTGTACAATTGATAATGGTATGAAGTATAAGAACAATGATCAATTGTTCTTGATAAAATAATTGAATGTCAATTAATGATAGGATATCCATATCTAGAAATGTATTCTTTGTAGGACTTAGTTTGATCTCTTGCAAAATTAATAAGTAATAGGTTGTTGCTTGATATTAAATCAATATAGAATATTGTAGAGTAATATGAGTTTTTTATGATGTGATATTGTTATGTTGCATCTTATCACTATTGGCTATTCCAAATAAGAAATTATAAATCTTTAACTATGTTAATCAAGGAGATATAATATTCTTTTATGAGTTCACAAGGCACATTGGAGTTCAATACCATTTTATTTGTAATCATGTTCAAGAATATAACACATAACTTTAATTTTATACTATTGTAAATTAATGTGCATATCTTTTTATAATCTCTTGCACATATTTATTTTTTTTATATGTACATTGATTGAGCATTGATGGAATAAGGGGTGAATGTATTGAAAAATATGTAATTTTGTCTAGGAAATATGGGGTTACTTATCATGTGATTATAATTAGAGATCTCTCCATTGTGAATAATTTCTTGTATATATATATATTGATATTGCATCAATACAAATTTTATTGTAACCAATATGCATTCATATAAATGACATGATTAATACTTTATAGCGAATTCATTAGAGAAAATATTATTAATAAAATAGTGTGTTTAAACATAAAAGAAGAACAATATTGTAGAGAAAATGAAATGGTTTCATATATAATATATGCTCTAGGAATCTAAATGGTTTAAGTAGTTAATGATGCTATTTTTTGAATTGCAACTCATCTCAAAACAACAATGTATCAAGGGAGAGTATTCATAAATTAATTCTTAACAAATTAAAGCACATTTTCAAGTAGCCAATGTAGCCTTAATCAATGATCAAATTGAGGTTAATCATAAAAGTGATATCCCCTACAAATCAATTACAAATTATTGAACATAGAATCAATCCATTTTGCAAATATAAACATATTGTAATCCAGTTAAGACATTGGGATAATCTTGCACTCCAAAATAAATACTTCATGACCTAGAGGTTATCATGTTATCCTTTGTGAATCCAAAACCTAATGTCATTTGTCACTTATATGAAGAAGTGTTTATATGAACTATATACTTTATTTATTACTTTAAAACTTTTACACACTTTTTGTTTAAATTGGTGTTTTGTTTTTAATTAGTGAATGGAACATGTACTACATTTTTATAGATTATGAATATAAATAGGGACTTTTATTTCAAACCAAGGAAGAAATCAAACATATAAGAAAACCAAAACACTACACATATATAAATAAGTTATTCTCATCTACATTGGGTCATCACCAAAGAGAATATTAATGAGTTACATGAGGGTATTAAAATATTTCATAGGAAAAAAAAATAGCAAATTAAATATTTTAATAGATTCATGCTCAAGTCTATATGTTAGAAAATAAAGACAAGAATGCTTATGTTTATAGTTTTACCTAAATATATTTTTTCCTCTTTATGTATAACTATAGCTTGTGTAGGTTGTTAGGCTTAATGCTTGACTTGAGAAGCATATTCTTTTTTATATGTTGTAGGTGAAACTTTAACCACATTTATTAATAGAATAATAATATTGATACATGCGTGAAAAAATTAATAATTATATTTATTGTGCATGCTAATATCATGTAATTGCTATTATAATAGGCTCTTTAATAGGAAACTTATACACATATGTAGGAATTTTAAAACATGTCTTCAGAAATTTATATTATCCTCTTTAAATATGGACAATATTGTCTTATGCTAGCTATTGGATACATATTCCAAACATTTTTCATGATGCATATTAAATGTTTCTCATACATTTCTTTCACCATATGCAACATTAATAAATCCAAAATTCACTTTTGTATTTAAACTTATAAGGTGACATGCATTCATCTAAACATATAGGGTAGCATCAATGTTATATAGAACTAAAATATATTATTATAATAATTAAAATAATTAATGCAGTACCATATATTTACTTTATAGAAAAGTGAACAAAACCCACTTTGAAGGCAAACACCTACCATTAATATAATATTTATATATCTTTACATATCTAGAGACTTGAAGTTAATCCCTCAAAATGAAAATCACTTATAACCTCTAGGTTTAATAGACAAATATAATTTAAAAAAAGATAATTATATAAGAATTAACTTGAAGGCTTAAAATATTATCATTCACAAGATACCCTTTTATGAAAATATATATTTTTCTAAACATAATTATACTGAATTAAGTTAATGTTATGAGATGTCACAAAAACTCAATTTAGAAAACATATATAATTATTGTTAAACACATAATTATAAAAATAAGTTGACTTTAAAGTTTTGTGATGTTATTGTCCACAAAATAAAATATTTTTTATAGACAATTTTTACGGCATGAGTAAAGTCACATAAACTGTGGTGATAGTATAAGCTAAAGAAGAAACTCAGGTTGATATAAAGATGATGGAGAAGGAAGTTGAAATGCAAGAGGGGTAGGATAGAGTTAGTTGGAAACAACTACTAGAAAGTTGGATTAAATTAATATTGATGGAGTTGCAAAATGTAATATGAGTGTGGCAATGTATGTTAAAAGGAAACTCGGGCTGATATAAAGATGATGGAGAAGGAAGTTGAAGTGTAAGAGGGGTAGGATAGAGCTAGTCAGAAATAACCCTTAGAAGGTTGAATTAAAATTAATATTGATGGACCTGCAAAATGCAATCTGAGTAGAGCTGAAATTCGGGTGGTCTACAAAATTCTTGTTGGAAAAATGCTCTATTGTGAACTGCAAGGCCTAGGAAGGACCATGAACAATGAAGCAAAGCCTTAGCTATCAAATATGCTTCTATCTAGGTACTAACACAAAATTACAAGAAGATAATCCTAGAATAAGATTCTCAAATGTTGGTAGGAGCTCTGGATTACATGAGGAACTTTGCTTTGAAAACATGGAGGTTGAGGATTCTTGTCATTCAAATTAAGTAATTGTGAAAAAAATTAGATGATGTGATTTCAGTTTATGTGAGTAGAGATCTAACTGAAGTGGGAGACTTTATTCTTAATATGGCTATTGAGGATGAGAGGATAAGAGCATTGGGTAGGTTGGTGAACAAATCCATTGTTTAGTTAATTTGGAAAACTATTGTAGAAATATGGTTTAAGAAATTTGGTTCCAATGAAGATCTTCTTTTACTATTGTAAACAAGTGGACAACCTTGTAGAAATATGGTTTAAAATATTTGGCTCCAATGCAAATCTTCTTTTAGTGTTGTAAATAGTTATTCTTGTTAACTAAAGCTGGAAGATTCTCATCCCAACTTATAAATAATCTTTGTTTTAATATCAATTTTTCAATGCACACAATAAATGTATTTTTTATTTGAAGAGGAGAGCAAAAGATTCCAATTTTGGGGTCGTCGATTGTCTCAACGATGTGTCCAACCAAGGCTAGAATATCCTCATACTGATCTGGAAATTTCTTGTAAGCCCATCATTATTATAGTGCTTTTCTAATTATAAATTTGGGGTATTATGGGTTGAGTGCAGACATGGATCAACTGACGGTATCGTAGCGCAGTTCATCGGGTTGTTTACAAGGGGTGGAAGGAAAGGATATCGATTGGATATTTCGTGCGATTTCCTGAGGACCAAGAAATTTGGGCTCCTGTAGAGGGATATCGATTGGATATTTCGTGCGATTTCCTGAGGACCAAGAAATTTGGGCTCCTGTAGAGCTCGTGGACGATGATCATCCACGGCGTTACAGGTATCTTACACACACCCATTTCACGAGAGAGTATATGAATCTCAAGCAAAAAAAGACCAAGTTACATTGATGAATACGGGGGTATATGATCTGAAACTCTTGAATTGCATGCTTGTCATTTTAGTTTGTTGTTTTTATCTTAGGCCGTCGGCCATCGTGTTCTCCATAGAGCTTCCTGCAACTGGGTGTCGTCCACGGCATTGACATCCAACATAGATGTAATAAATTAAGAATGATTTTACGTTTAAATTACAACCATCAAAATATAAAATATCATATTTTTTATTACTTTAATTACATTATAATTTAGAAAATTTTCAATATGAATTTTTACTAAATGTGTTTCTTAGATCTTCTAAACTTTTATTTTTTACATGTCAAATCCTGTTTGAGTATATTTTAAGAGATGTGCTCTACATGGGTCAATTATCTTGTAAAAGTTAATTTTTATAAGATAGAGATCAAAACAATAATTGATTAAATTACTTGGTAATATATTTTCTTCTTTATAGTTATGTTGATATTTTCAAAATATTGCCTTCATTACTAACTGATGAACAATAAGGAGAGAGCCTCACTTTTTCTTTAGGATGCAAGCAAGTGTTTCAAGTACAAGCTAAAGCAAGTATGAATAAGGAATGAGTATCACCTTTTCTTTTTCTAAATCATTATGAGAATAAAAATAAAGGAATATTTCGAAGAAAAGCTAGCTAACATGGTAACAAAGTAACTTTTGAAAGTCCTAATTAAACGTAAGTAATTTTTGAAATTCCCAATTAAATGTAAGGATACCCTAATTTATGGAAAACCCTACTCAAGTAGTATATGTTAATGAGAGGTGACTATTAAGTATGAGATGATCGAGCATGACATAACAAAACTCTTAAAATTAGAGGGTTAATATACAAGTTTCATGGATTCTAGCTACGTCTTTTGGATATTTAAAATTGGATCAAATGGAAGTGAAGATTAAAGTATTCTTGTTAATATAATATTAATACTAAAAATAAACACGAGGACATTAATGTGTAGAAGTAAATGGGAGGAGGTAAGTATTTGAGAGATTCAAATTTAATGAATAAAATTAAAATATAGTCATAATCATAACAAGAAGAGTGTGCAATCAATCAATACATGAATAAATTGAATAACATGAGTGTGCTCCAACACATGTGAAATTAAAAATGTTATAAGGGAATGCTTAATAGAAAGCAAAATTGTGGTACTAAAGTTACCATGCACTTCATAAAACAAAAGAGAAATACCATGATTAAATAATGAAGAGCATGCAAAATCATTTTATTACTCCCAAATTAGAGTAAGAGTACGACATGCAGTCCATAAACTATGCTCTATTTTCATAAATAACAAAAATAATGTTTACAATGGAGTCTTTAAATCATTTCTATAAAAAAAATTTACCTAAGAGTTAAGTAAAGTAATTATTTGGAGTGAGTCACACCTATAGGATAAATAATATTTTTGAGTGAGTCACAAGTTTTGAGAGAATCACTACCTCTACGCTTAACCATTTTTCTATCATTCTTAAAACTTTAGAAGCCTATAAAAATACTCTTAGGGATTTTAAATTATGACTACTCATTCTTTATGGACTTTTGAAGGTTAGTAACCAAGATACTATATTTTTAACAACTTAGAAAGGAACCAAGATCAACTAGTTGGAGATTTGTAGACTTACCTTTCTCCTTGGTTGTGAAGTCTATACATTGGGCTAAACCTACTATAAAATTTTAAAAATGTTTGAATCTGCTCGAGTCTTCATGGTAGGACTTTTATCAAATGTTACCAAATGACATTACCTAAAAATACTAGTAAATTATCATGATGTCTCCAATGAGATCTTCATATTAGTTCTTAGAGAGTCCTTTCTTCTACCTTTATATCCCCTTAAGTTTCTCTAATAGAAAATTTTAGCTTTTCATCTTGGTCGGTGTCACTTTTATTCTATTTTTTCGTCTAACAAATTTTCTATAGTTATTCATCAGGAAGGAGATTCTTTTTGCCATTAAAAATGTCATGCAACTTGGTATCCATAAAATGTTCTATTTTATTATCCATTTTGTGTATTGGTTCTTTGAAGGCATAATGAGTGCTCTTCACTGTTGTATTTTTGTTGGACATTAAGAATTATTCTTTGTTATTTGACTACTTTATTTTGATATAATATCCTATATTATTGATCCTACTCTATTGATATTCGATCCAATTTATACAACATCGCTTGATACATTCCTTTAAAAGCTAACTCTTTTAATTGTTGGATTATCTTGGTGGTTTGTTCTAGGATACTGCTTGCCCCAATGATGAAGTTAAAAAATATTTTACATTTATGATCTTCAATTCAAAGCCATCATACAAATACATAATTTATTGAACTACACAACTTTTCTTCCCTTCTACTTCTATCTCTTTCCTCAGTTTTTCATTTTCTTCCTTTAATAATTTGTTTTCTTCAACCTTTCTTCCTAACATTACTTAAACATGTCATATTTGTAGTTTTTGTTTTTGATTTTCATGTTCTAGCTATTCCCTAAGTTGGTCTCATCCTTGTAAAAATTAAACTAAGACATCTTCCAACTACTTCTTATTTTATCACATTGTATAGGTTCATGCTTTATCTCTTCTATATGTTACCTCCATTGGTTATTTTCAATTGTATCTTTATTTAGTATTCCACCACTTGTTAAGGCTAATGTCTCTTCATTGTGAGTTGATTCATTTCTTGGATACTATTAATGGTTTAGTTCAGGGTTATGCATGCCAACTATTTATCACCAAATTGGCTAAAATTAGGATTTTTGAAATTTAAAAATGGCTAATTTGGGGACCTTTCAATCAAGCACATTCACCCAAAATTTCTAGGGTGCAATTTTTTTGGGGGTCGGTTTTCCCAACCATTATAATTAATTTTTTTATTATTTTAATTCACCAACCACTTTCACCTAAATGTGCAGATATTTCACCTACAAATTATAGGTAATTTTAAATTTTACACCAAATTAGCCACATATACCACTAGTATATATGTGTAATATTGTAGTGAAACCCATACATCCAAGAATTGCACGTAAGATCAAAAAATTTGTAAATACAAAAGAAGATAAGAAGTAGCAAGAAACCCTTGGAACCTATGATGGTAGCTACTGAAGGATACCATCACCATGAAATAAAAATAGGCAAAAAAGTCTACCGATGTTACTATCATAATTTGGTATACTCTAGAGGCTGTCATCACCATGAAAGCATGGTAGTCAGTTCCAATATACCATCCTTTCATGGTGACGGTAGCATTTAGAGGCTACCGATATATGCTAGTGGTGTTAGTAGCCTTATATGGATAACATCCTTCAATGGAAATGATAGCCTTCTTAGAAATGTGCGTCACTGGTTTCTCATAGGGGTTTATACATAGGAAGTTTGTTTTGGAACCCATGAGATAAAAGCAAAAAAATGAGTTGATTTTTTTTCATTTTCTAAAATATTGGGATTTTCGAGAAAGCAATAAAAATGCCTTACCTTTTTTAGACCTACCTCCTCACAACCACAACACAAATTTAAAAAAAACCACTATGACTTGATGTTTTTAACCCATAAAAAACTTCATAGTTAAGCATGCTTGACTAAAGTACTACTTGGATGGGTGACCTCTTGGGAAATCCTGGTTTCACACCATCCAAAAAGAATTGATTTTCTTGAGCCATACATATGCTAGTATCCTCAACTGGCTACTAGCACCACTGATAAGGCTACCGGTGACACACATATATTGCTAGCTTTTAGAGGCTACTTGTGCCACACAAAAATTATCTTATTGGTACTCTTTTATTGTTGTTTAATATTTTTTCTAAATATTAGCAAAACTTCACCTCATTGTTATAATTTTTGATGGAAAAGAAAATAAAATTTTCCATGCCACCTAAACAAATTTTGTCAAGATTCATTTGGGTTTCAAAACCGATTCACCTTTTATTTATAATTAGATTTGGGTCTATATCCTTATGCATAACCCTAGTTTACTTATAAGCTTTAGTATATATTACCACCATTGCATGTTTTAACATCCTTCCCTGCAGAATATGACTTATAAATTATAGCATATGATATAGTTTATTCCTAGTCAGATCTAACCTAGATAGCTAGGTTATGATGTTTGTTGATGATATAGCAAGTTTAGTTGGCTTCCCTCATAGGAATTTTACTATTACTATCTTATTACCATCCTCAATAAGCTATGAGTGTACAACAATTGGTGCTTTGGGATTCAAGGCTTTCAATACTATAAATTTATCTCTAGTTTATTTTCTAACCCTTTCATGAAATCCATAATATTCTTATAGTGGTGGATATTTTGAGTCCCTAAGTCAAAGTTATCTTTTATGTCAAGGTGCTAGTGATAGCTCTTCTCTAGTTCAAGTGTAAAGTTTAATGGAAGTCAGGATGGGTCAGAAAGTGGTTTTACTTCTTCCAAGGAAGCATTTATCCGAGATAGCGAAAAGGTATAATATTATAATTATTATTATAATATTATTAAAGTGAATTAGAGAAAACCCAAATAAAATATTTATAATTTTGATTATAATATTTTATAAATAAAAGGGTTTAAGTATTTTATAAAACCTAAGGTTGGGTTTAAGGCAAACATTTCAAAGCTTGATGGCAATTTTATTTACCCAAACCTAAAGTTGGGTTGGTTTTAAATTAAAGGTATTCGAAGCCTTTACCGCTGACGTCATGGATGGAAGCATGGTGAGCACTCACATTGTTAATACAATGGAGGAGCATATAAGTATGCCCAAAGTTCTAAGTTTCAATTATCCTTGCTCAAATTGAAAAGTTTGTGGCATGCAAAAAGAGAGCTTGTGTATTTAGAAAAATGTGGCAATAAAGAGAATAAAGGAGGAAGTTTCCATACTTGAAATCACATTGGGTAAGCATGACCTAGTAGTAGTTTAGAAAACACGAAGGCACTGGAAATGACAAGGTTTGCATTCAAATATTCATGGTGCATCGTTTGGTGTGTTGATTGAGGCACCCAAGGCACACGACCTTTTGCCTTAGGCAGAAGGAGACTTGAGATTAAGAAGCATGTGGTGCTTCTTTAATCTCGAACGAGCACGTGGCTCGTGCAACAACTTTGGCCATGGCTAAGGTGCTTGTGTTGAGGTAAGGTTGAGGGTTCGATTCCATTCGAATATGAGGTACTGAATTTTAATTTTAATTTTTATTAGTTGCCTAATGTTGGAGGAATAAGGGTGAATAATTGATTATTATTTTTGAATATACATTAACATTTAAATTTTATTGTGAATGATTGTTGAAGATTATTTTGGAGGGATTGGTATTTGAGATTTATTATTTTAGGAGTAATAAGGAGTTTTAGTAAAGTCTTGATTAAATTATTATTAAGAATTTTGAGCATTACTTTTTTAAAAGGGTTTTTCTATTAAAATAAGACTATGGTGAATGTTATTTTTGAGTTGGAGTAATAAGGTGTATTTTGGGTCATAATTTTGCATTGTGTTATTATTAAAGTCTTCTAACCCTTATTGATATTGGAAAAGAGAAATTTGTGAGTGTGGTAGATTTGTGAGATCAACTCCTTGTCAAGCAAAAAGGTATGAGAAAATTCTTCTTTGGTTGTGTTGGTTGATTGGATTTCTTGAAAATTAAGTTTGGAGTGAAAAGTATTTGATTAGGGTTTCCTTTTAGAAAGTGTATGAGTTAATGCTTCAAGGTTTTCTGGAATTAAGTGTTGTGATTAAAACCTTGTTTGATAAGAATAGTTGTTGAAGCCATTGGTTGTGTGAAGAACTTGAGTTAGGGTTTTTAAAAGATCATGAGTATCATTATTATATGAAGATTATTTTATAAGCATTGTTGTTGAAGTGAGTTGTTATGCAAAGAAATTGAAATAGGGTTTGAAAAGGTCATGACTATCATTGTTATGTGATATTTGTTGTTAATAATTATTGGAAATATTTTTAGTTGGGATTACATGCTTGGACTAGGGTTTGTGAGTGAGAGTTAGTTCTTGAGTGATTGGTTGAGTAGAGTTGATTGAACCTACTCAAGTGATGTATGAATTTATTGTTCAAGTTCCATAGAATAAACTATTCTATATTATGATTTGAGTTGTGAAAGAAATTGAGTTGTGAAAATAGAACATATTGAGTCTCTAACAATTCTCTTTATGCTTCTATGATATTGAGTTGAGAAAGTGATTGAGTTTTGAGTATATAACATATTGAGTCTCTAACAATTATCTTTATGCTTCTATGAGATTGATTTGAGTTAATAAAGTTATTGAGCATTGTGTATAGAACAAATTGAGTATCTAACAATTCACTTTATGTTTCTATGAGATTTGACAAGTTCTGTGTGAACTTGTTAAGCAGATTTGAGGTGAGTATTTGAGAAGACTTGTGGACTGATTTTGTGTGAGATTTTGTGGAAGCTTACAATACAGATTTGGTTAAGTCCTAGAGAGGACTTATTGAGAATATTTGGACAAGATCTATGTGAGATTTTTGATTAGATTTGAGAAGGTTCTGAGTGGACCTATTGACAAGATTTGATCAGGTTCTGAGGGGACCTATTTAGCATATTTGAGCAGGTTCTGAGTGGACCTATTGAGTATATTTGAGCAGGTTCTGAGTGGACCTATTGATAAGATTTGAGCAAGTTTTGAGTGGACCTGTTGAGCATATATGAGCATGTTTTGAGTGAACATGTTGAGCAAATTTGTGCTAGACCGACTGGATTATGTTTAGTGTAGATTTGAGTGGACTTGTGCTAGACCAACTAGAATATGTTTAGTATAAGAGTTGAGTAGATTTGTGCTAGACCGAATGAACTATGTTTAGTACAAATTTGAGTGAGCTTGTTGAGCAGACTTGTGCTAGACCAACTGGACTGTGTTTAGTACAAGATTTGAGCAAAGTTGTGCTAGACTGATTGGACTATATTTAGTACAAAATTAAGATAGAGCTTTGGAGGTGATAGAGTAGATAGGACAATAGTCTCTAGTAGATATATATCCATTACCTAGGGTAGTGAGAACATGTATTCTAAGTGGTGACAATAGTCTTCAATGGAGAGATATCCACAAGCCAGTGCAGTGGAGGTAGTAATCTTCTAGAGGATCACCAACCAGAGTAGAGGAGAAGGAGTTCTACTTTGGATAGAGATCCACAAACCATATTTAGGGCATCAACATCTCCTTTGGACAGAGGTCCATAAACATTATAATTGGGAAAGGATTCTCAAGAGATTAACTGAAAAAGTTTTAGTAAAATATTTTCTTCATGGAGTAGCTCGCCTTTGGTGAACCACGTAAAATATGGTGTCTCTATTGTGTGTGGTGTTGTGTACATTTACTTTGTTACCAATATTTATATTGTTATATTTATATTACATATATTGGTTTGAGAGAAAAAGTAAAAAGTGGTCTTATACTGTTCACCTCCCTCTTAGTATAAGCTTGTGTTCTTAAATTGGTATCAAAACGAGTTCCTTCAGAAGAGTTTAATAACTTGAAGGAAAATCAATCAAGAACACAATGGATCAAAAGGATCAAAGGGACGAGTCCTCATATAATACAACACCAGTATTTTATGGAAATTACTTTTTGTATTGGTGTATGCTGATGAGATTTCACCTAATGGCACTTAGCAATGAAGTTTTGGATGCAGTGGAACTTGGATATGATCCAACAATCAATCTTCCTGTAGATAAGGAAGGTAAGATTCTAATGCATGCAAATGCAAGAGATATGAATGAAAATTATAAAGGGGTTGCGTAGATCAAAATATGAAGGTTATGGATTGTAAAACAACAAAATAAATGTGGGAAATACTACATAACATATATGAAGGAGATAAATATGTAAGGAAAGATAAGATTAGAAATCTCAAAGGATAATTTGAAAAATTAAGAATACGGGATGATGAAAATATTTATGACTATCTTAGTAAGATTGATGAACTTGTACATGATATGAGAGGACTTTGAATGAAGGTCGATGAATATGATGCTTATTATAAGATCTTGATAACTCTTCCAAAAAGTTACATTGAAAAGGTCTCTACTATAGAAACATAAATTGATAGTAATTTTCTGACAATAATTCTTTGCTTGACATGCTTACAACCTTTGAGATAAGAACAAAATATCCTATCCCTCCAAAGGAGGCTGCATTCAAAGTGAACAAGGAAACAAAGGGTAAGAAGTCAGAATCAAGCAATGAGTGTTCTAGTGATGAAGAAGACAATTCTGGTAGAAGAGATAAAGGTTCCAGAAGACCCATAGATCTAAGATCTTTTAAGTGTTTTAATTGTGGAAAGTATAGACATTTGTAACAGATTTTAAATAACCAAAGAACAACAATGGTGAATAAAAATAGGATCACAAGTATAGGGAATTATAAATATATAGGCATAAAAAAACCAAGGATGGACAAAAAATACAAGGAAATAAGTTATTCTAAATACAAAAGAGGAGCCACTATGCGGGTAATGCAAGTAAGTACTCAAATGATAGTGATGTTATTTCTTTAGATAATGATAGATATGAAGTCATATTTATGATTGAAGAAAAAGAAATAGTTAAGAAAAAGACTCTAGTTATTCTCAAGTGTTTTAGATGTGGTAACTTTAGACATCTTGAAGATGATTGTACAAGGAATGGTTATAGTTTTAGTGATTATGAGTATGAGGATGTACTTGAAAGACTTGATGAAAATCTTCTAATAAAATTAGAAGAAGAAGTGAGTGATCCTATAGAAGACAAGCCAAAATAAAGTAATGATGTGGACAAAGGCAAACAAATATAAGAATATTCAAAATAGAATGGATATGATCTCAAGGAAGAACTTATCTATGACCTTGACACGGTAAAGAAAGTAAGAAAGCAACACTCTAAACTTGAAAATCAGTTTCAAGAATGTGATGAAGAGAGAATATTGCGCATAGAGGATTTATAAAAATCAAAGGTTAAGGCAAAAAGGTTCAATGATAAGTTAGAAGCAAATATCTTGGAATGTGAGAAGTTAGCACAAGAAGTGACACTACTAAAATAAGATTTAGAAGTCTCCAAGATCAAGATGAAAGGATTTAAAAATAGCTCAAAGAACTTGGATAAGTTCATCAAGACACAAAATCCTACATCATGTAATACAGGTCTTGGATTTGAGAAGGCTCAAAAAAACCAAGAAGGAGAGTTAACTTCAAGTTCTAAAGATGAAACTTCAGATAAAGATACTTTAAAAAATATAGTGTAAAATAAATTCAGACATCAGAGAAATATTTGAACAATAGAGATTTCAACATATATAGGAACAATTCACAGAGAAGATACAATTGGAACACCAATCATAAAAGGAGACCAATGAGGTCAAGACAAGGAAGATTCATAGGAAGATGTTTTTCATGTCATAGGTTTGGGCACATGGCTTCATAGTGTAGGAAACATGAAAGACAAGAATATGGTAATAGACAAATTTTTCATGGGTATTGCTACTCATCTAATAAGTTTGGTCACAAGGCAATGAATTGTAGGGTTCATGATAGAAGAAGATATGGCTTCACTAGGAGAAATCCTAAGGCATTTACACCTCCAAGGAATAATAATATCAAGTTTTATAAGTGAAATAATGATGGTCACACAAAAAAATGGTGTAGATAGGACATTCCAAAAATATGCATGAATAAGAATAGGAACATGAACAGGAATAGTAACAAAAACAGAAATAGAAACAAGAATATGGATGTGAACAGGAACAAGAATAGGAACAATAATGATGATAGGAATAGGAATGATGACATAAATATAAATAGTCAAAGGAATCAAAAAAATTATAAAAGAAGAGAAAAGGATAAAGGTAAAGAACAATGTTTTTAGAGAGTAGAAATACTCCCACCTCATAATCAACCACCTTAATAGAAGGTGGGGGAGGGGCTAAGCTAAGAGGCTCATTCTTATCCCCGAGCCCCAAAGGTGACCCTTTTCCATTGATGTCAAAGGGGGAGAGATTTGTGTAAAGGGAAGAGATTTGATATTTGAGAGAGCATTGAGCTAATGGGAGCAATGTCCTAGGGGGAGCAGACTAAAAATAAAGGTCAAAGTTTTAGTAAAAAGAATATGGGTTGCCATCAATGACAAAGGGGGAGATTGTTGGATATTTTGAGTCCCTAAGTCAAAGTTTTCATTGATGTCAAGATACCAGTGATAACTCTTCTCTAGTTTGAGTGCAAAGTTTAATGGAACTCAGAATGGGTCAAAAAGTCGTTTCACTTCTTCCAAGGAAGCATTTATCCAAGACAAAAAAAAGGTATAATATTATAATTATTATTATAATATTATTAAGGTGACTTTGAGAAAAACCAAATAAAATATTTATAATTTTTATTATAATATTTTATAAATAAAAGCGTTTAAGTATTTTTTTATAAAACCCAAGGTTGAGTTTAAGGAAAACGTTTCAAAGCTTGATGGCAAATTTATTTACCCAAACCTAAAGTTGGGTTGGTTTTAAATTAAATGTATTTAAATCCTTTACCGTCTATGCAATGGAAGGAAGCATGGTGAGTGTCGATGTCATTAATGCAATGGAGGAGCATATAAATATACCAATAGTCCTAAGTTTAAATTATCCTTGCTCAAATCGAAAAGTTGATGCAATGCGAAAAGAGAGCTCGTGTATTTCTAAAAATGTGGCAGTGAAGCAAATAAAGGAGGAAGTTTCCATCCTAGAAATCATATTGGGTAAGCGTGTCCTGGGGGTAGTTTGGAAAGTGTGAAGGCATTGGTAGCGAGAAGGTTTTTTTTTTAATCTCTGTAGTGCATTGTTTGGTGTGTTGATTGAGGCACCCAATGTGCACACACTTTTGCCTTAGACGAAAGGAGACTTGATATTAAGAAGCACGTGGTGCTTATTTAATCTTGAATGAGCACGTGGCTTATTCAGCGACTTTAGCCGTGGCTAAGGCGCTTGTGTTGAGGCAAGGTTGAGGGTTTGATTCCCTCCGAAGATGAGGTACTGATTTTTTATTTTAATTTTTATTAGTTGCCTAATGTTGGAGGAATAAGGGTGAATAATTAATTATTATTTTTGAATATATGTTATATATATTCAAAAATAATAATTAATTGTTATATATATATATATATATATATATTGATATTGCATCATACAAATTTTATTGTAACCAATATGCATTCATAAGAATGACATGATGAATACTTTATAGTGAATTCATTAGAGAAAATATTATTAATAAAATAGTGTGTTTAAACATAAAAGAAGAACAATATTGTAGAGAAAATGAAATGGTTTCATATATCATATATGCTCTAGGAATCTAAATGGTTTAAGTAGTTAATGATGCTATTTTTTGAATTGCAACTCATCTCAAAACAACAATGTATCAAGGGAGAGTTTTCATAAATGAATTCTTAACAAATTAAAGCACCTTTTCAAGTAGCCAATGTAGCCTTAATCAATGATCAAATTGAGGTTAATCATGAAATTGATATCCCCTACAAATCAATTACAAATGATTGAACATAGAATCAATCCATTTGGTAAATATAAAAATATTGTAATCTAGTTAAGACAATGGGATAATATTAAACTCCAAAATAAATACTTCATGACCTAGAGGTCATTATGTTATCCTTTGTGAATCCAAAACCTAATGCCATTTGTCACTTATATGAAGAAGTGTTTATATGAACTATATACTTTATTTATTACTTTAAAACTTTTACACAATTTTGGTTTAAATTGGTGTTTGGTTTTTAATTAGTGAATGGAACATGTACTACATTTTTATAGATTATGAATATAAATAGGGACTTTTATTTCCAACCAAGGAAGAAATCAAGCATATAAGAAAACCAAAACACTATAAATATATAAATAAGTGATTCTCATCTACATTGGGTCATCACCAAAGAGAATATTAATGAGTTACATGAGGGTATTAAAATATTTCATAGGCAAAAAAAAATAGCCAATTAAATATTTTAATAGATTCATGCTCAAGTCTATATGTTGGAAAATAAATACAAGAATGCTTATGTTTATAGTTTTACCTAAATCTAGTTTTTCCTCTTTATGTATAACTATAGCTTGTGTAGGTTGTTAGGTTTAATGCTTGACTTGAGAAGCATATTCTTTTTTATATGTGGTAGGTGAAAACTTAACCACATTTATTAATAGAATAATAATATTGATACATGTGTGAAAAAATTAAGAATTATATTTATTGGGCATGCTAATATCATGTAATTGTTGTTATAATAGGCTCTTTAATAGGACACTTATACACATATGTAGGAATTTTAAAACATGTCTTCAGAAATTTATATTATCCTCTTTAAATATGGACAATATTGTCTTATGCTAGCTATTGGATATATATTCCAAACATATTTCATGATGCATATTAAATGTTTTTCATACATTTCTATCACCATATACCACATTACTAAATCCAAAATTCACTTTTGTATTCAAACTTATAAGGTAACATGCATTCATCTAAACATAGAGGGTAGCATCAATGTTATATAGAACTAAAATATATTATTATAATAATTAAAATAATTAATGCAGTACCATATATTTACTTTATAGAAAAGTGAACAAAACCCACTTTGAAGGCAAACACCTACCATTCATATAATATTTATATATCTCTACAGATCTAGAGACTTGAAGTTAAGCCCTCAATATGAAAATCACTTATAACCTCTAGGTTTAATAGACGAATATAATTTAAAAAAAAAAGATAATTATATAAGAATTAACTTGAAGGCTTAAAATATTATCATTCATAAGATACCCATTTATGAAAATATATATTTTTCTAAACATAATTATACTGAATTAAGTTAATGTTATGAGATGTCACCGAAACTCAATTTAGCAAACATATATAATTATTGTTAAACACATAGTTATAAAAATAAATTGACTTTAAAGTTTTGTGATGTTATTGTCGACAAAATAAAATATTTTTTATAGACAATTTTTACGGCATGAGTAAAGTCACAAAAACTGTGGTGATAGTATATGCTAAAGAAGAAACTCAGGTTGATATAAAGATGATGGAGAAGGAAGTTGAAGTGCAAGAGGGGTAGGATAGAGTTAGTTAGAAACAATCGCTAGAAAGTTGGATTAAAATTAATACTGATGGAGTTGCAAAATGTAACATGAGTGTGGCAATGTATGTTAAAGAGGAAACTTGGACTGATATAAAGATGATGGAGAAGGAAGTTGAAGTGCAAGAGGGGTAGGATAGAGCTAGTCGAAAACAACCTATAGAAGGTTGGATTAAAATTAATATTGATGGACCTGCAAAATGCAATATGAGTAGAACTAGAATTGGGGTGGTCTACAAAATTCTTGTTGGAAAAATGCTCTATTGTGAACTACAAGGCCTAGGAAGGACCATGAACAATGAAGCAAAGTTTTAGCTATCAAATATGCTTCTATCTAGGTAGTAACACAATTACAAGAAGATAATCCTAGAATAAGATTCTCAAATGTTGGTAGGAGCTCTGGATTACATGAGGAAATTTGCTTTGAAAACATGGAGGTTGAGGATTCTTGTCATTCAAATTAAGTAATTGTGAAACAAATTAGATGATGTGATTTCAGTTTATGTGAGTAGAGATCTAACTGAAGTGGGAGACTTTATTCTTAAGATGGCTATTGAGGATGAGAGGATAAGAACATTGGGTAGGTTGGTGAACAAATCCATTGTTTAGTTAATTTGGACAACTATTGTAGAAATATGGTTTAGGAGATTTGGTTCCAATGAAGATCTTCTTTTACTATTGTAAACAGGTGGACAACCTTGTAGAAATATGGTTTAAAATATTTGGCTCCAATGCAAATATTCTTTTAGTGTTGTAAATAGTTGTTCTTGTTAACTAAAGCTGGAAGATTCTCATCCCAACTTATAAATAATCTTTGTATTAATATCAATTTTTCAATGCACACAATAAATGTATTTTTTATTTGAAGAGGCGAGCAAAAGATTCCAATTTTGGGGTCGTCGATTGTCTCAACGATGTGTCCAACCAAGGCTAGAATATGCCGTCTCCATCCGTGTTGTCGTTTGTCTCAGCGATGTGTCCAACGAAGGCTAGAATATGGGATATCCATCCCCCACACTAAAATGCTATTTAGGAACATAAACATTGCACTATTAGTGAAAATAATCATTATCTCGTTTCCTTTTCTTTTCACTCCCATCCACCATGCCCTCCTCCCTTCAAACTCCCATTGAAGTGGATCTCCCTGTCGTAGACGTTTCACAATTTCCACGAGAATTCGATGCAGAAGAATTCAACCACCTCCAATATCATCATGGCGTCGCGGATGTCAGAGAAGCTTGTGATGAATACGGGTTCTTCCTCATGGTAAACCATGGAATACCAACAGAGGTTCTCCAAAACGTGGAGTCCGCCGCCCGCCAACTATTTGCCATGCCTACAAATGTCAAAGACAGAGCCACCGATTCTAACCCCATCGATTCTTACATTCGAATACCAACAGATCTTCTCAGAAACTTGGCGTCCGCCGCCCGCCAACTACGTGCCATGCCTGCAAAAGTCAAAGACAGAGCCACCACTTCCGACCCCATCGATTCCTACGTTCATAGCGATTCGTTTGAGAGCTTTTACATACTTAATTCAGATTCGATTCGCGAAATATCGGACAAGATATTGCCCGAAGGAAATCCAACGTTCTGGTATACTATCCACATTTTTTTTCTTTTTTAAATTAACCCAAGAAAGCTAATTCCTTTTATTGATTGAGTCACTGTGTTTCGTGACAGTGAGGCGGTTCGAAACTATATCGCTCATCTGCAAACTCTCACACAGAATATCTGTAAGATCATTCTTGCCAGCCTTGGTTTGGACGCGAAGGCTTTTTACCGTTCAGATTTTCAAAGCTGCGATGCGCGTCTTCGTATAAGTCGCTATTCATGTGACGGAAAATCTACAGAGGAGGCTTTATATCCTCATACTGATCTGGAAATTCCTTGTAAGCCCACCATTATTATAGTGCTTTTCTAATTATAGATTTGGGGTATTATGGGTTGAGTGCAGACATGGATCAACGGACGGTATCGTAGCGCAGTTCATCGGGTTGTTTACAATGGGTGGAAGGAAAGGATATCGATTGGATATTTCGTGCGATTTCCTGAGGACCAAGAAATTTGGGCTCCTGTAGAGCTCGTGGACGATGATCATCCACGGCGTTACAGGCCTTTTACACACCCATTTCACAAGAGAGTATATGAATCTCAAGCAAAAAAAGACCAAGTTACATTGATGAATACGGGGGTATATGAGCTGAAACTCTTGAATTGCATGCTTGTCATTTTAGTTTGTTGTTTTTATCTTAGGGCGTCGGCCATCGTGTTCTCCAGTATTCCTGCAACTGGGTGTCGTCCACGGGATTGACATCAAACATAGATGTAATAAATAAAGAATGATTTTACGTTTAAATTACAACGATCAAAATATAAAATATCATATTTTTTTATTACTTTAATTACATTATATTTTAGAAAATTTTCAATATGAATTTTTACTAAATGTGTTTCTTAGATCTTCTAAACTTTTATTTTTTACATGTCAAATCCTTGTTTGCGTATATTTTAAGAGATATCTTCTACGTGGGTCAATTATCTTGTAAAAGTTAATTTTTATAAGATAGAGATCAAAACAATAATTGATTAAATTAATGGTAATATGTTTTCTTCTTTATAGTTATGTTGATATTTTTAAGATATTGCCTTCATTACTAATTGATGAACAATAAGGAGAGAGCCTCACTTTTTCTTTAGGATGCAAGCAAGTGTTTAAGTACAAGCTAAATCAAGTATGAATAAGGAATGAGTATCACCTTTTCTTTTTCTAAATCATTATGGGAATAAAAATAAAGGAATATTTCGAAGAAAAGCTAGCTAGCATGGTAACCAAGTAACTTTTGAAAGTCCTAATTAAACGTAAGGATACCCTAGCTAGAAGTTTGGATCTCTAGTTAGGAATAAGATAAAGGTCAAATTTATGGAAAACCCTATTCAAGTAGTATATGTTAATGAGAGGTGACTATTAAGGATGAGATGATCGAGCATGACATAACAAAACTCTTAAAATTAGAGGGCTAATATACAAGTTTCATGGATTCTAGCTACATCTTTTGGATATTTAAAATTGGATCAAGTGGAAGTGAAGATCAAATTTAAAGTATTCTTGTTAATATAATCTTAATACTAAAAATAAACATGAGAACATTAATGTGTAGAAGTAAATGGGAGGAGGTAAGTATTTGAGAGATTCAAATTTAATGAATGAAATTAAAATATAGTCATAATCATAATAAGGAGAGTGTGCAATCAATCAATACATGAATAAGTTGAATAACATGAGTGTGCTCCAACACATGTGAAATTAAAAATGTTATAAGGGAATGCCTAATAGAAAGCAAAATTGTGGTGCTAAAGTTACCATGCACTTCATAAAACCGAAGAGAAATGCCATGATTAAATAATGAATAGCATGCAAAATCATTTTATTACTCCCAAATTAGAGTAAAAGTACGACATGCAGTCCACAAAATATGCTCTATATTCATAAATAACAAAAACGATGTTTACAATGGAGTCTTGAAATCATCTCTATAAAAAAAAATTACCTAAGAGTTAAGTAAAGTAATTATTTGGAGTGAGTCACACCTATAGGATAAATAATATTTTTGAGTGAGTCACAAGTTTTGAGAGAATCACTACCTCTACGCTTAACCATTTTTCTATCATTTTTAATACTTTAGAAGCCTATAAAAATACTGTTAGGGATTTTAAATTATGACTACTCATTCTTTATGGACTTTTGAAGGTTAGTAACCAAGCTACTATATTTTTAACAACTTAGAAAGGAACCAAGATCAACTAGTTGGAGATTTGTAGACTTACCTTTCTCCTTGGTTGTGAAGTCTATACATTGGGCTAAACCTACTACAAAATTTTAAAAATGTTTGAATCTGCTCGAGTCTTCGTGGTAGGACTTTTATCAAATGTTACCAAATGACATTGCCTAAAAATACTAGTAAATTATCATGATGTCTCCTATGATATCTTCATATTAGTTCTTAGAGAGTCCTTTCTTCTACCTTTATATCCCCTTAAGTTTCTCTAATAGTAAAGTTTAGCTTTTCATCTTGGTCGGTGTCACTTTTATTCTATTTTTTCATCTAACAAATTTTCTATAGGTATTCATCAGGAAGGAGATTCTTTTTGCCATTAAAAATGTCATGCAACTTGGTATCCATCAAATGTTCTATATTATTATCCATTTTGTGTATTGGTGCTTTCAAGGCATAATGAGTGCTCTTCACTATTGTATTTTTGTTGGACATTAAGAATTATTCTTTTTTATTTGACTACTTTATTTTGATATAATATCCTATGTTATTGATCCTATTCTATTGATATTTGATCCAATTTATACAACACCGCTTGACACATACCTTTAAAAGCTAACTCTTATAATTGTTGGATTATCTTGCTGGTTTGTTCTAGGATAATCCTTGCCCCAATGATGAAGTTAAAAAATATTTTACATTTATGATCTTAAATTCCAAGCCATCCTATAAATACATAATTTATTCAACTACACAACTTTTCTTCCCTTCTACTTCTATCTCTTTCCTCAAATTTTCATTTTCTTCCTTTAATAATTTGTTTTCTTCAACCTTTCCTCCTAACATTACTTAAACATGTCATAGTTGTAGTTTTTGTTTTTGATTTTCATGTTCTAACTATTTCCTAAGTTGGTCTCATCCTTGTAAAAGTTAAACTAAGACATATTCCAATTACTTATTATTTTATCACATTGTATAGGTTCATGCTTTATCTCTTCTATATGTTACCTCCATTGTTCATTTTCAATTGTATCTTTATTTAGTGCCTCCACCACTTCCTAAGGCTAATGTCTCTTCATTGTGAATTGATTCATTTCTTGGATACTATTAATGGTTTAGGTCAGGGTTATGCATACCAACTATTTATCACTAAATTGGCTAAAATTAGGATTTTTGAAATTTAAAATTGGCTAATTTGGGGACCTTTCAATTGAGCACATTCACCAAAAATTTCTAGGGTGCAATTTTTTTGGGGATCGGTTGACCCAACCATTATAATTAATATTTTTATTATTTTAATTCACCAACCACTTTCACCTAAATGTGCAGATATTTCACCTACAAATTATAGGTAATTTTAAATTTTCCACAAAATTAGCCACATATACCACTAGTATATATGTGTAATATTGTAGTGAAACCCATACATCCAAGAATGGCACGTAAGATCAAAAAATTTGTAACTACAAAAGAATATAAGAAGTAGCAAGAAACCCGTGGAACCTATGATGGTAGCTACTGAAGGATACCATCGCCATGAGATAAAAATAGGTAAAAAAGGCTACCGATGCTATTATCATAATTTGGTATACTCTAGAGGTTGTCATCACAATGAAAGCATGGTAGTCGGTTCTAATATACCATCCTTTCATGGTGACGGTAGCATTTAGAGGCTACCAATATATGCTAGTGGTGTTAGTAGCCTTATATGGATACCATACTTCAATGGTAATGATAGCCTTCTTAGGAATGTGCGGCGCTGGTTTCTCATAGGGGTTTATACATAGGAATTTTGTGTTGGAACCCACAAGATAAAAGCAAAAAAAAGAGTTGATTTTTTTTCATTTTCTAAAATATTGGGCTTTCCGATCAAGCAACAAAAATGCCTTCCATTTTTTAGACCTCCTCACAACCACAACAAAAAATTAAAAAAACCACTATGACTTGATGTTTTTTAACCCATCAAAAACTTCATAGTTAAGCATGCTCGACTAAAGTACTACTTGGATGGGTGACCTCTTGGGAAATCCCAGTTTTGCACCCTCCAAAAAGAATTTTTTTTCTTGAGCCACACATATGTTGGTATCCTCAACTAGCTACTAGCACCACTAATAATACAGTAGCCTGGAAAGGCTACTAGTGACACATATATTGCTAGCTTTTAGAGGCTACTGGTGCCACACAAAAATTATCTTACTAGTAATATTTTACTGTTGTTTAATATTTTTTCTAAATATTAGCAAAACTTCACCTCATTGTTATAATTTTTGATGGAAAAGAAAATAAAATTTGTCATGCCACCTAAACGAATTTGGTCAAGATTCATTTGGGTTTCAAAACTGATTCACATTTTATTTAAAATTAGATTTGGGTCTATCTCCTTATGCATAACCGTAGTTTACTTATAATATTTAGTATATATTACCACCATTGCATGTTTTAACATCATTTCCTGCTAAAGATGACTTATAAATTATAGCATATGATATAGTTTAGTCCTAGTCAAATCTAACCTAGATAGCTAGGTTATGTTGTTTGTTGATGATATAGTAGCTTTAGTTGGCTTCCCTCATAGGAATTTTACTATTGCTATCTTATTACCATCCTCAATAAGCTATTAGTGTACAACAATAGGTGCTTTGGGATTCAAGGCTTTCAATACTATAAATTTATCTCTAGTTTATTTTCTAACCCTTTCATGAAATCCATAATATTCTTATAGTGTTGGACATTTTGAGTCCCTAAGTCAAAGTTGTCATTGATGTCAAGATGCCAGTGATAGCTCTTCTCCAGTTCGAGTGCAAAGTTTAATGGAAGTCATAATGGGTCAGAAAGTGGTTTTACTTCTTCCAAGGAAGCATTTATCCGAGACAGCGAAAAGGTATAATATTATAATTATTATTATAATATTATTACAAGTGACTTTGAGAAAACCCAAATAAAATATTTATAATTTTGATTATAATATTTTATAAATAAAAGGGTCATTAAGTATTATTTATAAAACCAAAGGTTGGGTTTAAGGCAAATATTTCAAAGCTTGATGGCAATTTTATTTACCCAAACCTAAAGTTGGGTTGGGTTTAAATTAAAGGCATTCGAAGCCTTTACCGCCGACGTCATGGAAGGAAGCATGGTGAGCACCGACGTTGTTAATGCAATGGAGGAGCATATAAATATGCCCAAAGTCCTAAGTTTCAATTATCCTTGCTCGAATCAAAAATTTGGTGGCATGCGAAAAGAGAGCTCATGTATTTTTGAAAATGTGGCAGCGAAGCGAATAAAGGAGGAAGTTTCCATCCTCGAAATCGCATTGGGCAAGCATGGCCTAGTGGTAGTTTGGAAAGCATGAAGGCACTGGCAGTGAGAAGGTTTGCGTTCGAATCTCTATGGTGCATCATTTGGTGTGTTGATTGAGGCACCCAAGGTGCACGACCTTTTGCCTTAGGCGGAAGGAGACTTGAGATTAAGAAGCACGTGGTGCTTCTTTAATCTCGAACGAGTGCGTGGCTCGTGCGGTGACTTTGGCCATGGCTAAGGTGCTTGTGTTGAGGCAAGGTTGAGGGTTCGATTCCCTTCGAAGATGAGGTACTGATTTTTTATTTTAATTTTTATTAGTTGCCTAATGTTGGAGGAATAAGGGTGAATAATTGATTATTATTTTTGAATATACATTAAGGCATAAATTTTATGGTGAATGATTGTTGAGGATTATTTTGGAGGGATTGGTATTTGAGATTTATTATTTTAGGAGTAATAAGGAGTTTTAGTAAAGTCTTGATTAAATTCTTATTAAGACTTTTGAGCATTATTTTTGTATAAGGGTTTTTCTATTAAAAGAAGACTATGGTGAATGTTATTTTTTGAGTTGGAGTAATAAGGTGTATTTTGGGTCATCATTTTGCATTGTGTTATTATTAAAGTCTTCTAACCCTTATTGAGATTGGAAAAGAGAAATTTGTGAGTGTGGCAGATTTGTGAGATCAACTCCTTGTCAAGCAAAAAGGTATGAGCAAATTCTTCTTTGGTTGTGTTGGTTGATTGGATTTCTTGAAAATTAAGTTTGGAGTGAAAAGGATTTGATTAGGGTTTCCTTTTCGAAAGTGTATGAGTTAATGCTTCAAGGTTTTCTAAAATTAAGAGTTGTGATTAAAACCTTGTTTTATAAGCATTGTTGTTGAAGCCATTGGATTGTGCAAAGAACTTGAACTTGAGTTAGGAAAGAACATGAGTATCATTGTTATGTGAAGATTGATTTATGAGCATTGTTGTTGAAGTGAGTTGTTATGCAAAGAACTTGAACTAGAGTTTGAAAAGAACATGAGTATCATTGTTATGTGAGATTTATTGTTAAGCATTGTTGGAAATATTTTGAGTTGGATGATACATGCTTGGACTAGGGTTTGTGAGTAAGAGTTGGTTCTTGAGTGATTGGTTGAGTAGAGTTGATTGAACCTAGTCAAGTGGATGTATGAAGTGATTGTTCAAGTTCCATGAAACAAACTATTCTATATTCTGATTTGAGTTGTGAAAGAAATTGAGTTGTGAGAATAGAACATATTGAGTCTCTAACAATTCTCTTTATGCTTCTATGAGATTGAGTTGAGAAAGTGATTGAGTTTTGAGTATAGAACATATTGAGTCTCTAAAAATTCTCTTTATGCTTCTATGAGATTGATTTGAGTTGAGAAAGTGATTGAGCATTGAGTATAGAACATATTGAGTCTCTAAAAATTATCTTTATGTTTCTATGATATTGGACAAGTTATGTGTGGACTTGTTAAGAAGATTTGAGGTAAGTCTTTGAGAAGACTTGTGGACTGATTTTGTGTGAGATTTTGTGGAAGCTTACAATACATATTTGGTTAAGTCCTAGAGAGGACTTATTGAGAATATTTGGACAAGTTCTATGTGAGCTTGTTGAGAATATTTGAGCAGGTTCTGAGTGGACCTATTGAGCATATTTGAGCAGGTTCTGAGTGGACCTATTGAGCATATTTGAGCAGGTTCTAAGTGGACCTATTGAGCATATTTGAGCAGGTTATGAGTGGACCTATTGAGAAGATTTGAGCAGGTTTTGAGTGGACCTATTGAGCATATTTGAGCAGGTTTTGAGTGGACCTATTGAGCAGATTTGTGCTAGACCGATTGGACTATGTTTAGTGTAGATTTGAGTGGACTTGTGCTAGATCGACTGGATTATGTTTAGTACAAGAGTTGAGAAGATTTGTGCTAGACCGAATGAACTATGTTTAGTGCAAATTTGAGTGAGCTTGTTGAGAAGACTTGTGCTAGACCGACTAGACTATGTTTAGTACAAGAGTTGAGAAGAGTTGTGCTAGACTGACTGGACTATGTTTAGTACAGAATTGAGATAGATATTTGGAGGTGATAGAGTAGAGAGGACAATAGTCTCTAGTGGATAGAGATCCATCAGCTAGGGTAGTGAGGATAGGTCTTCTGAGTGGGGATAAGAGTCTTCAATGGAGAGAGATCCACAAGCCAGTGTAGTGGAGGTAGTAGTCTTCTAGAGGATCACCAACCAGAGTAGAGGAGAAGGAGTTCTCCTATGGATAGAGATCCACAAACCATATTTAGGGGATCAACATCTCCTTTGGATAGAGGTCCATAAACATTGTAATAGGGAAAGGATTCCCAAGAGATTAACTAAGAAAGTTTTAGTAAAATATTTTCTTCATGGAGTAGCCCGCATTGGGTGAACCACATAAATTGTGGTGTCTCTATTGTGTGTGGTGTTGTGTACATTGCTTTGATTACTATTATTGATATTGCTATCTTTACATTGCATATATTGGTTTGAGAGAAAAAGTAAAAAGTGGTCTTATACTGTTCACCCCCCTCTCAGTATAAGCTTGTGTTCTTCAATTGGTATCAGAGCGGGTTCCTTCAGAAGAGTTTGATAGCTTGAAGGAAAAGTGGTCAAGAACACAATGGATCAAAAGGATCAAAGGGATGGGTCCTCATATAATACAACACCAGTATTTTATGGAAGTGACTTCTTGTATTGGTGTATGTTGATGAGATTTCACTTGATGGCACTTGGAAATGAAGTTTGGGATGTAGTGGAACTTGGATATGATCCAAAAATCAATCCTCCTATAGATAAGGAAGGTAAGCTTCTAATGCATGCAAATTCAAGAGCTATGAATGCAATTATAAAAGGGTTGCATAGATCAGAATCTATGAAGGTTATGGATTGTAAAACAACAAAAGAAATGTGGGAACTACTGCATAACATATATGAAGGAGATAAAGGTGTCAGGAAAGCTAAGATCAGAAATCTCAAAGGAGAATTTGAAAACTTAAGAATGCGGGATGATGAAAACATTCATGACTATCTCAGTAAGATTGATGAACTTGTACATGAGATGAGAGGACTTGGAATGAAGGTCGATGAATCTGATGCTTGTGATAAGATCTTGAGAACTCTTCCAAAAAGGTACAGTGAAAAGGTCTCTGCTATAGAAACATCAATTGATAGTGATTGTCTGACAAGAAATTATTTGCTTGGCATGCTTACAACCTTTGAGATAAGAACAAAATATCCTATCCCTCCAAAGGAGGCTGCATTCAAAGCGAACAAGGAAACAAAGGGTAAGAAGTCAGAATCAAGCAATGAGTCTTCTAGTGATGAAGAAGCCAATTATGGTAGAAGAGATAAAGGTTCCAGAAGACCCATAGATCTAAGATCTATTAAGTGTTTCAATTGTGGAAAGTATGGACATTTTGCAACAGATTTTAAAGAACCAAAGAACAACAATGGTGAAGAAAAATAGGATCACATGTACAGGGAATCAGAAAGATATAGGCATCAAAAGAAAAGCAAGGATGGACAAAAAAGACAAGGAAATAAGTTCTTCCAAAGACAAAAGAGGAGCTACTATGTGGATAATGCAAGTAAGTACTCAAATGATAGTGATGCTAGTTCTTCAGATAATGATAGAGATGAAGTCCTATTTATGATTGAAGAAAAAGAACCAGTTAAGAAAAAGACTCTAGTTATTCTCAAATGTTTTAGATGTGGTAACTTTGGACATCTTGAAGATGATTGTACAAGGAATGGTTATAGTTTCAGTGATGATGAGTATGAGGATGCACTTGAAAGACCAGATGAAAATATTCTAATGGCATTAGAAGAAGAAGTGAGTGATCCTATAGAAGATAAGCCAAAAGAAAGTAATGATGTGGACAAAGGCAAACAAATAGAAGAATATTCAGAAGAGAATGGATATGATCTCAAGGGAGAACTTATCTATGCCCTTGACATAGTAAATAAGGTAAGGAAGCAACACTCTAAACTTGAAATTCAGTTTCAAGAATGTGATGAAGAGAGAAGATTGCTCATAGAGGATTTAGAAAAATCAAAGGCTAAGGCAAAAAGGTTCAAGGATAAGTTAGAAGCAAAGATCTTGGAATGTGAGAAGTTAGCACAAGAAGTGGCACTACTAAAAGAAGATTTAGAGGACTCCAAGATCAAGATGAAAGGATTTAAAAATAGCTCAAAGAACTTGGATAAGTTCATCAAGACACAAAAGCCTACATCAAGTAATACAGGTCTTGGATTTGAGAAGGCTCAAAAGAAATAGGAAGGAGAGTCAACTTCAAGTTCTGAAGAGGAAACTTCAGATGAAGATACTTCAGAAGAAGATAGTGTAAAATAAAGTCAGACATCAGAGGAAGAGTTGAACAATAGAGAGTTCAACGAAGATAGGAACAATGCACAGAGAAGATACAGATGGAACAACAATCAGAATAGGAGACCAATGAGGTCAAGACAAGGAAGCTTCAATGGAAGATGTTTTTCATGTCACAGGTTTGGGCACATGGCTTCACAGTGTAGGACACATGAAAGACAAGAATATGGGAATAGACAACTTTTTCATGGGTATTGCTACTCATGTAATCAGTTTGGTCACAAGGCAATGAATTGCAGGGTTCATGAAAGAAGAAGATATGGCTTCACTAGGAGAAATCCTAAGACATTTGCACCTCCAAGGAATAATAACATTAAGTGTTATAAGTGCAATAATGATGGTCACACAAAAAAATGGTGTAGAGCAGACATTCCAAAAATAGGTATGAATAGGAATAGGAACATGAACATGAACAAAAACATGAACAGGAATAGGAACAAGAACATAAACAGGAACAAGAATATGGATGTGAACAGGAACAAGAACAGGAACAGAAATGATGATAGGAATAGGAATGATGACATAGATAGAAATAATCAGAGGAATCAAAAAATTTAGAAAAGAAGAGAAAAGGATAAAGGTAAAGAACAATGCTTTTGGGGAGTAGAAATACTCCCACCCCAGAATTAACCACCTCAAAAGGAGGTGGGGGAGGGGCTAAGCTAAGAGGCTCATTCTTAGCCCCGAGCCCCAAAGGTGACCCTTTGCCATTGATGTCAAAGGGGGAGAGATTTGTGTAATGGGGAGAGATTTGATATTTGAGAGAGCATTGAGCCAAGGGGAGCAATGTCCTAGGGGGAGCAGAATAAAAAGAAAGGTCAAAGTTTTAGTAAAAATAATATGGGTTGCCATCAATGACAAAGGGGGAGATTGTTGGACATTTTGAGTCCCTAAGTCAAAGTTGTCATTGATGTCAAGATGCTAGTGATAGCTCTTCTCCAGTTCGAGTGCAAAGTTTAATGGAAGTTATAATGGGTCAAATTAGAAAGTGGTTTTACTTCTTCCAAGGAAGCATTTATCCGAGACAATGAAAAGGTATAATATTATAATTATTATTATAATATTATTAAAGTGACTTTGAGAAAACCCAAATAAAATATTTATAATTTTAATTATAATATTTTATAAATAAAAAGGTTTAATTATTATTTATAAAACCTAAGGTTGGGTTTTAAGGAAAATATTTCAAAGCTTGATGGCAATTTTATTTACTTAAACCTAAAGTTGGGTTGGGTTTAAATTAAAGGCATTTGAAGCCTTTACCGTCGACGTCATGGAAGGAAGCATGGTGAGCGCCGACATCATTAATGCAATGGAGGAGCATATAAATATGCCCAAAGTCCTAAGTTTTAATTATCCTTGCTCGAATTAAAAAGTTGATGGCATGCAAAAAGAGAGCTCATGTATTTATAAAAATGTGGCAGCGAAGTGAATAAAGGAGGAAGTTTCCATCCTCAAAATCGCATTGGGCAAGCATGGCCTGGTGGTAGTTTGGAAAGTGAAGGCAGTGAGAAGGTTTGTGTTCGAATCTCTATGGTGCGTCGTTTGGTGTGTTGATTGAGGCACCCAAGGTGCATGACCTTTTGCCTTAGGCGGAAGGAGACTTGATATTAAGAAGCACGTGGTGCTTCTTTAATATCAAATGAGCGTGTGGCTCGTGCGATGACTTTGGCCATGGCTAAGGTGCTTGTGTTGAGGTAAGGTTGAGGGTTCGATTCCCTTCGAAGATGAGGTACTAATTTTTTATTTTAATTTTTATTAGTTGCCTAATGTTGGAGGAATAAGGGTGAATAATTGATTATTATTTTTTAATATACATTAAGGCATAAATTTTATGGTGAATGATTGTTGAGGATTATTTTGGAGGGATTGGTATTTGAGATTTATTATTTTAGGAGTAATAAGGAGTTTTAGTAAAGTCTTGATTAAATTCTTATTAAGACTTTTGAGCATTATTTTTGTATAAGGGTTTTTCTATTAAAAGAAGACTATGGTGAATGTTATTTTTTGAGTTGGAGTAATAAGGTGTATTTTGGGTCATCATTTTGCATTGTGTTATTATTAAAGTCTTCTAACCCTTATTGAGATTGGAAAAGAGAAATTTGTGAGTGTGGCAGATTTGTGAGATCAACTCCTTGTCAAGCAAAAAGGTATGAGCAAATTCTTCTTTGGTTGTGTTGGTTGATTGGCTTTCTTGAAAATTAAGTTTGGAGTGAAAAGGATTTGATTAGGGTTTCCTTTTCGAAAGTGTATGAGTTAATGCTTCAAGGTTTTTCTAAAATTAAGAGTTGTGATTAAAACCTTGTTTTATAAGCATTGTTGTTGAAGCCATTGGATTGAGCGAACTGGAACTTGAGTTAGGGTTTAAAGATCATGAGTATCATTGTTATGTGAATATTGATTTATGAGCATTGTTGTTGAAGTGAGTTGTTATGCAAAGAACTTGAACTAGAGTTTGAAAAGAACATGAGTATCATTGTTATGTGAGATTTGTTGTTGAGCATTGTTGGAAACATTTTGAGTTGGATGATACATGCTTGGACTAGGGTTTGTGAGTAAGAGTTGGTTCTTGAGTGATTGGTTGAGTAGAGTTGATTGAACCTAGTCAAGTGGATGTATGAAGTGATTGTTCAAGTTCCATGAAACAAACTATTCTATATTCTGATTTGAGTTGTGAAATAAATTGAGTTGTGAGAATAGAACATATTGAGTCTCTAACAATTCTCTTTATGCTTCTATGAGATTGAGTTGAGAAAGTGATTGAGTTTTGAGTATAGAACATATTGAGTCTCTAAAAATTCTCTTTATGCTTCTATGAGATTGATTTGAGTTGAGAAAGTGATTGAGCATTGAGTATAGAACATATTGAGTCTCTAACAATTCTCTTTATGTTTCTATGAGATTGGACAAGTTATATGTGGACTTGTTAAGAAGATTTGAGGTAAGTCTTTGAGAAGACTTGTGGACTAATTTTGTGTGAGATTTTATGGAAGCTTACAATACAGATTTGGTTAAGTCCTAGAGAGGACTTATTGAGCATATTTGGACAAGTTCTATGTGAGCTTGTTGAGCATATTTGAGCAGGTTCTAAGTGGACCTATTGAGCATATTTGAGCAGGTTATGAGTGGACCTATTGAGCATATTTGAGCAGGTTATGAGTGGACCTATTGAGAATATTTGAGCAGGTTCTAAGTGGACCTATTGAGCATATTTGAGCAGGTTCTGAGTGGACCTATTGAGCATATTTGAGCAGGTTATGAGTGGACCTATTGAGAAGATTTGTGCTAGACCGATTGGACTATGTTTAGTGTAGATTTGAGTGGACTTGTGCTAGACCAATTGGACTATGTTTAGTACAAGATTTGAGAAGATTTGTGCTAGACCGAATGAACTATGTTTAGTGCAAATTTGAGTGAGCTTGTTGAGCAGACTTGTGCTAGACCGACTGGACTGTGTTTAGTACAAGAGTTGAGCAGAGTTGTGCTAGATCGACTGGACTGTGTTTAGTACAGAATTGAGATAGAGCTTTGGAGGTGATAGAGCAGAGAGGATAGTAGTCTCCAGTGGATAGAGATCCATCAGCCAGGGTAGTGAGGATAGGTCTTCTGAGTGGGGACAAGAGTCTTCAGTGGAGAGAGATCCACAAGCCAGTGTAGTGGAGGCAGTAGTCTTCTAGAGGATCACCAACCAGAGTAGAGGAGAAGGAGTTCTCCTATGGATAGAGATCCACAAACCAGATTTAGGGGATCAACATCTCCTTTGGATAGAGGTCCATAAACATTGTAATCGGGAAAGGATTCCCAAGAGATTAACTGAGAAAGTTTTAGTAAAATATTTTCTCCGTGGAGTAGCCCGCATTGGGTGAACCACGTAAATTGTGGTGTCTCTATTGTGTGTGGTGTTGTGTACATTGCTTTGATTATTGTTGTTGATATTGCTATCTTTACATTGCATATATTGGTTTGAGAGAAAAAGTAAAAAGTGGTCTTATACTGTTCACCCCCCTCTCAGTATAAGCTTGTGTTCTTCATATAGATTTCATCTTAATGGGTTATATTTCCTACAATAGAAATATTTTATTAGATCCTACAATGTTTTATGTCTCTAGATGTTTTACCTCAATTTGATCACCTATTGTGACATCTACATTTGTGACATCATCACTATTTTGAAGAATTTTTTGGCAAAGACTCTAGGATCTAAAGATAATATGGTGATTGGAATGAATTGGGATGGTAATGGTAGTTGATGATGGTATGATACTAGATCATGATACTTGTATGGATATTTGTGTCAACATGGTGGAAAATGGTGAGACTAGAAGATATGAAGTGGTACTTGTGGAAAATGATATAGTGATTATGTGTTTTTGATATCCATAGTGTGCATGGGTAACATGAACAAGATAATTGATAAAATTCAAGCAATGATTATTTGACCTAGAATTTGATGTGGCATACCTCTAGGAGACTTGGTGGTTATTCTTATTTATTGACCTGGAAGCATGGTATAAATATGAGAGACTTTAGGAAAAGAAATAGAGAGGATTTGATAAGTGGGAAAAAAATAATATGGTAATAATATATGTAAAGGAGATAGAGAGGAGGAGTGAAGGTTATTTTAGCCTCCAAAATCATGAATTTGATCACCATGGATCTATCCTTGGACAAAGAAATAATTGTTTGTGGCATATTTCCCTTTGGTATTTCTTATTTTTCTAATTTAGGTGTACCTTCAATTGAGACAATTTCTATTTTAGCCCCTACTATTTTTTTAACAGTGGATTCCTTATATCTAGTTTCTTCTTTGCTTGGTGCTAATGAACTATTTGTTGTACTACACTACTAATAATCATCAATGTTAAAGTGAAAATTATTACAGTAATGATGAGTTGTTATGGTGACTCAATTTTTCTTAATTTCCTTTTTGCCCCTATTTTTCTACTCCCCCTTTTGAGGAATATTGGTAATAATCTATGGGAGTTCATATAGGAGGGACTATTTGCTAAGGATAAAAGGCATGCTACATATACCCAAATATATGTTATTTTGAATGGTGAAGAGGTCTAAATTCCAATGCATCTATACACATATTTCAATAGTTTGTAAAAAAAGGAAGCATGCCTTCTTTAACCTTTGACTTTAGACCAACTCCCTACTATTATTGTTAATGTAATATAATATAATCTAAATACTAAAAATTAACATGAAAAAATAAATGCATAGAAGTAAATGAGAAGAGGTAAGTATTTGAGAGATTCAAAGTAAATAAATGAAATTAAAATATGGTTATACTTATAACAAGGAGGGTGTGCAATAAATCAACACATAAATAGATTGAATAACATGAGTGTGCTCCAACACATGTGAAATTAAAAATATTATAAGGAAACGCCTAATAGAAAGCAAAATTGTGGTGCCAAAATCACTATGCACTTCACAAAAAATATATATAAATATCATAATTAAATAATAAATATCATACAAAATCATTTTATTACTCTCAAATTAGAGTAAGATTAAAACATGATGTCCACAAACTATGCTATATTTTCTTGAATAACAAAAACAATGTTTACAATGGAGTCTTTAAATCATCTCTATAGAAAAAATTCACCTAAGATTTATGTAAAGTAATAATTTTTTGTGAGTCACACCTCTAGGATAAATAATATTTTTTAGTGAGTTACAAGTTTTGCCATTTTTCTTGTTGGATATTTTGATTTAAGTTGTCATTGGTGTCAAGGAATAAATCCATCATTGATGTCAAGAAGAAAAATGCAAAGGTTAATGGAAAAAGAGCTTCATAATATTTTTAATATTATGTGGAAGCAAATGAAGGCAGGTTTTTATTAAAACCATGGATGAGAAAATTAAAGATTTTTCATAAAAACCCATGGAAGATTTTTAAAATCTAAAGGAGGTTTGAATATTTACTTTATAAAATATTTAAATTCAATTTGAATTTAAATTTTATAAATAAATATTACCTATCCAAGAAGGCTTTAATTTTTATTAAAATCAAAGTTTTATAAATATAATTTATAAAATTTAAATTCTTTTAGAATTTAAATATTTTATAAATTATAAAGGATAAATTAAAAGCGTCAACGTCACATCTCATTGCATCCGTCGACGTGAAAAAAAAGAGGGAAAAAGGGTATTTAAACCCCACTAAATGCAAACCTTAGAAGTATGAAATAAATTGAATGTGATTTGTGCAATCCTCGAGGTCAGCAAAAGTCAGGGCAATGAAGGGAAGAAGGGAGCACATTGTGTGGTAAAGCACATGGCAAGCGGAGGTGAGAGCCAAAGGCTCTAAGGTCTTCATGAGAAGACAAAGTGCACAAGGCACCTTCATAGAGCACGTGGAGCGCTTGGATCACATAGTTATCTAGCCACGACCAAGGTGCTAGCCAAGGAGAGGATGCAGGGTCGAATCCCCAAAATTTTTGGAAGGAGACTTTGCCAAGGTTTTTATGAATTTAATTTTTAATTTTTATATGTGCTAAGGTTTAGGAGGTATATGATGAGGCTTAATTTTTATTTTTCTTGCACTTAGGTTTAGCCTAGGTTTTTAGCCTTTAGGACTTAGTCTTTGTTGTAATAAGTCTTTTCCATGTGAGTGTGAAATATCATTCATGTTAGTTAGGTCATAGGCCATGTGGAATTTTCTTCATACCATTCTTAGGATTTCCTTATCCTTTGTATTTTAGGATTAGTCTTTGTTACGAACTCCTTGGATCTGAGCCTTCTTCCTCGATGAGTTCATTTCAACTTTGTACTTATTTATACTTTGCATGTTAATATGATATTAGCTTCAAATTGCCATATCAGATTTGGTATAAGAGCATAGGAATTTGTGGTGGTTTTGGATAATTTTCGACCCCATTAGTTGTCTTGGTTGAAGCTTGCCAAATTGCTGCATAATTGTTGTCTAGTTCAACCATTTTTGTACTAAAATTGCTACAAATTGTTGTCTTTGATAGCAATTTGTTTTTTCTTACCATTTTTTTTGCCATTGCACTATGAAGTATCATCGGGTTGTTGCTGCCATGGTATGACCAAGTTCTCACGGTAAACTCCATTCCATTGAGAGGGGTTGATCTTATCCACCTTGGCACTAGTGATTTACTCGGCTCACACCACCAAGCTACCTTGGCTAATCACCATAAGATGACACAAGGTCGTCTAACGAAACCCCTTTTATCTACCCATAGTACTTTACGGTTTCTTGCATAGAGGCCATCTAGCTGCCATTGTTGCTTGCACGATTTCCATCACTGCTTATGCCCTTGGAGAAGCCTGATCATAGATTCTAAATTATGCCAACCTCATTTTAGCTCATAGCTTGTAGGTAAACCATAATCAATATTAGTGTCACCAATAGGAGATGCTTGGCTGCCATCGTGTGTATAGCTACCACCATCTACCTTCCTTGATTACATCGAATATAACTTTCAAACTATGCATGCACGTGTTTTTGTGTTGAAGCTAAGCTAAGTCTATCTCTATCTTCCATGATTTTGTGCACTATTTACTTCTAACATAAGCCTAGAAAACCATTTTATTCTGATGTGAACCCTTTGAGAGGCTTCAATTTTGAGTTTCTCCTGTGATAACACTGCCTGCATATTGTTTAATCATGTGTTGAAGGTCTCCTACCTATGCCAAACTACTATGCCAAGTTATCCATTGACAATAATCGATTTGGATATGTCGTGAGCCCGAGACCGATGCACTGTGCTCTATGACTGATGCCAACGATCTACCATTTTAAGGATGGTGATCTACAGTTGGAAGCATGATGAGTTGCGCTATTATTTTGGCGAGTCAAGGATCTATCATTGCCCGATTGCTCATATAGTCTGCTAATATTTTGGATGGCAAGCTACGCTATTACGGGATGGAACTCTATGATATTTTTGTCGATTGTGATACCATCCACCACAAGATAGTTTGGATGCTCATCTCTTCATAGTTTTGTGGTAGCTCTCACACGATTTGTTTTACGATCATCGTTTCGTGCCACACAACACGACGTTGATGAAGATTATATCGATCATAGGATAGCAGAGCAAAAATTCCATATTTTGTTGGTGACATAAACTACCAATTACTAAAATCCCTCCATTGCTTAAAAAACGTATCCATCACCCCAGTCAAGTTTATCGGTCTCTGCTTTGTGACACGTGCATGATCCACTTTCACACATGCATTTACCATTGCATTGTTGGTGAATCAAAGATTTGTCAAATCGCCATGTGTGCTAGTTGTTGAATCCAATGTGAGTCTACAAACCATTTTGGTAAGTGTGGTTTTTTTATTGGGTTCTTATAAATGACCAAGACTTTTCCAAATCATATTCTAGTGAACTCCTGAAGAAATTATTTATTTTAGCAATGGAGGGAATTTTCAAATCTAAGGGGGAATTTTCAAAGTTCAGAATTTTTCAAAGTTAAGGGGTATTTTATTATATTTTTGTCAAAGGTCATTTCAAACTTTATCAAAGTATTTATATAGTCCTCTTTTTATAACATTGTAAAATTATATTTTTAATTGCAATTATTTGAGCACTTTCACCTTGTATAATATTAATTTGTAATATTCTTACTGGCATGTACTCGGGGTCAGAAGGCTACCGAATTGGCCAAAAAATGGTCCATCTCACACAACTTGTGAGTGCTTTAGCCGATAAGGTCACCACTCAAGATATTCAACCCCATTGTGATGTTCCCATTTACGATGGTTCATAGGATCCTGAAATTCTCAATAACTAGATTTTGGACATGGATAGTTGGTTTGAGTACACAAAATTTGAGAAGGCCCAAAAATTTGCATTTGCCAAACTTAAATTGTTAGGACTTGCTAATATCCTTGTCACTGATCGACAGAGGACATAAAATCCTATTGATACATGGGATGAATTGAAATGCATTTTGAAGAATAGTTTCTATCCTTCTAATTATGCCAAAGACCTTGAATTCAAATGGCTCCGTCTTTGACAAACCACTCATATGAGTGTTAATGATTATGTGTTGCAATTTAATAAGTTGATAATTTTGAATTCAGTGCAGGATTTCGCCATTCAACTTGTGACCAAATTCAAAAGTGAGTTGTAGGAGATACTTTATCACAAGTTGAAGTACAAGATAATTATAAGCATTGATATGGATTTCAATCAAGTCATTCTTTTAGAGGAGGAATTATGTGATTCATCATGTAGGACTCGCTCTTCATCATCAGGAGGAAATTCGAAGGCTTCACAACAACAATCCAAGGTAGCTAAGTCTTCTTTTTTTCTTCCTCTTCTCCTTCTCCCACTTCTTCTTCTTCCTCTTCCTCTTCTTCTTCTAAAAAATCTTCCAAAACTCCTGTGGAATGTACTTATTGTAAGAATAAGGGTCATCAAAAACATCAATGTTTTAAGTTGAAGAATTTGAAAAAGAAGTCCCTAGTTGTAAATCCTTAAAATGAGGAACCCCAAGAAGGTCCCATTGAGGCTACAAGTGAAAGAAAAACATATAAAGAATTGGTAGGGTTGAACAAGTTAACCATCATGAACACTTCAAAATAGGATCATGAGAACTTGTTTGTGACCATATTTCACCTCAAATGATTCCTTTGTATTTGATTGTATCATTGATAGCAGCTCACAGAAGAATCTAATTGCGAGGTTCGTTGTCGACAAAATGAAGTTGCCCATGAAACTCCATCCTCATTCGTATCCTTTAGGGTGGAAGGATAATGGTATTTTATCAGACATCACACACATGCATCATTAATTTTGCTTTCAGTACCTCTGTTATGGATACAGTTGCGTGCGATGTCACTCCAATGGACTACTATGGTTTATTTCTTGGGAGACCTTATCAGTATGATAGAAGGTCTATTCATGATGGTTAAAAAAATACATTCACATTGCAAAAATATGGTAAGGCTTACATAATAAAAGTACCCAACAAACACCACAAAATCTAATGTTAAGTTGCAGACAAGAATGAAAAGTCGTTAATCAAGCAAGGGAACTAGCACTCATCTTTATTAGATCACATAATGAAGATAATAAAGTATCTAATAAAAAAATATATACATGCTTCAGTTAATTATTTTCTAAAATCATATTTGGGTGTGTTTCAAGAACCTACAAGTCCTCCTCCTCAAATAAAATTAATCATACCATTGAAATTGTTCCTGTTGCTTCACTTCCTAATGTTCCAATGTATAGACAATCAATAGTGCAAATGGAAGAAGTCAAAAAGCAGATTCAAGACTTACTGTATAAAGGTTTTCTTTAAACCTAGAACTTCTCCTTGTGCTTCACCTATTTTTCTTGTATTGAATAAATACGGCACTTGGACACTATGCATTGATTTTAGAGCACTTAACAAAATCACCATCAAAAATAGATATCCACTTCCATGAATTGACAATCTCTTGGATTGGCTCCAAGGAGCTAAATTCGTTTCAAAAATTTATCTCAAAAGTGGGTATCATCAAGTAAGGATTGAGGCAGAGGATACCTGGAAGACTGCATTCAAGACTAATATGTGACTCTTTGAGTAGCTTGTCATATTTTTTGGTATTACGAATGCTCCAGCAAAATTCATGCTGCTAATGAATGAAGTGTTCCATGATTGTTTGGATAAATTTGTAATCATTTATTTATATTACATCCTTGTGTTTTTCCCAACTTGGAAAAGTCATCTTGAGCACTTGGAATATGTTCTTCAAACTCTTCAGAAGAAAAAATTGTATGCCAATCTTCCCAAGTGTTCTTTTGGGTAAACTTCCATTGCTTATTTAGGATTTGTAATAAGTGAAAAAGGAGTTCAAGTGGATCCTGCCAATATCCACATCATCCTCAAATGGCCAATTCCTACTTCTGCCATGGAGTTAACGAGTTTTCTTGGAATTGCTAATTTCTATCGCAAGTTCATTGCAAGATATTCCACCATTGCTACTTCGTTGCACCATTTAACAAAGATCAAGATTCAGTTTTGGTAGACAAAGGAACAACAGGAGGCCTTTGATCCTTTGAAACACAAATTGTGTAGTGCATCTATCCTTGTGTTGTTAGATCTTGCACATACTTTTGAGATTGAGATAGATGCTTCACAATATGCACTTAGAGCCATGATTAAACATAATGGCCATCCAGTTACCTATCATTCTAAAACTTTTTTTGAGGCCAAGAAAAATTATTCCACCTGTGATAAGGAGTTGTACGCATTAGTGTAAGCCATAAAATATTGGAGGTATTATATTTTGGGTAAAGATACTTTCATTCACACTAATCATATGCCCTTTAAGTTTCTTCAATATCAGTCCAAAATTGAAGAAGCTCGACACATGAAGTGGGAATCCTATTTGTAGCAGTTCCATTTGGTGATCAAGTATAGGAAAGGGTAAAATAATGTAGTAGTAGATTGTTTGAGTCGACCTCCATCAGCCCTTGCCTTGATAGTTGTCACTATGTCTCATATTGGCTTCCAGATGTGGCCTTCACAATATCCATTGGATCCTGACTTTGCCAAAGTATTTCAACAACTTTCTCATCCTTCATATTCCAATTTGAGGGCCCTTCATGACTTTCACATTCAGGATGGATTGTTGTATAAATTAGACAAGATTTTTGTTCCTCGTTAGTATAGGGAGTCTCTCTTAAAGGAGGCTAATTCTACATTGTATGGAGGATATTTTGGTAAGCAGAAAACTCTACATCATCTTCAAATTTTTTTATTTTGGCCTCATATGCAGAGATATGTCCTACACTTCTTGCAATAGTGTGTTGTTTGCAACCATTATAAATACACCAACATAAAATTGGGTATGAGCATGCCTTTACCCATTCCTTCTCATAATTTGGAGAGAATTTCCATGGAATTATTGAGTGTTTTACCAATGACCATGTAACAACATGATTGTATCTTCATCATTGTGGATAGATTCAGTAAGATGGAAAAATTCATTCCATATCATAAGATGAGTACTGCTCAAGACCTAGCCCAACTTTTCTTTGAAATAGTATGGTGCTCTTTTGGTCTTCCTATTAGCATTGTATATTATCAAGACTCATTATTTATGGGTTAGTTTTAGAGATCCCTATGGAAGATCTTATGAGTTTCACTTAATTTCTCTACTACCTATCATCCGCAATCTGATGGGCAGATAGAGGTAGTCAATCTTACTCTTATGAAGAGTTTGAGTATTTTCCATAATTCCACTCTTTCCAAGTGGGATTTAAGCCTCACTTACATAGAGCACACATATAACAGGGTCATTCACAGTTCTACTAGCACTTTCCTTTTGAGGTTTTTTTGGATTCTAGCCATTGGGTCTGTATGATTTACCTTTATCCTTTCCCTTACTAGCTACCATGCATGTTTATAAGGAGTATGGAAAGGCAAACTCTTTTGTCCAACATTTGTAGAGCCTTTAGTCCAAAGTGGTTCATATTCTTCAGAAGACTCAGCAAAAGAAATGAAAATAGATGGATCAACATCATACTCATCATTTTCAGGTTGGTGACAAAGTATGGTTCTATCTTGACAGATGATATTTTGTGGATAAGACCCATAGAAAAATCAATCCACTGCACTATGGACATTACACAATTATTCAAAAAATTTCAAAGAATGCCTTTACCTGAATATTTCAGTTCATCTTCGAATTCCTGATGTCTTCAATGTGGATCTTCTCAAACCATACTATGATTCCACCTTGGAATCTGCTCCAGCTATCACTCATCCTATTGATGTGGTTCATTATACATAAATTCCACTCACTGTCGATACACTTTTTGATATGAAGACTTAGCAAACTCACTAGGGTACTTTTACTTAATATCTTGTTGCCTGCCATGGCCAATTTCCACACCAAGCACACTGTATTTCTGCTCACCATATGTCTTAGTATTTTCCGTCTTTGTTAAAATAATTGGAGTCAAATGCTTCATTTTATGGGATGAGTGATGAGGCTTAATTTTTATTTTTCTTACCATTATGTTTAGCCTAGGTTTTTAGCCTTTAGTACTTAGTATTTTTTTTAATAAGGCTTGTCCTCATGAGTGTGAAATATCACTCATGTTTGTTAGATCATATACCAAGTGGTATTTTCTTCGTACCATTATTAGAGTTTCCTTATCCTTTGTATTTTAGAATTAGTATTTGTTACGAACTCCTCATATCTGACCATTCTTCCTCAGTGAGTTCATTTCAAATTTGTACTTATTTATACTTTGCATGTTAATATGATATTAGCTTCAGATTGCCATATCAGTATAAGGGCTGTAAAATAAAACTTGGTTATATTTCTTACTTTGCTAAGTTTATGGAGATATAATGGAAAGGTAGTTGGATTATTTACCTAGGTGGAAAATAAGATTTTTACTAGGGTAAATGTTATTTTTACCTTAAGATATTGAAATTGATTTGTGATATCAAGTTTTGTGATATTGTGAAATTGAAGGTGTGTTTTGAAAGGGTTATTTTGTGAAAATTTTATTGTTGAATATTGATATTGAGATGGAGATATAAGGTGTATCATGAAATTGAGTTATACTTGTATTTGTGAAGTATAAAACTTGTTATCCAACACTTGGTACTTGGAAAATAAGAAGGCATTGTTTAAAGACATTTTTGGTAAGACTTTCTCGAATCAAGAAAAAGGTATGGGCAAATTCTTCCATGTATAAAAATGACGAATGTGAGTGTATTTCGGAAAATAATTTTGGAGTGAAAATGATTTGATTAGGGCTTGCTTAATGAGTGTGTTTGAGTTAATGCTTCAAGGTTTTCTAAAATAAAGAGTTATTTTTAAAGCTTTATTTTATAAGAATTGTTATTGAAGCTATTGGTTGTGTGAAGAACTTGAACTAGGATTTGAAAATAACATGAGTATCATTGTCATGTAAGAGTGGTTGATAAGAATTATTGGAAATATTTTGAGTAAAGGATCATATGCTTGGACTAGGTTTTGTAAGGAAGGATTATTTCCTTGATTTATTGGTTAAGTAGAGTTGGTTGAGCCTAGTCAAGTGGGTGTGTAAAGTGATTACTCAAGTTCCATAAAAAAAACTATTCTATATTCTGAATTGAATTGAGAAAGTGATTGAGTTGAAGCGTATTGAGTCTCTAACCATTTTCTTTATGTTTCTATGATATTGGAAAAGTTCTAGTGTGGACTTGTTGTGCATATTGAACAAGTTCTAGAGAGGACTTGAGGACATATTAGTGTGAGTTTTTGTGGAAGCTTACAAAGCAGATTTAAGACAAGTCTTTGAGAAGACTTCAGAGTAGAGTTGATTGATTTGTTCAAACCTTGAGTTAAGGTTTGGAGTAGATCCAGCAGAGTTAATTTGAGATTGAGTCAAACTTTGAGTAAAGGCTTGAAGACAGATATTGAGAAGATTTGTACTAGACCAAAGGACTATGTTTATTTCAGATTAGAGGATATAGATTGAGGAAATTGTTTGGTATTAATTTGAGGATAGGTTTGTGCCAGACCAGAGACATATTGAAGCTAGATTTATGCTAGACCGAAGGACTATGTTTGGTACATATTTGAGATAGAATTGAGTGCAATATTTAGAGGTGATAGAGTATAGAAGATGATAGTGTCTAGTGGATAGAGATCCATTAGCTAGGGTAGTGAGGATAGGTCTTGTAAGTGAGGATAAGAGTCTTTAATGGATAGAGATCCATTAGCCAATGTAGTAGAGGTAGTAGTTCTTCTATAATATCACCAAACAAAGTAGATAATAGATGATTGGTGTCTCCTATGGATACATATCCATAAAATTGATTTAAGGGATTGGTATCTCCTTTGGACAGAGTTCCATAAACATTATAGAGCAAGGATTCCCAAGACAATTTATTTGATAAAAATTTATAAGAAATATTTTCTTCGTGGAGTAGCTCACATTGGGTGAACCACGTAAAATCATGTCTCTCATGTGTGTGATGCTTTATGTAATGTTTACTGCTTTAATATTTTTTATTCTATCATTTGGATTAAAAAGCAAATTTTTTTATCTTATACTATTCACCCCACCTCTGAGTATAAGCACATATTTTTCAATTGGTATCAGAGTAGGTCTCTCCATGAAAATACTATTATCTTGGAGGAGGATCCATAAGAAACACACATGACTTCAGAAAATGAAGAAGAGACAATGTTTGATATAAAATAATAAGTCTTTGCTACTCTCAAAAAATTGGAAAGGATTAGGTAAAATAATTCAAGCTTGAAGGAACAAATTCAAGAGGAGGAAGAAAAAATGATAGAACTCCTACAAAATTTTACATAACTCAAGGTAAAGGTAGAAGAAGGAAATAATATTGAGTAGGATATAACATATTTGTTAAGAGCCAAAGAAACAATATGTGAAAGGTTAGAAGTAGAAATTGTCTACCTAAGTAATGAAGTTGAAAGGATCAAGGCACTAAAAGATGAATAATATGAGAAACAGAAAGAGGAATCAAGTTTTCAAAAAGTAGACGCTTAAAATAAGGATAATCAAGCAAATGATATCAAAAAGGAATAAATCAAAGAAGAACCTTGGATAAGAGTTAATCATAGGAGAAAGAATACTTCACCACAAAATCCAAGGTATCCAAATAGGTTACATAATTTATTCCATGGTCATTGCTTTTCTTGTAATAAATATGGTCATAAAGTTGTACATTGTATCAATCATGCAAGGAACAATGTCAATAGAAATTTCAACTCTTTTGCACCTCTTATGGATTATGATATTATATGTTATAAATGCAATAATTTTGGGTACAAGGCTAGATGGTGTAAAATTATTCTTCTTGAGTCTAAAAATACAATTTCAACAACTAGAAAAGATGAAAGGGGGAATGTTAAGGCTAGATCAATATTAGTTCAAACAACCCTTTATGCTCAGGATAAATAAAAACAATGGTATATTGATAGTGGGTGCTCTATTCACATAACAGGAGACAAATACAAACTCATTTTACTAAAATAAACAAATAGAGGATCAATAAGTTTTGGTGATAATGGATCAACAAAGATTGGTGGAAGAGGAACTCTAAATTTGGATAATGGTGATGAGGCCTAGATAAGCCTCATTTATAGCATGTTTTAAATAGTTAAAACTGCATAAAACTACCTAAAACTCTTGTGAATTATCTTTTATACTAGTTAAGTTGATTTAATATGCTCTATATTAACTGTTTGCATGATTGCAGTGTTAAGGACATTATATTCTGATTTTTAAAAAAAATTGTATAGTTTTATGCTATATTTTGATGCTTAGGTTGATAGCAGCATTTTAGTAGTCTTATTTTGATGATCATTAAGCATTAGTTTCTCTAAATTTAGTAAATAGTACAAAGACTTATTACTGTGCAGCAAAAAACTGGTTTTTCCATATAAATTCCAGCAAGCTACCAATGAATGGCAAGGCATGGAATTCACATCCAAGGAAGAATGAAGACTATTGCAATATGATCCTGAGGTCTAATACACTTGAGAAATGTAGCCAAAACCATTTGGAGTCAACATAGTTGGTCATTCTAAAGATCTTCGAAATGAACATAGTGTCTTCGAAATGAATAGATATCTTTGGAATGAGAAAACACAGTGTCTTCGAAATGAGCAGATCTTCGGAATGAGAATTGTAGTATCTTCGAAATGAGAATTGCAGTATCTTTGGAATGAGCAGATATTTAGAATGAGAATTGTAGTATCTTCGAAATGAGCGGATCTTCGGAATGAGAATTGCAGTATCTTTGGAATGAGCCACTTATCTTCGGAATGAAAATAGAATGTACTTTTTGACTTTTTGACTCACTTTTGGCAGTGGAAAAAGGGATAATAAGGTTGAGAAAGTTAAGGGAAAATATCTCCAATCTAATTTTGCCATATTTGCTGTCCAAAGCCACCATTTAAGGAAAATATCAAATTTGATCTTCTTCTAGGATAAATCCAGGAAATTTTGCAGGATATCAAGACAACATATTTTATGTTTGTAATTAGATTTTAGGCATCTATAAAAGATACCTCCTATACAGGTTGTATTAGATATTAGAAATATTAGATTAGAGATTAGACATATTAGATATAATAGACCTGTAACAGATTGCAGATCTGTAACAGATTTCAGCAGAATTGTAATTATGTTTCTGAAGCAATAAAAGTGCAGTTTTCATTTCATTTATTTTGTTATGTCTGAGTGTGAGTAAGACTTAGAGAAGAAATTATACCTTCTTCTGGAAAATGAGGCTGGCCACTTTCAAATCTAGGAGAAGGACTAACAGACAGGTTTTCAGTTCTGATTTTATTGTAGTAGAATAAGTAGTGGAACTTGTCAACTTCAGCATTTTGTGGTATTTGACTTCTGTTTTAGTTTTTATCCATCTATTTTAAATTTGTGATGTAATAAGCAATAGATATAATCAGTTTCTTTATTTTTTAGTAATTTTCCAATTCCTTGCAATTTACATTTCCAGAAATTTACAAGTTTTCTATAATTTTTTGCATTCTTGTTTTTGTTGTCAAACATTGCACAGAAGATTGACGACCTTCTATTTCAGAGTATTGACAGAAGTTGATTACTTGTTTTATCTCATCATTGCAAAAGTAAATAGGTTTCTCATTTAGCAACTGTAATTAGGATTTTCCTTCTGCAAATCAATTAAGTCTCAATTTAGCAATTGTAATTAGGACTTTATTTTTGCAGACATCAATTAGTTTTTTCATTATTGCAAATAAATTAAAGTTAAATTTATGCAATTTAGGGATAGAAGTGACACAAATCCCCCACATAATCAATCCTACCAATAAAGACCTGCTGCTTCTAAATGAACTGAACTACAACCCTGCTTGAACTTTCTATCGTAGACATCCTTGGACACCACCCCGGATTGATAATTTCTTTGAGATTTAATGATGGTATAATGACTACTCATCATTTTGGCACCGTTTTTGGGGAACACGATGTTGTTAGAAGGTGAAAAGTAGTCCAATAATTATTAAATATGCTAAGTTGTGAATTTTAGAGTAAAATCTAAATGTAATGACTGGTATAAGTAATTGTTATTGGTAAATTGTATTTCAGTCCATTTAGGAAATAAGCAAGAAACCACAAGAAGAAAAATTTCACAAGAGGTTGAAATTATGTCAAAAATGTTTAATTTTTTTTTTTCCAAAAATGTTGAAATTTTCAAAGAATCCCAATCATCCACTTCCAGCACTGCAAGATCCTTTGAGAAATCATTACAAGGAGGAAAATTAAGTAGTTCAACACCATTTTCTCTTGACAAATCCATACAATCAAGAAAATTTGACAAGATTTATAATTGTTTTTGGGAACCTACAATGGAAGGCTCATAAGAGAATCAAGGTAGAGCTAACAATGTGCTCCACCCTAGTGCAACTAGTGCACCTGCCAAAAATTTTCAAAATCCCATCCAACTAGATCTTAATCAAAATGCTCCCATGAAGGTCATTTCACCTGCAGTATTACCAACTTTCAAGGGAATTACATCTAAAGATCCTGATATGTTTTTGTTTGAGTTTAAAATTGTATGTCAAGCTCATGATTACACTAATGACAATCAAAAGCTCAAACTATTTCCTTCCACTCTTAAAGAATTAGCTCTACGATGGTTTATCACCTTAGCACCTAACTCAATTAGAACTTGGGATGAGATGGAAAACATATTCTTGGAGAGATACCAAGAATATTGCCAATTTAAGAATCAAAATGATGAAATTCTTACAATGAAACAAGAGAAAAATGAAATCTTAGAAGATTATATAGACAGATTTTCTTTTGTTCATAAGAGATGTGGAATTGTTGAACCTGAAATTTGCAAAGTCATATTCTTAAGGGGACTACAAGATGAATATAGGGATGCATTGGATATCTTGGGAAGAGGAGATACAAATGCACTTAAATTTTAGGAAATTATTAAACTCTGTAAAAATTACTCTCATTCAAGGCATAGAAAACATAGAATTGGTAATGAAAAACATGATTTGAAAGAATGCATGAAAGAGCCTGATATATTAGTACATGATAGAACATTAGATGAAAAAAATGAATCTACTGAAACTTCAACCATCTATTGTTCAGAATGTAAAAAGCAACACTCTCTTCATGATTGTCCTTTGAATAAAATATTTACACCTACTACATGTAGCATTTGTCAATTAGGACACCCCACAAATCAGTGTAGTTTATTGCCAAAACTTAAAAGTGTCTTTGAAAAATAGTCTCAACCTATGAAAAAAACCAATTTTGTAGGACAAGGGAATAATTTTCATAAATTTCCATATCAGAATGCTTCTCAATTTTCTACACATTAGGGAAATAATCCTTGGTATATGCCATGGTCTGCTTCAGGTCCACTTCAACAATGTTGGAGTCAACCACCATGGGCATACTCCCAAGCATGGTCTCAACATGGATGGATGCAACAACAATGGAATCAACAACATCCACCATGGTTGCAACCAAAATTACAGGGATATCAATGGTTACAACATCAAAATCAGTACAAAGGGCAGCAATATTGTCAAAAATAAAAATCAAATTTTTTGCCTAATTATATCCATAATTTCAATCGTGGACAACAACAACAAAAATTGAAACAACCTCTGTTTTCAACTCAACCTGTGGTCAGTCCAAATCATGTTAAACAGGTAACCCCTATCTCTGTGGTTGAATCAAAAAATACAGCCCTAATAAATGTTAGTGACTGTGTTAAAACTTAGTTGTGTTCAAGTGAATCACTGCTTGAACCTATTCCACTTATCAGTGTAGAAAGTGAAGTTAAAAAGAATGAACATGAAAACAAATCTACACTAAAACAACATCAAGAAGAAAAATATACCTTATCAAATAAAGTATCATATTTTGAACAGTCTGAGATATCAAAAATAACATCTTCACAATCAGATTTGATAAAGGAATTAGAACATTTAACTGTTACAATCCCTTTACCTCAAGTTGTACCAATCATTAATAGGATTGTTCAAGAAATGTGTTTTAGAAAACCAAGAAAAAGAAGAAAGTATATCCTAAAACCATAAAAAAAGGTGGAAAATTAGTTAACTTGCTTTCAGGTAAACTTATTACACCTAAGTATGATTGTACAGAAAACCCACAGTTTCTTAGAACACATAAGGAAAATGAAAAGAATACTTTAGTTTTGGCCTCCATTGGTGTAAATAAAAATGTTTCTCCAAGAACCAATTCAAATAAGCCTGGTACAAAACAAACTGAAACATAGCCAAAACAACCTTTGAACAACAATAGTTGGTTGACTAAAAACTAGGGAGCAAATTTGTTTGATATATTGGTGCAACATCCTAATGCTTTACTAACATTTTATGCATCTTTAGCAGTTGGCATTGAGTTGTTGCAGGTACAAAAAACCAAATTTTGTAGTTGAATGCATTTGATGAACTTCTGTTGGAAGCACTTCACCAAATAAAGTTCACTCAACAAAAATGGAAAATGTGGCATGATGATCACATTAAGAGCAGCAAAGATGAACTAGGGGAGTCTAAGAATGAAGTTGTTCAACTTTCTTTAGTTGATGATGTAAGGAGGATATTAGTGGTGAATGGACATCTTTTACAGTTGTACCATAAACCACTAACAAAAGTGGAATTTGCTCGGTATCTCACACAGTTACATTTGACAGAAGAGGCTTCTTCTTCTGATGAAGATTCCAAATAATCATATCTTTGAATCTTAAAAATAAAAAGAAAAAAAAAATTAGAAAAAAATAGAAAACAAAAAGATGAATAAATTTTGGCTATGAATTCCTTCATGGGCATGATTTCAAGGAAGTCATGAATTCCTTCATGGGCACAATCATAATAAAAAAGACACAGAAAAAAAAAAGAGAGAGAAAAGGAGAGGTTAAAGAGAAAAAAAAGAGAGAGAAAAATGAATAGCTCAGCAGTGAAAACCTTTTTCTAAGGCGCTACTGAGTTGGTATGCATGAAAAATAGTTTTCTGGCATGCATAACCTTGAAAGTTCTGAGTCATCATTGTACAAATTCACCAACTGCACTTGTTTTTGAAGTGTTGCAGAAAGCCTCAACAGAATATCAATAGAAGTAGTCATCTTTCAAAACTTGCATTAACTTGTTTTAACCAGGTATATATGTTTCTTGCACTTTTCTCATTGTAAATATTTGATATATAGTATATGACAATTAACTATTAGTATAAAAGTGTTCATAAGAGTTGGCATAAACAAAACATGCTTGGAGAAAGAGAAAAATATTGGTTTATGCTGTCTTCAGAATGACTGCTGTATCTTCAAATAATCGTGGTATCTTCAGAATGAAGCTTTGTCTTCAGAATGAAGGTGTGTCTTCAGAATGAAGGTTTGACTTCGAAATGAAGGTTTGTCTTCAGAATGAAGGTTTGTCTTCAGAATGAAGGTTTGTTTTCAGAATGAAGGTGTGTCTTTAGAATGAAGGTTTATCTTCGAAATGAGGTTATCTTCAAATTAAATGCCTAGCTTAGTCTTTAGAATGAAACATAATCTTCAAAATGAATATTTAACAGTCTGTTTCCATGTGGCATCCAAGGAGGGAGAAAAAGACATAGTCAATAGAATTGTTTTACTCCATGTGATCATTGACACATGTCATCTGGCTTGCAGTTAGATTCATCTCATATTTTGCACCCATCAAGGAAGTATGAGAATCACAGGGAAAATACCCAAAAAACATGCCACCACCATTCATTGCTAATAACCACTCATGTGGGAAAATTTGCATGCAAAATGGATGAGTTAAAAATAGTAAAGAAAATTTGATGGCAAGGATGTCCAATGATTGATGGCTAGGTGTTCAGAGCACAAAATAAGGAAGTGTGCCATATTTTCTTTTTGAAGACATATTTGCTAATGATTACAAGGAAAAATACAAAAAAATTAAAAGTTCTTTCTAAAGAAGAACAAGAGCAAATCCTATAATTCTGTAGCAACCAAAAATTAGTGACCTAACAGATGTTGTAGTTGTTGTTGCAGAAGAAGAAACAGCTACTAAAAAGGCTATTGTAGAAGAAGAAATAGCTACTACAGAGGCTGTTGCAGAAGAAGAAATAGGAACTGCTGTAGAGGCTATTGTAGAAAAAGAAACACACCCAACAGCAGCAACAGAACCATCAAACTCATAGACTAAGAAGAGAAGAGCTGAAACTGATAGCAAAAAAATAAATAGAAGAGGGTTCATTTTTCTAAAGATGTTATTTATTTGTCAGAATATAAGAGTGAATTTCATAGTGAAGAGCTTGAAGTTATCCCTACAGCCCCTATTACCACAATAAAACAGGGCAAGAAGAGAAAATTTACATTAAGGACGAAGAGGTCTGCAAGACTCCAACGAAAAGAGATAAAAGAACAAATGATTGAAGAGAAGACCAGAAATGATAGCCCTGATGTCATATAAGTGCAACAAGCCACTGAGAATTTGGATGTAATAATAAGATAATTTCATGGAACCTCCTGTACAGGAGTAGGGGTCTGAAGTAGAGGATGAGATCGTTGTTGAGCAGCAAATTGCAGTTGATTTATCAGTATTAGGTTCTAAGTCAAATGAAGAAGAGGATGTGGACATCACAAAACAACTAAGAGCAGCCAAGAGTGTTATAAAAATACAAATGAGATGGATTGAGGAAAGAAAACATGTTATTGAAAAACATGAAAAGAAAAATTGAGAATTATAGCAAAAAGTGGAGAAACTAAAAAGAAGGCTGTCACAAGTTGATTTTTGAAGAGGATTCCCAACCAGATGATCAGTTTGAATAATGAATCAAAAATCTTCATGAGAAATTACACAGACATTAAATTGTTCTATGAACAATGGAACATGAGTATGGAAATTTGTGACTCCATAGCCCACTGCAATGCATGAGGGCATGCATTAATATAAGTTGGAGGGGATGATGAGGCCTGGATAAGCCTCATTTATAGCATGTTTTAAATAGTTAAAACTACCTAAAACTGCCTAAAACTCTTGTGAATTATCTTATATGCTAGTTAAGTTGATTTAATATGCTCTGTATTAACTATTTGCATGATTGTAGTGTTAAGGACATTATATTCTGATTTTTAACAGTTTTTTGTATAGTTTTATGTTATATTTTCAAGCTTAGGTTGACAGCAAGCATTTCAAGTAGTCTTATTTTGATGATCATTAAGCATTAGTTTCTCTAAATTCAGCAAATAGTACAAAGACTTATTACTGTGCAGCAGAAAACTGGTTTTTCCATATAAATTCTAGCAAGCTACCAATGAATGGCAAGGTATGGAATTCACATCCAAGGAAGAATGAAGACTATTGAAATATGATCCTAAGGTCTAATACACTTGATAAATGTAGCCAAAACCATTTGGAGTCAACGTAGTTGGTCATTCTAAAGATCTTCGAAATGAACACAGTGTCTTCGAAATGAACAGATATCTTCGAAATGAGAAAACACAGTGTCTTCGGAATGAGCAGATCTTAGAAATGAGAATTGCAGTATCTCAAAAATGAGAATTGCAATATCTTCGAAATGAGTGGATCTTCAGAATGAGAATTGCAGTATCTTTGGAATGAGCGGATCTTCTGAATGAGAATTGCAGTATCTTCGAAATGAGCCACTTATCTTCGAAATGAGCCACTTATCTTCGAAATGAGCCACTTATCTTCGAAATGAAAACATAATGTACTTTTGGACTTGTTGACTAACTTTTGGCAGTGGAAAAAGGGATAATAAGGTTAAGAAAGTTAAGAGAAAACATCTCCCATCTAATTTTGCCATCCTTGCTGTCCAAAGCCACCATTTAGGGTAAATATCAAATTTGATCTTCTTCTAGGATAAAGCCAGGAAATTCTGCAGGATATCAGGACAACATATTTTATGTTTGTAATTAGATTTTAGGCATCTATAAAAGATACCTCCCATATAGGTTGAGCTATTAGGAAGAATATTAGATATTAGAAATATTATATTAGAGATTAGACATATTATAGATAATAGACCTGTAACAGATTGTAGATCTATAACAGATTTCAGCAGAATTGTAATTATGTTTTTGAAGCAATAAAAGTGCAGTTTTCATTTCATTTATTTTGTTATGTCTGAGTGTGAGTAAGACTTAGAGAAGAAATTATACCTTCTTTTGGAAAAGGAGGCCGACCACTTTCAAATCTAGGAGAAGGACTAACAGATAGGTTTTCAGTCTTGATTTTGCTATAGCAGAATAAGTAGTGGAACTTGTCAACTTCAACATTTTGTGGTATTTGATTTTTGTTTTAGTTTTTATCCATCTATTTTACATTTGTGATGTAATCAGCAATAGATATAATCAGTTTCTTTATTTTTCAGTAATTTTCCAATTCCTTGCAATTTACATTTTTAGCAATTTACAAGTTTTCTATAATTTCTTGCATTCTTGTTTTTGTTGTCAAACACTGCACAGAAGATTGACGACCTTCTATTTCAGAGTATTGATAGAAGTTGATTACTTGTTTTATCTCATCATTGCAAAAGTAAATAGGTTTCTCATTTAGCAACTATAATTAGGATTTTCCTTCCGCAAATCAATTAAGTCTCAATTTAGCAATTGTAATTAGGACTTTACTTTTGCAGACAAAAATTAGTTTTTTCATTATTGCAAATAAATTAAATTTAAATTTATGCAATTTAGGGATAGAAGTGACACAAATCCCCCACATAATCAATCCTACCAATAAAGACCTGCTGCTTCTAAATGAACTAAACTACAACCCTGCTTGAACTTTCTATCGTAGATAGCCTTGGACACCACCCCAGATTGATAAGATCTTTGAGATTTAATGATGGTATAACGACTACTCATCAAATGGAAAAACAAAAATAGAAAATGTGTTGTATGTTAAATGGTTAAAACACAATTTGTTAAGTATTAGTCAACTTTGTTATCAAGTGTAAATGGTTACTTTTCATCCTGATAGGTGTGAGATAAGAAAATCAGAAAGTAGAAAAATATTGCCAATGTATGAAGAATCCAAAAAAAATTATACATGCTCAATGAGATCAAAGGTGAAAATTGATTTCTATCACAAGAATATGAGAGTTGGTTCTGGCATAGAATATTGGATCACTTGAATTTTGACAACATAGTCAACATAAGCAACAAATAGACAGTCAAAGATTTACCCAAAATAAGAAGACCTCAAAGCACAATTTGTGCACCCTGTCAACATGGAAAACAAACTAGGACAACATTTAAATCAAAAGGATATATGTCATCTAAGCCATTGAGTCTAATACATACTAATCTATGTGGCCCTACTACAATACACAGTATTCTGGGTGATAGCTACTTTATACTGTTTATAGATGATTGCTCCAGAATGGTTTAGGTAGCTTTCTTAAAAGAGAAGTGAGGCTTTTGAAAAATTCAAAGCATTTAAGGAACAAGTTGAAAGTGAAATAGTCTAAAGGATTAAGTGTTTGAGATCTAATAGAGGAGGAGAATTTAATTCAAATGAATTTGTAAACTTTTGTGAAAAACATGGAATCAAAATAGAATATTCAGCAACTAGAACTCAAAAAAATGGAGTAGTTGAGATGAAAAATATGACTGTTGAGAATATGGCTAGAGCTATGCTAAATGAGTCTAAGATCTCAGATGGTTTTTGGATAGAAGAAGTCAACACAATAGTATACATAATCACTAGGGATCAAATAAGGGTAAATAATCACAAGACTCCATATGAGCTTTGGAAAGGAATAACTGCAACTGTAAAAAAAAATAGGATTTTTGGAAGCAAGTGTTACATAAAATAAGAAGATAAAAAATTAGGCAAGTTTGATCCAATATGTATTGACAGAATATTTCTTGGTTTTTCCTCAAGGATAAAATCTTATAGATGCTTCAAAAAGAGAATATGTACTATGGTGGAAAGTGTAAATGTAACAATTGATGAGAAGATAGATTTAAGAGGACCAGTTCAACAAATTGTATATCAATAAGATGGACGTTGTCAAGAAGAGTTTTATGAGGAATCAGATAAAGAAGAAGAAAAAATATAAAGACTTATTACCAAAACTCCATCCAGGTATGTACAGAAGCATCATACAAAATAGAAAATCATTGGGAATCTAGATGAAAGACAAATAAGAAGAAGGATAATAACACCATCTCAACAAGAAAATTTTTCTTTGTTATCTAAGATTGAGCCAAAAGAATTCACTCAGGCAAGTGAGGATAAATTTTGGATTAAGGCAATGGATGAGGAATTAGATTAGATATATAAAAGAAAAACTTGGGAATGTGTTCTATGACCAAAGGACAAGAATATGATGGGCACAAAATGGGTATTAAAAAATAAGTTAAATGAATATGGACATGTGGTGAGGAATAAAGTAAGGTTAGTATGCAAAGGTTATGCACAGATAGAGGGAATTGAATTTGATGAGACATTTGATCCAGTTGCATGGCTTGAAGCCATAAGAATGTTTTTAGCCTTTAAAAGTTTCAAAAAATTCAAGGTATATCATATGGATGTCAAGTCAACATTTCTAAATGGAGTTCTAGAAAAAGAAGTCTATATTTAATAGCTAGAGGGATTCATATTAGAATATAAACCATATCATGTATGCAGATTGAAAAAGGCACTATATGGTCTGAAGCAGGCTCTGAGAGCATGGTACTCTAGATTGGATAATTATCTTGAAGCAGAGTTGCATTAAAAAAATACATACAATCCACTGAAAACTAGAAATTCTAAAAGGATCCAAATATTTCCATCACTTTCATGCTAAAAATGAGGATCCCAAAAGAAAATCCCTTTTACAATTTTGAAAATTCCCACTTATGCCCTATTTTCCCATTTTTTCCCACCTAAAACTTGAAATTTCAAATTTCAAATTTGGGGTAAATTGCGTAGGTCATAAATTTGTGCTTGTTGACCCGATTTACTATTATATAATATTTTCAAAAATTGCATGAAACGAGATAAGCGGTGTAAGTCTAGTTTAAAATCCTCAAATTTGACCTCTAAGACCTTTAAAAATCTCCTGCAATAAAAACTAGTAAAACTAGTTTTTACAAAATTAAACAATTACAATATTTTTTTGGGTGATGCAAGATCACTTTTACACCATTGGATGCTCCTGCATCAGACACCCAGGGTCAATTGAGAAGTGACCTTCACTTATTTTTTGTTGGAAGAAAACCAAGGCATTCAACCTCAACCTTCGACAACCAAGATGAATCTTCAATAGGCTTGCCCTTCCACTTAACTAGATATTCTACGTACTGTTTGTTTCTTGTGCTTTTGCCTACATGGGTATCTAGGAACTCTTCTATCTCTTCTATATTTGGAGTAGATGTTGGAATACTCCACAATTATGCGAGTGGTCTGCATTATTGTCACCTTCATGATATTTTGCCAAATCTTAAATGTTGAACACAGGTGATATATTCAGCCTACTTGGGAATTCTACCTCATAGGAATTCCCAAATCCCATTTCTCTATGACCCTACATGGTCCAAAAATTTTCATTTTTAACTTATTGTAGGTTTTAGCAGGAAATATTTCCTTTATCAAGTGAACCATAACTTGATCTCCCACTTGAAACTCCTTAAGTCGTCGCTTCTGGTCTATTCTTGTCTTGTACTGAGTGTTCATCTTATTGATATGATACTTCACTTCATCATGCAGGCTATTCAGGTTCTCTGTAAAGTCCTCAACCTCAACACTACTCTTTCCCCTCTGTCCATATTTCTCAACTCAAAAGCATTCCTTGGGCTGCTCCCATACACAATATGGAATAGGGATTTATTAGTACTCCTATTGACAAAATTATTGTATGCAAATTCTGCATGTGGCAAAACCAAATCCCATCCCTTGGGTTTATCTCCTACCAAGCACCTCAGTAAATTACCCAAACTTCTGTTCACCACCTTTGTTTGTCCATCAGTCTGTGGGTGGTATGTAGAACTGAATTTTAGGTTTGTCTTCAATTTCTTCCATAGGGTCCTCCAAAAATATCCAATAAAATTGGTATCCCTATCGAAAATTATACTCTTTGGTAGACCATGTAGGCATACCACATATTTGAAAAACAAACCTGCAACATGAACTACATCATTAGTTTTCTGGCAGGGAATAAAATGTGCCATCTTTGAAAACCTATCAACCACCATAAATATGGAGTTATTCCTCCTCTGTGTCCTTAGTAAGCCAAGAAAAAAATCCATGTTGATGTCCTTCCATGGCCTATCTGGTACAGGTAATAGTTGATATAATGCAATGTTCTGTCTCACACCCTTGCCCATATGGCATACTCTACAACTTTGTACAAAATTCTTCACATATTGCTGCAACTGTGGCCAATAGTAGTTCTCACTAACGAGGGCAATGGTATTATCTTGACAAAAGTGTCTAGCCAACCCTCCATCATGCTTCTCCTTGACTATATTCTCCCTCATTGAACTCCTTGGAATACATAATTGATTTCCTGTGAACAACACCCATCTTGGATTAGAAAATCCAACCACTTAGTCCTGTCTAAAGTAACAGGTTCTAAGCAAGCCCTCCAAGCCTCTGCAAAATTAGGATCTTCAGGGTACAAACCCTTAATTTTGTCAAACTCTACAAATTCCACCTTCATTTATGTCAATAAACACTGCCTTCTACTTAATACATCTGCAACTCTATTTGACTTCCACTCCTATGCTTCAAAACAGTTATAACTCTGTAGAAACTCAACCCACTTTAAATGCCTCTGATTTAGTTTCCCTTGGCTATTAATATATTGTAAGACCTGATGGTCAGTATATAGAACAAACTATTTTGGCAATAAATAATGCCTCCACTTATTTAGATCCTGAACTATAGCATAAAACTCCTAATCATATACAAAATACATCTTCCTAGCATCATTGATTTTCTCACTAAAATAAGCAACATGTTTACTTTCTTGACTCAACACAGCTCCTATGGCACTACCACTAGCATCATAGTCTACCTGAAATACCTTATTGAAATCTAGAAGTGCTAAAATAGGTTGTTCTATGACCTTAATTTTCAACATATCAAAGATCTTATCTGCTCCTAAGGTCCACTTAAATTCTTTCTTATCCCCTCTCATTGTTTCTGTTAGGGGTGCACAAATACTACTGAAATTTCTAATAATTTTTTTGTAAAAACTTGCTAGACCATGAAATGATCTTACCTCAGTTATGCTCCTTGGAGTAGGCCATTCAATGATAGCCCTCACCTTTTTTGGGTCCATTTTTAGACCTTCAACTGAGATGAAAAATCCTAGATACACTAACTCCTTCTTCACAAAATTATGCTTCTTCAAATATCAGGAATTTCTCCTCCCTCAACTTCTCAAAAACTCTTCTGATATGCATCAGGTGCTCTTCCAGGGTCATGTTAAATATTAAAATGTCATCCAAATAGGCAATGACAAATTTTCCTAAAAACTCCTCCAATATCTCATTCATCAGCCACATGAATGTGCTTGGTGCATTGGTTAGCCCAAATGGCATGACCAACCACTCATAAAAACCCTCTTTGGTCTTGAAGGCTATATTACACTCATCCGCTTCTCTAACATGAATTTGATGGTACCCACTCTTCAAGTCAATATTTGTGAATTACTTAGCTCCACTCAAACAGTCTATAATGTCATCCATCCTTGGCAATGGGAACCTATATTTTATTGTGATCTTGTTAATAACTCAGGAGTCTGTATACATTCTCCACTGTCCATATTTCTATGGTGCTAGTGTTGTAAGTACTACACATGAACTCAGGCTCTCCTGAATTAGTCCCTTTTTCAACAACTCTTGGACTTGTCAGTTTATCTCCTCACTTTCTACAAGAGTCATTCTATGGGCTGACTTATTGGGTAAACTAGATCCTAGTACCAAATCTATTTGGTGACTGATATTCCTCACTGGTGGCAAAAACTTTGGTACATTATCTGATATAATATCTAGAAATTCTTCTAACATACCTAAGACTTCTACTAGGGTATCTTTGCATTCTTCTTCCCTAACTATAGGAATTAATGCATAGCACATATGCTCATGTTTCAAATCATCCAAAAACCTTCTACCTTCAACTAAACAAATTATGGCACTACTACATACCTTTTCATCCACCTCCTTTAGGGGCTTTAGCTCATGGTACACTCCATTATTTATCAAGGAGTAAGTATTGGCATACCCATCATACATTGCACACCAAAAAAGCTGCCACAGCCTTCCCAATAGAAAATGGTAAGCATCCATAGGCAGGATGTCACACAAGACCTCATCACAGTAATTCCTAGTATTAAATTTTACCAAGCACTAATCACTGACCAAAGCCCTATGGTACTTCTACAGCCACATAGTATGATATGGATGTGGGTGTCTCTTCCTATCTAACTGTAGTTTGGTAACCATTCCTTCTAAAACTAGGTTATCCATGCTACCATTATCTATGATAAAATTATAGACCTTACCTACACATTTACACCTTGCACGAAATAAGCTCCTCCTCTAATTTGGATCTTTCTCCTTATTCAGAAAGGCTCTCCTTTTTATCAATACTTCTCCTCTTTTTGCTTCTTCAGAGTGCTCATATTCAACACCTTCATCAAGAACAACAACTTGGGTATTACCTTTAGGCCTCCTATTTGTTCCTCCTTGGTGTTGTGGACACTTGTTATGCTCGATTTCCTTCTTCTCCATAGTAGAAACAAGTTCCACAAAATCCTCGTCTTCCAAACCCTCGTCCAAACCTTCCTCTTCCTCTATGGTAACCCTTATTTTGGTAGTTATTATTCTACTCACTGGGGCGGTAAGAATTTTCTCCCTTTTGATCTTGATTGTTGCTTGTATCCCTAGTTTTATTTTAGGCCTCATTCCATCATCCATTTGTTCTCCCATTAGTTATTCCACCATGACTTCTTACTCTCTATTTTCTTTCAAACCTCTTATTCATATTCTCTTCTACCTTCAATGCAAACTGGTAAGCATCTTCAATGGTGGTCATCTTGACCAGACTTAACTCCTCTTGAATACTTGCTCTTAACCTATTAATATAATAGGCTACCTTCTCCTTGTTGGCCTTAGAATGGCCTATTCTAAGCAGGATCTTATAGAACTCCTTTGTATATTATTTTATAGATTTACTCGATTGTATCAAACTCTACATTTTCTTGAGTAGATCCAACTCGTAATCAGTTGGAATAAATTGTCTCTTCAACTTCTCCACTACCTGCTCCAACCTTGTTATCCTTTTTTTCCCTCTTTTATTTATGTCTAGCTACATTCCATTCCACCATATTCTAGCATGACCCTTAAGCTTGGTCTTAGCAAACTTGACCCTCTCAAGATCTTCTACTTCATCATACTTGAAGTATTCCTCCATGTCATTGATCCAGTCGATCAACTCTTCTAGGTTGATATTTCCAGAATATATGGAGACATCAAAATTTGGTCCCTTTACAATCTATGATATGTCCTTATACAATCTATCTTGTATATGATCTACCACCTCTTCTAATTTTTCTTTGAATTGGGCCTCTTCTTTAGCTTCATCTTCACTTCTTTCTTCTCTCCTTGGCTCAAACCCTCTACGCAGCTCCTCTTGCAAATATTGAACTTACCTCTGCAAAGATCTAAAATCTTCTTTTGGCACCATATTTCTCCCACCACCATTATTTATTCATTGATCCATTCTTCTCACTTCTCCACAAATCCTAACCATAGATCCTTATGTAAACTACCTCACGTTCGATGCTCTATTTACACACTCAGGAAATCTCGCTCTGATACCACTTGAAGCAGATTTGCATTGAAAAACACATACAATCCACTGAAACTAGAAATGCTAAAAGGAGTTAAAGCTTTCCATCACATTTATGCTAAAAATTAGGATCCCAAAGGAAGATCCCTTTTACAATTTCAAAAATTCCCACTTATGCCCTATTTTCCCCTTTTTCCCACCTAAAACTTGAAATTTCAAATTTGAAATTTGGGGCAACTTGCGGAGGTCATAACTTCATGCTCGTTGACCTGATTGACTATTACATAATATTTTTTAAAATGGCATGAAATGAGCTAAGCGATGTGAGCCTTGGATCTTCGTGACAAGGTTCACGTCTAGCCGAAAATCCTCAAATTCGACCTCTAAGACCTTTAAAAATCTCCTACAAGAAAAACTAGTTTTACTAGTTTTACTAGTTTTTACAAAATTAAACAATTACAATATTTTTTTGGGTGATGCAAGATCACTTTTACACCATTGAATGCTCCTGCATCATATCTTCAAGAATAGGGATTCATAAAATCAATAACAAACAATAATTTATACATAAAAAATGAATGAAATGATCTATTAATTATGGTTGTCTATGTTGATGACATCATTTTTGGGGGAAATAATAATAATATGTGTAAAGAATTTGCTATGAACATGCAAAATGAATTTGAGATGTCTATGCTTTGTGAATTGTCATTCTTTCTTGGAATTCATATTTCACAATCATAGAACGGTGTATTTCTCTCACAAGCCAAGTATATAAAAGAAATGTTAAAGAAATTTAGGTTAGAAGATTGTAAACCAGTAAGTACTCCCATGGTCATAGGATGCAAGTTATGTAAGGATGATGAATTTCTAGAAGAAGATCATAGATTATACAAATCCATTATTGGTAGATTATTGTATGTTACAGCTACAAGACCAAACATAGTACAGTCAGTGGGATTAGTGGCAAGGTTTCAGGTAGCACCTAAGGAAACACGTGTGGTAGAGGTAAAAATAATTTTAAGGTATCTAAAAAGGACTATGGATTTCAGGATTTGGTATCCCAAAAGTAACAATTTCACACTAACATCATATACATATGCAGATTGGGTTGGTAGCATTGATGAAAAAAATACAAGTGGAGGAGCATTCTTTCTTGGAGACTGTTTAGTTTCTTGGCTAAGTAAGAAGTAGGTTTCAATATCCTTATCTATAGTAGATGCAAAATACATTGCAGGAGTAGCCAATTGTACATAGGTTTTATGGATGAAGAGAACTCTAGACGACATCAAAATAAAACATTATCATCCCATTCCTATACAATGTGATAATACAAGTTCTATAAGTATCTCAAAAAATATAGTGATGAACTCTAGGACAAAGAACAATCTTATTAAGTATCATTTTATGAGAGAATAGGTGATAGATAAATAGGTTAGGTTGGAATATATTTATATAAAGGAATAGATAGCAGATATTTTCACCAAATCACTTTTAAAGGAAACCTTTTAGTATCTTCGAGGAAGATTGGGTGTGAGACACCCACCCCAGAATTAATCACCTCAATAGGAGGTGGGTGAGGGGCTAAACTAAGAGGCTCATTCTTAGCCCCGAACCCCAAAGGTGACCCTTTGCCATTGATGTCAAAGGGGGAGAGATTTGAGTAAGGAGGAGATATTTGATATTTGAGAAAAGAGGAGAGATCATTGTTCCAGGGAGAGCAATGTCCTAGGGGGAGAAGAGCAAAGGAAAGGTCAAGTTTTTAGTAAAAATAATTTGGGTTGCCATCAATGACAAAGGGGGATATTGTTGGAAATTTTGATTTTAGTTGTCATTCATGTCAAGGAATAAATTCATAATTGATGTCAAGAAGAACAATGCAAATGTTAATGGCAAAAGAGCTTCATAATATTTTTAATATTATGTGGAAGCAAATGAAGGTAGGTTTTTATTAAAACCATGGATGAAAAAATTAAAAGGTTTTTCATAAAAACCCAAGGAAGCTTTTTAAAAGCTAAATGAAGTTTTAATATTTACTTTATAAAATATTTGAATTCAATTTGAATTTAAAATTTATAAATAAATATTACCTATGCAAGGAGGCTTTAATTTTTATTAAAGTAAAAGGTTTATAAAGATAATTTATAAAATTTTAATTCTTTTAGAATTTAAATATTTAAAAAAAATAAAGCCTAAATTAAAAGCGTCGACGTCACATCTCATTGCATCTACCGACATGAAAAACTAATAAGGAAAAAGGGTATTTAAAACCCACTAAATGCAAACCTTAGAATTATGAAATAAATTGAATGTGATTTGCACAATCCTCGAGGTCAGCAAAAGTCAAGGCAATGAAGTAAATAACGAAGTGCATCGTTTGGTAAAGCATGTGGCAAGCGGAGGTGAGAGCCAAAGGCTCTAAGGTCTTCATGAGAAGACAATGCGCATAAGGCACCTTCCTAGAGCACATGGAGCACTTGTATCACATGGCTATATAACCACAACCAAGGTGCTAGCCAAGGAGAGGATGTAGGGTCAAATCCTCAAAATTTTTGGAAGGAGACTTTGCCAAGGTTTTTATGAATTTAATTTTTAATTTTTATATGTGCTAAGGTTTAGGAGGTATAAGGGTTGTAAAATCAAATTTGATTATCTTTCTTACTTTGCTAAGTTTAGGGAGATATAAGGGAAAGGTAGTTGGATTATTTACCTAGGTGGTAAATAAGAGTTTTACTAGGGTAAATGTTATTTTTACCTTAGGAGATTGAAATTGATTTGTGATATCAAGTTTTGTGATATTGAGAAATTGAAGGTGTATTTTGAAAGGGTTATTTTGTGAAAATATTATTTTTGAATATTGCTATTGAGATGGAGATATAAGTTGTATCATGAAATTGATCTATACTTGTATTTGTGAAGTATAAAACTTGTTATCTAACCCTTGGTACTTGGCAAATAATAAGGCATTGTTTAAAGGTATTTTTGAAAAGACTTTCTCCAATCAAGAAAAAGGTATGGGCAAATTCTTCCATGTGTAAAAATGATGAATATGAGTGTATTTATGAAAATAATTTTGGATTTAAAAGGATTTTATTAGGTCTTCCTTAATGAGTGTGTTTGATTTAATGCTTCATGGTTTTATAGAATAAAGAGTTATTGTTAAAATTTTATTTTATAAGCATTGTTGTTCAAGCCATTGGTTGTGTGAAGAACTTGAACTACGGTTTGAAAAGAACATGAGTATCATTATCATGTAAGAGTGGTTGATAAGCATTGTTGGAAATATTTTAAATAAAGGATCATATGCTTGGACTAGGGTTTGTAAGGAAGTATTGTTTCATTGAGTGATTGGTTGAGTAGAGTTGGTTGAGCCTAGTCAAGTGGGTGTGTAAAGTGATTACTCAAGTTACATAAAACAAACTATTATATATTCTTAATTGAATAGAGAAAGTTATTGAGCTAGAGCATATTGAGTCTCTAAAATTTCTCTTTATGTTTCTATGAGATTGGAAAATTTATAGTGTGGACTTCTTGTGCAGATTGAACAAGTTCTAGAGAGGACTTGAGGAAAAATTAGTGTGAGATTTTGTGGAAGCTTACAAAGCAGATTTGAGACAAGTATTTGAGAAGACTTGAGAGCAAATTTGATTGATTTGTTCAAAACTTGAGTTAAGGTTTGGAGCAGATCCAACAGAATTAATTTGAGATTGAGTCAATATTTTATTAAAGGCTTGAAGACAAAGATTGAGTAGATTTGTGGTAGACCGAAGGGCTGTATTTAGTTTAGATCAGAGGACAGAGATTGAGGAAAAAATTTGGTGTAGATTTGAGGACAAGTTTGTGCCAGACCAAAGACAAATATTAAAGATAGATTTGTGCTAGACTGAAGTAATGTGTTTAGTACAAATTTGAGATAGAGTTGAGTGCAAGCTTTGGAGGTGACCGAGTATAGAAAATGATAGTCTCTTGTGGGTAGATTTACATTAGCAAAGGTAGTGAGGATAGGTCTTCTAAGTGAGGATAAGATTCTTTAGTGGATACATATCCATTAGCCAGTGTAGTAGAGGTAGCAGTTCTTCTAGAAGATCACCAACGAGAGCACAAACTAGGTTATTGGTGTCTCCTATGGATAGATATCCATAAAATTGATTTAGGGGATTGGTATCTCCTTTGGACAGAGGTCCATAAACATTGTAGGGAAAATATTCCCAACAGAATTTATTTTAGAAAAATTTATAAGAAATACTTTCTCTGTGGAGTAGCCCACATGGGGTGAACCACGTAAAATCATGTCTCTCATGCGTTTGATGCTTTGTGTAATTTTTAATGCTTTAATATTATTGATGCTATTATTTGTATTAAAAATAAAAAAATTATCTTATACTTTTCACCCACTCTCTGTATAAGCACATGTTTTTCATTTCTATCATTCTTAAAACTTTAGGATCCTATAAAAATATTCTTAGGGATATAAAATTATGACTACTCATTATTTATGGAATTTTTAAGGGTAGTAACCAAGATTATACATTTTTAATGACTTATCAAGGAACCAAAATCAACTAGTGGGAGATTTGTAGTCTTACATTTATCCTTGGTTGTGAAGTCTAAAAATTGGGCTAAACCTACTACAAAATTTTAAAAATTGGTTGAATCTCCTCGAGTCTTTGTGGTAGCACTTTTATCAAAAGTTACAAAATGAAATTGCCTAGAAATGCTAATCAATCATAATCTTGATGTCTCCTATGAGGTCTTCGTATTAGTTCTATGAGAGTCCTTTCTTCTACATTTATATCCCCTTAAGTTTCTCTAGTAGTAAATTTTATCTTTTTAACTTGGTCGAGTGAGTTGACAATTTTATTCTAGTTTTTCCTCATTAAATTTTTCTATAGTTATTCATAAATTAGGAGCTTAATTTTGCCATAAAAAATATCATGCAACTTGGTATCCATAAAATGTTCTAGTTTATTATCCATTTTTTGTATTGGTGCCTTCAATGTTTAATGATTGTTCTTCACTCTTGTAGTTTTTTTGGACATCAAGAATTATTCTTAGTTATCTGACTACTTTATTTTGATCTAATATCCTATGTTATTGATCGTACACTATTGATATTTGATCTATTTTATACAACATCGCTTGCCATGTTACTTTAATAACTAACTTGTCTAATTGTTGGATTATCTTGGTGGTTTGTTCTAGGATACACCTTGCCCCAATGATGAAGTTAAAAAATATTTGGTATTTATGATCTTGAATTCCAGGTCATTCCATAAAGACATAATTTGTTCAACTACACAACTTTTATTCCCTTCTACTTTTGTCCCTTTCCTCTATTTTTCATTTTATTCCTTTAATCATTTGTTTTCTTCAACCTATCCTCCTAACATTACTTAAACATGTTGTAGTTACAGTTTTAGATTTTGATTTTTTTGTTCTAATTATTTTCTAATTTGGTCTCATCCTTGTACAAGTTAAACTAAGAGGTCTTCCAACTACTCCTTATTTTATCACATTCTATAGGTTTATGATTTGTCTCTTCTTTATGTTACCTCCATTGGTTATTTTCTTTTACATCATTCTTTAGTGCCTCCACCTCTTCCTAAAGCTATTGTCTCTTCATTGTGAGTTGAGTTATTTCTTGGATGCTATTAATCGTTTACATATAAGTTCTAGTATATATTACCACTAGTGCAAGTCTTAACATCCTTCCTTGTTGAATTTGACTTCTGAATTATAGAATTTGATATGGTTTAGTCCTAGTTAGTTCCAACCTAGATAGCTAGGTGATGTACTTTGTTTATGGTAGAGTAGGTTTAGCCAGATTCCCTCATAGTAATTTTACTATTGCTATATTATTACCGTCCTCAATAAGCTATGAGTGTACAATAATAGGTGCCTTGGTATTCAAGGCTTCAATACTATAAATTTATCTCTAGTTTATTTTCTAACACTTTCATGGAATCCATAATATTTTTATAGATTTCCTCTCAAGGGATTCTATTTTCTATAGTAAAAATATTTTATTTTATCCTACAATAATTTATGTCAACTTGATCACCTATTTTGATGTCTATATTGGTGACATCATCACTATTTTGAGAAATTGTTTGGCAAATATTCTAGGATCTAAATAAAATATGTTGATTGGGATGAATTGGGGTGGTAATGAGACTATATCATGATACTTGTATGGATATTTGTGTCAACATGGTGGACAATGGTGAGAGTAGTAGAGATGAAGTGGGACTTGTGGAAAATGATATATTTATTATGTGTTTATGATCTCCATAGTGGACATGGGTATTATGAACAAGATGATTTATAATATTGAAGAAATGATTATTTGACCTAGAATTTGAGGTGGCATACCTCTAGGACACTTGATGGGTATTATTTTTATTGACATAGAAGAATAGTAAAAATATTAGATATTTTAGAAGGAGAATAAATAAAGAGTATTTGATAAGTGGAAAAATATTGACATGGGAATAAGGTATGTAAAGGGGATATAGAGGAGGAGTGAATATTATTGTAGCCTCTAAAGTTATGAATTTCATCACCATGGATCTATCCTTAGACAAAGAAATTTTTTATTGTGGGATATTTCCCTTTGGTATTTCTTCTTATTCCAATTTAGGTGTACCTTCAATTGAGACCATTTCTATTTTAGCCCCTACTTTTCTTAGCATTGAATTCATTAGATTCAGTTTATTCTCTATTGGGTGCTCATGAAATATTTGTTGTACTACACTACTAATAATCATCAATGTTGAAGAGAAAGTTATGACAGTAATGTCGAGTTGTTAGGGTGATTCAATTTTTATTAATTTCCTTATTGCCCATCTTTTCCTATGCTCTCTTATCCCATACACTAGAAAATGCTTTGTTGAAGGGTCCTTGGTGCATGAAAAACCTTGGTGTTACTTATTTATACCACATCTTCTATTATATTAGAATATTTATTTTTTATATCCTTGATCTTGGATTACCCTTCTTGCTTGATGGATGATATTGTATTTAAGGTTAAAATCATTTTTCTTCTTAGTGTCGACATAGAAGATATGCCATAGGGGAAAATTCTCACACCTTTACTAAATATCATGCTCATACTTGTATGAGATTTCAACATTGTAATCATAGTGTCCTTATAGGTTGACCTCTTTATCTACCTTGTGACTTCTTTTGTGGCCATAGAAGGTGTTCAAAACATGGGCTATGAGATCACTCCTAAAAATCATTTTCGTATCATAGGACTAGAAGTCCGTAAGCAATGTTATTTCTAATATATTCATCCTATCACTTATAAACATGTGAAACATTTTAATATTATGTATGATTTCTATGATTTCATTACTCATGTCATAGAAGGCTACATTATTATAAACATTGAAGTAATATTTGTGCACGTCTAATTATCACACATATTCCATGTTGAACATGCACTTGGACATAAGTGCAAGTAACTCCTAAGCCATCCTAAAGAATCCAAAAATCATTATGAATGACTTATGCTTACCCTAATAGAAATATTCATAGGGTAGCTTCCTGGTTCTAAGACAAATGTAATACTCCTCTAATATTCTAAGGATCATTTCATTTATGACCATCATAGTTGTATGGTAAATATATATTATAAATTATAATATGTATTTTCTTCTCCTTTGTTGGGTACATTGATGTAGTAAAAAATTAACAATGAATTTTTGTTTGAGCCTAGCTGATCCAACTACAAATTTGAAAGATAATGTTTGTTTAGATGTAGAATTAACTAGAAAAATATGATTTATAGTTGAACTACATGGTCTATATAAAAATATTTAAATATGTATTTGATCTATTCCACAATATACATAGGTTAATACACCATTTTAACTATCTTGGATAGTGCTCAAATACATGTAATCGAGGAAAATGTTCTTCAAGTTTTGATCTATGATCTTCTCAAGAACCACTACAGCCCTTGATAGTAGTATTTTGTGCATCATCCTTACATTACTAAATTTTAAGTGTTGGTTTTAGTTTCCAAATATCTTAGAAGTTTTTTAGTTGTGTGGCTAAGAATTCCCTCCACTTGTTGTAATATAAGTTTTTATAGTAATAAAATTGATGATTAGGATTATATGTGACCTTGTATTTGTAGTCTTTTACATTTAATATTTTTCTAATCTCATGCTCAATGATGAATATAGTTGTATAGTCCAAATATTAAGGAAATATCATATGGTATTTATCATATTTCTCTATGCATTGCTCAACCAAATTTGGGTAGTCCTAAACTTGAGGCACTAGGTTTATTATGAATTCAAAAATATAGATTTTGCTATGCTCTAGGAATCAATGTTAGGCCCTATTTTTTGTAGTATATTGGCTTCCTTCCTTATATTTATAGAATATTTGTTGAATTATCCTCAATTTATTTTCTATAAGGGTTGTCATACATATCCTCTTCATTTTTAGTATTCTTGGGATCATTCTTATTTGTAGCCCTAGATGGGTCTATCTTTTTAGAGTGTATCTATGTTAGCTAGGATTGTGTATATGGGTGCATTTGTACTCATGTAGTAGTTGGGTCTATGGTAGTTTTGGTTAGAGTATTGATAGGGATAGATTTTTCCATTGTATTTCTACATATTATTACACTAGAATATATTTTTATTTTTAAAAATAGGATCAAAATTTGCTATTTTAGGATAAAAATAATGATCCACACATTTTGTTATTTGCATATTATGACTTTATTGGTATTTTTGATAGGGTTGAGATCCTTTATACCACTTGAAGGATTTTTGCCTCTCCGGTATTTTGGAAGGGGTTTTTCATATTGATACCTTTGATTCCAAAAAGAATCTTCCATGGAATTTTGCTTCAGGAAGATGATTACCTCTCTTTTAAGGTTTGTTCAAAATATTTTGATTTTCTTTCATGTAATTAATTCATAGAGAATATGGTTAGATATTTTTTTGAGGTTAACCTTAAACAATATTCTATAGGTTTATTTACTATTAAAAATATTTTTCAATATATTTCTCATTTAGTTTCTCTAGAGCAAAATAAGATAAGGATCATAAAAAGAGATGTCTCTTTTTCTACCTACTTTGATATCAAAAATTAGAAACCAATGCTTTAATGATTTGGGTTATAAATTAATAGGTATATAAATACATAGAATACCTATTTTAGGCATAAAAAATCTCTAACTAAACTTGCAACTACCTCTATACTATATTTAATGCATGGACCTTATGATGGGTAGGTATACCACATGCCAATTCATATGGGATGCATTGTAATAAATTCTAACAAATAATACAATAAGGAGTGATCACTTTTATGAGTGTTCTTGATATATTCATTTATTAACACTATATGGGATATTTGTAAAGGTGCTTCAATTTGTTAAGAATTCCTTTATGAAAACTCTCCATTGATAGATTCTTGTTTTGAGATAAGCACCAACTAAAAAAAGTTCCTCATTGACAACTTAAACTATTATATTCCTATATAATTTACAAAGTTTTTTATAACCAATATGCATTCATAATAATTAAAATGAATTAATAATGGAAAGGTCTCTATTTACAACCAAAAAATAAGTATCCCATTATATCCAAGAACAAATTACATATTTTTAATAACATAAATTACTTATTTCATGTATGCTCAATTAAAGTACATATAAAAAAGGTTAAAAAAATATATGTGCAAGAGACTACAAAAATATGTACATTGATTTATAATAGTATAAAATTGAAGTTTTATGTTACTTTCTTGAATATTTTTATGAATGAAATAATACTGAACTCTACTAGGATTTATTACATCCTATGATGGGATAAATAATGTAAGAACAAAAAACAACTCACATAGATGTCATGCCTATAGTTAATATGTTAGGAATTTAACTAAAATAATGACAAGTGATAATTAATGTGTTAATTTGTTACAAAATATTTTAGGTAAACTAAATTTGTATTTAAAGCTTGAATATCAATAAAAAATCAACAACACATTCTAAGTTTTAACATTTGGTATCAAAGAACATGGTAATGAAATATCAAGATGATCTATTGAAGGGATGATGAGTACATATTTCCACCTTTCTCCATGGAAAAAAATTGAAGTAGTAGTTTATGTAATGATCATGATATTCATGGGAAACAAGATAAGCATGATATCAAAATCTTGGAGATAAAGTGGTTATGGTAGTAGACTGGGATGGTGAATCAAAAGTCCATTTTACTTGCAACATCCATTAGTGCAAGGTTACACATAAGGGGTTGGAATCAAAATTTAATTGTAAAAAAATGGTGAATCCTAATATAAATCAAGATAAATCAAGGTGAATCCTAAGCAAATCATATCAATCATCTTCACACCAAAATTTAGGGCATTTTAAACCCTAAAAAGTAAGGTCATATTTGGGTTAAATTTTGACTTATTGAATCACCTTATAACTTCATAACATCACCACCATTAGATCCAACTCAAAAAGAGCTTTCCAATGAGTACAAATTTCCTATGTTTAGATATATATTATGACAAACTGACCCTAAGAAAAAATTGGTTCTAAAAATTTTAGGTGAATGGGCTGAAGTCGAGGGTCCTCATATTCACCCAATGTGAATATTCACCACTTTACATAACCTTGCATTGGTGAGAATATATTTTATAGTAAAAATTACACAACCATGGATAAAATAATGGAGGTTGTAAAGATATTAGATATTTTTATTTATTAATAATATTCAAGACCACTATGAAATGTAGGTGGAATAATGTGGGGTTTAGTTATCTAGAGGGAAAAAGTATTAAATTGTCATATCTATATCCACACTTCAAAATTATTCAATACTTTTTCTAGATGAAGTAACAAGTGCATTGGATGCAAATTTTGAAAAGAGCATTCAAGAAGCCCTTGATGACGTGATGGTTGATTGCATGATGGTCATTGTTACTCATAAATTATTTATAATAAGAAATTTGTGGAATATCATCAATCCCATCATGATATGGCTTGAATTTCTATGAAATATTATGGATTGATGGAACATGCCCCACTAGTGTGGTGCCTGAGTATTCAATACTTTACAATGATCTTTCAAAATTGTGGTCTATGTGGAGGGGTTATTGGAAGATGATAATATGGTTATATGGATTAGGGTCACTTTTCATGTTGAAATTGAAGTGCACGTGTATTTTACTGATAAAGTGGAAGTGGTTTACTATCAAAAAGATATGGATACTTATGTCTTGATGAGATTTGGTTATCTCCTTTTGGGCATAGTACATGATCACATTAAACCAATTCTCAAATATACCCACCTAGGATGACAAATAATAAATTTTTGGAGGTTATTATATGATGTGTGGCCTATTATATAATATTTTTGTGTAGGGTGTACATGGTATGTGGGAGCAACCAATTATTGGAGGTTTTGCTAACTAGCATATGTAGTAACATGTGGAAGGAATGCAAGATATAATATAAATCTAGAACATCTCTAGATAATACAAATATATTAGATAATTTTACCATTGATAGGATAGATGAATATTTGAGAAGCTTCCTCATGCTTTGAAATTTTCCAAAAGGAGTCTTTAAGGGCAGTTATTCAATCATTGTTGATGAGGGTGTTGTAAAAATTCCACATCATACGATGACGGTTAAAAACTACCTTACTTTATCACTATGAGGGTAATATAAAACCATCCTCTTAAGCTTGGGTGATATATAGGATGGTGTAAAATCACCTTCTTAGGGCTAAGAGGGTGTTTTTAAATTGCCCTCTTAAAAAAAACTACACGAAAAATGTCTAGTTGCTTAAAATTTTGAATTGCACATCTTGAGTGTTGTTCTACAAGTGTAGTGAATGTATAAAATAGATAATCATACTCAATAGTTACTATCCCTTGTAATAAATATAGATATATGTATGTTTTATTACAATAATTATTTAATGGTTACTACATCAACTGCATAGTCTTTCATATGATAAAAGTATACCATAACAACAAAGGTTCCCAGGGAACTCTATACACACTCACACTCTTCTACACAAACTAGGACTACAATGAAAATTATTTTAACTTAAAAGAGCTTTGTTTTATAAATTTCACTAGCAATTGAATGAATTTTTAGCAAAATGTGTCATGTTAAAAAGTATTCATTTCCTATTAATTTGAAATATTTGCTCACAATATCATACCAATTTTTTCCCTTTTAAATTTTTACCCAATAGCAGACCTCAAAAGGGCCTAGAAGTAGAGCTATACAATATGATGCTCAAAAAATCATAATAATAGTACAATTGCTTTGGTATAAGAAATTTTATTTTTCTCTTATTGTGTTAAGGGTTGGTTGTATAAATTCATTGGTTGTGAATTGTAGATTGAGTCTTAACAATAGTAGGATTGATTTAAATTATCAACAAAAATAAAGTAAAAACATAACAAAAAGAGAAAAAAGAGGAAAAAAAGAGGAGTAAAAACATTACTAGATGATAGAAAATTTCATCAAATAGTCTACATGCATTGACATCAAAAAATTACTATTAGAACAAGAAGTTAACCTTATTTTCAATAAAATACACCAAACATCTAGGAAATAGTAGCAACACCTGTGAAAACATATTGATATCATAAAAGACAGATTAGATAAATTGGGTAGGATTAAGAGAGTAAACATAGCTAAAATTCTAGGGCAAAATTATCACTCACCCTACCTTGACCTTATAAGGAGTAGTGAACAGTGGCTTGGGGATAGGAGAGAAATAATAAATTTGGTCACCTACCCATGGGACTAGTATTTTTAGGATTCCCTTACCATTCACAGTTCCTAGAAAAATAGAATATAGGGAAGTGAACCTATAATATAGCAAGAGATATCATAGGGCACCTAGAGTAGTTAAATTTAGATAACTATGTCAACATTTTCTTTGTGAATTATAATTCGAGAGCCCTAACCCAATTCCAAAATAGGATTTTAGTTTCCAATTAATTACCCTGGTAACAAAATATTTTGGATTTAACGAGGAACATTATATGACTCCTAAGCAACTCAATATAATTAATGATATCCATAGGTTGTTCAAGGAATATTAAAAAGGTAAAAAATTATTGCAAGAACCAAAGAACTTGAAAATTTCATGAAAAAACATACAGATTTGAAGGGAAGATTTATTAAAATTAGTAAACCATAAGCAGATTGTCAAAGAAACCTTAGTAAGAAATATAAATCTTCTAAGTTAATAGAAACTGAAATTGCAAATCAAACATCTAAATATTTTGCATCATCGAAGAAAATTGAATTTCTAGAATAAGATCCTAAAACATATCTACTACCCAAAAAAAAAAATTGATGATCAGATAGATCCTTCATATCTTTTTTTTTAACCTATACCTGGTCCAATTCTTGAAATATTATATTCAATCATGGATGATCAAGGTAGCAAATAAGGGGAAGTAAACATAAATCAAAGGCAATGGACTAATGATCAAGGAGAAGTTGAAAATAAAAGCGATGGTGGAAATATAAATACTTTTTCCTTCCCAATTCTTTCTTCCAAATATAGGCTAACAAGAGAACCAAAACTGGTCTCAGTTTTTTTTAGATTTCCTAGACATACTAGAACTTATGGTAAAGGGGGATATTCATTAGATGGTAATAGGATGAAACAAATGAGGCATGCTCAATATTTGTGGTACCTTGCTAACAGATTCAATTAATATCTAGAAAATTATTGGATAATACTATAGCTACTCTCACAAAAATTGAAGAACCCCCAAAGAATCTATCTGAAAAAGGAAACAAATATGAAATACCAAAAAAAGAGGCAATAGCTTTACCAAAAAACTTTCTAGCAAAACAAAAAGAGGTCCAAATTCCTCAAAGGAAATAACTGGAGATACCATTTTATAAATACTAGCAATACTAAAGGAACCATCTAAACTAGCCTTCAATTTCCTTCAAGAGTTAGAAACCGTCACCATTAAAATTCTTTTGTTACAAGATATCAAGTATATTCATATCTATTCCAAATTAATCAACAATATATGCAAAAATTTAGGAATGAAAAAGAAGAAAAAGGCTCAAACCATTCAATTCATTGGATAGTTGTCTGAGATAATGACTGGAGGTAGGTTATTATCAAAATATACAGATCCTAGAATACCTATACTTATAGTTCACATTGGTAAAATAGCCTTGCAGAGTGTTTTGGTCAGTTTAGGAGCTGCTATTAATGTTGTGACCAAGGAAATAGCAGAATCCTTAGGAGTACATAAATTACAACCCACTTCTATAGTACTCCAACTTGCATATAGGTTTACTGTCAAACCAAAAGGAAAATTGGAAGATGTTATAGTCTTTGTAAGTTCATGGGAATACCTTGTACACTTTATAGTCTTACAACCCAAGAAAAAGTTAGAGAGACATCCCTTAATTATAGAATGCCAATGGCTTGCAATAGATGATGCCTACATCAGTTGTAGATCTAGAAACATGACTATATTTTATGGTAAAAGCACTAAACATCTTAACCTAATTTCTAAATAAACATTACATAAATATTCTTCAAAGTAACTATGGTATGATTTCCCTCAAGATTTGGATGATATTCAAACCTTATCGATGAATTTTTTGAGTGAAAACCTATAACAAGGAATTGAGGCACCCTTATCATTGTTACTAGAAGATAAATAAGAAGATCAAGGTCAATAGAATAGTTGTTTATATGAATCGACTATGGCTAATAATGATGCTAGCACAAGTTAAAATTTGCAATTGATACCTTACTACCATAACTAAAATGGGCTTAAACATGAAATGTTGGGAATAGATGCAAATATGGAGCACAAGCTACACCTGTAGCTGATTTTATTTATGAAAACATCATGTAACACTTTGGAGCACCTAGAGAACTAGTTTTGGATTAAGGATATCAATTTATCTCTAAATTAATCATACATTTTATCAAAAACTATCAAATAAAATACAAAAATACCTTACCATATCACCCTTAAGCTAATAGACAAGTATAAGTTGCAAATAGAGAACTTGAAAATATCATTACAAAAACTATAGCTATGAATAGGGTTGATTGGGAAAAAATATTAAAAGAGGATATATGGGAATATAACACAACTTGGAAAACCACCATAAGGTTATCACCATATGAAATGGTATATGGCAAACAATTCATTATGCCTATCGAATTTGATATAGAAAATCTTCGCACAAGGGTACAACTTGATATGAGCTTGGATCAAGCACAAAAAGCTAGATTGAAAGAGTTAAACATTATGGATGAAAGAATACTAGAGGCATTATACAAAATTGAATTAAATCAGAAACAAAAAAATAAATGGTATGATAAACACATTATATTACGAATATTTCAATCAGGAGATTGGGTCTTGTTATTTGATTCTTGCTACCAATATTTTCAAGGTAAGCTAAGAACAAGATGGCTAGGACCTTATGAGATTGAAAAAATGTTTGTGAATGGTATAGTTAAATTTAAGCTTATATATGACTCAAAAATAAGATTACTAGTAAACGGGCATAGGCTTAAACTCTACAAGAAACCATTATCTAAAGAAGATTTCATACATTATCTTAAGCAGCATGTTGACTTGTAGTGCATTTTTAAACTACAATCAACTATTACTGAATAACAACTTATCTTTCTTCTTCATATATATATATATATATATATATATATACATAGCAATAAGAATAAATAAATATATTATTGTTATATACCACTTGGTAGATAAAAGAAGATTATCATATACTTTCTTTGTTTCATGATGGAGTTCCAATATCTATAATATTTTCATCTTATTTTTCATCAATTTTTAGTCTCAATATTGTTTCAAAAAGCTCCAAATAAGACACCTTTTATTGTTAAATCACTTTGAAAACTTGTAGGAAAATTACTGCCACATCTTGCATAACACTTTATTTGCCAAAACAAAGTTGAGCTGTTTTCAATCACTCAGCCACCACTAGTGTCTTAAGTAAATCTCCATTAAAAATTGAACAATCCTTAAAGTGCCATAGGTTGTTTCTGGTCAATCAAATTTTCTCTTATATTATGAACGTTATAAAAAATAAAAACATTGTGAAGTTTGGAAATATTAACTCATGAAGTTACTATTGCCATAAAGTGAACGGTTTCCCCTGGTTATCCAATTATGCACATGGCCTAGAAAACAACTCGAATATTTGAGTCTTTATAAAACAACTCTAAAGTATTTATACATAAGGCAAACAAAGTCATAACCAAAATTCCATTCCATAGTGCCATCACATTTCTACATACATATCATAATCTATTTTATCCTATAAAAATATGGCTTGAATTTCCAAAGCTTTACTATTCACTTGTAGGGGAAAAGAGGTAAGGATAGGGTTACAGTTCCCATCATAACTTTGATAGAATGGTTGGGAATAAAATTTCCCAAAGCTTTCCATCCTTTAATAATACCAAATAGATGCACATTTCTATAGGAAATTCCATCAATATAATATTAGAATGACTATCCTATTATTTTCATCTAAGACAAGTTTTGAGAATCTCCTAAGCCTATCTTAAAGATCTATGTTGCAAATATTGATGATTGATATCAAAATAAATCCATTATTCTTCTCTCATATGGAACTTATTAATGAAATTAAAGGAAGAAATATAAGAAATAATATCCCTAAGGCATTAGCAAGAGTTGTTAATAAAACCATGGGATCACTTCTTTAGAAGACAAGAAGGTAAGTCTATTTTGCAAAGAGATTATTACTTTACAAGCCTATTTAATGACTTGGCATAAACAATATATAAGAAAATACCCTGTATTCTTAATTAATTAAGTAAAACAAATTACTATATATAATAATTACCATAATATAAATTTGTATAAAATAAAATCCTATCTATTATCTTTTGGTTATATAGCCACAAATATAGTTTGGGGTAAGTAAGTAGAAGATTCAATCATAATTAATGATACAATTTGGGGGGAAGAAAAATAAAAATAATAATAATTAAGAAATAGGTAAAGTATTCTCTCAACTCTATAATTACAGTTTCTATAGATAGTTTCTATAGACATTTTTTGTAGACACTTTCTATAGATATTTTATGTAGACAGTTTTTGTAGGCAGTTTTTGTAGACATTTTTGTAGATAGTTTCTTAGACATTTTCTGTAGATATTTTTTGTAGATATTTTTATATACAGTTTCTGTAGACATTTTGTATAGACAGTTTTCGTAGATATTTTCCATAGATACTTTCCATAGAAACTTTTCTATAGACATTTTATGTAGCATATCTCCAAAATGTGCATTTTATAAAAAAATAATCTAAGTATCAACAATTCTAGATTTACAACACGTGTCAAAAAAATATTTGTACAAGGAATATATAAAAAAAAAGTTTATGCAAGGGCTTTTGAAGAAAAAAAGGTAAATTTACATAACATTTAAAATTACCGCAAACACCATGACACAGATGTTTTTAAATTTTGTGAATAACAACACAAAAATCCAAACATGATTTAGCATTGAAATGGTACACAGTAGAAGGGACAATTAAAATTCAACTTTAGAATTGTGTGGACAAGGTTTGATTTTTAACAAGCTGAATACTCTAGACTTTGCACATAGAAAATTATAACCAAATCACTAACGATGATGTGTACAGTTATGATTGGTCAAAGGAATAGCACCATGAGCACATTTTAATAAATATTTTATGGGAAGAAGGTAAAAACATGGATCAAAATCCACCAATGGAAATGATTACGTTGATAAATAATATATAAGGCATCGTATGGAGTTTATAAAAGTTTTAAAAATCAAAATATGATGATGAGGCCAACCATACACATGGAAGGAATGGCAAAAAATGAGAGGATAGAAAAAATATACGCATGCGGTTAGCCATGGTAGTGAGACATCAATAAATAAGGGTATGCATGCACAAATCAGAAGGGAAGTGGGGATTAATAGTTTTAAAGTTTTATTATTTAAAAAAAATCCCCCTTTGGCAATCAAACCCATAACATTAAGGTATTAAAAATATTTTTAACTTTAGCCCACCCAAGTCGGTGGGAAATGTTACACCGAAATAAAAAACATGTAAGGGAGATGACCATAGCATTTTATGACAGACACATGGCCACACATACTAGTGGGAGATATTATGGATCATGATTCTTGATCTTCGATTAAGAGGAAATGAAGGGCTATGATTTAGGTTTGTATTAAATCACATGCCATCGATGGAAGCTTATCTTGGAAGATAGCATCGACCATAACATACAAATATGGGCAATCATGAACACTTGGTAATGAGAAACAAATGATAGGAAGCATCGTGGATCAATGCTAGGGGCCATAATTTGAAGAAGAATGGAGGGCTTAGACTCACCCATGATTTGCGTTGAATGTTAAACCTTAAAAAAACTAAATTAACCCTAATATTTCCATGAAAATATCTATAACAGTGAGGGGAATCACCATGTAGCCAAACATAAAACTATCATGGATGAGGAATGAAACCAGTGAGCAGTAGATGAAAATTACCATGCAACGACAAAGGTTGAAGGAGAATTGCAAGTAGAAGATATTGAAGGAATGCATGAAGTAGATGATGGTTCAATTTATGCAAATGCAAATAGCTAAGGTGGTGAACACAATCTCTAAACTATTGTTTTACAAAGAGAATATCATAAAAAAAGAAGCCACGTAATATATCTTGAAAGAAAAAAAATTCCTTTTTAAAATCATGCTTATAATAAAATATAGAAAAATATGTAGAAATAAAATAAATTTATATGATAATATCGATGTTACATTTACATAGGTTGAAATAGGTAAAATTTTATTTTATTTTATAACATGAAAGGATTGAGATATGGAGAATTTTGTTTTTTATAATCTATTCATGAATTGTTTATCAAAAATTTTGGTAGGTTTTCCTTCTAACCAAGCAACCCCATGATAACATTTGAAGTAGAATTTGAGGCTTATTCTAAATTATCCTACCTCTATTTTGCTAAAAAACTACCCTATATTTTAAAACCAGTAATCATGACTAGGGCTACCTGCCATAAGTGGAGTGAACCTTCATCCATGCATACCAAAAACTCTAGTTATGTCATAGAAAAGTTGTTCTAAGAGGTACACTAGTGGGATGCCCTAACAAATTTCCAAGGGTATGACCAGGTCATGGTAAAAGAGGTCATTATGAACTACAATCCCATGACCATGGTGATCCACATAGGAAAAATAAAATTCAAAATTACTTCCAACTTGATATATGAAGTGTTAAACCTTTCTGAATTCAGTCAACACTACTATAAATTGACCTACAAGGGGATAAATTATATGGTTGGGAGGTTAAAATAAATATGCACTATGACTAGATATAGAGAGGGGTGGATCAAATGGGTAGAAACCTCCTCACTTCCCATAAAATGAAAAGAGATTACCATAATTCTTATGAAATTCTTTACACTAGAGGGAAGATTATCCACCTCAAAATGATGTTGAAGCTTAAATACCCGAGACACAAGTATTGTATCATCAAAATTCAATATTTTCTTGATCGCTTGATTAAAGATACAATTACCTGAGTCCAGCCTAAAAGTTGCAAGGATAGCCCCAAGTTTCATCTAATCACCCATCACAATTTGATCAAAATTATAGTTCTACATAAAGCAAGTGAAACTAGGATACCATGGGACACAGTAGTAGAAGAAGCTAAACTCTCTATCTATTTTGAGTTGAATATGTTAGAATTCAAGGGAGATAGTGCATCTACGGAAAATTATGAGTCTAAGAGTCTGAAGGAGGAATAATCCTTTCTATATAAAAGCCCTAGCCATTCCAAAACCTCCAAGTATTATTAGCCTATCAAAAAAACTAGGTGAGATATTCATTCCAAAAACTCAGGAAATAAACGAAGCATCTAGTCCAAAGACAAATCCACCTCCATCAGATCCATCTATTAAAATGCTCGATAAAATTCAAACATAGCAAATTATGTTGCATATCAATATTGATAGACTCAATAATGATTTTACCAAGCATGCCACCCTAGTAAGATGCGACCTTATACTCCAGCTCGATCTCCTAAAATAAATCTTTGCAGATAAGATGGTGAGATGAGCTGACCTAGTTGTACAATCGATAACTATAGGCACCTCTCCCAACAAAAGCTCCATGTCTAGTAGGAAACCAAAAAAATCAGTAAATTTTAGCAAAGTAATTGACTTCTTTCGAGTAATTTAGGAAGATAGATCAATTCACTAAAGTGTTTCAACAGAACTACCCTCAAATGTCAAAAAAATTTGTAAAAGTAGGGATACCATCAACATGATTACTCCTTAAAATCAGGATGCCTAGCGACATAGATACAATTATCAATTATCATTGAAATACCTAAACATCCTCCTCTAGAAAAATAGGATGCACAGGATGATTCATAGGATGGAGGATTTGTAGAAGTCAAGCACATCAAAACTATATCTATTAAATTACCCCTTAATCCCAAGGAAACTAAATAACATATGCAAAAGGTGAAAAGGGAGAATAATTTTCTAGTAAGGAGACCGAAACCTACACGAGTTTCATCTAGGCTTTAGTCTAAAGCTAAACAATTCATAACAAACATTTGATAGAACCTGCACAATTTTATAAACTTTATTTGATGTTAGTAATACTTTTGATCTTAATTTTTTGCAATAGTTTTTATTTTTATTGTTTTATCTTTACATTATTTGTAAGTATTTTCTTTATTGCATATTTCAAAATAAGTTAATTACAGGATGTTATTTCATATTTCAGTAGATTTTTTTCCATAAACTGAATGTAATAATTTACATAAATTATAGTTCCTTGTCGATGAGAATTATCAAGAGAATTTTGAAAACGATTACAATATTTTTTTTTATATATGTAAAATTCTTAGTATCTTTGTAATGCCCTATTTTATGTCTATGAAAATGGTGAAATTATTAAACAACTATTGTAATATTTATTGGACATACTATAATTTGAATCTGTATGCATGACGACATGCATCTCCTTCAGTTTAGGGTAATGATGAGTGTTAAAAAAACATGTATTTTATGCAGGTTTAATTCATTTTTTGTTTGAAAAGTTATGAAAATGAATGTAGTTTATGACCATTTTTATCTTATTTATGCAATTATAAATTAATTTGATCTATAATGGTAAACATGATTTATTCTTGTATTTTACGTAAAAGTGTACACGTTTCTATGTGTTTTGGTAAGAGAACGTTGTAGGAGCTCCATAGAGTAGAATGAGGTAAGGAATGGACCAGATAATAGATGTGAATAGACCAACCATGAGGATGACATGTTAAGAATCCATGTGGATGAACGCTAGAAAATGATGCTATAGAATACAATTACAGAAATTTGTTATAGAAGGTGTCTACTAAAATACATTACAGAAAGAAGGTTAGCTAAGTTGAACTTTCCAATGTGTTGTTGAAGCCATGTCTAGTCACAACGTAGCAGCATTACAAGGCATAAAAAGTTAGCACTATTGAATGACATGTTGGCATTATACTTGTATATTTATTTAATTTGTTATTATAAAGTTGTAAAATTATTATAGTGTTAAGATTTTTATATTCTGAAGCATGCTTATTTTATGTCTTCTTGGAATGAAGGATGAATAATTGTATTTATTGCATCATTAGATTATTTAATTTAGAATATTTGTTATGTTAGTTCATTAGTTTGCCACTTGGACCATAGGGATTGTGACAAAGTCCAAGTTGGTTACAAAGTATTATTAGTTTAGCCTTTTGTTTTTGAAAATATAGTGTTTGAATCATCAATACAGCAGAGCCATATGGAAAAAATACGTGGAAGGATTTTATTAAGAATGTCCAAGTGACATTATAAAGGACAAGAGAGACCTTTGAAAAGGTCTAATGCTAAAATTTTGAAATATTAAAATGTCAAAATATTGGAATTCTAATGTCTAATGTTCTAATGTTTACACTCTGATATTATGTATATAATTTCTACTCTGAAGACCTGATGCTCTAAGATATTGTACATTTGAATTTCTAGGAATAAAGTATCAACACTTTTCATCATGTCTTTGGTAACTGTGTCATTTGCTTTATTATAATTTTCTTGCTTATGTAGTCTTTACGTTATTTTCCTACATTAATGAACTAAAATAATATTGATAGTATTAATGCAAATTAGTTACTGAAGTAAAATAGTTTAGGGGAAAAGTATTTACATTGTCCTCTAGGAGGAAGGTCCCATTCCTACAGCTAGTCCCTATACTCTCACCCCTAAAATAGGATAGGAATAGTTAATATGTATATTAACTTTAATTTATCAATTAAAATAAATTATATCATAAAAGAATATAAGGTAAAAATAGATAGTTAAATCAATAGGTTGCACGTGGATGCACATCAACAAATATAAAAAGCATTTAATTAAATATAAGCCATGCATTGTATTTTATTTCAATTCTACACAATTTATTTATGTGTAACTGATAATATTTTCTACAACCTTGAAACTTAGAGAAACATAATTAAGTTTTAAGATTAATAATTTGCTATAATATATATTAAATTTCTTCCCTTTAAATCATTTACCCTAGGTTGATAAATAAATGTAGTGTTTATAACTAGACATTTTAGCACCATTACTGGAGAGAGCAGTGCCATAATTTTTAATCAAAAACTACTGGTTGCGCAAGGAAAGAGGCTTGCTTGTATGTGGTAAGAGGTACAAGTCGTTGGTGTGCATACGAGTCAAAGTGGCATAATAATTCCCAAAAAGACCCTTTGTTCGAGGTTGCTAGATTCTTTTATTTTTCTTAGTATCATTTTACTGCTTTCATAGTTAATATTTAATTTTAGTAATTTTTATTTCAACAAATTTCTAAGTATTGGGTGGTTGTTATTGCTTGATTTGATATGGATTATATGACCTGTGGAAACAGGAAGTAGATGTGGTCGAGTGACACAATCATAGTGAAATGATTCTTAAAATATTTGAAGTAACAACAATTTAACCGTTTTTCAACAATTTTATTTCTAGCAAAATTTACTTTTCAAGCAATATTTCATTTTACTTTACTATGCTAATATTAGTTTTATAAATTCATTGAATATGAATTGCACCTACTTGCAGTGGCAGTAAATTTATTTTAGAAAAAAAAATTATTTTCCTCCTATTGTGCTAAAATTAGCTGTATAGATTCATTGGCTATCAATCGCACCTAGTTTCAGTAACAGTAAAAGTATTTTAGAAATAGAAATTTTATTTTCCTTCTATTCTGTTAAAATTGGCTGTATAGATTCATTGGCTGTGAATCGCACCTAGTTTCACTAACAATAATATTGTTTTAGAAATAAAAATTTTATTTTTCTCCTATTATGCTAAAATTGGTTGTATAGATTCATTGGCTATGAATCGCACCTAGTTTTAGTAATAGTAGGATTGTTTTAGAAATATAAACTTTATTTTTCTCTTATTATACTAATATTGGTTGTATAAATTCATTGGTTGTGAATTACACCTAGTTTTAGTAACAATAGGATTGCTTTGGAATAAGAAAAGTTATTTTTCTCTTACTATGTTAAGGTTTGGTTGTATAAATTCATTGGCTATGAATTGAAGATTGAGTCTTACAATAGTAGTATTGTTTTAAATTATCAACAAAAATAAAACAAAACAAAATAAAAATAGAACCAAGAAAAAGAAAAAAGAGGAAGAACAAAAAATAAGTAAAAACATTTCTAGATGATAGGAATTGCATCAAACATTCTGCATCCATTGACCTAAAAAAATTACTATTATAATAATAAGTTAGCCTTATTTTCAAGAAAAGATACCAAACATCTAGGAAATATTGGGAACACCTGTGCAAACATATTGATATCATAAAAGACAGATCAGACAATTTGGGTAGAATCAAGAGAGTAAACATATCTAAAATACTAGGGCAAGATTATCACTCTCCGTACCTTGACCTTATAAGGAGTTGTGAATGGTGGCTTGGGGATAGGAGAGCAACAATAAATTCAGTCACCTACTCATGGGACCAGTATTTTTAGTATTTCCCTACCATTCACAATTTCCTAGTAATAAGAAGATAGGGAAGTGAACTTAGAATATAGCAAGAGATATCATAGGGAACCTAGAGTAGTTCACTTTAGATAATTATGTCAAGAATTGCATTGAAAATTATAATTCGGGAGCCCTAACACAATTCCAAAATAGGCTTTTATTGTCCAGTTTATTACTCTGGTAATAAAAGATTTTTGATTTAATGAGGAGCATTATATGACTCCTGAGAAACTCGATCTAATTAACGATATCCATAGGTTGTTCAAGTAAGATTAAAAAGGTAACAATTTATTGCAAGAACCCAATAACTTGGTAATTTCATGAACATACCTGAAGATTTATTAAAATTAGTAAACCAAAAGTAGATTGCCAAAGAGACCTTAGTAATGAATCTAAAACTTTTGAGTTAAAAGAAACTAAAATTAGAATCCAAACATCTATAAATTATGCATCATAAAAAAATATTTAATTTCTAGAATAATATCCCAAAATATATCTGCTACCTGAACCAAAATTTGATGATCATATAGATACTTCATCTCTTTTTTTTGAACATATACCTGGTCTAATTCTTGAAATCATATATTCAATCATGGTTGATCAAGGTAGCGAAAACGAGAAGTAAATAAAAACCAAAGAAAAGTTACTAATGATAAAGGAGAAGTAGAAAATCAAATGGGGGTGGATAGATAAATATGTTTGCCTTCCCAATTCCTTATTTCAAATATAGGCTAACAATAGAACCAAAATTGATCTCTACTGCTATTTTTCCTGTCTTTCATAGAAAACCACATGAGGATCTCGATGCCTTTCTATTTGAATTTGAAGTGGTGTGCCAAGATTACTTTTACACCACTTATGAGAAAAAAATTAAGACCATTTCCTTCTACGCTTAAGGATGTAGCCTTAATATGGTTAATGGATCTAGGGAGAAAGTATTTGTAATCGGTGGGATGGAGAATATGGATTAAAATACATATTCATAGAGAGGTACCTATATTATTGTAGAGTTCAACATAATAAATCCAAATAAAAAAGATGATGAATCCCTTGAAGATTATCTCAAGATATTCTGGTTTGTGGGATAAAGGGTAAACATTGAGTTGGATGAGGAAGTTCGGAAAGAACTTTTTCTTGAATAGTTAATGGAACATGTCCTAGATATAATAAACCTTATGGAAAATGAGGATTTCATTATATGGTATTGGGATAAATCATAAATCTTTGCAAAAATTACTCAAGAAATAAGCCATTAAGAAGTAATAACCACCCATCATAAAGAGGGAGAGTAACACAAGCTGAGATTGGTAATATGCTAGAAAGTCTCAAAACTAATTTATTGAGCACGTTAACATCCTCTCTCGACCTCATGGATAAGAAGCCAAATGAGAAAAATATTGAAGAAATATATTGTCACAGATGTAGGAAGAAACACAACTTGAGGGAATATCCTCTCAATATTACAAACATTTCCAACATTTCTACTTGTTGTAAGATCTATGACAAGAACCATAATATCAAAAATTGTAAATATATTTTTGCTATTAAAATTGCTATAAAATAACCTAAGGTCGATAAAGAAACATATGTTTAAATTATAACTCAAATAATGTATGGTCCATTTAATGGACCATCCAATTGGTCAAACTAAAACTATTTCAACAAACAAAGACCTAATTATTTGCCAAATGCCCCAAGTAAGATGAATTGGAATAAATCTAATCAAGATTGGAACATGCCTCCTTGGGCACAATTCATGTTGAATTCATATGGAAATTCACCTCCATGGATGGTAGGCCAAAACAAAAATGCATCTAATTAGAATATGAGTGGCCAATACAATCAAACATGACCTATATGGTTTCAAGGGCAGCCCCAACAACAAAACCTTCAAAATCAATTTAGGGGGCAAGTACCTCAAAACTAGTCTCAAAATAGACTCCTTCCATCTTCGAATAATGTAAAAAATCCTCCTAATTAGCCACCCTTATCAGATCAACCTATGCCTAACCCTAATAATAAAAACATTCAATAGGTATATGGAAAAATAATACATGCTCAATATCTATGGTACCTTGACAATAGATTCAATTAAGTTCTGGGAAAATATTGGATAATACTAGAGCTGCTCTCATAGAAATTGAATAACCCCCAAAGAATATATCTAAAAAAGTAAATGAAGATGAAAAGCCTGAATAAGAGGTGGTAGCTTTACTAGAAAATATTCTAGAAAAACAAAAAGAGATCTAAATTCCTCAAAGGAAATAATTGGAGATACCATTTCATGAAAGGTTTGTAATACCAAAGGAACCATCTAAATGAGCCTTCAATTTATTTCAAGAGTTAGAAAATGTCACCATTAAAATTACTTTTCCACAACCTATGAAAGATATTCCTATATATTCCAAATTAATCAAGAATATATGCACAAATTCAAGAAGGAAAAAAAACAATGAGGGTCAAACCATTCAAGTCACTGGATAGTTGTCTGAGATAATGACTAATGGTAGGTTATTATAAAAATATACAGATCCTAGAATACTTATCCTTATAGTTCACATTGGTAAAATAGTCTTGCACAATGTTTTGGTTGATTTAGGAGTTGTTATTAATGTCTTGACCAAGGAAATAATAGAATCCTTAGGAGTACACAAATTACAACCCACTACTATAGTACTCCAACTTGCAGATAGGTCTACTGTCAAAACAAAAGGAAAATTGGAAGATGTTATAGTCTCCATAAGTTTATGGGAATACCTTGTATACTTTATAGTTTTACAACCCAAGAAAAATTTAGGGGACATCCCTTAATTCTAGAATACCCATGTCTTGCAACATTTGATGACTACATCAGTTGTAGATCTAAAAACATGACTATTTTTTATGGCAAAAAAACTAAATATCTTAGCCTATTTTATGAATCAACATTAGATAAAGAATTTTTTAAGAAACAATGGTATGATTTCCATCATTATTTGGATGATATTCAAACATTATCGATCAATATTCTGACTGAAAACCTACAATAAGAAATTGAGAGAACCTTATTATTGTTACTAGGATATCAACAAGAAGATAAAGGTCAATACAATAGTTGTTTATCTGAATCTACTATGACCAATAATGAGGCTAGCACAAGTCAAAATTAACAATTGATACCTTACAACCATATCTTATATGGGCTTAAACATTAAATTATGGGAATAGATGCAAATATGAAAAGTTACAAATAAATATATATCAAACTGGGAAGAACTTTAAACATTAGTAATGAGGTTAGAAGCATACATGAATCACAACTGATTGATGTGCTTAAAAAGAATCAACTTGCAATTGCATGGAACTATGAGGACATGAAATTAATACACTCAAATATTTGTACCCATCACATATTTATTCAATAAGGGTTCCACCCAGTAAGACAACCCTAAGGAAGGTTGAATCCATCTATGAAAAATGTAGTTTAGGAAGAAATCATTAAACTCTTGAACATAAGATTTATATATCCATTTTTTTAAAATCAATGGGTATCATCATTAGTGATAGTCCCTAAAAAAGTGGTAAATGAAGGATTTGTGCAGATTATAGGGAACTAAATAAAGTGATAAAGACAGACTATTTCCCCTTACCATTCATTGATCAAGTTTTTGATACCTTGTATAGGAAGAAATACATTTGTTTTTTTGGATGGATTTAGTGGGTATAATCAGGTTTCCATAGCTAAAGAAGATCAGGAAAAGACAACTTTCACATGTCCTGTAGGCACCTTTACGTATAAAGTCTTACATTTTAGATTATGCAATGCACCTACCACTTTTAAAGGGATGTCTTAGCCATTTTTTTTATTTGATTAATCAATATGTAAAAGTCTATATGGACAACTTCATAGTCTATGGTAACACCTTTGAAGAAAGTTTGTCAAGCTTACAAAAGTTTTTTATTGTATGCAAAGAACAAAACCTATCTCTGAGTCATGAGAAGTATTTCATGATGATGATATAAGGCATTGTTATAGGATATTACATATCAGAGTAAGGTGTTAAAGTAGATATTGAAAAAAATCAAGTTATCCAATCCCTCCAATCTCCAAAAATACAAATAAAGGTAAGAAGTTTCTTAGGACATGCAGAATACTACTGTAGATTCATTAAATATTTTAGAAATTTTTTTGCTCCTATGCTTAAGCTCTTAACCAAATAAAGTAAATTTAGTTGGACTAAAGCATGTAAGGTAAGCCCTCAAATTATAAAGAAAATTTTTATTAAGGCTCCAATCCCGAGCAGACCAAACTGGGAATTATCCATTCATATACACTGTGATGCTTCAGGATATGCATCAAACACTCGCTAATATATGTAACATTTTCTCTATTTTTGTCGGTCTTGCATTTCAAAATAGTTAATTGATGCTACTTTACCTTCTGGAATATTTTTAAACTTTTCAATTTTTGACCATGGTAGATGTTTGAACCCGTGCACCTTAGTGTTTACAGAAGCCATATACTTTGATGATGGTGTCCTACTCCAACAAATACCAATCTTCTATATCCCATGATTTTTCCCTTAGTTTATCAATTTCTTGAGTAGAAAGGTCTAGACACTTCCCATAGATCATTTCCAATGTGATTCCTAAGAATTCCTTGTTGAATTCAAGGTATAGAGATTATCTCAAATGATGTGGATCCAGACCATTCTGGGTGATCCTTGCACTCCTTATCTATTTTTTTAGTGGAATTTTATACCTATTTGTAAACATAATATAGTAGAAAAGTAGTCAATCCGCATATGAGGAGTATGTGAATACATTATACTTTTTAACTTTCAATTACTTCAATTGGTCTTGAATGCTGACCACCAAAAATTGTGTCCAGTTCAATATGATGGAAGAAAAATCCTATGTTACTATATTGGCTATACCCATATAATACAAATAAACCATTGCATCATTTCTCAATCCTAAGAGTATTGTCAGGATGGATAAAATAGATTATTCCTCATCAAAAAAATTGACCAGTCTTCTGGGCTTATTTGTATAGTTATCTGGTAACTTCCCTCTAATTTGAACAAGCCAGTATCGACTCGATGTATTTTGTAGATATGTTATTTTCTTATCCAAATCAATTTATTTCATCCTAGTGTCTAAACTATTGTTGAATATAGATGTATGAATTCTCTATTGATAGTAAACAATGAATTACACTTGTAGTCACATATCGTGGTTATTATTGGATCATAGAATTTTACCATTGTACCCCCTTAGAAATAAGTTTTGGGAATGGGTGTTACCCGTTAGAAACAAGTATACTAATTCTCGAGTGGTATTGCTTGGCTAGGTGCGTCATCGAAAATCTCTTCACATTTTATTCATAGCCAATTTGCCCAATTTTATTTTAGATTGAATTGTAAATATCAAGTCCCGAATGCCTACCAACTTGTTTGTCAGTCCATTAGTGGATTTTTGTACAGTAGCATCCCATTATGTTTACTCAAATTTTGATTTTTTTTCTGCAACTGGTCTATCACTGATTCTCTATAATTCCTATAATTATTTCCCATTGCTTTCGTCACTCTAGAATGTGGTGGAAGGAAGCATGTCAAGTATAAGGCTCACAAATTTATAGCATCCTGGAAAATATTTGAGTGGTTAGGTGAAATTAATGTGTTTGTATGATAGATTATTTATGCCAAGGATGATTTCTTTAACAAAATAATTATCTCTTTCAATATGTCTAACAGGTTTGATTTGTAAAAGTGTCATCACCCTACACCGGATAATTGCAATCTAATAGCTAATATCTACTAGCCAATAAATTTTTCCATCCTCATAAGACTTTAATTAGAGGTACACAAATTTGATAACCTATGATTTTCTAGAAAATCTCACTGGGATCATCAGTCATTAGTGCATTAATTTCATACATTGTATTTATTAGGTCATCCACCAATAGATTTGAAGCATTTGCATTGGGAGGGGTTAAAACTACTATTATTGTGATAACTACTTGAGAGACATGTTAGAAAATTCATTATTTGGACCTATCACTTGATGACTCAATAGATATGTAGCAAAAGGGTGCACAACCCAAGATGCTAGATAAGCTAACCACCTAATACCTTTTGAGCATTTATTTTAGATGGAACCAAATTTTTGAGGTAAGCACAAAATTTGAACTTTACACATAATGTACAGGTGTCATATTTACATATATCCAAGTAGAATGCCACTTGTCATAGGCATACTGCTTAATATGCTGACCATTTATTGAAATGGGTAGTAAACAACCATCTAGTTGGTGCAACTAAAAGATATTTGACTTTTCCTTTTTCTCTATTATGTACAAGCCAGATCATGTAGGATCAGGTTCTCCATGTACCTCCTATTGCATTCCATACAAGTCCCATTTGAGAACCATATCACCTTCTTCAAATGCCATTGTCATTATTTTTGGTTAAACCATTATTTAATAGTTATCTAGTCGTGGTATACATTATTACCTATCTTTTTCTGCTCTTTTAATTGAACAAGTTCTACCATTATCACATCTGAAAGGCACAAATCCTCTGAGTTGGTATCTTTTATGGGACTTGATATCAAAATTTCTAAATTGTTTAGTAATATGGCTCCTCTTCTATAAGTCTAGGAACCAGTTGATACCTTCAAATATTGGTTAGTCTACAAGGCTTGATCCAGTAGTAGATGCCAACTTTCAGGGTTATTTTCAATATTCCTTCTAATGATCCTTAGATAATTTTCATTGGTGGATTTTTCTAGGCCATTTCCCTAAGGATAAAAGTTAAAAGTAGGATTCTTGTATATTTTGTATTTACTTGCAAGGTCGAAAGTCTCTATCCTAATGAAAGATATTGCATTATCTTAGACTATGGTGGATGGTATTCTAAAACTAGGGATTGATATCTTGTGAAATACAATCATTGTATATTTTTTAGGATTCTTGGTAGATTCCTATTTCATTAGAGCTTTAATTTTGGGATTTATTAGTCTCTATTTATACTAGAATGGCTTTGCATATGGTAACAACTCCATAGTGTGTTGGGTCATGTTCTTGTCATATACCTTAAGAAGCTCATATGTCCAAGATATAACATCATTGAATTCCTTCCACAACTCCATGGTCTAATTAACTTCTTATTTTGGAAAGTGCACACCAATGTTGATGTCTCTTACAAGCTCAATTTGCACATCTATATAACTCTTGCCATCAACCCTTATCCTATGACCAATTGGTCCATCACTGTTTTCAAATATACTCTTCAAAGCTATCAATTCTTTGGGTACATGATTATATTTTAGCTACATAATTTTCTCCTCTTGTTAACTATCTTACTCTCCATATGGTGATTGACTACTCATGCAATTCATTCCCTAAATTGGAAGTCAACTATCAGCTCATAATTTTTGGATACTTTCTAAAAAATGTCCTTATCAGGTATGGAAGGTCTATAAATAACCCTTAGTATCTTGGGACTATGGATGATATTAGTCACCGAACAACATCTAGCTCCAAAGGAGGCCAATATTCTAGCATGAGAATTCTTTTCTTTGTAATTTTCCTTGAAATCTAGGGCTTCAAAGAATTCGACTAGATTCTATACCTTGTTTCTATAGGAACTAATGTAATTACTATTGCACTTTTTAGTGATTTGATTTATAATCATTTCAATATATTTAAATATTTATAATTGTTTTATCCCCAAATTTTTAGCCTTCTTTAGTCCTAGGCATAGTGACTCATAGGCATAGTGCCTCATATTCTGTAGCATTATTTGTACAACCCCACATTAGTTGGTATTCAAAAGTTTTTTTTTTTTATTTTAGTCAGTGATAACACCACTTTTTCTACATTGATGTTATTTTTGCATATGGTACCATTAAATAACAACTTCCAATTTGATCTTGATCAAGAATTTTCCTTATAGAAGTTATCTTTTTGGCTTGTTTAGGCCTCACAATCATGTAAGTACCCATCCCTATTTCAATCATGGCATTGAAATCCTCCATTAAGAACTGATATTATGCTTGTGAATCCTCCAATACGTCTTCCATTAAGTCTATTTCGTTGGTTATTAAGTTCACTGCATCCATTTATGACTCTTCCCCAAGCCTCTCTATGTGAAATGAAGATTCTTTTTTATAGTAAATCTTTAATTTTTTACCTTTGAAAGGAATTTCCATATGGGAATAATCATGGGATAAAGAACCACACAAATTAGCAATAAATTCTCTTGACAGGCACATCCCAAAATAAATTTCCAAGTCAACCACTACAATTTCCTAGATGATAGTGATTTGAGGTATTCTATGCAACTTCATGGGTACATATTTGATTACACCAACTATCTTCACAAGTGTGACATCCATCCGAAGCACTTTAGGACTACTTCTTATGTATTCCATACCCATTATTTTAGAGACCACTTTAGGTATAATAGTGGTAACTACTCCTGAATCAATCATACAATTATGTACAACCCATCATTCCATAAATAAGGACAAGCAAAATAGATATGGCTTGTTCTTTCCAATTATTTATGTAGGGTATCCCTGAGTTAGATTCAAATATACCTATTGCTTGCCTTAAATTTTAATTGATTTAGGTGAAGCTTGCAGAAGATCTATTTATCCAAATATGAGGAGCACATCATACATGTTGATTTTAGATGGAGTTTTCTTCAACTCTTCTACAATGTTGGAGTCAAAATATTTTGATTATTTCCTTGACTCATTTATTTATTCCTCATATTTTTCCTTATAATCTTGGGAAGATTCTATCCTTTAACATTTAGTCATAGAAGGATATATTATATTATCTCTAGTCTGCTCCCTTCCTTCAACTTACTTAGTACCTTTTTTTGTTTTTGCACTATCTTTTGGACTAGGGTACGTAGAGGTACATCCTTCCTTGGAGTATTCCTTGGTTTGGAGGGTACCTTGAAAGGGTCCAAAGTTTTAGGATCAATGAATAGAGGTTTCTTCCCAAATCTTGTAAGAACCACCACTTGTTCTACAACTAGCACCATGAAATTATAATCATCGTCTTCCCTCATCATATTCGCTTGCTCTTTCTATAATTTTTTACTTTCTCAATTGCATTTTTTTAGATGTAGAGTCGATGCATCATTTACATGCTTTCACTATGGGGATCATTATAGATTGAGCACCAGTAAGTTGACTCAGAACCTAAGGAAGAGGGTTCCTTCTCTTGATTGGTATACATGGCATCATATTTTTTGTGGGGCTTTCTAGTAGATGTAGATTGATCTCTTGTGATAGATGGAAACCTTTGTGGTTGAATGTTCCTCTTAAATTCTCTTTACTTTAGGGTTGTGACTTCATTTTTGAGGTTCTTAAAAGCTGTTATCATTTCTTGGAGGGTAACTGTTTGGGAGTATAAGGCTGGTAATGATAATACAATAGCAAGTGTTAGGAGTAATGATATCATAGGCAAGGTAGACAACACTTGTGGAATCAAAGTAGGTGGCCAGGATATAAAATTTATTAATGGAGCGTATGTCAGAAAAGATCTTGGTGGAGCTAAAACTTGTGGTTGTTTTTGAGGTAACTCTAGATATATACGTATCAAAAACTTTAGAGGAAGTCTTACTATAGCAATCAGGTCCTTATTTTATCTCAGTGCTACTTGAAAAACTTCCAAGAATATACATACATTGGATTACCTTATATACATCCCAATATCAGAGTGAAAGACCCTTAAATAGTAATACATTACTTGTTCATCAGTTGGACACAGGTCTTGTGGTACTCTCCTCCATGTTTGGTTGAATTTGATATTAAAGTTTGTTATTTTCTCTTAATGGTTCATTTGTATGTCAATAAATTATGTCAACAAAGAGAGGGATTCTTTCTATTCATTGAATTTTTCAATAAATTTGTTAGCCAGTGCATTATACAAAGTTATAGTTAGATACGATAAGATTCTATACCAATAGGGTAACTTTCCTTTCCATTACATTACTAGTAGACTTATCATGATGTCCTCATATTGGATACTATGCATGATGACTAGTGCTACCACATATAGAAAATGCTCTTATATCACTTTATCAGTATCATCATATGTCAGTAGAGCCTTCAGGGTAGACTTGGGAATGGTATTATGGATTGATACATTCAAAGGTCCGATATGGTTCCAGGTTGGGTATTTATAAGTGTTCTAATTTGGGTTTACAATCATTATTGTTGGTGTAAGAGGATGGATTATTGGAGTCGGGTTGGTAGTAATGGGAGTGACTGCACTGGTCAAATTTACAACTAGGACTAGAGAGGGTGTTGTAAAGAATGGATATATTGGATGAATTTTGAAGTTGCCAAACTGTAGTTCTAAGAATTCAATTTGTTCCTCAATTTTTCTATATGCTTTCCTTGTGATCATATATAAAAATAGATATGGTAGTATATTCTGGATATCATTAGGTGGATTTGCCAGGTAATGGAGATTATAGATCAAAGTAGAGTATCACCAAGTTTTTTTAGACCTTGAAGGCAATTGGTCATATGACATGAATATCTAGATTTGAGCAGAGTCACAAAGTGATTTTTATGAGATATGATAATAGAGGAAATCACCTATCCTTATATCATCTAACTAAGGGTCCTTTAGGTCCCACCAGGGATCTTGTGGAAACTGCAATGGTTAATATCTAGAGGAGACCAATTCCTTGAAGTTTCGGATAAATATTTATAAAATTCGGGGTAAGACGGTGTTGAAAGAAATAAAAGAAGGTAAAGTGAGAACTTATAGTGGTGCAAATTAAGCAACATCAAGACATAAAAAAATAGGTATCATGCAACTAAACAACCAACTACCTAAAAAACTAACTGCTTTTTAAAATCAATTATAGAACACTTAATTTTAATCTATTGTATCTTTATGAGACCATAAATTCTAGATAAGTGAATGAGTATAGTATAATTCTAGGATTTAGGATTAACACCGTTAATTTTCGACATGCTTAAATTGGAAATAAGTGGTCATTCATACATACATGCTTTGCATATGAATAGAACCAGAGGCTAGATAAAATGCCTTTGTGTTAATATGCAATATTTCACATTACATATGAATTGTAAATGCTTAAGAGTCAACCCTTTTTCATTATACATCGTATTACTTATAGGCTTATCTACAATATCATCATTATCAACAATATCAATATTTGAAAATGGATTATTATTGCATCGGAGGAAGTTCCAACTGATTGGATTATTCAAAAGTATATCCAATCCAAATACCTCATTATAAACTACTAATTTAGCCAAGAAATATGCTATTCTGAGTAGTCTTGAACCTACTACTTGTATATTGTTTTTTTCTTTTCATTGACTATTTTTGGTTGAGCCACCCTATCACCTGCATGATACCATGAGCATAACCATCTTGCTAATATTATTCTAACAAATAATATTATCTTCTAGGTGTCTTAATATGGTGGCAATTCTCATGTAGGTGTTCTAGTGATGAGTTTGATTGAACTGAATGTCGATATTACTTGTTGTGAAGTTATGATATCATATATTTAGGATATTGGAGGAATACAACTATGTATATGGACTTTAGTGACATAAATACTTTTTTTCTTCAACACCTAGAAACCTTCAGTATTAGGTCAAACATTGGCTACTTATATAGGCATTGGCTAGGCAAAACTCTTTCAATATTCCAAGATCAAACTTAATCTATAAGCTAGATATTTGGCATCCCCTTGGATTCCAATCAAGTACAAAACTATTTACACCCTCTAAAATCTGCTTTTTTTGGCTTCTAGTATATGGGTGGAGAGTTGAAAATATTATGAATCTCTATCAAGTGTAAATATTTCAATGGTGTTGATACTTATATATTTATTACAATGTGGTATCCTTCTACCATGGGCTAGGTATTTGGTACCTTGTCAGGATTTGATCGGGCATGATTCCTCTGGTACTTCTAGGACTTGGTCATTTCTTTTTATGTATTTGCTAAAAAATTTAGATCATCCTTGGCTCCATTTGGGTTAAAAAATTTTAGCCTCTCCTGGATAATCTGGGAATCTAGAACCCCTCTAGGTTCTAATTGATTACAATTCTTCCAACCTATACAAGCTCCTTAGTTGGGTTGGATATATGGATCTTTCTTGAGCCCTAGTGAAGGGAAAAACTTCCAAACTTCCCTAGACTTGATAGCTTCATACTCTTCAATCGGTCCAGATATCCAGGAATATGCTAGGCCTTGGTTAGGTATAAAATTTTTTATCACCTTCAGACCTAGCCAATTTTGAACTAAATATTCTCATTTTGTAGAGTTTATTTATCCTTAGCACTTTCTTTTCAAAGTGCATGTGAGTGGTCATAAAAAGCACCCACAGGTTCATAAAGCCCTTGTATCAAAATAATGAAAGAGAACCATCAATGTTAAATATCACACATTGATAAAGAATAATATATGACAACTTGTTTGTCTTCCACTTCAAAAGAAACTTATTGGTTGTAAGTGGGTATTCAATATTAAATACAAGACTAGTAGAAGTATTGAAAAGTATAAGAAAATGATTGTTCAAAAGGACTATATGTAGTTAAGGTAGTAGCTATGATGAGACTTTTATGCTAATAAGAAAGATCAATATAATAAATATAGTATCTATATAGATAGCTCAATTTGCATGGAAGTAGATGAAGGTAAAGACTATGTTTCTCAATGGTAACATCACTAAGAAAGTATACATTATGTAGATATATTAATTTGTCATACCTAGTCAGAAAATAATGATATGCAAAGTCATGAAGTCTCTCTATAGGCCAGGGTTATGCATAGTGGCTATTTATAGCCAATTGGCTAAAATTAGGATTTTCAATATTTGGAATTGGCTAATATTTGGGACCCTTGACCTGCCCATTAGCCAAAAATTTATGGGTGCAACTTTTTTTGGGGGGTCGATTTGCCCATATTTTATAATAATTTGACCATTTTATCTTTAAATTTCCAACATTACCCCTAATAATAGTTGACCTTATATATGTGTATGGACACTATTCACCTAGATTTTGAAAATATTTTGCCAAATTTTTATAAATACATTTTGGGCTGACCCCTTACTCATAACCCTACTATAGGCTGGAGGAATTTATGAGAGCCTATTATATAAATATCAATGGGCATATTATGTGACATGGATTTTATCACAATCCTTACAATCCAAACATATACTTCAGATAGCAAGAATGATTTTGTGATCATAATTATGTATGTCAATGACTTGGTCATCATTGGAAGTTCAATGAAGTTGGTTTAAAGGACCAATAGAGTGTTGAATTTTTTTATTTTTTTTAATTTACATGGTGGAATCGGTAGCCGCCACGAATATGGGAAGGCTATCTAGATTTTATGGCCACCATAGTATTCTGCGTTGTCTGCCCTAGAATTTGCCACATAGATCTTCATGCAATCCACCCCTATAACCACCATGCCACAATCATTTTAAACCTTTTATGCCGCTGAAAGAAACAGGAAAGGGACAAGCGTTCAGTACAATGAGGCCCAAGATTTGAACCTTGGACCTCCACCCCCTTATGGGGTTTGGATGAACCAATTAGTCTACACCTCGAACCTTTGCAAATTATTTTAATACGACATATTTTAGAGTTATGTCTTCATTTATTCACTTGGAGGTGTACTAAATAAATAATAATGATTTCATGGTACACATTAAGTATGCCAAGATAGTACTCAAAATTTTTTGAATTATATATTGCAAGCCTATGCCCTTCACAATGTGAGGATACAATTTCAACTATCCCAAAAATAATCCATATCCATAAGTAAATGTAAATTTTTATTGCCAATTTATTACAAGTCTTATTTATCGAACTTATTCTAAACTATATATTAGTTCTATTATTAGCTATATTTATAGTTTATGCTTTTTTTCTTTTTTTTTTGTAGGTTTATTTGCATAATATTATGAATAATCACTCAAAGGCACAAATATTAAGAAAAGAACATCAATCTATGGAGATAGTTGCATATCATCCAAGGAATACCAAAGGAAAAAGGAAGGAACAAACCTCTATAAGGGTATATAGAGATAATGACAGAAAATTTTTTTAGATTGGATGGCTCAAAGTGGATCAATGACAGAAAATGGGGGCATTTTTAAAAATATTTTTTTTGAACCTTATAATGGCTTCTGTCATATTTGTTTTTTTTGTTCATGTGACTAGTGTTTTTTGCAGCTGGTGGGGCACTGATATAGGTTTTTTATCTACAAATTCATGCATGGGAAACATCCGCTTTGGCCTCAAGTATTTCCCAAGGTGTGTTTGGATTCGATGTCGTAAAAATGCCCTAGCAAGAAATAACAAAGTTTTGGAGATCCTTGACAATGAGGTACCAAACCCCACCATAATAGTCTTGGAGAAGATGACAATTTCATCAGCATCCAACAGTATCAACCAGTTGAAGAGTCCGTCTGGCCTCATCAGTGCAGTTGTTGATTTGTGTGATTCTCTAAATCTTCTGTTTTATAGCCAGCAGTTCCAGGGGAATAAGGAGTCGAAGGCAAAATCTAAAGATGATGGCAAGGAGGATGATAAGAAGTTAGATGAGGACTACAAGGAATATTGCTTGGCCTCTTGGCTGTCCATTCTATGGGATGTTTTTTTTACCATATTCTATTATTTTATATGGGCACAAGCTACTCTGCATGGTGCTTGCATGATTAGTTTTTGTCTTTGTTAGTTCTATTTTGCGTCTTTCTTTTCTGATGGCCATAATATTAGGCTTCCATAGTTTAGTTTGGCTGTATTCTGATGGAAGAGTAGGTCTTGGCCCTTTTTGTTGTCAGTTTAAACTTTTAGGGCTTGGCCTTTGTCCAGTTGGTCAGTGGACCCTATTTTGTAAAATGGTTTTGGGTCAACCAGTTAAAACCCGGTGTTAATTATAATATTCTCTTACTTACCAAAAAAAAAATATTTATAGTTTATGCAAGAACCAAGGGTGTATCAATGTAAAGCAACAAAGTGAGTAGCGAGGTATATTGGTTGTAAAATTGATAATGGTATGAAGTATAAGAAGAGTGATCAATTATTCTTGAAGATAAATCTATAAAATGAGATCCATATCTAGATATGTATTCTTTATAGGACTTAGTTTAATCTCTTGTAAAATTAAGAAGCAACATGTTTTTGCTCGATCTTCAACCAATATAGAATATTATATAGTAGTAGGAGTTGTTTATGATGTGATATTGTTATGTTGTATCTTGTCAATGATGGGTATTTCAAATAAGCAACCATCAATATTTAACTATAATAATCAATGAGTTCTAATATTTTTTTATGAGTTCACAAGGCACATTAGAGTTTAATGTCATTTAATTTATAATCATGTTCAATAATATAACATAAAAATTAAATTTTGTACTATTATAAATCAATGTGCATATATTTTTATAGTCTCTTGCACATATTATTATTTTTCTTTTTTAAAACTTTCTTATATGTACATCGATTGAGCATTGATGGAATAAGGGGTGAATGTTATGAACAACATGTAATTTGTTCTAGGAAATATCGGGTTACTCATTAGGTGGTTGTAATTAAAGATCTATCCATTCATAATTCTTTATTGTGTGTGTGTGTGTGTGTATATATAGATATGTATGTTGTATGAATAAAAATTTTATTGTAACCAATATGCATTCATAAGATTGACACGATGAATACTTTATAGTGAATTCATTAGAGAAAATATTATTAATCAAATAGTGTGTTTAAACATAAAAAAAGAATAATATTATAGAGAAAATGAAATGCTTGCATATATCATATATGCTCTAGGAAGCTAAATGGTTTAAGTTGTTAATGATGCTATTTTTTGAATTAAAACTCATCTCAAAACAACAAAGTATCAAGGGAGAGTTTTCATAAATGAATTCTTAATAAATTATAAAACCTTTATAAGTAGAAAATATAGCCTTAATAAATGATCAAATTGAGGATACTAATAAAAGTGATCTCCCTTTATTGTACAACCAATATTTATCATTTCATCATAGCACCATTTGTGCTCTCTTATAAATCAGTTACAAATGATTGAACATAGAATCAAGCCATTGGATAATTATAAATATATTGTGATATAGTTAAGACAATGGGATAATATTACACTCTATAAGATATACTTCTTGACCTAGAGTTCATTATGTGCTCCTTTGTGAATCCAAAACCTGATGTCACTTTAACTTTTATGAAGAAGTGTTTATTTCAACTATATGCTTTGTTTACTACTGTAAAAAATTTATACACTTTTGGTTTAAATTGGTGTTTGGTTTTTAATTAGTGAATGGGACATGTACTACATTTTGTAGATTATGAATATATATAGGTACTTTGACTTCAAAGCAAAGAAAAAATCAAACATATAAGAAAACCAAAATACTACAATTATATAGTCAAGTTATTCTCATCTACATTGGATAATCACCAAAGAGAGGATTAACGAGTTACAGGAGGTTGTTGAAATATTTCATACATGATAAAAAAATAGTCAATTAAATTTTCAATAGATTCATGCTCAAGCCTATAAGTTTTAAAATAAAGACAAGAATGCTTATGTTTATAGTTTTACTTGAATCTAGTTTTTCCTCTTTATGTATGACTATAGCTTGTCTAGGTTCTTAGGTTTAATGTTTGACTTGAGAAGCATATTCTTTTTTTTATGTAGTAGGTAGAACCTTAACTACATTTATTGATATATTAATAATATTGAACATGTGTGAGAAACTTAAAGATTATATTTATTAGGCATGCTAAGATCATGTAATTGTTTTTATAATAGGCTCTTTGATAGGATGCTTATACACCTATATAGGAATTCTAAAACATATCTTCAAAAGATTATATTCTTCTTTAAATATGGATAATATTATCTTATACTAACTATTGGATATATATTCCAAACGTTTTTCATGATGCATATTAAATGTTTCTCAAAAATTTCCATCACCATATGCCATATTAATAAATCTAAAATTTATTTTTTGTATTTAGACCTATAAGGTAATATCCATTCATATAAATATGTAGGATAACATTAATGTTATATAGAACTCAATTATATTCTTATAATAATTAAAATAATCAATAATATTTCATAGGCTAGAAACAAATAGCCAATTAAAGTTTCAATAGATTCATGCTCAAGTCTATAAGCTGAAAAAGAAAGACAATAATGCTTATGTTTATAGTTTGACCTGAATCTAGTTTTCCCTCTTTATGTATGACTATAGCTTGTCTAGGTTCTTAGGTTTAATTTTTGACTTGAGAAGCATGTAGGTGGAACCTTAACCACATTTATTAATAGATCAATAATATTGATACATGTGTGAGAAACTTAAGGAGTATATTTATTAGGTATGCTAAGATCGTGTAATTGTTTTTATAAAATATTCTTAGATATGGTGCTTATACACTATGTAGGAATTCTAAAACATGTCTTCAAAATATTATATTCTCCTCTTTAAATATGGACAATATTTTCTTATGTCGGCTATTGGATATATATTCCAAATATTTTTCATGATGCATATTAATTGTTTCTCATAAATTTCCATCACCATATGCCACTTTAATAAATCCAAAATTTACTTTTTGTATTTAGACATATAAGGTAATATGCATTCATGTAGGGTAACTGGATATATATTCCAAATGTTTTTTTTATGATGCATATTAATTGTTTCTAATAAATTCAACACCTTATGCCACTTTAATAAATCCAAAATTTACTTTTTGTATTACTTTTTGTATTTAGACATATAAGGTAATATGCATTCATGTATGGTAATTTCAATGTTATAGAACTCAAATATATTATTATAATAATTAAAATAATTAATATATAATCATATATTTATTTTATAGTTAAGTCATCAAAACCCATCTTGAAGACAAACACCTACCATTAATATAAGATCTCTATATCTCTAGAGACTTGATGTTAAGCCTTGAATATGAAAATAACTTTTGTTAACCTTTAGGTTTAAAAGATAAACACCTACCATTAATAATATAAGATCTATATATCTCTAGAGATATAGAGACTTGAACTTAAGATTTCAATATGAAAATGACTTATAAAAATTACTTTTTGTTAACATCTAGGTTTAATAGAAATATAATTATTATAAAAATGTAATTATATAAAAATTAACTTAAAGGCTTAAAATATTATCTTTCATAAGATACTTTTTATGACCAATATAATCTTTTTAAACATAATAATACTCAATTAAATTAATTTAATGAGATGTTATCACTCTTAAAATACTCTTATAAGATATTTATATAATTGAAAATATTAACCACCAAAACTCAATTTAGTAGACAAATATAATTATTGTTAAACATATAATTATAAAAATAAATTGACTTTAAAGTTTTGTGATGTTATGGTTTATAAAATGTAATATTTTTATAAAGAATTTTTATGGCATTTGGCACATCATTTGGAGCAAAGTCACAGAAACTATATCAGTGTATACTAAAGAGGAAACTCATACTCATATAGGGATGATGAAGAAGGAAGTTGAAGTGCAAGAGAGGTAGAAGAGAGCTAGTTGGAAACCACCCCCATAAGGTTAGATTAGAATTAATATTGACGGAGCTACAAAAGGCAATCTGGGTAGAGTTGGAATTGGGGTGGTCTACAGGAAACATGTTGGGATAATGCTCTATTATGAATTGCAAATCCTAGGAAGGGTCATGAACAATTAAGCATAATCCTTAGCTATCAAATCTTCTTTTATTTGGGTGGTAACACAAGGTTACAAGAGGATAATTCTAGAATTAGATTCTTAAATATTGGTAGGAGCTCTAGATTGCATGAGGAAATTTTCTTTGAAAACATCGAGACGATGACGATTCTTGTCATCTAAATTAAGAATTTGTGGAGAGAATTAGATGATGTGATTCTAGTTACCTAGAGATCTAAATAGTGGTAGACTTTTTTGTTAAGATGGATACTGAGGATGGGAGGATTAGGCAGATTGGTGAGCAAATCTATTGTTTAGCTAATTTGGACATTCATTGTAAAAATATAGTTTAGAAATGTAAATATTCTTTTACTATTATAAACAAGTGATCAATCCTTGTAAAAATATGGTTTAGAAGATTTAGCTCCAATAGATCTTTTTTTAATCTTGTAAATTGTTATTATGCACTAAAAACTAGGAAAAATGTCACCCCAATTTATTAACATAAAATTTTCAACTTCCTTTAAAAAAAAAATTGCTTTCTGTGAACAAGAATCTTTATTGTTGGCATCCATTATGCAACAAACCACACAATAAATGTATTTTTTTTTGAAGAGGCGAGCAAAAATGTTCCAATTTTGGGGTCGTCGTTTGTCTCAGCGATGTGTCCAACTAAGGCTAGAATATGCCGTCTCCATTCGGCTTGTCGTTTGTCTCAGCGATGTGTCCAACCAAGGCTAGAATATGCCCCCTCCATTCGGGTTGTCGTTTGTCTCAGCGATGTGTCCAACCAAGGCTAGAATATGCCCCCTCCATTCGGGTTGTCGTTTGTCTCAGCGATGTGTCCAATCAAGGCTAGAATATGCCATCTCCATCCCATAGACTAAAATAATAATGCTATTTCAGAACATAAACATTGCACTATTAGTTAAACGAATCATTAGCTCGTTTCCTTTTCTTTTCACTCCCATCCACCATGACCTCCTCCCTTCAAACTCCCATTGAAGTCGATCTTCCTGTCGTAGACGTTTCACAATTTCCACGAGAATTCGATGCAGAAGAATTCAACCACCTCCAATATCATCATGCCGTCGCGGCTGTCAGAGAAGCTTGCGAACAATACGGGTTTTTCCATGTAGTAAACCATGGAATACCAACAGATCTTCTCCAAAACGTAGAGTCCGCAGCCCGCCAACTATTTGCCATGCCTGCAAAAATCAAAGACAGAGCCACCACTTCCGACCCCATCGATTCTTACATTCGAATACCAACAGATCTTCTCAGAAAGCCGGAGTCCGCCGCCCGCCAACTACGCGCCATGCCTGCAAAAGTCAAAGACAGAGCCACCACTTCCGACCCCATCGATTCCTACGTTCATAAGAATTCGTTTGAGAGCTTATCCATACTTAATTCAGATTCGATTCACGAAATATTGGACAAGATATGGCCTGAAGGAAATCCAACGTTCTGGTATACTATCCACTTTTTTTTTTCTATTTTAAATTAACCCAAGAAAGCTAATTGCTTTTATTGATTGAGTCACTGTGTTGCGTGACAGTGAGGCGATTCGAAACTATATCGCGCATCTGGAAGCTCTCACACAGAATATCTGTAAGATCATTCTTGCGAGCCTTGGTTTGGACGCGAAGGCTTTTTACTGTTCTGATTTTCAAAGCTGCGATGCGTGTCTTCGTATAGCCCGCTATTCATGTGACGAAAAATCTATGGAGGAGGAGGTTTTATTTCCTCATACTGATCTGGACTGCCTTACGATCCTTTACCAAGATAATGTGGGAGGCCTTCAGATTCGATCAAAGGAAGACGAGTGGTTGAACGTGAAGCCTGTGGCGTACTCTTTGGTCTTCAACGTCGGCGACTCCCTAAAGGTGAGAAATTCCTCTTAAGCGGACCGTTATTATAATGTATTTCTGATTATAAATTTGGGGGTATTTATTATGGGTTGAGTGCAGGCATGGACCAACGGACGGTATCGTAGCGCAGTACATCAGGTTGTCTACAAGGGGTGGAAGGAAAGGATATCCATTGGATATTTTGTGCGATTTCCTGAGGAGCAAGAAATTTGGGCTCCTGTAGAGCTCGTGGACGATGATCATCCACGGCGTTACAGGCCTTTTACAGACGCCCAATACAGGAGAGAGTATATGAATCTCAAGCAAAAAAGACCAAGTTACATTGATGAATACGCGGGCATATGAGCTGAAACTTTTGAAAAGCATGCCGACCATTTTAGTTTGTTGTTTTTATCTTAGGCTCCAGTAGAGCTTCCTGCAACTCGGTGTCGTAGACGGCATTGAAATCAAACATAAACGTAATATATTAAGAATGATTTTATGTTTAATTTGCAACCATCAAAATATTATATCTTTTATTACTTTAATCACATTATATTTTTGAATATTTTCCACATGATTTTTTATTAAATATGTTCCTTAGATCTTCTAAACTTTTATTTTTTACATGCCAAATCTTTGTTTATATATATTTTTTAAGAGATATGCTTTACATCGGTCAATTACCTTGTAAAAGTTATTTTTTTATAAGATAGAGAACAAAACAATAATTGGTTAAATTATTTGACAATATGTTTTCTTCTTTATAGTTATGTTTAAGAACTCTAAATGTTCTTATTTATTAATGAACTAGGCATACAAATATATAGCCCCTTGGAGTACAACAGAAGAATCTCCAGTTATAGCTAAAATCCAATGCAGTTAAGGAACTATTACAATAGAATTACTAGCAAGACTAATATGAGCAGATCAATTTCCAACATTCTCCCCCTTGATGCTGAAAGGACTCATTCCATGAGTTCTGAAGCATCACAAACTATTGAACTGATCTTCGTTTATGCTTCTTCCAGTTTTGAAGTAGAAAATTCAAGAACTCAAAAAAATTTGTTGGCACCCACCACACTTTCGCTCTTCTTGCAGGCTATCCATTAAGTTTTCTTTCTTCAAAAAAATAAAATTGGGTGCCTTTTGATGATAAGATCCCGCTTCAAAAAAAGTCTCTCCAATTTTGGTCTTCAACCACTCTCTCAAATCTTCACTATGGTCTTTAAACCATTCTTGCAAATCATCATATTTTACATCATTACAATACCATACTTTGCATGAGTATGTGTTAATCATCTCATACTAATAATTATACCAAACTACTCTCTAACAAATCCCTACATAAAAAATCAAAACAAACATGGCCATGAAATGACATATTACATATGCAACCTCACACATATCAACACTCAAAAAATCACACATCACAATGTCTTTAAAATATTCCTCCTTCCAAGGAATTTTGAACACGCCATTTTTTTTACCTTCATTTGAGTCCAAGTGACTCAAGCTCCCAAACTTTATCTTCAAAGAAATGTTCATAAGGCAAGTCTCAAAACTTGCTAATTGTGCTTTCCATGAGAGATGTACCTCTTGCAAACAATGCAAGTTTTCATATGATGTCTTGACAAGACATTCTCCATATTTCTTCATCAAAACAATAATTCCAAAACTATCCAAAAAACATCTATCAATGAAATCAATAAAAAATGAATCAAATAACAAAACAATATCACCTCCAATGATTTATTGAGTGGATATCCATAAGCCTTCCTTTGTTTTTCCCACAATGCCATATTGTTGCAATGATGATTCTTCATACAATTTTGCCTCTTCAAGACAACCATCATCCTTCACTATAGTCACTCCATGTGAGTGATATCCATCCTCCTTCATTGATGATGCCTCCAAAGTCATGATAACTTGAAGTTCACCAATCTTGGTTTCTTCTCCATTTTCTATTTCATCATTTTTCTCCCCCTTTGGAGGAACTTCAACACTTTTATTTTCCTCTTGTAGAGGAACTTCAAGATCAACAATGCACTCTTCAAGTGCTTCCCAAACAAAATCTTCAACATCTTGTGCCTTTTCCATGAGACACTCTTCATTGCTTTTCCTTCTATCAGCTGCAAATCCTCTTCTTCCTCCTCTTCCTCTTGAGGAATACACACCTCTTCTTTTCTTCTCATCACAAAAATCATCAACATATGCTTTCTCAATTGGGCATTTCCCATCCATGTACATGCTTGAAAAATAGGTTACATTTTCACCTTCTTCTCTCCTCTTCAAGAAAATTTTTTCCATCATATTCCTCCATAAGGAAGAATTCATCATGCATGCCTTATTCATAAGACATGTATTCACATGCATCTTCACAAGAAGACTCTTAAAAAATTTCTTCAAAGAAGGAATGCTCCTCCTTGCTTTGGGGATTGCTACACATATCTCCTTCATAAGCATCTTGAAATGCTTTCCATGCACTTTCAGTTGTTTTGCATCTTGCAATGAGTGGAAAAGTATGCTCTTTCATAGCTCTTCTAATATCCATAAGAGCCAGGTAATTTTGATATTGATTATCTATCTTATACTTATTTTCTTCACCTTCAAGAAAGTTCCATTGTGGTGGTTCTTCATATCCTTCTTCGACAATGCTCCAAATATCTTTGACCATCAATAAGTTCTTCATCCTTATGCTCCAAATAGTATAATATTTACCATCAAAACTTGGCACCTCCAAGTATTCATACATTGTGGCCATTCTTCTCTTATGTCATGTAGGTTGAAGCAATAAACCTCCCTCACGAATCTGATTCGTAGTCTCCTTTATTGTGCTCACAACATTGAGTATCTCAATCTCTGTACTTTTGCAACTCGCTTGTTGGCCTATCACTATTGTTGTGTAAAACTAGCATTTCACTATGTTGCCTATGTTACAATAGTCTCACATAGATGAATGTTCAACACCAACCTGTCCAAGTAGGACATCAACGCAGTGTGAGTGACATCAAATCCTAGCTACTACTATCTCCTTCAACATGGTGTACCTCTCCACACTCAAACATCATATCATAGATGTCTTCCTCACCGTATGATTGGATGGAAACTACAGGCTCATTATTGCACAGTCAAGCTTCTCCTCAGACTCTCCTTTCATAGAAAATCATCAAATGTGGTTGTTAATTATCATCAAGACCTTGCATCATTCATCCCTTTGATCCATTATATATTTTAATAATCACGAGCAGTCGGTCTATCCCCATGTGTAAGACAGGTTTACCATCAATCTACATATCTCCATATAATTTTCTAAGCACGGTCTGAACTTAACATCCTTCGCATCATAGATTGGATAAAAATTGGTGACCTCCAAGTAAAAGACCTTCTTTGTCTTTTAAATACATGGATTTTTCTTCGATGTTAATCCGAGAGCAAGTAGTAACTCCAACCCTCTTTTTTAAAATGTATTTCCTGGAAGGCGTATCATCTTGCAGCTAATTTTCAATTCATGATTGACTAAAAAAAATGTGCAGCAACCTTTCATAGTCAATCGTCAACTTCGCACAACATTCTTTACATGATCTTTTCATACTCAGATTTCAGCCTTTCAATGTGCTATCTCCATGATGATATTCACATACCAACCAAACCAACATGGTTTCTAACACCATATGGAGACCATCATATGCATTCATAGATCTTCATGAAATACAAGTCTTCTTATGTAGATGGATTTCTTACATGGATGAGCACTTCTCTTTCAACAATTCATCAACCCGGAGAACTCAACCAAATGAACATAGGTCTCTCTTCCACAGCAACTAGTCAACTCAATTAGATGTGCACCATTCCACAGGTTTTCTTTAACCAAATAGATCTACATCGCTCTGATACCATTTGAGATTTAAAACTCACACTAAATTTCTATTGCTTGAAACTTATTACAATATATAGACTCCATAAGAATAAATTATGGCTCAAAATAATTTAGAGCCCAATTATTCTTGATAATTTTAGTTTTTTGTTTTTATTGCCTAGGAAGTAATGCATTAAACCTAGATCTTTTATTTCAAATTCTTTCATCATGGAGTGTTTCAAATCCTCATTCATTTTAACACTACTTACCCATGAATATTATATCATACACATATAAGCACGCAATAAGGATGTCTTTACCTTGTTTTATGTAGTAGAGTGTTGGTTCACCTTTGCTACTAGTGAATCCATAGTCTCAAAAGTAGCCATAAATACGAGAGTACCATGCCCTTGGTGCTTTCTTTAGGCCATACAATGCTTTCTTCAATTTGTAGACAAGGTACTCCTTACCTTGTTCTTCAAAGCCTTGAGGTTGTTGCACAAAAACCTCTTCATTCAAGTACCCATTAAGGAATGCACTCTTCACATCCATGTGTTTAATTTTACACCCTTTGTTAAAAGCCAAGGAAAGTACTAATTTTATGGTCTCTCATATAGCAACCAGAGCAAAGGTCTCCTCATAGTCAATCTCATACTTCTGAGTAAACCCTTTTCCTACTAGCCTTTATTTGTGTCTTTCAATGCTCCCATAAAAATTGAACTTGTTATTATAGACCCATTTACATCAAACACATTTCTTACACTTAGGAAGCCTTACTAGCTCCCAAGTATCATTATTTTTTATAAAGCACATTTTGTCTTTCATGGATTGTTGTCATACATCATGAATACATGCTTTTTCATAACTAGAAGGCTCTAGATCTATGCTAGTCATTAAAGCATAATTCACTACATATATTTTAGGCTCTGATACCATTTGAGAACTCTAAATGTTCTTATTTATTAATGAACTAGGCATATAACTATATAGCCCCTTGGAGTACAACAGAAGAATCTTCAGATATGGCTAAAATCCAATGCAGTTAAGGAACTATTACAATAGAATTACTGGTAAGGCTAATTTGAGCAGATCAGTTTCCAACAATGTTGACATTTCCAAGATATTACCCTTAATTAATAATTGATTAACAATAAAGAGAGATCCTCACTTTTTATTTAGGATGCAAGCAGGTGTTGCAAGTGCAAGTTGAAAGTAAGTATGAATAAGGAATGAGTATCACCTTTTCTTTTTCGAAATCATGTCTTTTTCTAAATCATTATAGGAGTAAAAAAGTGAAGGACTCTTCTAAAGAAAATCTAGTTAACATGGTAACAAAGTAATTTTTGAAAGTCCTAATTAAAAGTGAGGATACCCTAGTTAGAATTTTGGATCCCTAGTTAGAAATAAGATGAAGGTTAAATTTATGGAAAACCTTATTTAAGTAGTATATGTTAATGAGAGATGACTATTAAGGATGAGATGATTGAGCATGATATAACAAAAATCTTTAAATTAGAGGGTTAATATGTAAGTTCCATGGATTCTAGCTAGGTGTTTTGGAGATTAAAAATTTGATCAAGTGGAAGTGAAGATCAAATTTAAAGTATTGCATGACTTTTCTTCTAAAAGGTTTTATCCTCATCACCTTATGGTGGTTCATGGTTTAGGGGAATCAATGCATTATGTTTAACACCATGGAGTGAGAATTATTCTATGGTCACAAATACTATTAAAAGTCTTCTAGCATGGGTTAATATTTCTAGACTTATATACCATCTTATCAATAAGGATTTTTGAGGAATATTGGTAATAATCTATGGGAGTTCATATAGGAGGGACTATTTGCTATGGAGAAAATGCATACTACATATATACAAATATATGTTATTTTTTATTGGGTGAAGAGGTCTAAATTCAAATGCATCTATACTTGTATTTCACTAGTTTTAAAAAAGGAGAAGCATACCTTCTTTAACCTTTGATTTTAGGCCAACTCCCTACTATTATTGTTAATCTAAAGTAATCTAATCTAAATACTAGAAATAAACGTGAGAAAATAAATGCATAGAAGTAAATGAGAGGAGGTAATTATTTGAGAGATTCAAAGTAAATGAATGAAATTAAATTATAGTCATACTCATAATAAGAAGAGTGTGCAATCAATCAACACATAAAGAAATTGAATAACATGAGTGTGCTCCAACACATGTAAAATTAAAAATAATATAAGGGAAAATTTGATAGAAAGAAAAACTGTGGTACCAAAACCACTATGCACTCCATAAAACAAAGGAAAAATACCATAATTAAATAATAAACATCATGCACAATATTTCTATTGCTCCCAAATTAGAGTAAGAGTACAAGATGAAGTCCACAAACTATGTTGTATTTTCTTGAATAATTTGGAGTGAGTCACACATGTAGGATAAATAATATTATTGAGTGAATCACAAGTTTTTATAGAATCACTGCCTCCAAACTTAGCTATTTTTCTATTATTCTTAAAACTTTAGGAGCCTATAAAAATATTCTTAGGTATTTAAAAATATGACTACTCATTCTTTATGGACTTTTGAAGGGTAGTAACTAAGCTACTATATTTTTAATGACATAGCAAGGAACCAAGATCAACTAGTAGGATATCTGTAGACTTATATTTAACCTTGATTGTAAAGTCTACAAATTGGTCTAAACCTACTACAAAATTTTAAAAATTGCTTGAATCTCCTCAAGTCTTCAAGGTAAGAATTTTATCAAAAGTTACAAAATGACATTGCATAAAAATTATAGTCAATCATCATCTTGATGTCTCTTACAAGGTCTTCATACTATTGCTTAGAGAGTCCTTTATTCTACCTTTATATCCCCTTAAGTTTCTCTAATAGTAAAGTTTAGCTTTTTAACTTTGTCAAGTGAGGTGTCACTTTTATTCTATTATTTTCTCATAAAATATTTTGTTGGATATTTTGAGTCAATTTGTCATTGATTTCAAGGAATGAAGTCGTCATTGATGTCAAGGAACGAAGTCAACATTGATGTCAAGGAACAAAGTCATAATTGATGTCAAGGAATATGTCAAGGAAAAATGCAAAATTTAATGGCAAAATAGCTTCATAATATTTTTAATATTATGTGGAAGCATATGAAGACGGGTTTTTATTAAAACCATGTATGAGCAAAATAAAATATTTTTCATAAAAAACCAAGGAATATTTTTGAAGGATAAGGAAAATAAAAGGTTTTTCATAAAAACCCAAGGAAGCATTTTGAAAAGCTAAAGGAGGTTTTAATATTTATTTTATAAAATATTTAAATTCAAATTGAATTTAAATTTTATAAATAAATATTATTTATATAAAGTGGTAAAATCAAAGAGGGCTTTAATAAAGCCAAAAAGGATTTAAAAATTAATTTATAAAATTTAAATTCTAAAGAATTTAAATAATTTATAAATTAATTATTCAAATTTTGAAGGCGTCGATATTCAAAATTATTGGAGGTAATATGTATATAAACTATATGCCTTAGTGGCATAAAGACCATTATTCGTTCAAAAGAAATTAAAGAGGCAAGTATTGTGGTATAAAATTGTGCAAGGAAGAAGACAAATTCTTTGTCTTAGGTTTCAGCAAAAACAATAAGGGCATCGATGGCTAAACCCTCATATCCACCAAGGTAGTGTGGCCTAGTGGCAAGTAGTCATGAGTTAAGGTGCATGAGTGTAGAGTGGTTCGCATTTGATTCGTGGCAAGGCCATTTTGGCAATGTTGTGCTTAGGCATCGAAGGAGGTGATGTGTAGTCTTTTTGGTTTCAGTGCATTGAGGGAGGAATATAGAGCACGTTGTGATCTTTGCTCCCCAAACGAGTTCCTAGATCGTGTAGTGGTTGGTGTCGTAGCTAGGGCATTGGTAGAAGTTGTTTTGAGGGTTCGAATCCCACCTAGGCAGAGGTAATAAATTTTACATTATTTTTAATTGCCTAAGGTGTAAACATAAGGTTTAGGGAGCTATAAGGGGTTATGAAAAGGTGCTTATTTTAATTATTAATTTTTGATTAAATGAAGGAATAATATGTTGAAATTTATTTTAAATAAAGTTATTGTGACATTTTTTATTTATCAAAAGGTGAATTGAAGAGTGATTAAATTTAAGAGGACTTCTTGCCATTGAGTTAGTTTGAAAAGGAGATTGTATTGACATTATTTTTGGTATTGAATATTGTTTTAATTGGGATATCATAAGGTGTATTTGGTCAATCATTTGTGTATATGTTGATGGATGCTTTCTTTAATATGGAGTGATAAGGTGTATATGTGTTTTGATATTTTGAATTGTATCTTTGAGAGAGTTTAGTATATTCTAACTCCTTTGAGCTTGGTAAAGAAGTGTTTGTGGTTGTGGCAGATATTTGAGGTTCCTTCATCATCAAGAAAAAGGTATGAGCACATTATTCCATAGTTGAATTGATTGGTTGGTTTTCTAAAAAATAAGTTTGGAGTGAAAAGGACTTAATTAGGGCTTCCTTATTGAGTGTGTTTAGTTAATGCTTAAAGGTTTTATGGAATGAATATTTTTTGTTAAAACCTTATTTTATAAGCATTGTTGTTGGAGTTGTTGAGTGAAAATTTTGAACTAGAGTTTGGAAAGAACATGAGTATCATTGTTATGTGATATTGGTTGATAAGAATTGTAGGAAATATTTTTTAGTGAGTGTTCATATTCTTGGACTAGAGCTTGTGAGCAAGGATTATTTCATTGAGTGATTGATTGAGTAGAGTTGGTTGAGCCTAGTCAAGTGGATGTATGAAGTGATTGTTCAAGTTCCATTAAAAAACCTATTCTATATTCTGAATTGAATTGAGAAAGTGATTGGGTTGAAGCATATTGAGTCTCTAACAATTCTCTGTATGTTTCTAAAAGAGTGATTGAAAGTGATTGAGCATTGTGATGAGTATAGAGCATATTGAGTCTCTAACAATTCTCTTTATGTTTCTATGATATTGGACAAGTTCTAGTGTGGAATTTTTGATAAGATTTGAGGTAAGTCTTTGAGAAGACTTGTGGGCAGATTTGGGTAAGCTTTGTGGAAGCTTACAATACAGATTGAGAGTAGATTTGGATAAGTTATTGTGAGGACTTATTGATCATATTGGATAAGTTCTAGAGAGGACTTGAGGACAAATTGGTGTGCACTTTTGTGGAAGCTTACAAAGCATATTTGAGATAACTCTTTGAGAAGACTTGAGAGTAGAGTTGATTGATTTATTTTCTCAAACCTTGAGTTAAATTTAGGGCAAATCTAGCAAAGTTTATTTGAGATTGATTCAAGATTTGAGTTAAGGCTTGAGGACATAGATTGAGGATAGATTTGTGCTAGACCGAAGGACTATGTTTAGTACAAATTTGAGGAAAAGTATTGGTGCATATTTGAGGATAGGTTTGTGCCAAACCAGAGATAGAGATTGAGTATAGATTTGTGCTATACTAATGAACTGTGTTTAGTATAGATCTTAGATAGATATTTGGAGGTGATAGATTTTATGATAGAGATCTCCAACTATAGTAGGTAAGACATGTGTATTTTTTTGATAGAGTTCCATTTGCTAAAGGTAGTGGAGGCAAAGGTCTTCTAGAGGATCACCATCCAGAGCAGAGTTAGGATATTCGTATCTCCTGTGGATAGAGATCCACAAAATTGATTTATGGGATTGGTCTCTCCTTTGGACAAAGTTCCATAAACATTGTAATAGGGAAAGGATTCCCAAGATATTGATTGAGAAAATTTTAGTGAAATATTTTCTCTGTGGAGTAGCCCACATTGGGTGAACCACATAAATTATGGTGTCTCTATTGTGTGGCGATTTATGTATTTCTTTGATTATTGCTATTGATATTACTTATCTTGTACATTGCATAATATTGATTGGGAATGAAAAGTAAAAAGTGATCTTATGATGTTCACCTCCCTCTCAGTATAAGCTTGTGTTCTTCAATTTGTATGAAAGCGGGTTCCTTCGGAAGAGTTTAACAGCTTGAAGAAAAATCTTACAAGAATAGAATGGATTCTAATAATGGATCATCATATAATGCAGCACCAATATTTGATGGAAGTGACTATGTATATGAGAGTTTGAGAATGAAGATCTGCCTTAAGGCACTTAGCAATGAGATTTGGGAAGTAGTTTAAAATGGATATATATCACTAGTTGATACACCTACATATAAGGAAGGTAAGCTTCTACAACATTGCAATTCAAAATCAATGAATGCAATTTTGAGAGGTTTACATAGAACATAGTCCATAAAAGTTATGCACTATCAAGATGAAAAAGGAATGTGGAATAAATTGTAAAATATATATGAAGGAGATACAAATGTCAAGAAAGCAAATATACAAAATCTCAAAGGACAATTTGAAGATTTAAGAATGAAGGATGATGAAAACATTAGAACTTATCTACTTCGAATCGATGAGTTTGTTAATGTTATGCAAGTACTTGGACTTAAGGTTGATGAATTAGATGTTTGTGATAAGGTCTTAAGATCTCTTCCAAAAATATTTAGTGAAAATATTTCTTCTATAGAAGAATCAAATGATGGTTATTCTTTGACAAGAGATATGTTTCTTGGTATTCTTACAGTATTTCAAATGATAACAAAAGAACATATTCCCCAAAAGGAAGCAGCCTTCAAAGCAATCAATAATACAAAGGGTAAGAAGTTAGAATCAACCAATGAATCATCTAGTGATGATGAATCTAATTACAATAGAATAAATAAGGATTTAATAATATCTATAGATGCAAAATCTATTAGATTTTTCAATTGTGGAAAGTATGGTCATTACGGAATTGACTGTCAAGAAACTAAGAATAACAATGATCAATAAAAACAAAATCATAGAAATAGGGAATCATAAAGATACATGCATCAAAATAAAAGCAAGGATGGACAAAGAAGAAAAGGAAATAAGTTCTTTCAAAGGTAAAAGAGGAGCTACTATGCAGAAAAAGCAAGTAAGTACTCAAGTGATAATGATGCTAGTATTTCAAAAAATGATAGAGATAAATTCCTATTTATGATTGAATAAAAATAACAAGTTAAGAAAAGAACTCTAGTAATTCGCAAGTGTTTTAGATGTAGTAACTTTGGACATATTGAATATAGTTGTACAAGGAATGGTTATAGTTTCAATAATTATGAATATGAAGATACACTTGAAGGACCAGAAGATAATATTCTAATGGCACTTGAAGAAGGAGAAGGTGATCCTATAGAATACAAGTCAAAATAAAATGAAGATATAGAAAAATAAAAATAAATAGAGGAAGAATTAGATAAATAAGGATATGATCTTAAGGGAGAACTTATCTATGCTCTTGAAATAGTAAAGAAGGTAAGAAGGCAAAATTCTAAATTAGAATCTCAGTTTCAAGAATGTGATGAAGAGAGAAGAATTCTTATAGAGGATCTAGACAAATCAAAGGCTAATATAAAGAAGTTCAAGGATAATCCAGAAGCAAAGGTATTAGAATGTGAAAGGTTAGTACAAGTAGCCCTCCTAAGGGAATAGTTAGAAAAATCCAAATTCAAGCTACAAGGGTTCAAAAACAGCTCAAATAACTTAGATAAGTTCATCAAGATACAAAAGCCTACATCAAGCAAAATAGGTCTTGGTTTTGAATAGGATCAAAAGAAACAAGAAGAAAATTCAACCTCAAGTTCTAGAGGAGAAGAAACTTCAGATGAAGATACTTTAGAAGAAGACAATATAATAAAAAGTGAGACATCTGAGGATAAATTGGATAATAGAAAGTTCAACAAGGATAGGAACAATGCACAAAGAAGAAACAGATGGAACGATAATAATAATAGGAGACCAAAGAGGTCAAGATAAGGGAATTTTCAATGGAAGATTTTTTTCATATCACAGGTTTGGGAATATGGCTTCACAGTTCAGGATACATGAAAGACAAGTATATGGGAACAAACAAATTTTCAATGGATAGTGCTACTCATATAATCAGTTTGGTCACAAGGAAATGAATTGTAGGGTTTATGACAGAAGAGGATATGGCTTCACTAGGATAAATCCTAAGACATTTGTACCTCAAAGGAATAATAAAATTTAGTGTTATAAGTGCAATAATGATGGTCACACAACAAAGTTTTGTAGAGCAGACATTCCATAATCAAGTATGAATAGGAATAGGAACAGGAAAAGGGACATGGATATAAATATGAACAAGAATAGGAACAATAATAAGAACAAGAATGTGGACATGGACATGGAAAGGAATAGTTAGAGGAATCAGAAGGATCATATAAGAAGAAAAGAAGATAAAGGTAAAAACCAGTACTTTCTAGGAGTAGAAATACTCCCACCCCAGAATTAACCACCTCAAGAGAATGTGGGGGAGGGGTAAAGCTAAGTGGCTCATTATTAGCTCCGATCCCCAAAGGTGACCCTTTGCCATTTATGTCAAAGGGGGAGAGATTTGGTATTTGAGTAAATAGGAGAGATTTGAAAAGATCATTGAGCCAGGGAGAGAAATGTCCCAGGGGGAGAAGAACCATGAAAATGTTAAGTTTCTGGTAAAAATAATTTGGGTTGCCATCAATGACAAAGGGGGAGATTATTGGACATTTTGAGTCAAATTTGTCATTGATGTCAAGGAACGAAGTCGTCATTGATGTAAAGGAATATGTCAAGGAACAATGCAAAGGTTAATGGTAAAAGAGCTTCATAATATTTTTAATATTATGTGGAAGCATATGAAGGTGGGTTTTTATTAAAACCATGGATGAGCAAAATAAAAGGTTTTTCATAAAAACCCAAGGAAGCTTTTTGATGGATAAGCAAAATAAAAGGTTTTTCATAAAAATCCAAGGAAGCATTTTGAAAAGCTAAAGGAGGTTTTAATATTTATTTTATAAAATATTTAAATTTAAATTGAATTTATGTTTTATAAATAACTATTATTTATATAAAGTGGTAAAATCAAAGAGGGCTTTAATAAATCCAAAAAGGATTTAAAAATTAATTTATAAAATTTAAATTCTAAATAATTTAAATAATTTATAAATTAATTATTCAAATTTTGAAGGCATCGACGTTCAAAATTATTGGAGGTAATATGTATATAAACTATATGCCTTAGTGGCATAGAGCCCATATTTCATTCAAAATAAATTAAAGAGGCAAGTATTGTGGTGAAAATCATGTGAGGAAGAAGACAAATTCTTTGTCTTAGGTGCCAGTGAAATCAATAAGGGCATATAGGGCTAAACCCTCATATCCATCGAGGCAGCATGGCCTAGTGGCAAACAGTCATGACTTAAGGCATGTGGGTGCAGAGTGGTCTGCGTTTGATTTGTGGCAAGGGCATTTTAGTAGTGTTGTGCTTAGGCATCGAAGGAGGTGATTCACAGTCTTTTTGGTTATGGCGCATTGGGGGAGGAACATAGAGAACGTTGTGCTCTTTGCTTCTCGAATGAGTGCCTAGCTTGTGTGGTAGTTGGAACCGTGGATAGGGTTTTAGGAGAAGCTACATCGAGGGCTTGAATATCACCTAGGTGCAGGTAATAAATTTTGCATTATTTTTAATTGCCTAAGGTGTAAACATAAGTTTTAGGGAGCTATAAGGGGTTATGAAAAGGTGCTTATTTTAATTATTAATTTTTTATTAAATGAAGGAATAAGGTGTTGAACTTTATTTTAAATAAAGTTATTGTGACATTTTTTATTTATCAAAAGGTGAATTGAAGAGTGATTAAATTTAAGAGGACTTCTTGCCATTGAGTTAGTTTGAAAAGGATATTGTATTGACATTATTTATGGTATTGAATATTGTTTTAATTGGGAGATCATAAGGTGTATTTGGTCAATCATTTGTTGATGTATGCTTTCTTTAATATGGAGTGATAAGGTGTATATGTGTTTTGATATTTTGCATTGTATATTTGAGAGAGTTTAGCATATTCTACCTCCTTTGAGCTTGGAAAAGAAGTGATTATGGTTGTGGTAGATATTTGAGGTTCCTTCATCATCAAGAAAAATCTATGAGAAAATTCTTCTATAGTTGAGTTGATTGGTTGGTTTTCTAGAAAATAAGTTTGGAGTAAAAAGGACTTGATTAGGGCTTCCTTATTGAGTGTGTTGAGTTAATGCTTCAATGTTTTTTGGAATAAAGAGTTGTTAAAACCTTGTTTTATAAGCATTGTTGTTGAAGTGAGTTGTTGAGTGAAGAACTTGAACTAGAGTTTGGAAAAAACATGAGTATCATTGTTATGTGAGATTGGTTGATAAGCATTGTTGGAAAAATTTTGAGTGAGCGTTCATATGCTTGTACTAGGGTTTGTGAGCCAGGATTATTTTATTGAGTAGAGTTGGTTGAGCCTAGTCAATTGGATGTGTGAAGTGATTTTTCATTTTCCATAAAACAAACTATTATATATTCTAAATTGAATTGAGAAAGTGATTGATTTGAAGCATATTGAGTCTCTAACAATTCTCTGTATGTTTCTAAAAGAGTGATTGAAAATGATTGAGCATTGTGATGATTATAGAGCATATTGATTCTCTAAAAATTATTTTTAAGTTTCTATGAGATTGGACAAGTTCTAGTGTGGAAATTTTGATAATATTTGAGGCAAGTCTTTGATAAGACTTATAGGCAGATTTGGGTAAGCTTTGTGAAAGCTTACAATACATATTGACAGTATATTTGGATAAGTTATTGTGAGGACTTATTGAGTAGATTGGAAAAGTTATAGAGATGACTCGAGGACAGATTGGTGTGAGATTTTGTGGAATTTTACAAAGCATATTTGAGACTAATATTTGAGAAGACTTGAGAGCAGAGTTGATTGATTGATTTGTTCAAACCTGTTAGGAGAGAAAACTTATGGGATTGATTTCATTGATAAAAGTGGTTACAATATATAGGCATAAGCCTATATTCAACACATGACACTTGTCAAGTGAAACTGACAAGTGTCAAGGTGAAGGCATAGTGCACTTTAACTCTAACATTCCCCCTTAAAGTGCACTATCCTAACTAAAGAAGAAACAAAACAAGTCAACATTAGGTAACATTCCCCTTTAATGTTGACTTCTCTAAAACAACCGATCATCCTCTCTTATTGCTGATTTGGTCTAGGCTCGTGCTCTCTGCGCTTGGCTCTCCAACTGTGAATAATGCTAGATTCACTATGTATACATCTTGGTATGTTGCCTCAGGGTCAGCCACTTCCACGGGTCTGTTGCCACTGGGTCAGCCGTCTAAGTGCCTCGGGGTCATCATGGGTGCCTCAGGGTCAGCCACTTCTGGGTTTGTTGCCTCTGCATGTCATCCTCAGAGGATGTTGCCTCTCGTAGGTCACTGACTAGATTCACCATAAATATCAAATCTCTCTTTATGGTGAACTCAATCTAGAAGGTGTCGGTCTCTGCCAAAAATGCACCTAATACAAAGGAAAAACGAGCCATATAAGAGTGTTGGTCTCTGCCGAAAATGCACTCAATACAATAAAATGAGCCATAGATCAAAATAGGAGGAGAGAAGAAGAAAAGAAGAGAATCTTCTGAAGTGTCTTCATCTGTAGTCTTCAGAAGTAGATCCGAAAAAAACCTCGGATAGAGTCTAGGGTGTCTTTGTCTGTAGTCCCTAGAATAAGTGTCCTTATTGTAGTCACCTCATCTTACCGGAATGCATGGGTAACCAGCCGCTGCATCCGCCAAGTAGAAAGAGGTGAATACTAGATACTAGGTTCACTTACAAGTACCTTGGGAGTGTCGGGTACAACCGAAAGTGCACTCCAAGGTAGAAAAACTTTGAGGCTAAAAAACTCAATTGAAATAGCCTCAAAATTACAATATGACACCACCATTGTGTCCGTCGTGGAAAACCATTTCCAACGACTATAAATACCCCTATACTTGTGTCTGAATGGGGCCTTCAACATGTGGAAACCAATACCATGCCTATCTAGGCAGTAAATAGACAACATCGCTCAATAGTGGCATCGCTCTCAGGCGGAATAAAAACAGTCTTAAAATTTCCCTCGCAGGGGAATTACATGGGCCATCTAGGCCTTCCACCTCCATTGGAAAAAAAAACTTTAAACAATGTCCAAGAATACAATAAACAGGCCATCTTGTCGGCCAATAAACAATTTCTCCGCCATGGTTTTAAAATTTACCAATAAGGCCTGGTCGGCCAATACTAACCAGCATTACAATTCTTGTTTCCAATAAAGTGGTACCCCCACTTTGCACGAGATGCCCCTTCCACTCCACTTTGGCTTACTATTTAAAAAAAAACATAATATGCACTTTGGACTTACAAATTAAAAAAAAAACATAATATCCCCTCATGTTTTTAAAGTAAAGCTTTATGAAGCTTTAAATTAAACCTGACGGGGACAACTCGGTCACGTCGCGGCATTTGTGTTACTATTCTCGGAGGAGCCATGCACCACGCCATTTGTCGCATTTCACTGTACCCAGCTCGCGTTAGGCCGAGAGGTGGCGCTCATCACCACCGCCGTTGCTGCTTCGCCGCCACCACCACCAACAACAGATAACGAACTGGAGAGCCTTCTGGTAAAAGCATCCCTTTCCCTGTGTTTTTCCTTGGTGTTTTTTGACATATATGAGAACGAATACTCCCGAGGCATCGAGAATACGTCATGAGGGTTTCCAGTCTGACCATCTGACCTGTCCGAGCCAGACATCTATGTACCAAAGACCATAAAAATTAGAACGAACACGGCCTTTGTAAGTTTTCCAGAGCTTTTCAAGTCCCTCTCTCTGATTGACCTTCCTAGTATATCTCGGCATTTTTCCTCAAACCCTGAAGATTTCTGCCGTCCTCACTGGTATCATCTCCACCAGCGGACTTCTCCAAAATCCTAGCTATGTCCTCCTATCACAAGCCTATCAAAAAAATCCGCATCGAATTGGTCATCCATTCCAAAAAAAACATCGCTACGGGATTGCAGAAAAATAGTCCATGAAAAAGATCTGGAGTCCCCTGATGAAGAGCAGACGAATCCATGGCCTCCTCGTTGTAGTGCGGGTCCGTCAGCGGCCCTGGCGGATGCAGACAGAGCACCTCCTTTACAACAATTTGCAGGAACGAAATCCTGGGGAAGTCACCCTCCGTCGCGGATCAGCTCTGTCAGTGAATCCACCAATGAATGCTCCTACGATTCGAACCCTAGACGCCGGTGTTCCGCTCTCTGAAAGCATAATCGTCCCAAATTTCATCGAATCTGAAGAGAGGCTTCTCAGCAGATCCCGTTGGTCCAAACGCTCACCTTCTTCCGTCAAGAGACAGAAACCCCGGTTCAAACCGCCCTCGTCACTTGACAGAACCGACCGGCAACCCCTGAATAATCCAGCAACCGACCGGGAAATATAACCGGAGCAAATTGCAATCAAGGCCGACGTTGCGCAGGGCCATTAACCCCGGCATCTCCACCTCCATCAGATCGATCTCCATGATTTGACTTTGGCCGATCGCCTGCAGTGCAGACGAATTCTGTCGCGGAATTGCTGTTTCCATCTGTCTTTCTGTCAAGAAGCAACAAACTGTGAATGGTAGACACCACCATGGAGACGATGTGGGACTTTCTCATTCAGAAGTTGATAATTTTGATAAAAGCAATGGCTGGGATCAGGGACACAAGCACGAGAGCTCTCCATCACAAGATTCTAGGAAATTACATCAAGATACATTAAAGGCTACTGCAATACCGGCCATTGCACCTCCTAAAAGGTCACCACAACCTGCACAATCTGTTTCTGTATCTTCTTCCCAAAAGGTTGAAGCACAAACAGATCTTTTCAACCTCCTAAGCATTGATGAACCTGCAGAAACTGTTGAAGAATTGCCTTCTCAAATAGACGATGATAATTCCTGGGCAGCCTTCCAGTCTGTAGAAGCAAAACAGTTAACTGAGAAGAACGAAACATCATCTTCTGTAGCTAAGAATGATGTCATGGTAGGATTGGAGGATCTATTTAAACCATCTCCACCTGTCATTTATAGCCTGTCTCTGCCTCAGCCTCAGCCTCAACCTCAAGCTTCCCCTCAATCTCAATCTCAGCCTCAGTCACAGCATCAGCTCCCAAAGGATGCAAAGAACGATATCATGAGCCTGTTTGAAAAGTCTACTATGTCTTCGCCATATATGTTACAGCAGCAACAAATGGCAGCATTTTTGGCTCAGCAGCAGTCCATGCTGATGGCTACTACAGCACCACCTGAAAAGCAAGCATTCATGTTCCAGAGTCAACAACAGCTTCCCAATAACATGGATACAAAACCAGGAAATAGTCTAGGAGTAACTGCGGAGCAGGCTTTGAAAAATGTCCATTTTCAATTTCCTGGAATGACAATTCCTGGACTTGTGAACAATTTGGGAACGCAGAATGTACTCCAACCATCTACTCAGGCAGGTGGTTTTGTACAACCAAATTTGTCATTTCCTCAAGTTGTAGCCGGATCTTCAGGCATGTACAATGAGGGAATTTCTAGCATTGCAATGTCCTCCAATTCTTCAAGTTTATCTGGCCAGGCTAATCCAAGGCCAGCTGCTGCACATATTGCAAACAGGAAAACTAAAATGGCCACAATATACAGTCAGATGGCAGCATAGATTGCACATTGATATTTGCATTAACTTGCAGTGCGAATCCACGGTGCCTGGGTCCCTCTTCTATCGTTTTATCTACAAGGACGACGCCTTTAGGAACAGCAGGTTTAAACTCAATAATATGGATCGTGCGGGAGCCAAGTATGGAGGAGGATGCCACGCTGGCTGTGGCTCGTTTCACGGCTGAAATGGCATGGGCTGATGCAGGGCTTGAAGTTCTACACTTCTTCTTCAACAGCCTGAAGTTCTACACTTCTTCAACAGCTGAACAAAGTTCTGCAGAGTCTTTAACGTCCACATCCATTCCTTTTTTTTTTTTTTCCCTTCCATACTTCTCGGTCGTGGCCACCATGGCAACATAGAGCTTCAAGAACAGGAACTAAAACGGGGAGGCGTCGCCAAGATATTTGCCTATTCGTCGTTGGAGGTCACCATTCAACACGATCTCCACCAGCTTGGCAGAGAAAAAAAATTAAAAAAAATACAGAATTTCAGACTGATGGTGCAGAGATGAAGGGTGAGCCGTCAACTCCATTTAGAAAATCAAATGCCCACACCGTGTGGCTACCTCCATGGATCTGCAAACCAAATGTTAGGAGGGAAAACTTATGGGATTGATTTCATTGATAAAAGTGGTTACAATATATAGGCATAAGCCTATATTCAACACATGACACTTGTCAAGTGAAACTGACAAATGTCAAGGTGAAGGCATAGTGCACTTTAACTCTAACAAAACCTTGAGCTAAGGTTTGGAGCAAATCTAGCTGAGTTAATTTGAGATTGAGTCAAGCTTTGATTTAAGGCTTGAGGATAAATTTATGCTAGACCGAAGGACTATTTTTAATACAAAAAAAAGGACAAAGTTTGGTGTATATTTGAGGATAGGTTTGTGCCAGACCGACGATAGAGATTGAGGACAGATTTGTGCTAGATTAATGGACTATATTTAGTACATATTTGAGATAGAGATTTGGAGGTGACAGATTTGAGGATAGAGATCTCTAGCCATATCATGGAAGATGGGTGTCTTCTATGGATAGAGTTCCATTTTCTAAGGGCAATGGAGGTAGAGGTCTTCTAGAGGATCACCAGCCAGAGCAGAGTTAGGATATTGGTGTCTCCTATGGATAGAGATCCACAAAATTGATTTAGAGGATTGGTGTCTCCTTTGTATAGAGGTCCATAAACATTGTAATAGGGAAAGGATTACCAAGATATTTATTGAGAAAATTTTAGTAAAATATTTTCTCTATGGAGTAGCCCACATTGGGTGAACCACGTAAATTGTGGTGTCTCTATTGTGTGTGGTTATTTGTGCATTGCTTTGATTACTGCTATTGTTATTGCTATATGTACATTACATAATATTGATTGGGAATGAAAAGTAAAAAGTGGCCTTATAATGTTCACCCCTCTCTGAGTATAAGCTTGTGTTCTATTTTCTATAGTTATTTATCAGTGAGGAGCTTCTTTTTACCATAAAAATGTTATGCAACTTGCTATCCCTCAAATGTTCTATTTTATTATCCATTTTGTGTATTGGTGCTTAAAGGTATAATGATTTCCCTTCACTCTTGTAGTTTTGATGGACATCAAGAATTATTCTTACTTATTTGACTATTTTATTTTGATCTAATATCCTATGTTATTTATCCTACACTATTGATATTTGATCCAATTTTTACAACACTGCTTGACACGTTCCTTTAATAACTAACTCTTCTAATTGTTGGATTATCTTGGTGGTTTGTTATAGGATACACCTTGCTCCAATTATGAAGTTAAAAAATATTTGGTATTTATGATCTTGAATTCCAAGATATCCCATGAAGACATAATTTGTTCAACTATACAACTTTTATTCCCTTGTACTTTTGTCCCTTTCCTCAGTCTTTTATTTTATTTTTTAATCATTTGTTTTCTTCATCCTTTCCTCCTAACATTACTTAAACATGTTGTAGTTGTAGTTTTAGATTTAGATTTTCTTTTTCTAACTATTTTTTAGTTGGTCTCATCCTTGTACAAGTTATACTAATAGGTCTTCCAACTACTCCTTATTTTGTTACTTTCTATAGGTTTATCCTTTGTCTCTTCTATATGTTACCTCCATTGGTCATTTTCAATTGCATATTTCTTTAGTGCCTCCACCTCTTCCTAAAGATATTGTCTCTTTATTGTGATTTGATTCATTTATTGGATGCTATTGATGGTTTACATTTAAGTTTTAGTATATATTACCACCAATGCATATTTTAACATCCTTCCTTATTAAATTTTACTTGTTAATTATAGCATTTGATATGGTTTAGCCCTATTTAGTTCCAACCTAGATAGCTAGGTGATGTAGTTTGTTTATGGTATAGCATATTTAGCTAGCTTCCCTCATAGGAATTTTACTATTGATATCTTATTACCATCCTCAATAAGCTATGAGTGTACAACAATAGGTGGTTTGGGATTCAAGGATTTCAATACTATAAATTTATCTCTAGTTTTTTTTCTAACTCTTTTATGGAATCCATAATATTTTTATAGATTTCCTCTCAAGGGATTCTATTTCCTACAATCAAAATATTTGACTAGATCCTACAATAGTTTATATTTCTATATGGTTTATGTCAACTTGATCACCTATTGTGATGTCTATATTGGTGATATCATAACTATTTTGAGGAATTGTTTGGAAAATAATCTAAGAGCTAAAGACAAATTGTGATTAGGATGATTTGGGTTGGTAATGATAGTTGATGATGGCATGAGATTATATCATGATACGGCATGAGATTATATCATGATACTTGTATAGAAATTTGTGTCAACATGGTGGACAATGGTAAGACTAGTAGAGATGAAGTGGGACTTGTGAAAAAGGATATAGTGATTATGTGTTTATGATCTCCATAGTGACCATGGTTAATATGAACAATATGATTGATAAGATTGAAGCAATGGTTATTTGATCTAGAATTTTAGGTGGCATACCTCTAGAAGACTTGATGGCTATTCTTGTTTATTGGTATGGAAGCATAGTAGAGATATTAGATATTTTAGGTGGAGAACAAATAGAGAAGATTTGATAAGTGAAAAAAAAGTGACATGTAAATTATATTTGTAAAGGGGATAGAGAGGAGGAGTGAAGGTTATTGTAGCCTCCAAATTCATGACTTTAATCACCATGGATATATCCTTGGACAAAGAAATGATTTATTGTTGCATATTTCCCTTTGGTATTTCTTCTTCTTCTAATTTAGGTGTATCTTCAATTGAGACCATTTCTATCTTAGCCCCTAATTTTTTTAGCATTGGATTCCTTAGGTCTAGTTTCTTCTCTTTTGGGTGCTTATGAACTATTTGTTGTACTACACTTCTAATAATCATCAATATTGAAGATAAAGTTATGACAATAATACCAAGTTGTTATGGTGACTCAATTTTTATTAATTTCCTCTTTGCCCCTCTTTTCGTATATCCCCTTATCCCATACACAATAAAATTCTTCGTTGAAGGGTCCTTGGTGAATGAAGAGCCTAGAGGTTACTATTTTATACCACATCTTCTATTATACTAGAATCTTAATTTTTGTATATCCTTGATCTTGGATTACCCTTCTTGATTGATGCTTGATATTGTAATTAGGGTCAAAATCATTTTTCTTCCTAGTGTCAAAATAGAAGGCATGCCATAATGGAAAATTCTCATACCATTAATAAATCTCATGCTCATACTTGTATGAGCTTTCAACTTTGTAATCATAGTGTCCTTATAGGTTTATATCTTTATCTACCTTGTGTCTTCTTTTGTGGTTATAGAAGGTGTTCAAACCATGGGCTATGAGCTCACTCCTAAAAATTATTTTTGGATCATAGGACTAGAAGTGCTTAAGCAATGTTATTTCTAAGATCTTCCCTATCACTTATAAACATGTGAAACCTTTTGATATTAGGTATGATTTCTATGATTACATTCCTCATGTCATAGAAGGCTATATTTTTCTACACCTTGAAGTAATATTGGTGCACATAGTCCAGTTATCACACATATTCCAAGTTGAACATGTACTTGGACCTAAGTGCAAGTAACTCCTAAGCCATCTTAGAGAATCCAAAAATTGTAATGAAGGACATATGCTTACCCTAAAAAAAAATATTCATAGGGTAGCATCCTAGTTCTAAGTCAAATGTTACACTCCTCTAATAGTCTAAGCATAATTTTCTTTATGATCATCATAGGTGTATGGTATATATTTTTTATAAATCATAAGATGCATTTCCTTATCCTTTTTTGGGTAAATCAATGTAGTAAAAAATTAACAATGACTTTTTATTTAAGCCTACCTGATCCAACTATAAATTTGGAAGCTAATGTTTTTTTGATGTATAATTAACTAGATAGATATGATCTATTGTTGAACCACGTGGTCTATATAAAATTCTTTAAATTTGTATTGATCAATTACACAATATACATAGCATAATACACCATTTTAAATACCTTGGATAGTGCTCAAATACATGTAATCAAGGTAAATATTCTTAAACTAGCTTATCTATGATCTTCTCAAGCACCACTACAACCCTTGATAGTACTATTTTGTGCATAATCCTTACATTACTAAATTCTAAGGGTTTCAATTTCCAAATGTCTTAGGAGTTTTTTAGTTGTGTGTCTAGGAAGTCCCTCCACTTGTTATAATTTAAGTTGTTATAGTAATCAACTTGATGATTAGGGTTGTAGGTGACCTTGTATTTGCAGTATTTTACATTTAATAATTTTCTAATCTCATCCTCAATGATGAATATGGTTGTATAATCCTAAGATTAAGGAAATATCACATGGTATTTATCATATTTCTCTATTAATTGCTCAACCAACTTTGGGTAGTCCTAAACTTTGGGCACTAGGTTCTTATAAATTCAAACATCCAGACTTATCTAATGCTCTAGGAATCAATGTTAGGCCCTATTTTTTGTAATATATTGTTTTTCTTCCTTATATTTATAGAAGCGTTGCTGAATTATCCTCAAGATTTTTCCTATAAGGGTTGTTATACATATTCTCTTCATTTTTAGTCTTCTTGGGATCATTCTTCTTTTTATCTCTAGATGGATCTATCTTTTTAGTGGGTATATATGTTAGCTAGTCTTGTGTATATGGGTGCATTTGCACTCATGTATTAGGTGAGGCTATGGTAGTGGTGGCTAGATGGTTAATAGGGATAGATTATGCCATTGTATTGCTACATATTGTTACACTAGAATCCATTTTTATTTTTAGAAATTGGATCAAAATATGCTAATTTAGGAGAAAAATAATGATCAACACATCTCGTTGTTATTTGCATATTATGACTTATTGGAATTTTTAAATAGGTTTGAGACGCTTTATACCACTTGAAGGATTTTTTCCTCTTTGGTATTTTGGAAGGTATTTTTCACCATGAGATATTTGATTCCAAAAAGAATAATCCGTGGAATTTTGCTTCATGAAAATGATTGCCTCTATTTTAAGGTTTTACCAAAATATTTTGATTTTCTTTCATGGAATTGATTCATAGATAATATGGTTACCTAACTTTTTGAATATTCTATAGGGTTATTTATCATTAAAAATATTTTTTAATAGATTTTTTATTTATTTTATCTAGATCAAAATAAGAGAAGGATCAGAAGGAAAGATGTATTTTTTTTCTACCTACTTTGATATAAAATATTGGAAACTAATGCTTTGATGATTTGTGTTATAAATTATTAGGTATATAAATACATAGAATACCTATTTTATGCATAAAAAAACTCTAACTAAAATTGCAACTACCTCTATCATATAGTTCATGCATGGTCCTTATGATGGGTGGGCATACCACATGCCAATTCACATGTCATTGTAATAACTTCTAACAAATAATTCAATAATGAGAGATCACTTTCATGAGTGTTATTGATCTATTCATTGATTAACACTACATAGACGACTTGTAAATGTGCTTCAATTTTTTAATAATTCCTTTATAAAAACTCTCAATTGATAGATTCTTGTTTTGAGATAAGCACCAACTAAAAAAAGCTCCTGAAAAATAACTTAAGCTATTATCTTCCTATAAAATTTATAGAGTTTTTTATAATCAATATGCATTCATAAGAATGAAAATAAACCAAGAATAGAAAGGTCTCTAGTTACAACCAACATATAACGAGACCCATATCTCCTAGAATACATATTTTTAATAACATAAATGACTTATTTCATCTATGCTCAATTAAAGTACATATATATATTTTTTTAAATATGTGTGCAAGAGACTAAAATAATATGCACATTGATTTATAGTAGTACAAAACTGAAGTTGTATGTTACTTTATTGAACATTTTTATGAATAAAATATACTGGATTGTACTAGGATTTATTACATCCCATGATGTGATAAATAAGGTAAGAACAAAATAAGTGGTTAAAACCACTCACATATATGTCATGTCTATAGTTAGTATGTTAGGAATTTAAGTAAAATAGTAAAAATTGATAGTTAATGTGTTAGTTTGTTACAACATATATTAGGTAAACTAAATTTGTATTTAAAGCTTGAATATCAATCAAAAATCAATGGCACATTCTAAGTTTTAACATTTGATATTGTATCGCTCCAAATTTTTCGCATCCTTACCTTCAGGCTATAGGATCCGTGCCCGGAAGGGGGATGGGAAAAGGATGTCGTGATACCTCAGATTGAGAGGACTTTGTGAAGGTCCTGCATCTCAAGGGAGGTGTATTTTGATGATTTTTTTATAGATGGTGGGTTCACCAGGAAACATTTAATGGCAGTTTCCACGCCTAGGTTTGGAATGTGTTTTGATGTGTTCATTTTTAACCTTAAGCATTCATATCCTAGGTTTGGCCAAATGATTCTAAATTAATCTAAATGAAAGTACATATTTAATGAATACACGAAACATATTTAAAGACAGAAAACAGAGAAATTACTAAAAATTAAAAGTAGAATACCTTATCCGAATGTCTAATGAAGATTATGGTGTTTGAAGCAGTCAGGATCATCTGGAATTCGATAGAATCATCTGAGATCAGACAAGATTGTCTAAGATCTGACAAATTCATCCGACGAATTCATCAGAAACCTACAAACAAAAAAATAGATGCAAAATACAAAGAATACAACAATGATAATAGAGGAAAATGACATAAAATAACAGTAGTGTTATCAAACTAAAACTTAGGCACAAAAATAGAAATAAATCCTGCTAATTAGATGATAATTAGGATTTAATTATGCACTTAATCTAAATGGGTGAACTCCAAATGCAAAATAGTATAAAATACTGAATAAACTATCTAATTTGTAGAAGAAAATAGCAGAGAAAAGGTTGAGAAATGCAAACTTCAGGCACTGATTGCCTCAATGTGGACTGCAGTCAAGATCATCTCGTATCAGTATGAAATTGTCTCGCATTTGACAAGATCTCCTCCGATCTGAACAGGTTCATCGACGATGATGTATGCTTGCTCTGGCTAAAAAATAAGGTGGTACCTACAACAAAATTGAGACGATTTTGGCTACGAAATCAGAGACGATTATGCTCAAATTTGGGATGATATCGTCCAATAGTGGGCGATATCATCAATTGCATAAAATTGAATTTTAACTTGCACTATTAATTACTTGATTTGTTTATTAATGATTGTTTGTTGTTTTGTTGTTTATGTTTGCAGAAAGGTTTACTAAAGAGCACAGAATGGAAGTATGGAGGTTTGAAGGATGACTTGGCTGCTCTCACACATGCAGAGCGAGATCAGCTGGCACAGGTCGGATTGCAGCATGTGGCAGAGATGCCACAGGTATCCACAGATATGGTGCTACTAACAGCCCTAGTAGAGAGGTGGTATCCGGGTTCTTCATGTTTTTGGCTATCGATAGGGGAGATGACTCCCACTCTAGAGTATGTATGGAGGATTCTGAGAACCCCCATACAAGGATGGTTGATCACTCCTACGGCCAATCAGGGCCACGCTATGGGATGACTGTGTGGTGACCCGAGCTTTGCCCTGGAGAAGGGTGAAGTTAACATTGAGGCACTACGCCAGATGCCTGGGGCATCTAGACTCACACGGGTGCTAGCTAGAGTGGTTAGTGGACTTTTGCTATGCCACCAGAGCGAGTGCAAGGTGCGGTGGATGCTCGTAGATGTGAACTATGATATGTGGGGCCATGGATACAGGTTCTCTTAGGGCAGCTATGTACTATGCCAGTTGTACAAGATCCTGTATGGGGTCATGTACAAGGGCGACCAATGTTCGATGATGACATCACTCCTACAGGTTTGGTTTTGGGAGCACATTGCAGTGCAGATGCCGGTAGGGCTTCCTCTAATAGGGGTAGACGGGGAGAGGCCCCGAGTCTTCTACTGGTGGCTTCGAAGAGGGTCACAGTGGTAGATCGACCTGCCTATGTCTCGGAGGCTACTAGATGACCTAGTCCCGGATCAGATCACCTGGAGGCCATGGAGGGAGCATCCAGGGTGGGCCAAGGATGGACAAGAGTTGGCTCACGTCAGGCGAGTCTACTGGCTATGGATGGAGAGAGGAGAGGTGGAGCTCCACTACTATGACCGAGTTTTGAGGCAGTTTGGTCTGTAGCAGGGGATCCCATCTCTGAGGGATTACGAGTTTTCTTAGACTATCCAGGATAACACCACAGTTAGCAGGGCACCAGACATGCAGCAGTTCTAGAGCCAGGACATGGACGATGCCCCCATCCAGCCAGTGGATGGTGACGATGCAGGGGTAGTCGATGGCTATGATGCCTGGTACGTAGGCATCCGCCCTCCTCGAATGATAAGGGCACAAGGTTTGATTCATGTGGTTGTGCATCGAATAGGGAGGCAACGCTAGACACCAATGGAGGCAGCCTAGGGTCACGACGAGAGAGAGCCGAGGAGGCCACAGGCACAGGAGAGGCCGCGATAGAGGGAGAGGAGGGAGGCGAGACCCCCATCTCCATAGAGGGAGAGGCCACCATCACCCGATAAGGGCAAGGGCATTGACACAAGAGAGAGTAGCGAGATGGCTACTCTTCGAGCGGAGAGAGATCATCTCCAGGCATAGGTGCAGACTCTACAGGATGAGGCTGCATGCCACCGAGCTGAGGTGTCACAGCTGTGGGACGAGATTGCACGCCTCAGGGCACGGGGCGAAGGGGCGAGCTCTGGGGAGCTGACACGGACTATTGCCCAACTCACTTTCTACCAGACATTGTACTACCATCTGGTGCCAGAGGCAGATAGACTACCCCTGCCAACCAATATTGCAAATTCGATCAGGATCGGGTCGCCGAGGACCTCATCTCGGTTGAGGACTAGGACTACTCAGACTGTGATGGGGCCACCTCATCCACCTCAGGGCGGGGGAGGAGAATGAGGTGGAGAGCTCGAGAGGATCTTAAGGCTAGAGGGCTACACAACTTTGTACAGACTGACATTGTATTATATGATTATTATTTTGTTGATAGAGGATTGAGTATGCCGAGGTACAGATTGTGGCATACCAATTCAATTTTGATGATGTATATATATTGTGGACATATATATGATATGAGATATGTTTTTGATCACATGACTTGTATTGTGGTATGATGCTTATGATGCTTTTTGGATTGATTGATTGATTTGATAATTCATGTAATTATGTCGTTGGAAATATTATAATTTGAATGTCATGCTTGTAATTTTTTAAATGAAATAATCTGATGTAACAAATTGGTTGTTTGTGATGTGATGTGGTAAAAGATAAAAAGAGACTTCTAACAATAATCCCAGTATAGACCATTTCATGGAGTCGCTGGTCACTCGGTCGTCAAGCTAATCCCAGTATAGAAATATGGTTAAAAGTGAAAGAGTGCTTAAGAAACTGTCTTAAGACTTTGGTGCAATAGTGAAAATGAGGGTGATGATGATTTTGTTTTTAGATTTCCATGAAAATAGTATGCATGAAATAATTTTAAAATGATTTTTGCTAGGCATAAATTCCTAAGTGTGATAAATTTTTTGGATAATTCTTTAGGAATTATACCATCATTGCAAAATTGAAGTTTGACATAATGACATGAAATAGAATAGGTGTTTGTTTGTTTTAAAGCATAATTTGTGTAACATAATGATTTAAGTCATATGGTTTTTATGATTTTTAAATAAATGGGGAATAAAAATTGTTACAATGGTTTGCGCTAGGCATAGAATATGTAGGTATAGACTTATACCATCATCGTAAAAATCCAAAAAAAGATAGTTTTATTGCATGGTTGATTTTTGATAAACATAAAATATGAAAATGAGGACTTGCGCTAGGCATAAAATTCCAATTTTGGTTTTGGAACTATACCATCGTCATGAGAGTCAACCAGATATATATGTTTTGATTGTATATTTTGAAAGAAATTTTGATTTTTCTATTATATAGTTGTCTTTATGGTAAACAACTGTACTTGATTTATTTCAAACAAGTTGCAAAAATAATATTTCAAATTATTTTGAAGACAAAAGTTAGATTTATAAGGAATCCCATGTGCATATGTGAATTCATTTCCAATCTTGATTTATCATAATGATACACAAAATCTCTCAAATACAAATGTGTGTGCAATTGCTTTGTGCATTTACCAGTTTTGAGCAAGATAATATGATACAAGTGATTTGAAGAAACCAAATAAGTGTTCATTAACCATGATGTAGATGCATATAACCATACTAGACTACTATGTAGGTCGGATTATCAAGAGCTAGCTAATCCATAAGCGAGACATAGGTCTGTACAAAAGAAGGTCGCTAATGTGACGGACATATCACCACGCTAGGAGTTACCCAAGGCCAAGCGGGTTGGGCACAAACCACCTGTTATGGGGCTTACCTCACAGTTTTTGAATAATTGAGAATTCCAAGGATTCAAGCTCATCAACCCTTCTTTTCTTTTCAAAGGGTAGGGAAAGGGATTTTATTGCTTTTTGCTTTCTGCTTTCTTTTGAACTTTGCTTATTTTTCTTTTTGTATTTTTTTTGTATAATGCTTGGAACATTGCTGTAATGATATAAAAGAACATTTTTCTTTTCTCTTTTTCTTGAACTTTTGTTTTCTCTTTTTCTTTGCTAGGGATACTTGCTCGGATTAGCTGTAGAGCAAGGGATTTTTATTCTGGGTAGGGGTGAGCTTGTCCTTTTGCCAATTCTCAAAGATTCTAGACCATGTGCATGATAGGATAGCAGGGGAAACTTTTCGCTCAAGAAACCACTTCTACTATGTAGCAAAGCATAGAAATTACAAATATAATCATTTTATTGTGAAAATATGTGCTTGGTTTAAGTAAATAACAAGATCAATTCTCTATGCTCAAACTTTATTTAATTGAATTTTGTGAACTTTGATATAAGAGAGATTAGTAATCATGCCAGATAAAATCAAGATATTTATTTTTGTGAGTGTGCAAGTGAGGGATTCCAAATAAATGCTAATTTATCCAAAATAATTTGAAACATATAACTGCAAATAATAAATACTTTTTGAGAATTTTTTGAGAATGTTGACTCCCTCTTTCTTCTTTATATTTTTTTGGTTTCGAAAGAGTCAAGCATATTGTTGTTTTTATATTTTTATCATTATTTTGATTTTTGGTTTTATTTTTGTTTTTGAGCAAAAAAAATTTAACAAGTGCCATAAATAAATGCAATAAATAGTTTTGAAGATTTTTGATGATTATGAATATTTTTGATGTTTTTGGATTTTTATAAATTTGAAAGAAATATAAGATAAAATATTTTGAACAATTATATACAAGGATGAAATGACCAAATTTATGCATAGTAACGTTTAAGATGCAAAATATTCATGGGTTCTTTAAGTTCTTTACCATCTAAGGTAGATAATTTGTATGCTTCTGATTCAAATTTAGCAGTAATAATGTATGGTCCGAGCCAGTTGGGCTCAAATTTACCTTTAAGGTCCTTAGTTGCATTTGTATTTTTTTTATTTTCTTTTAAAACAAGGTCGCCGATCTCAAAGGATCGATGACGAACTTTCTTAGCATATGATCTTTTAAGCTTGTTTTGGTAAGCACGGAGATGTTCCAAAGCATTGATGCATTTTTCATCTAGGAGTTCCAGTGATCGAGTCTGCCAGCTCGATATTCATCTCCTACTTCGGTATCTTGAAGTAGCAGAGCCAAAGAAGGAACTTCCAATTCAAATGGAAAAACTGCTTCAACACCATATACCAAAACAAATGGTGAAGTTCCAGTGGGGGTTCGAACACTAGTTCGATAGGCCCACAAGGCTGGGTATAATTGAATGTGCCAACCAATGTCCGGGCCTTTATTGACCAATATTTTGAGAATTTTGATTAAGGTTTTGTTAGATGCTTACGCTTGACCATTACCCCGAGGATAATAGGGAGTGGACCAGCGATGTTGAATCTTATATTTTTGGCATAATTTTTTAACATCTTTATTTTTGAAACAAGTTCCATTGTCGGAGATGAGATTTGCAGGAATTTCGAACCTACAAATGATTTGATTAAAAATAAATTTAGAGACTTGTGTGCCAGTGCAGGAAGCTAAAGGCATAGCTTCGACCCACTTCGTGAAATACTCAGTGGCGGTTATGATGAACTTGTGTCCATCAGATGACATCGGATTGATTTTGCCAATAATGTCTAAACCCCATTTGGAAAAGGGCCAAGGAGATGAAATAGCCTGCAGTTCTTGGGCAGGCGCATGGACAAGGTCAGCATGTTTTCGGCACTTGTCGCAATGGTGCACATACTCATGTGCATCCGTTTCCATGGTAGGCCAAAAGTATCCTATCCGAAGGAGCTTTTTAGCAATGACACTACCACTAAAGTGTCCTCCACAAGATCCATCGTGGGCTTCACTCAAGGCTGATTTAGACTCTTCTAAGTTTAAACATCTTAATAGGATACCTTCAAAAGATCTCCTATATAAAGTATTGCCAATTATTACAAATCGACTTGCTCGTCGACGTAATAACCGACATTGGTTTCTATTAGAATTGGCGGGGAAAGTCCCATTTTGGAGAAAATCAAATATGTCCGTATACCAAGGTTCAGGAGTAGTTTCATTGATTAGAAACACATCCAAAGGCTCTAAGCATGACTTATTTGAAGCGGGTTCCTGGAGTCGACGAATAATGATAGTGGCATATTCGTCATCTAACTCCAAGGGCAGGAGAGATGCAGCTGCGGCCATAGCATCAGCTGCACGGTTGCTAGTTCGAGGAATAGCTTCCAAGGTAACTTGATCAAATAAAGACATTAATTGTAAAACATAGGCCTTATATGGGCACAGTTTATCATCTCGAGTTTGATAAACTTCATTAATTTGGTTTATAACCAGTTGAGAATCACCAAAAACTAAAAGATGTTTAATTTTTAGCGCTAGGGCAGCTCGTAATCCAAGGATTAGAGCTTCATACTCAGTAGTATTGTTGGTGCAAGCAAATGTCAATTTGAAGGACAGAGGAATAAGATGTTTTTGTGGGGATATTAAAATAATACCCGCACTAGCCCCACTCATGCATCGGGCTCCGTCAAAGTATAAGGACCATTGTTCAGTATGGTCGGCCTCTAATTGAAGGCATTCATCAAGAAATTCGATGATGAGGGGATGGGTAGATTCTAAGGGTGCAGCAACTAATTGATCTGCTATGATTTGACCCTTAATAGACTTTTGTCCTATGAATGTGAGATCAAACTCGCTTAGAGCAAGAACCCACTTGGTTGTGCGACCCGATAAATAAGGTCGACTCATGAGATACCTCAAGGGATCGTATTTAGCAATGACATAAGTTTTTTGACTAAGCATATAATGTCGTAATTTTTGCGTAGCAAAAACGACTGCTAGACATAGTTTTTCCAACGCTGTATAGCGGGTTTCATAACTGATGAAGGTTCGGCTAATGTAATAATTAGCACGTTCTCTCTTTTCATCATCAAGCTGAGCTAACATAGCTCCTAAGGCAGAATCTGAAGCGAAAATATATAGGAGAAATGGGCGATCAGATTTAGGTGGTGAAAGCACAGGTGGATTAAGGAGGTATTGTTTGAGAAGTTCAAAAGCTTCTCTACATTCGGTGTCCCAATTAAAAGGGACATCCTTCTTAAGGAGTTTAAGAAAGGGACCAGTTTTGTCCGCCAGCTTATCAATGAAGCGACGGATAGCTTGAAGTTTACCTTGTAAACTTCGTAACTCAAATATATTAGTAGGTGCGGGCATATCAGTGATGGCCGCAATCTTGAGAGGGTCGATTTCAATACCACGTAAAGAAACTAAAACCCCTAATAGCTTGCCGGATTTAACTCCGAATATGCATTTTGTTGGATTTAATCGAATAAGATATTCTCGTAATCGATTAAAAACTTTTCTCAAATCATCTAAATGATTATCTTCAATAATAGAGCGAGCTATGATATCATCTACATAATCATGTAGGATATCATGCATCATATCATGAAAAATATAGGTCATAGCTCGTTGATAAGTTGCACCTGCGTTCTTTAAGCCAAATGGCATCACTTTCCAACAAAAGGTACCCCAGGGGGTAATAAAGGCTATTTTAGCCTGATCTTCAGGAGCTATCCTGATCTGATTATAACCGGAGAATCCATCCATTAAGGACATCATCCCACTCCCGGTAGTAAAGTCAATGATTTGATCCATGTTTGGAAGAGGAAAGTCATCTTTAGGGCATGCAGCGTTAATATCTCTAAAATCTGTGCAAACCCTAACTTTGGTAGCTTCTTTCTTGGTGACTGGAACTACATTTGAGATCCATTCAGCATAATCAATAGCTTGTATAAAGATAACATTCGGGAGTTTTTCTAACTCCCCTTTGACTAGCAGAGCCACTTTGGGATGCATTTTTCTAAGTTTTTGTTTAACGGGTTTAGCATCCGGATGGACCACTAGATGATGCATGACTACAGAAGGGTCTAGACCTGGCATATCTTCATATGTCCAAGCGAAGACATCTTCATACTCTTTAAGAAATGCAATGTATTGTTCTTGTTTTTCTTGACTTAATTCTGATCCAATATTGATTATGTGAGGATTGTCCTCAGTTCCAATATTAATTTTAATGACGTTTTCTACCTCCATGTGTAGATCTCTTTCAAAATTAGGTGGGGCGGGTGAAACGCCCAATTCTTGTAATTCTTGTAAGGTTAATTTAGATAATTCATCTTGAGGATTAGTGGCCTCAAGTTGGGCTATAGTTGGTATAGAACCATCAAAATAAAATCCATTGTGTAACATCTCTTCAACAGAGACATCATGGAAGATATCTCCTTCCAACTCTTCATCGGGGTCAACAATCATTTCAGGGTAAGCTATGGATAGCATGTTACATGAAAACGACTGATTTTTAAGAGGCAAATGAACATGCCTATCCAAATAATCTTGATAGCATATGAGATGATCATCATCTTCAAAAGGAAAGGGTTGACCCTTACTAGGAAATAGGCCCACACCACAACGGGCAGGCCACGGTTCTACCTCGAAAGGTTCTTTCATGCCATTTTGGAAAGGTCCCAAGCCTTTCCCTTTATATCCCATTTTAAGCATCATGGGTTTAGCTTTACCATATTCATTGGTAAAATAACACCGAGCATATCCTTCATGATGAGTTTTGATATTTCGAGGGATTCTTCCCCAGTCATATCCTTTATAAATGAAGGCACAACTCCCGACTTGGTAAGTACTTCCCATAGGTTGTGGGAGGCCCAAAGTACGGGGAGATGGCGGTAAGTTATTTAAAAGAATTGAATCTTGCATGAAAGCATTTGTTTTTTCTGATATTAAGGTTGTGGATAAATCTGGTAAAAGTTCATCAGAAAGGGCATAAGATGTAGAAGGCTTATTACCTATATCTTTAGATGTGGAAGGTATGATAGTTGTTTCTATAAGATTTGAATTTATAGGGGTAGAACTTGAAGGATTGGTTGTAGATTTAAGATCTTTTTGAGGTTCTAAAATGATTTTTTTAGAGGGTTGTTGGTCTATATAGGAGGATGAAATTAATGGAGGGGAAATAGGTGAAGTTATGGGTGTGTGTTTCACAGTTTTAGATGAAAAATAAGAACTAGGATGTGTGGATGACAGAGCAGGGCAAAATTGCACTCCAACGGGTTCTGCCAAAGCACACATATCAAAAGGTCTAGGGTCACCATGGATAGTGACCAACTGATTTTTAAACTCAAATTTAACACATTGGTGTAAGGTTGATGGGACCGCTCGCATGGCGTTGATCCAAGGGCGACCCAAAAGTATATTGTACGATGTTGGGCAATGTACAATAAACACGGTTGTTTCTAGGGTTCTAGGACCAACTTGCAATGGGAGGGTAATAACTCCACACGTTTCTTGTGTTTCGTCATTAAAAGCTTTGATAATCATATCAGTTTTCTTCATTTCATCACTTCTAAAGCCAAATCGTTGGTAGAAGTCAAAAGTGCAAATGTTTAGAGATGAGCCATTATCAATCAAGACTCTTTTGACAGCTACATCTCCAATTAGAGCAGTAATGTATAAGGGATTATCCTTATGTAAACTGTGTTGTGGGATATCTTTATCCCGAAAGTCAATACAATCAATCTCTCGAGTGATGATAGTATTGGCCATAGCTTCAGGTTGAATGTTTTGAGGTACCATCATTTGGCTCAATGTAAGCATCAACTCATCCCTATGGGTGGGAGAGGATCTTAATAAATCTAAGAGGGAAATTCTGGCCGTAGTATTGGACAATTGCTCATTAATATTGTAAGGGGGTTTAGGTTGAACGGTAGGAGCATGATTCCCTTTATTGGGGTTTTTCAAAACAAATGGAGCCGATCCATCATTCTGGTTTGGTTCTTGTTGGGAATTTTGAGCTTGTTGTCGGGTGACGACTCCAATGGTACCTACAATGTTATAATGAAGACGCTGAACTGGTCTCGGTTGAGCATTGATGGCTTGTTCATTAGAAAGGAATATATTAGAAGAAGGTCGAGTAGTGACTCTTCTAGGAAATGGTTCTTCTGGAACCATAGCATCTGTGATGGGTTGAATAGGATCTGATTCATTTTCAGAACTATTCGATTGGTTTGAAGTAATGTCTAGTTCACTTTCACTATCTGATTCTATATCACTAGAATCAGAAGTTTGAAAATTATGTAAGGGCCTGGTCGTAACCAGGGATAAGGTTGTGTCAAATATTTGAGGATCCTGAACAGGTAATTGTCCGCTAATGGTTCCTACATATCGGGTAGGAGGGGGAACATTATGATGTTCGATTTGATTGGCTACCTCTTTACCATGTCGTGGTAAAGGGTGTTGAAATATGTCTAGAGTTTGATTGGCATTTTGATTTTGATTTTGGGGAACGGTCTTTTGAGTATTATTAGGAGGGTTTTGTTTAGGTTGGAAGGCTTGCACTTCCATTTCATTATTGTCAATCAAATCCTGTATTTTATGTTTCAACCTTTTACAAGCATTGGTAGAATGTCCAGGTCCTCTATGGAAATCACAGTGTAAGTCAGCTCTGTATCCGGGTATAGTTGGATCAGGTTCCCGGATAGCTGGTAATTGGATCAAACCTCTTTCGAGTAATTGAGGTAAAATAGTTGATAAGGGTTGGTTTAATCTAGTGAATTCTCGAGGAGGCTTATCAGGAGGTTTCAATATAAATTTTTTTGTTGTCTTCGTTGCATTGATATTAGCAACATTCTTGCTGTCAGTGACTCCATCACCGACAACTTGTTTGTTTTTATATTGATTTCTGGATGTTTTCTCATCATCCTTCTTCCTAAGTTGGCCTCTCCTAATGAGGGCATCTTCTACTCTTCGAGCTAAATCTATAGCTTGGTCGAAGGTAGTTAAGGTAGCAGTCGATAGCTCATAAGATATCTGTTCTTGTAAATTGTTGATGAAAATGTCCAACATTTCCCTATAAGGTAGCACAAAGTGCAGTTTTCCTGTCAATTGCCTCCATCTAGCTAAGAAATCGGCAAAACATTCATCTTTGTCTTGTTTTAAATTGTATAAATCTTTAATAGTTACATGCCTCTCGATGTAGGCACTAAATTGATGGACAAATGATTCCGTTGTTTCTTCGAAGTTTCTCAAAGAATGAGTGGGCAATTGATAGTACCACTCTAATGCCATTCCACCTAAACTTTTTGGGAACATTTTTAGTAATAGCAAGTCATCATGCGATATATCATGACATGCTATCCTAAACATGCGAAGATGCTCTATGGGATCTTCGGTTCCTTTATATATAGGCAGGATGGGCATGGGAAAATGCTTAGGGTATGGTTGAGCTACAACTATGGGATCCAAAGGTTGACTACATATCTCTCGATAATTATACGAGGGACGGTAGGGATCTATCTGGTCCATACGCGAAGCTAACTGTTTCACCATGGCTTCCAGATTACTAGTTTGCCCCCCATATTGGTTCGGTAGGGCATTGACATGGGTTTTATGGGCATATGATGGAGGAACATGAAGATTAGATGCCATGTTACTATTGTGCAAATTATTGGTAGGAAAAGTATTATGAAGGAATTTTGAAGTTGTATTATGATGTATTTCAGATTGTTGAAAATTTGTATTTGGCTTCGTTTTAGGTTTTTGTTTACTTGAAGCATATTGCTCAATAGTTTGGCGGAATAAAGTAGTGAAGGAAGGTTTCTTTTGTGTGGGAATGATTTTAGGTTGAATAACGGGTTCCTTAGGAGGTTGGATAGCCTGTTGTTTTGACATGTTTTGAATCATAGTGACCATATCCGTATTGGATGGTCCAGCCTTATCACTTTCTTGATCAATGAAAGATAAGGGATTAATGCGCACATCATACATATGTTCCAAAGCTGCCTGAGTGTCACTAACTTGCCCTTTATCAATACGAATTGCCACATTAAGGTCATCAATGTTATCACTGAGAAATTTCTTGAAATGATCTATGTTGTCAAAGGCAATAGTTCCATTTGGAGCTATTCTAGGGGATGAGGATCCATCCTCTTTAACACTTCCTTCTTGTTCCTTATCTTCACCTAGGTCATGTTCTGATTGAGCTAGAGTTTTTCCTTCCGAAGTTGGATCTTCAGGAAGGACATTTGGGTTTCCAGTTGTATCTTGTAACCAATCTTCTTCTTCTCCTAAAGTTTCTTTACCATTCCTAAGTTTAGGCATGGTGCTAAGTTTTGATTTTCAGCAAATATATATATATATATATATATATATATATATATATATATATATATATGCAACAAATTTAAGAGGTATATATTTACTATATACCTACTACAATATTTGAAATGAAATGTTTAAGTTTTTGCTATGTTTTTTTTTTTAGTTTTTTAGTTTTTCTTTGTTTTTTGAAATAATATTGTAAAGACAATCAACACAATAAATGCAAGAAATAAGACTGAAAGTAATAATCTAGTTTTCTATAAACAATTTATAAATATCATTAATAGGCTCGAGTTGTTCAGGAGTCATGAAGTGTTCTTCTTCAAATTGAAAGTTTTCTTTTAAAAATTTGATGAAAAGAGCTATAGTGATATTGTCTGTTTCAGATGCTGGTTGATAAAAGTAAAGCTCATGGCAATACTCTCGATATAGCACAGCTCGCGGAACTCTATTCCATATTTCCCTATCTGTAAGAACAACCTCTTGGTCTTCTACACAACCTAGGAACTGGTGCACAATGGCTGCGTTCTCGAGGTATTCCTCGAAGGTGAACAATTCTGAAGATACTAGAGCTCTCCTATAAGCTAACCATCTATGGCAGGCTCTCTGAAGTTCATGATAAAAAACTAGTTGATGAGGATCCAGGATTCTATCTAGGACTAGCCTCTTGATTTGCTTAAGTTGTGTGGACCTAGATGAGATGAGACTAAGTCTTCTATCAAGTTCGTTCCACAAGAATTGATTTCTACTTGTTTCAGGCACATTAAGCATAGAATTGATTTCTACGACTGCCAATTGGTTTTCTACATTTATAGTAACTGCTAATATTTTCTTAGGAGCTACCATCTAAACATGATTTTAAACTTTAAATGTTTTTAAAATGCATCTATGTTTTAGTTGTTCTATATTTTTTTTTTGTTTTTGTTTTCAAAAGGTTATGATGCATTCACGTCGGGTTCACCAAAATGTATCGCTCCAAATTTTTCACACCCTTACCTTCAGGCTATAGGATCCATGCCCGAAAGGAGGATGGGAAAAGGATGGTGCGGTACCTCGGACTGAGAGGACTTTGCGAAGGTCCCGCCTCTCAAGGGAGGTGTATTTTGATGATTTTTCGATGGATGGTGGGTTCACCAGGAAACATTTAATGGCAGTTTCCACGCCTAGGTTTGGAATGTGTTTTGATGTGTTCATTTTTAACCTTAAGCATTCATATCCTAGGTTTGGCCAAATGATTCTAAATTAATCTAAATGAAAGTGCAGATTTAATGAATACAAAAAATAGATTTAAAGACAAAAAATAGAGAAATTACTGAACATTAAAAGCAGAATACCTGATCCGGATGTCTGATGAAGATTCTGGTGTTTGAAGCAGTCAGGATCATCTGGAATTCGATAGAATCATCTGAGATCAGACAAGATCATCTGAGATCTGACGAATTCATCAGACGAATTCGTCAGAAACCTGCAAACAGAAAAATAGATGCAAAATACAAAGAATACAACAATGATAACAGAGGAAAATGACATAAAATAACAACAGTGTTATCAAACTGAAACTTAGGCACAGAAACAGAAATAAATCATGCTAATTAGATGATAATTAGGATTTAATTATGCACTTAATCTAAATGGGTGAACTCCAAATGCAAAATAGTATAAAATACTGAATAAATTATCTAATTTGTAGAAGAAAACAACAGAGAAAAGGTTGAGAAATGCAAACTTCAGGCACTGATTGCCTCAATGTGGACTGCAGTCAAGATCATCTCGTATCAGTACGAAATCGTCTCGCATTTGACAAGATCACCTCCGATCTGAACAGGTTCATCGACGACGATGTATGCTTGCTCTGGCTAAAAAACAAGGTGGTACCTGCAACAAAATTGATATAGAACCAATGCAAAATAGAATTTGAGATGTTTTAACGTGTATACAGTCAGTTTACAGGGAATTTCAGCCAGGGGGGTGCTAAGGGGATAGCTTAGGATTAAATAGGCTTAGGGGAGTAGTTAGGAGGTTGGAGATCATCCCAATTTGGGAGATCTCCAACGGGGGAGGGTCCCTAACGGCGCAGACACGCTTCTGCCCGGATTGGAGACCCGTTGGAACAGAAGCTAATTTTGCAAAATTAGTTTTGTGACAAGATCGTCTGGACGTCCTAGCCCAGACGAAATCGTCAGATCTGGGGCGATATCGTCTGATCGGCGATGATATCGTCAAACGGTCAAAACAACCTCTAAAAATGGCACGAAAAAGGGGGAAACGGATTACCCGACGGTTAACGGGCGGTTTGGGAGGTTAAATTTGAATTTTAAATTATTTACTAAGGTGAATGTAATTATTATAATTTTACTGCGCCAATTTTAGGGTGCTACAAGATATAAAAGCACATGGTAATGGATTATCAAGATGATATATTGAAGGGATGGTGAATACATCTTCCCACATTTCTCCATGGAAAAAATAAAGTAGTATTTTAATGTAATGATCATGATATTCATGGGAAACAAGATAAGCATGATATCAAAATCTTGGAGATAAAGTGGTTGTGGTAGTAGATTTGAATTGTGAATCAAGAGTCCAATTTACTTGCAACATCCATTGGTGTAGGGTTATGCATTAGGGGTTGGACTCAAAATGTACTTGTAAAAAAATGGCAAATTCTAATTAAATAGACACATATCAAGGTGAATCCTAAGAAAATAAAATCAATCATATTCACACCAAAATTTGGGGTATTTCAACCTCTAAAAATTGAGGTTATATTGGGTTAAATTTTTATATATTAAATCATATTATAACTTCATGAAAATACCACCATTATATTAGATTCAAAAAGAGCTTTCCAACAAGTATGAATATGACTATGTTTGGATAAATATTGTGGCAATTTAACCCTAAACAAAATTGGTCCTAAAAGTTTTAGGTGAATGGGCCGAAGTCGAGGGTCCTCATATATACCAAATTCTAATTTTGAAAATCCTAATATTCACCCAATTTGTGAATATTCACCATTGTGCATAACCCTGCATTCGTGAGAATATATTTTATAGCAAGGATGACACAACCATGGATAAAATAATGGAGGTTGTAAAGATATTAGATATTTCTTTATTTATTAATAATATTCTAGACCACTATGAAATTTAGGTGGAAGAATATGGGTTTTAGTTAACTAAAGAGAAAAAGTAGTAAATTTCCATATCTATAGCCATACTTCAAAATTATTCAATACTTCTACTAGATGAAATACTAAGTGCATTGCATGCAAAATTTAAAAATAACATTCATGAAACCCTTGATCATGTGATGGTTGGTTGCATGGTTATTTTTGCTCATAGATTATTTATAATAAGAAATTTTAGCAATATCATCTATCCCATCATGATATGGCATGAATTTCCATAAAATATTGTGTAGTGATGCAACATGTCCCACTAGTGTAGTGCCCGATTATTCAATACTTTACACCCATATTTAAAAATTATGGTCTATGTGGAGGGGTTATTAGAATATAATAATGTAGTTATATGGATTGGTATCACCAATCATATGGTAGTTGAAGTGCACATGTCTTTGACTGATAAAGTGAAATATGTTTACTATCAAGAAGAGGTGTAAACTTATGGCTTGATGAGGTTTGGTTACCTCCTTTTGGACAGAGTACATGATCACATTAAATCAATTCTCAAATATACCCACCCAGGAAGCTGAGTTTGTTTTGGATCAAAGGCTTAATTCCTAAAATATCCTTTTTTTCATGGCTATTGATTCAAGGAAAAATCCTCACTATGGACAATATGTTATCCAAAGGTATGGTTATTGCTAACTGTTGCTACATGTGTAGGGCATGATGGGAGACAACCCAACACTTATTTTTGGAGTGTCCGATAGTGGAGTCCATCCTAGATGAACTTTTCCAAGCCTTTAGGATCTTGTGGGTTAAGCCTGCTCTTATATCCGAAGTGTTCCATCAATGTCCTCAACCCTTTATTAGCCTAAAATTTAAGTATCTATGGAAAAAAATTTGGCATCATTTTCTCTGGCATATTTGGCTAGAAAGGAACCATAGAGCCTTTAAGGATACCATTCACAACCCAAAAACCATCCTCAACAGGATTTATGTCTTTGTGAAAGAAAACCTTAGCACCTTAGTGGATTAGAACAACTCAATTCCTCCCTAAGAAAAACAATTAGCTCGGGCCTTAGGTATTGAGGACAAACCTTCCATTCCTTTTCCCAATCCCAAAAATGGGATTTCTTGGGAGCCACCCCCTTAGGGTTGGTTTAAACTAAATTTTTATGGTGCAGCTAAGGAGAACCCGAGAAGAGCTGGAGCTGGAGGAATGATCAGGGATCATCAAGGAAATCTGGTCAAGGCCTTCACTGAACCATTGGGAATCAAAACTAATAATGAAGCAAAAGCTAGAGCCCTTTGGAGAGGGTTGAAATTAGCCCAAGCCACTCAAGGTAACTTGATGATTGAATGTGATTCAATGAACATCATTAACCTATTAACCAATGGCAAAAAACCTCCATGGAGAATCGAGGGAGTCATCCATGAAGTGAAGATCCTTTTTGCGGCAAGATAGAACAGGAGTGCTTGTCACATGTACCGTGAGGCCAACAAGACAGCTGGCAAATTAGCCAACATAGGTGTTGATGTTGGTAGTTTGGTGACATGGACACAAGGTGTGCCACATGAAGTGGAAAACATTATTAGTCATGAAAAGAAACCTACCCATTAAGGAGAAATATGAATGGGTGTTATTTCCCCATGGAGCTAGTAATAACTATGGGGTTTCCCTCTAAATCATACCAAATTGGAAATGAAGGTAATAGGGTGTAAGCCTTGGAGGATTCCGACAGAGAATAGGAAATGGCAAGCAACAGGTTTCACAAGTGCAAAGTTCCAAACTTCAATTTCTTGTCAATTTAAGTAATGTTTACAGTTATGTTTAGGTATGGGTGTGCCTTGTTAGTAAGGTGTTGTAGGGGATTCAACACAAGTTCTGGTAAAGAAGTTTCAAGGATGACTAGGATCTACAATCTCGGTAGAAGGCTGGATATTGTAATAGGTTTTGGGTTAACCTGCAAAACCCGGTAATTAATGAAGACTTTTATTTACCAAAAAAAACATGTGGAAGGCATGCAATATAGAATATGAATACATAACATCTCTAGCCAATACAAATATATTAGAGGAGTTAACCATTTATAGGATATATGAATGTTTGATAAGCTTCCACATACTTTGAACTTTTCCAAAAAAGGTCTTTAAGGGCAGTTATTTAGTCGTTGTTTATAAGGGCATTGTAAAAATTCCACATCATACTATGACGATTAAAAATTGCCTTAATTTATCACTATGAGGGTAGTATAAAATTATCCTCTTAATATTGGATGGTATAGAGGGTGGTTTAAAATCACCCTCTTAGGGCTAAGAGGGTGGTTTAAAATCATCCTCTTAGGGCTAATATGGTGGTTTTAAATTTACCTCTTATAATAGAACCTACAATAAAAATATTGGGTTGCTTAAAATGTTGAATTGCACATATTTAGTGTGGTTCTACAAGGGTAGTCAATGCATAAAATAAATATTCATAGTCAATAGTTATTATCCCTTGTAATCAATATAGATATATCCATGTTTTATTAAAAGACTTTTTTAATGGTAACTACATCAATTGCATGGTCTTTCATATGATACCATTTTACCATAACAAAAAAGGTTCCCAGGGCACTCTATACATGCTTACATTATTCTGCACCAAATAGGACTACAATGCAAATCATTTTAACTTAAAATAACTTTCATTTATAAATTTCACTAGCAATTGAATGAATTAGTAGCAAAATGTTACAAGTTAAAAATGAATTCATTTTCCATTAATTTGAAATATTTACTCACAATGTTATACCAATTATTTATCCTTTAAATTTTTCCACAATAGAAGACCTCAAAAGGTCCTAGAAGTAGAAATATAGGATATTATTCATAGAAAATATTAATAATAGTAGGATTTATTTAGAATAGAAAATATTGTTTTTGTTTTATTGTGTTAAGAGTTGACTTTATAAATTCATTGTCTATGAATTGCAGATTGATTCTTAATAAAAGTTGGATTACTTTATATTTTCAACAAAAATAAAATAAAATAAAACAAAAATAAAACAAAAACAAAAATAAAAACAAAAAGAGAAAAAAAAGAGGAAGAACAAAGGATAAGTAAAAATATTGATGTATTGTAGAAAATTCTATCAAATAGTCTACATATGTTGACCTTATAAAATTATTGTTAGAACAAGAAGTTAACCTTATTTTTGAGAAAAGGCACCAAACATATAGGAAAGAGTGGGAACACCTGTGCAAACATCTTGATATTATGAAAGATAGATCGGATGAATTGGATAGAATCAAGAGAATAAACATAGCTAAAATTTTGGGACTAGATTATCACTCATCCTACCTTGTACTTATAAGGATTTGTGAATGGTGGCTTGGGGATAGGAGAGCAATAATAAATTTAGTCACCTACACGTGGGACCAATGTTTCGAATATTTCCTTACCATTCACATTTTCTAGCAAAAATAGAATATAGGGAAGTGAATGTACAATATAGTAAGAGATATAATAGGGCACCTAGATTAGTTCACTTTAGAGAACTATGTCAAAACTTGCATTGTGAATTACAGTTCAATAGCCCTAACCCAATTTCAAAATATACTTTTATTATCCAATTAATTACTCTAGTAAAAAAATATTTTGGATTTAACAAGGAGAATTATAAGACTCATGAGAAACTTAATATAATTAAAAATATCCATAGGTTGTTCAAGAAATATTATAAAGGTAAAAATTTGATGCAAGAACCAAAGAACTTGGAAATTTTATGAACAAACCTAGAGATTTGAAGGGAAGATTTTTTAAAATCAGTAAAATAGAAGCAGAATACCAAAGAAAATTTAGTAAGAAATCTAAAATTTTTGATTTAAAAAAAACTATAATTATAATTCAAACATATATCGATTCTGCATCATCAAAGTAAATTGAATTTCTAGAGCAAGATCCTAAAACATATTTACTACCCAAACCATAATTTGACGCTAATATAGATCCTTCATCTATTTTTTTTGAACCTATACCTGGTCCAATTCTTGAAATCTTATATTCAATCATGGATAATAAATGTATCAAACAAGGGGAAGTATATAGAAACCAAATTCAGAGAACTAATGATTAAGGAGAAGTAGAAAATAAAAGGAGGGGTGGACATAGAAATATTTTTTTTGAAGAACACAAGCTTATACTGAGAGGGAGGGGGTGAACAGTATAAGACATCTTTTTATTTTTTCTTTTATACTTAAAAACAGTAAAGTAATATACCCAAAGCAATGCACAATATCATCCACAAAGTGACACCAATTTTAATGTGGTTCACCCAGAATGGTCGGGCTACGTCCACAAAACTTTTCTCTAAAAGTTATCTCAAAGTTCTTTGGGAATCCTTCCCAATTACAATGTTTATGAGCCTCGGACCAAAGGAGATACCTTCCCCCAATCAGAATTTATGAGCCTCTGCTCAAAGGAGATACCTTCCCCTCTATCTAAATTTATGAGCCTCTACTCAAAGGAGATACCTTCTCCTCTGCTCTGGAAATGATCCCTCAGAAGATAAACTACCTCTACCTCTTGCTAGCACGTGGAACTCCTTTCCACCGAAGACCTCCTATCCTCAATGCTTAGCCTAAGAGACCTCTACCTTCTATGATCACGTCCACAATAGCTCAACAACCTGTACCAAATTCTAGTACAAGTCTTCCTCTGTCTGTCAGATCTGTCCAACTTTGAACAAATCAATCCTCTACATACAAACCTTCTCAAAGACTTGCCAAATCTATCCTGAGGTTCTTCTCAAAGAACCACTACACCTCTATCCTCAAGTTCTCTGCTAGAACTATCAAACTCAGCTCACAAGTCCTCTGCTAGGACCTATCCAAATATTCTCACAAGTCCCCACCGAAACCTGTCCAAAAATGCTCACAAGTCCCCAACAGAACCTATCCAAAAACTGCTCACAAGTCCCCACTGGAACCTGTCCAAAAACTCAGCAAGCTCACCAAGAAAAACTTTCTTAGTAGGAAATCACAAAGTGAATTGTTAGAGACCCAATGTGATTTTTCAAACTCATAGAAGCATAAAGAGAATTTTTAGAGACTCAATATGTTCTATACTCAAATCCCAATCTCAAAACTCAACTCAAATCAACTCAGCTCAATCTCAATCTCAAATCCGAAAACTCAACTCAATATCTGAAATGGATAGGATAGAATGAAGTTTGCATTTATCAAGAACATGAAACACAACCCAACAATTGCCAACCATGCAAGATCTCATATAACAATGATACTCATGTTCTTTCCACAACCAAATAACGTTTCTCAACCAATCAATATTTCACAACCAAATACTCTTTGACAACCATATAGGGCTTCAACAACAATGCTTATCAACAAGGCTTAATAAAACAACACCATTCAACTCAACATCAACCTTGAAGCATTCAACCAATCATCACAAGAAAAGGAAACAAGTAGAAATCCTTTACCCTCCAAAGATATTTGAACAAAATAGCCACCAACACAATATCACCAAATGCAAAGAATAACTTGCTCAAATCAACTCAATGGAGTAAGCCCAATATCATGAATCAAGTAAAGCAATAACTTGATCAAACAACCTCTATGGAAGCAACTCAACCATCAAACTCAAAACATCCAACCAAGGGTTCCACCAACTCAATGTAAGTAGCTAGACTCACAAATATAAACCCTAGTGCACAAAGCTTCCACTATCTCAAACCAAAAATTATGCATTCACCAAAAACTCTCCTTAAGGATAACAATGTATAAGTAGCTTTCAACAAACCAGAAAATAGGATTTACACCCAACCAAAGGAAACCTAGTTGAAAACCTTTTCACTCCAACATTATTTCAGAAAAACATACACCAATCATACTCATAAGAAAAATGTGCCCATACCCTTTTTGAATATGAATAAGCCCTTGAAAATCTACCACAATTAATAATTTTGATCTTCCCTAAAAATTATTAACCCAACATTGGCATGTCAAAATAACTCAACCACCATGGCAATTATTTCCCCTTTAATTTTCAATCCAACTATAGCAAAAATATTAAGCTTGCATTCCTTATACCTCCCAAAGCTAACTTTATAAAACCTTAGCAAGCAAAATATTAAAATTTAATTGCCACTCTTTCTACAAAAATTGGAGTGCATACCTTTGGTAAATATCCCATGAATTTCGGAGTGCATACACTACCCTCAAAAGGGTCTTCGGCGATTCGAACCGCCGACCACCATGCCACTAAGTCCTTTGACCAAGCCGCATGGGCTAGGAGAGCCCACGAGAGGGAGAAGAGAATTCTCCGTTCTTATCACCGCGTGCACCTCCTCCTTGACACTACGACCAACCCGTCACACCTTTGACCATGCAATGCTTGTCTTTCTCCTTCGCTGGCATAGGGGCTCCGATGTCAAAAATTAAATGCTCAGAGATTAATTACGAACACTTGGCCAAAAAATAAATGAATTCATTTGCCTCATTTTATATGCACTTTGATGCATTTCCAAACACGTTGGCTGAATTCGAAAAGTAATTTCAAATTTAATCGAAATTGCTTTCTAAAGGGTTTAAAAACCCTTAAGATAAATTAAAAATAATTTCTCCCTTAATTAATTAAATAATTAATTAATTAAAACCTTGAAGGGTTTTAAATAATAATTAAATAAATAATAAAGAGAACCTCCATTGGTTTTAATAAAAACCACTTAACTTGGTTTTAATGAAAAACCCTTGCCAATGGAATCTCTCCGGATTCTCTTGGAATCTTCCACCTTTGAAGCCAACACACTCTCTTAACATTAATGTCATTTCCTTTTGACATCAATGACAACTCATAGACAAGAAGCTAGGATCTCAAACCCAAAATTGCCAACAATCTCCCTCTTTGTCATTGATGGCAAACCATGCTTCTCAACAACACAGAGACTCAACATAAATAGCTCCCCCTGTCTTGAGGCTCTCCCCCTTTGTCATCAATGGCAAAGGGTCACATTTGGGGCTCAGTACTAAGAATGAGCCTCTTAGATTAGTCCTTCCCCCACCTCCTGATGACGTGATTAATTCTTGGGTGGGAGTAAAACTCCCATTAGGCACTGATCATCATCAGCGTCTATAACTTCCTTTTCGGGCCTTCTCTTGAACTCTTTGTCCATATTCTTATTCCTGTCACTGTTCTTGTCCATGCCTTGATCCTTGGACCTAATCATGCCACTGTTCCTATTCCTGTATTCTGGAATTTTAGCTCTACACTGTCTGATTGTGTGATCTTAATTGTTGCACTTGAAACACTTGACGATGTTGTTTCTCTGAGGTAAACCTGATCTTTGAATCCACCGCTTCGACCAAACCTGTTTCCGACCAAACCTGTTTCGGCCAAACCTATTACGACCAAACCTCGTTCTCGTTATTTGCCTTGCAATAAACTCGCCTTGTGCCCAAACTGTTGACAAGAGTAGCAATACCCTTGAAAGTAACTAGCACTTCTAAAATTGTCATTTACCTCCTTCACTTGATCCATGCAATGTGAAGCCATGTGACCAAACCTGTGATAAGCAAAACATCTGCCTTGAAACTTTCCTTTAATTGACCTCTTAGGTTCTGAAAACTTCTTCTCCTCATTCTGAATTTTGTTTTCTATTTTTGTGCATCTATCATTCAAGGACTCTTTTTCTGAAATACTTTCCTCATCAAAAATCTCTTCTTTTTGGAATCTCTTACTAGATTCTCCAACCTGTTCCTTGTGTTTCTTACCAAAACCAATACCTGTTTTATCTATTGTCTTTCTTTGACCTTTGATGAGAGACTTAACCTTTTTGGAGCTATCTTGAAATCTGTAAAGCTTATCCTTGTACTCTTTAGTTTCCTCTTTCAAAGAAGCCATTTTTTGTTCTAACTCACTATACTCAAGAACCTTAGACTCTAACTCATCCTTGAGTTCTTGTGTCTTAGCTATAGAGAAGTCAAGACTTTCTATAAGATCATCTCTCTCCATACAACATTCATCTAACTTATCCTTGAGTCTAGCATTCTTCTTTATTTCATTTTCCAAAACAATAAGAGCACTAATATGTTCACTTTCAAGATCCTTTATTTGTTTGCTTTTTGAATCATCAAAGCCTTTTTCAGATTTCTTATCACTAGAGGTGTTACCCTTTTCAAAAACCATACATGTATCTTCCTTATAGTTTTTTGAAGCATCCTCATACATACTAGAAACCAAATCATTATTTGTGCAATCATCCTCAAGGTGACCAAAATTTCCACATCTAAGACATTTCATGATAATGAATCTATGTTTCGGTTCTTCCTCCTTTTCTCATATGAACAACATCTCATTTTCATTATCACTTGAAGAACTTTCACTATCACTACTAGAACACTTACTTGCTTTGTCTAGGTAGAAAATCTTCTTGTGCTTGTGAGAATACCTCTTTCCTTGATTGTTGTGCTCATATTTTTTTTTCTTGTGATGCTTGTGCTTTTCGGAATCCTTGCTCTTAGAATCCTATTTATCTTCATCACTTTCATTCTTGGGAACAAGTACAGTCAGTAGCATAATGACCAAACTTTCCACAATTGAAACATCTTATATTTTTCATACTTTTGTGCTTTCTAGAGAACTTGCATTTCTTGTTGTAATATGCCTCTTCATCACTAGAAGACTCATCACTATCTTGAAGTTGTTTACCCTTGGAATTCTTGGTAGCCTTGAAAGTTGCCTCTTTCTTGACATCAACCTTCACTTGAGTTCTCAACTCAAATGCTGCAAGTATACTATGGAGCTCATCCTTTTTCAACTTATCCAAATCTTTAGCTTCCTCAATAGCAGAAATATTTTCACTAAATCTATTAGGAAGAGATCTTAAAATCTTATCACAAACATCATTTTCAGCAAGATCAAGACCTAAGTCTTTCATGGAGTTAACAACCTCATCCATATGAAGCATGTAGTCACTAATATTTTCATCATCATTCATCTTGAGTTGTTCAAACATACCTTTGAAGTGTCTCAACTTGGCCTTTCTGACATTTGTATCACCTGTATGAACCACCTAGCAATCGTTTCCACATTTCACTAGTTGTCTTATAGTGAATCACTTTGGTGAGATCTGCTTTATGTAAGCCTTTCAGGATTGCATTCATTGCTTTTGAATTGTTGTGATGTAGGAGCCTTTCTTCTTTAGTATAAGGACCATGTACAGGAATAGTGTACTCATCTTGAATTACTTCCCATACCTCATTACCAAGTGCCATTAGATGAACCTTCATCCTTGCACTCCAAAGACCAAAATCTAACCCATCAAGAATAGGTGCTGCATTGCAACTTGAATGATCCATTGTGTTCTTTACTAGCTTTTCCTTCAAGCTGTTAAACTTTTCGAAGGCACCTACTCTGATACCAATTGAAGAACACAAGCTTATACTAAGATGGGGGGTGAACAGTATAAGACCTCTTTTTACTTTTTACTTTATACTTCAAAATAGTAAAGTAATATACCCAAAGCAATAACAAAGCAATGCACAATATCATCCACAAAGTGACACCAATTTTAACATGGTTCACCTAGAATGGCTGGGCTATGTCCACAAAAATTTTCTCTAAAAGTTATCTCAATGTTCTTTGGGAATCCTTCCTAATTACAATGTTTATGAGCCTTGTCCCAAAGGAGATACCTTCCCCCAATCAAAATTTATGAGCCTCTTCTCAAAGGAGATACCTTCCCCTCCATGTGAATTTATGAGCCTCTTCTCAAAGGAGATACCTTCCCCTCTGCTCTAGAAATGATCCCTCAGAAGATCAACTGCCTCTACCTCTTGCTAGCATGTGGAACTCCTTTCCACCGAAGACCTCATATCCTCAATTCTTAGCCTAAGAGACCTCTACCTTCTATGATCACGTCCACAACAGCTCAACAACCTATACCAAACATAGTCAGTCGGTCTAGTACAAGTCTTCCTCTATCTGTTAGATCTATCCAACTTTAAAAAAATCAATCCTCTACATACAAGCCTTCTCAAAGACTTGCAAATTTTTTCCTCAAGTTCTTCTCAAAGAACCACTGCACCTCTGTCCTCAAGTTCTTTGCTAGAACTATCAAACTTAGCTCACAAGTCCTCTGCTAGGACCTATCCAAATCTTCTCACAAGTCCCCATCGAAACCTGTCCAAAACTGCTCACAAGTCCCCAACGGAACCTATCCAAAAACTACTCACAAGTCCCCACAAGAACCTGTCCAAAAACTCAGCAAGCTCACCAAAAAAATTTCTTAGTAGGAAATCGCAAAGTGAATTGTTAGAGACCCAATGTGATTTTTCAAACTCATAGAAGCATAAAGAGAATTTTTAGAGACTCAATATGTTCTATACTCAAATCCCAATCTTAAAACTCAAATCAAATCAACTCAGCTCAATATCAATCTCAAATCTAAAAACTCAACTCAATATCTGAAATGGATAGGATAGAATGAAGTTTGTATTTATCAAGAACATGAAACACAACCCAAAAATTTCCAACCATGCAAGATCTCATATAACAATGATACTCATGTTCTTTCCACAACCAAATAACTTTTCTCAACCAATCAATATTTCACAACCAAATAGGGCTTCAACAACAATGCTTATCAACAAGGCTTAATCAAACAACACCATTCAACTCAACATCAACCTTGAAGCATTCAACCAATCATCACAAGAAAAGGAAACAAGTAGAAATCCTTTTCCCTCCAAAGATATTTTAACAAAACAACCACCAACACAATATCACTAAATGCAAAGAATAACTTGCTCAAATCAACTCAATGGAGTAAGCCCAATATCATGAATCAAGTAAAGCAATAACTTGATCAAACAACCTTTATGGAAGCAACTCAACCATCAAACTCAAAACAGCCAACCAAGGGTTCCACCAACTCAATGTAAGTAGCTAGACTCACAAATATAAACCCTAGTGCACAAAGCTTCCACTATCTCAAACCAGAAATTATGCATTCACCAAAAACTCTCCTTAAGGATAACAATGCATAAGTAGCTTTCAACAAACTAGAAAATAGGATTTACACCCAACCAAAGGAAACCTAGTTGAAAACCTTTTCACTCCAACATTATTTCAAAAAAAACATACACCAATCATACTCATAAGAAAAATGTGCCCATACCCTTTTTGAAGATGAATAAGCCCTTGAAAATCTACCACAATTAATAATTTTGATCTTCCCTAAAAATTATTAACCCAACATTGGCATGTCAAAATAACTCAACCACCATGGCAATTATTTCCCCTTTAATTTTCAATCCAACTATAGCAAAAATATTAATCTTGCATTCCTTATACCTCCCAAAGCTAACTTTATAAAACCTTAGCAAGAAAAATATTAAAATTTAATTGCCACTCTTTCTGCAAAAATTGGAGCGCATACCTTTGGTAAATATCTCACGAATTTCGGAGTGCATACACTACCCTCAAAAGGGTCTTCGGACGATTTGAACCGCCGACCACCATGCCACTAAGTCCTTTGACCACGTCGCGTGAGCTAGGAGAGCCCACGAGAGGGAGAATAGAATTCTTTGTTCTTATCACCGCATGCGCCTCCTCCTTGATGCTACGACCAACCCGTCACACCTTTGACCATGCAACGCTTGTCTTTCTCCTTCGCTGGCATAGGGGCTCCAATGTCGAAAATGAAATGCTTAGAGATTAATTACGAACACTTGGCCAAAAAATAAATGAATTCATTTGCCTCATTTTATATGCACTTTGATGCATTTCCAAACACGTCGGCTGAATTCGAAAAGTAATTTCGAATTTAATCGAAATTGCTTTCTAAAGGGTTTGAAAACCCTTAAGATAAATTAAAAATAATTTCTCCCTTAATAAATTAAATAATTAATTAATTAAAACCTTGAAGGGTTTTAAATAATAATTAAATAAATAATAAAGAGAACCTCCATTGGTTTTAATAAAAACCACTTAACTTGGTTTTAATGAAAAACCCTTGCCAATGGAATCTCTCCGGATTCTCTTGGAATCTTCCACATTTGAATCCAAAAAACTCTCTTAACATTAATGCCATTTCCTTTTGACATTAATGACAACTCATAGAAAAGAAGCTAGGATCTCAAACCCAAAATTGCCAACATTTTCCTTCCTAATTCCTTCTTCCAAAGAGAGGCTAACAAGAGAACCAAAACCGGTCTCTATTTTTGTTTTGCTTACCTTTCATGGGAAACTACATGAGGATCCTGATGCCTTCCTCTTTAAATTTGAAGTGGTGTTCCAAGTTTACTTTTACACTATTGATGAGCAAAAATTAAGACTATTTCCTTCTATGCTTAAGGACACAACCTTAAGATGGTTCATGGGTATAGGAGAAAGCATTTGCAATCGATACGATGGAGAACATGGATTAAAATACATATTACTAGAGAGGTACCAAGATTATTATAGAGTTCAGGATAAGAAAGCCAAGTTGTTTCACATAAATCAAAAATATGATGAATCCCTTGAATATTATCTCAAGAGATTCCAATTTGTGGGATCAATGGTAAACATTGAGTTAAATGAGGAAGTTCAAAAAGAACATTTCTTAAAGGGCTAAATGAATATATCCTAGACATACTAAACCTTATGTAAAATAGGTATATTCATCATTAAATATCGGAAGAAATCATATATATTTGCAAACATTACTCAGGAAATAATCCATTAAGAAGTAATAAACACCCATCATTAGGAGGGGGAGTAACACGATCTAAAATTGATAATATGCTAGAAAGTATAAAAACCAATTTATTGAGCACACTAACATCTTATCTCAACATCATGGATAAGAAAACAAAGGATAAAAACATTGAAGAAATATATTATCATAGATGTAGGAAGAAACACAACTTGAGGTAATGTCCTCTCAAGATTACAAACATTTCCAACATATCTACTTGTTGTAAGATCTATGACAAGAACCATAATACTAAAAAATTAATATATTTCAGCTATTAAAACTACTATAAAAAAACCTAAGTTTGAGGAAGAAGAAGATGTTTACTTTATAGCTCAATGAAGTAATGGTCCATTTAATGGACCACCCAATTGGTCAAACTCAAACTATTCCAACCAACAAAGACCTAATTATTGGTCAAATGCTCCAAGTTAGATGAATTGAAAAAAATGTAATCAAGATTGGAATATGCATCCTTAGGCATAATTCATGTCCAATTCATATAGAAATTCACCTCCATGGATAGTAGACCAAAATTAAAATACATCTAGTTGGAATATGAGTGGCCAATACAATCAAATAGAACCTAGCTGATATTAAAGGTGGCCCCAACAATAAAACTTTCAAAACCAAGTTAGGGGGCAAGTACATTAAATCCAGCCTCAAAATAGACTCCTTCCATCTTTGAATAATGTAAAAAATCCTCCTAAGTAGCCACTCTTACTAGCTCAACTAGTGCCTAACCCTAATAATAACAAAAATGTTCAATATGTCTATGAAACAAATGAGACATGCTCAATATATGTGGTACCTTGCCAACATATTCAATTAATATTTGGAAAAATATTGGATAATACTAGAGCTACTCTCATAAAAATTGAATAACCCCCAAATAATTTATCTAAAAAAGTAAACAAATATGAAAGGCCTAAAGAAGATGTGGTAGTTTTACCATAAAACATTCTAGAAAAACAAACAGAGATCCAAATTCCTTAAAGGAAAGAAGTGGAGATACCATTTTTTGAAAGGGTGGCAATAACAACGGAACCATCTAATCCAACCTTCAATTTTCTTCAAGAGTTAGAAAACATTACCATTAAAATTTCTATGTTACAAGCTATCAAGGATATTCATATCTATTCCAAATTAATAAAGAACATATGCAACAATTTAGGAAGGAAAAATGAGGATGAGCCTCAAACCATTCAAGTCATTGGATAGTTGTTTGAGATAATGATTGAGGGTAGATTATTAGCAAAATATACAGCTCATGGAATACATATCCTTAGAGTTCACATTGGTAAAATAACCTTGCATAATATTTTGGTCGATTTAGGAGCTGCTATTAATGTCATGACCAAGGAAATAGTAGAATCCTTAGGAGTACACAAATTACAACCCACTTCTATAGTACTCCAACTTGCAGATAGATCTACTGTCAGACTAGAAGGAAAATTGGAGGATGGTATAGTCTTTGTAACTTCATGGGAATACTTTGTAGACCATATAGTATTATAACCCAAGAAAAAGTTAGGGGCACATCCCTTAATTCTAGGATACCCATGGCTTGCAACAGTTGATACCTACATCAGTTGAAAATATGGAAACATGATTTCACATTTATAGAAAAATCATGCAAGGATAAAGTTATTGCAGATCATTTATATCGTAAGTAAATCTTTGATGATCATGATTTAATCCCTGACAATTTCCCAAATGAACATTTTTTTGCTCTCTCTATTTTCACTCCTTGGTATGTTGATATTGAAAATTACTTAGTAATAGAAAAGATGCTTCAAAATTTTACACACCATAAATGTAGAAAACTAATACATAAAAGCATCCCTTACATGTGAATTAATGGAGTTTTGTTTAAATATTGCTCTGACCAAGTAATTAGGAGATGTGTGCAAGAAGATGTATATGACATCATTAGGACAACACATGAAGAACCTTGTGGATGCCATTATACCACCCAAAGAACTATCAGTAAAATACTTCAAACCAATTACATTTGGCCTACTATAGATAAAGATACCTATAATTTTGTTGATAGATGTGATTCTTATCAAAAGGTTAGTAAACCTACACCTTCAATGGAAATACCTTTGGTACTGACCATTATTAAAGTGCTTTTCTAATTAAATATTTGGGGTATTATGGGTTGAATGTAGGCATTGACCAACAGATGATATCATAGTGTAGTACATCATGTTGTTTACAAGGGGTGGAAGGAAAGTATATCGGATGGATATTTTGTGTAATTTTTTGAGGACCAATAAATTTTATCTCCTATAGAGCTCGTGGACGATGATCATCGATGACATTATGGGTATTTTACACAAAACCAATTCACGAGAGAGTATATGGATATCAAACAAAAAATACCAAGTTACATTGATGTATACACGAGCATATGAGTTGAAACTCTTGAAATGCATGCTTATCTTTTATGTTTGTTGTTTTTATCTTAGGTCATCGGCCATTGTGTTCTCCAGTAGTGATGTACATGACATTGACATCAAACATAGATGTGATAAATTAAGAATGATTTTATGTTTAAATTGCAACCACAAAAATATCAAAGTATTATATATTTTATTAATTTAATTACATTATATTTTACAACATGGATTTTTATTAAATTTGTTTCTTATATCTTCTAAACTTTTATTTTTTAAATTTCAAATATTTATTTATATATTTGAAGATATATGCTCTGCATGGTCAATTACATTGTAAAATTTATTTTTTTATAAGATAGAGATAAAAACAATAATTGGTTAAATTATTTGGCAATATGTTTTCTTCTTTATAGCTATATTGATATTTCCAAGATATTTTCTTAATTAATAATTAATGAACAATATGGAGAGAGCCTTACTTTTTCTTTAGGATGCAAGAAAGTGTTGCAAGTGCAATCTTAAAGCAAGTATGAATAAGGAATGAGTATCACCTTTTCTTTCTCTAAATAATTATAGGAATAAAAAAAATAAAGGACTCTTTTGACAAAAAGCTAGTTAACATGGTAACAATGTAGCTTTTGAAAGTCTGAATTAAAAGTGATGATACTATAGCTAGAAGTTTGGATACCTAGTTAGGAACAATATGAAGGTCAAATTTATGTAAAACCCTATTCAAGTATTATATGTTAATGAGAGTGACTATTAAGGATGATATGATCAAACATGACATAACAAAACTCTTAAAATTAGAGAGTTAATATATATGTTCCAAGGATTCTAGCTAGGTATTTTGGAGATTTAAAATTGGATCAAGTGGAAGTGAAGATTAATTTTAAAGTATTGCATGAATTTTCTTCTAAAATGTTTTGTCCTCATCACCTTATTTAGTTTAGAAACTAGGGATAAAATAATAGGTGGTGGTTCATGGTTTAGGGGAAGCAATGCATTATGTTTAAGACCATGGAGTGAGAATTATTCTATGGTGATAAATACTATTAAAATTCTTCTAGTATGGGTTAATATTTCTAGACTAAGATACCATATTATCAATAAGGATATTTTGAGGAATATTAGCAATAATATATGGGAGTTCATATAGGAGGGACTATTTTCTAGGGAGGAAAGGGATGCTACATATGCCAAAATATATGTTATTTTTAAATGGGTGAAGAGGTCTAACTTCCAATGCATCTATAATTTTATTTTAATAGTTGGAAATAAATAAAAGCATGCCTTACTTGACATTTTATTTTAGGTCAGCTCCATACTATTCTTATTAATCTAAGCTAGCCTAATCTAAATACTAAAAATAAATATGAGAAAATAAATGAAGAGAAGTAAATGAGAGGAGGCAAGTATTTGAGAGATTTAAAGTAAATAAATGAAATAAAATTATAGTCATACTCACAACAAGGATAGTGTGCAATCAATCAACACATGAAGAAATTGAATGAAATGAGTGTGCTCCAACACATGTGAAATTAAAAATAATATAAGGTAACGACTAATAGAAAGCAAAATTGTGGTGTAAAAATCACTATGAACTCCATAAAACAAAAGGGAAATACCATAATTAAATAATAATTATCATACACAATATTTTTATGCTCTATTTTATTGAATAACGAAAATTATTTTTACAATGGAGTCTTTAAGTAATCTTTATAAAAAAACTATTCACCTAAGAGTTACGTAAAGTAATAATTTGGAGTGAGTCATGCCTCTAGGATAAATAAATATTTTGAGTGAATTACAAGTTTTGAGAGAATTGTTGCCTCCACATAGCCATTTTTCTATCATTCCTAAAACTTTAGGATCCTATAAAAATATTCTTAGGGATTTAAAATTATGACTACTCATTCTTTATGGACTTTTCAAGGGTAGTAACCAAGCTACTACATTTTTAGCAACTTAAAAAGGAACAAAGATCAACTAGTGTGAGATATGTAGTCTTACCTTTATCCTTGGTTGTGAAGTCTACAAATTATGCTAAACCTATTACAAATTTAAAAATTGGTTGAATATCCTTAAGTATTCATAGTAGCACTTTTATCAAAAGTTACCAAATGACATTATCTAGAAATATTAGTCAAACATCATTTGGATGTCTCCTATGAGGTCTTCATATTAGTTCTTAGAGAGTCCTTTCATCTACATTTATATCCCCTTAAGTTTCTCTAATAGTAAAGTTTATATTTTAACTTGGTCAAGTGAGGTGTCACTTGTATTCTATTTTTTCCTTATAAAAAATATCTATAGTTATTCATCAACGAGGAGATTCTTTTTGCCATAAAAATGTCATGCAACTTGGTATCCATCAAATTTTCTATTTTATTATTCATTTTGTGTATTGGTGCCTTCAAGGCATAATGAGTGATCTTCACTCTTGTATTTTTTTTGGACATCAAGAATTATTATTAGTTATTTTACTACTTTATTTTGATCTAATACCCTATGTTATTGATCCTACTCTATTGATATTTGATCCAGTTTTTACAACACCGCTTGACACGTTCCTTTAACAACTAACTATTCTAATTGTTGGATTATCTTGGTAGTTTTTTCTAGGATACTCCTTGCCCCAATGATTAAGTTAAAAAATAATCCATATTTATTGGCTTTATCCTCAGTGATAGCCAAGAGCTATAGCAACTTCCCCCTATCATATTTTCTCTTGCATAAATTCTCTTTCAAAGTTACCTCTATAAAAATAGCTATGGTGAGATCTTAACTATTATCCACAATCACTCGATCTCTCTGATATATGTAATATCCCCTCTCTAAGCATTCAATAATAATTTATGGATTAGCCTACTACTGGGTTCGTGTAGGCTAGTGAGGTGATTGGAAACACTATTGGGTTTGGCTCTTTGAGCTCAATGCATTGCTAGATTTCTCCTACTTTTTTGGGAGTATTTTAGAGTTGTGGTTATCACTTTTAATTTTTAGTAACATGCTATTTTTAGTATGTGGGCTTTTGAATACCGATTGGAGTGAGATCATTACTTTCTATTTTTAGTAATTACTATTTATAGTAAGTTGGCTAGTTATTTCATTTGGAGGACTAATATTTAATATCTAACTATTTTCTAGGTTAAATTAAATATTTAACCTAGGATTTTCATTAAATGTTGGAGTTTCCTAGTTCCTAAGTAAAAGTGAAATTTAAATATTTAAAAAAAAAGGGCATTTTACTTGGAGATAAAAGGGAAAGTGAATTCATTTCAAGGAGGGTCTAGGTTATTTCATATTTTCTCTTTGGTGATAAATTGCACCTTGGCAGAAGAATTTTCATGGCTTTGTGAGGATGAAAACCTTTGCAAGGAACAATGCTTTCAGATGTGAAAGACCATTCCCTGAGCAATCATTAGTCAGTTTTTTTTAGAGGCTGATATTTGTACTTCATTGGTCAGAGTGATTTTCATTGCGTCAACACAGGGTTTCAAATTTCATCAGATTGCTAGTGTGATGATTTTTGGATTTTATTGTTCATCATTTTTTGGTATGGTTGTACCATATTGAGGGTTACAGCTCTTGTATCAATTGGTATTTGGATTTGTTTTTCTTAAATCATGCTTTGGCAAGGTGGGGTAATCTCTTTGTAGAGTTTGGAGGTGTAGAAAATAAAGAGAAAAAATTGATATCAAATCACCCTCACAGAGTTGCACTAGGGTTTGAAAGAGGATTTTGAATTTGCAGATCAGACCTAAGTGTTGGACACCGTCTTTGCTATTTGGAGATTATTATTGTTGACATTTCCTTCATTTTGGGTTGTTGTTTGGGGAATCAACTTTAGCTTATCCATCTGGTGTTCTTAATATTTGTAATCAAAAAATTGGGTAGTTGATCTTGTGTTCCTCTTGGTAATAGACTTAAAAGGCCATGCATGTTGTTGGAGATTCATTATTTAACTATAGGAATTCATGAATATTGATTTAATAAAATTTTAATTATTTGGTTTTCTTGCTTGCTTCTATGTTTTATTATGTTATCATATTGGTTTTCTATATGAAATTTATAAAAAAATTGTAAAATGGGGGTCTGTTATTACAGTGGTATCAAAGCTAGTTTTTCCTACCATCTTGTGGAAGAACCATGTAAACTTGCACATGAGAAAAATAGAAAAGAGATACACTAATATAGAACTAAGAAAGGTTTAGCAACCTCCTTCATTTCCTAAAGATGAAAATATTTTAGACATCCTTGAAATACGCATAGAAGAACCTAGTGGTAGTGAGAATATAGTTGAGGAAATGACTAATAAAGATAAGGGATGTGTTGTGTAGCACCTTAAAATCGATGCAATTAAACCCTTAGTAAAAATATAAAAATTTGAATTTTAAACCCCGAAACTGCCCTTTAACTGCTCACCCCATTTTTTGCACCATTTTTAGGAGTTGTTTTGACCTTTTGACGATATCGTCGCCGATCAGAAGAAATTATCCTAGATCAGATGAAATCATATGGAATAGAATGTCTAGACGATTTCATCTCAAAACTAAATTTTTATAATTAGATTCTATTTCAACAGCCTCTCCAACTTGGGCAGAAGCATTTCTGTGCAGTTGGAGATTCCTCCGCTAAGGATCTCCCAGATTGGGATGATCCCCAACTTCTTAACCTCCCCCTAATCCTATATAAACTAGGATTTTCTCAGTTTATCCCCCTGGTTGGCTGATCCCCTGGCTGGTTGACTCCCTAATTTCCCATAATTTGTGTTCATGTTTCAAGTTTTTTCATTGCATATTTTCACTATGCTTTAGCTGGAGGAAGCTCGGATCGATCGTAGGCGATTCCACATGATTTTGGATGATCCTATCGTAGATCGGTGATGATCTCGTATGATTGGAGGTGATCTCGACTGCAGTTCAGATTAGGGGCAACTAGAGCCCTAAGTTTGCATTTCTCATATTTCTTCTTTATTTTACTATGCATTATCTTGATTTATTTCCATTCTGCATCCTAGAGTTCACCTCATTTTAACATAAATGCCTGATAAAGTTAAAATAAGTTATTAAAATAATGCATTTCCTTTAATATGCTATCCAGAGTTATCAGTTAGGCATTTATACTATCATTCCTATCATTTTGTATTATTCTTGCAGTAGCATTTTTAGTTTTTGGTGTCTATTTCTATGATTGTAGTTTTCTGACGAATTCGTCAGATCGATGATGATCTTGTCTAATTTCAGATGATCGCCTGTAATCTGGGATGATTCTATACAATTGCAGACGATCCTGCAATATTCAAGATGATCTGGACTCCTACAAGATTCAGAATATTCATCAGACATCTGAAATCAGGTGCATTCTTTCTTATTTATTATATTCTTGGTATTTAGGACTCATTCATGCTTTCTATATTCATATAAATTGACATTTCATATAGAATAGCTTAAATTCATTTTGTCCAACCTAGGGATATGAATTATTAAAGTACAAAATGAACACATCAAACCTATTCTCAACCTAGGCATGGAAACTGCCACTCAAATTTTCCTAGTGAACCCCACCATCCATCAAAAATTAACCCTTATACCCCTCCTGAGAGGCGCTACCTTCAAAGGGCCTCTCAGTCTGAGGTATTGCCCCATCCTTCTTGCATCCCCATTTCGGGCATGGATCCTATAGCCTGAAGGTAAGGGTGCAAAAAATTTGGAGCAATACATTTTGGTGAACCCGACATGAAACTAAAAGCCTTTTGAAAACAAACAAAAAATAAAAAAATAATAACAATAAAAATAAAAAAATAAATGCATTATTAAGAACATATAGAATCATTAGAAAATTGTCAAAGTTGCATATCATGTTTAGATGGTAGATTATAATAAAAGATGAGTTGTCACCATAAATGTTGAAAATCAATTAACAACCATAGAGATTACGTCTATGCTTAGAGTACCTCAAACAAATAGATTCCAACCTTTATGGGACAAAATTGATAGGGGATTCGATATTATTTCATCTAGATCAACCGAAATTAGGCAAATCAAGAGGTTTGTCCTAGATAGAATCCTAGATCCCGATCAGGTGACCTTGTACCATGAACTTTAGAGAGCTTTCCATAGGTGGTTAGCAGATAAAAGAGCACTTGTGTCTTATAAATTGTACACCTTTGAAGAATACCTTGAGAATGTAGTTGTATTACATAAGTTTCTATCTTGTATAGAGGATCAAGAAGTCATTCTTACGGATAGAAAAATATGGAATAGAGTTCCTAGAGTTGTGTTATATCGAGAGTATTGCCATGAACTTTATTTTTATAAGTCAAAATCTGAAGTAGATCATATTACTATAGCTCACTTTGTCAAATTTTTGAAAAACCATTTTCAATTTGAACAGGAGCATTTCATGACTCTCGATGATCTTGATCCCATCAACGATATCCATAAACTATTTATAGAAAACTAAGTCATTATTTTTATTATTGTTATTTCTTGTAACTAAAATGCTATTTGTTATCTTTATAATAATATTATAAAACACAAAAAAAAAAAAAAACATAAACAAAAAATTCAAAATATTTCCCTTTTAAGTATTATATTAGGTATATAATTAAAATACATACCTCTCAACCCTATCGCATATATATATAAGTATATGTATTTGCTAAAATCTAAGTTTAAGCACAATGTCTAGACTTAGGAATGGAAAACAGACTGAAGAAGAAGAAGATTGGTTAGGAAAACCATTAAAAAACCCAGATGTCCTTCCTAAAGATCAAATTCCGAAAGAAGGAACCCTAGACCAGCAAGAAGAAGACCTTGCTATAGGATATGAACAAGAATAAACTAATAGAGAGGAAGGATCCTCATCCCCTAAAATTTCTTCGGGAGGAGCTATCACGTTTAAAAACATGGATCAATTCTAGAAATTCATTAATACTAATATTGGTGTTCTTAATAGAGCAGTCCACATGGACAAGGATTGAATTAGTGACACTCAAGCAACTCTAGAAGATGTATTTCACACACGCACTAATCCCTTGTCCTTTATTGAACAAGAGAGTGATCAAGTTGGACCATCCAATTTGGATATGACCACTGGGATCTGAAACATGCAACAACAACAGGTTACCCAACCATCTAAAGTGCCTATTAGCAAGCCTAGAGTTATTACCACATAAAAGAAAACATCATTTACTACTCTATTTCGCCAAGCTATTGAGCAATATCCCTCAAATCAGCAAAAACCCAAAACAAAACCAAACACCAATTACCAACAATCTGGTATACAACATAATACTATTACAAATCATCTTCATAATACTCTTCCTACCAATGCTTTGCATAATAACAATATAGCATCTAATCCTTATGTCACATCGTCATACACTCACAAATCCCATATCTATGTCCCATCGAACCAACATGGTGGATAAACCAGTAATCTTGAAACCATGGTGAAACAGTTAGTTTTCCGCATGGATCAGATAGATCCCTACCGTCCCTCGTACAATTATCAAGAGATGTGTAGTCAACCTCTAGATCCTATAGTTGTAGCACAGTCATATCCTAAACATTTTCCTATGCTTGTCCTGCCCATATATAAAGGAACAAAAGATCCCATAGAGCATCTTCGTATGTTTAGGATAGCATGTCATGATATATCACATGATGACTTGTTATTACTAAAAATGTTCCCAAAAATCTTGGTAGGAATGGCATTAGAGTGGTACTATCAATTACCCACTAATTCTTTGAGGAATTTTGAAGAAATTGCTGAGTCTTTTGTGCATCAATTTAGTGCCTACATCGAAAGGCATGTGACCATCAAAGACTTGTACAACTTAAAACAAGACAAAGATTAATCTTTTTTTGATTTCCTGGCTAGGTGGAGACAGTTGATAGGAAAATTGCATTTTGTGTTACCTTATAGGGAGATGTTGGACATATTTAGTAATAATCTACAAGAGAAACTATCTTATGAATTTTCAACTGCTACCTTGACCACCTTCGATCAGTCTAGACTTAGCCTGAAGAGTGGAAGATGCTCTCATTAGGAGAGGACAGCTTAAAAAGAAAGACGATGAGAAAACATCCAGAAATCAATATAAGAATAAACAAGTTGTGGGTGATGGAGTCACTGATAGTAGAAATATTGCTACTGTTAATGTTGCGAAGACAACGGAGAAGTTTATACTGAAACCTCCCGATAAACCTCATCGATAATTTACTAGATTAAATCAACCTTTATCAACCACTCTCCCACAATTATTAGAATGAGGTTTGATTCAATTACCAACTATCCGAGAACCTGATCCAACTATACCCGGATACAGACCAGATTTACACTGTGACTTCCATAGAAGACCTAGACACACTACCAACTCTTGTAAAAGATTAAAACATAAAATACAGGACCTGATTGATAACAATGATATGGAGGTACAAGCCTTTCAACCTAAGAAAAATCCTCCTAATAATGCTCAAAAGAACATCCCCCAAAACTCGATCAGAATGCCAATCAGTCATTGGACATATTTCAACATCCTTTACAAAAACATGGCAAGGAAGTGGCTAATCAAATTGAACATCATAATGTTCCCCCTCCTACCCTATATGTAGGGACTATTAGTAGGCATTTACCTGCTCATGAGCTGGAAATATTTGACACAAATTTATCTGTGGTTACAACTAGGCCTCTACATAATATTCAGACACCTGATCTTAGTGATACATAATATGAGACTGAGAGTGATATGAAAATCACCTCAAATCAGTCGAATAGCTTTGAAGATGAATCGGATCCTATTCTCTCTATCACAAGTTATATGGTCCCAGAAGAACCATTTCAAATAAGAGTCACTACTAGACCATCCTCTCACCAATTAATTTCTAATGAGTTAGCTATAAACACTAGACCAAGACCCATTCATCATCCGTAGAATAATATTGTGGGTACCATCAGAGTTTTTACTAGACAACAGGCTCAAAACTCTCAACAATATCAAATGCAAAATGATGGATCAGCTCCATTTGTTTTGAAGGTTCCTAATAAATGGAAGCAGGCACCTAATGTTCAACCTAAACCTCCTTATAATATTAATGAACAACTATCAAACATTACAGCTAGAATTTCCCTTTTGGACCTTTTAAGATCCTCTCCTACACATAGAGATGAATTAATGCTCACATTAAGCCAGATGATGGTACCACAAGACATTCAACCTGAAGCCATGGCTAATAATATAATAACTCGTGAAGTTGATTTTATTGACTTACGGGATAGAGACATACCTCAACATAGTTTACATAAGGATAACCCCTTATATATCACTGCCTTAATTGGAGATGTAGCAGTTAAATGAGTCTTGATTGATAATGGTTAATCTTTAAACATCTACACTTTTGACTTCTACCAAATATTTGGGTTTAGAAGTGATGAAATGAAAATAACTAATATGATCATAAAAGCTTTCAATGACGAAACGCAAGAAACATGTGGGGTTATTACCATCCCATTGTAGTTTGGTCCGAGAACCTTGGATACAATTGTGTTTATTGTACATTGCCCTGCATCATACAATATACTCTTGGGTTGCCCTTGGATCAACATGATGTGAGCCATTCCCTCAACTTTACATCAATGTGTTAAATTAAAATTTAAGAATTAGTTGGTTACCATTCATTGTGATCCTAGACCCTTTGATATGTGTGCTTTGGCAGAACCTATTAGAGTTCAATTTTTCCTTGCTTTGTCATCTACACATCCTAATTCTCATTACATGTCTAATTGTGTGAAACACACACCCACAACACCATCTACTTCTTCTCCATCAGTTCCACCCCTACATACAGCTCAACCAGCCTCTAAGCAAACCACATTAGGACCTCAAAAAGATCCTAATCCCACAACCAAGGCTTCTTGTTTTACTCCTATAACTTCCACACCTATAATAGACTCATCCATCGACATCTCTACAACATCTACATCCACCAAAGGCATAGTTTCCACATCAAAATATGTAGGAAATATTCCTTCTACTTATTACGTTTTCTTGACGAGCTTTTACCCGATTTATCTAAAATTCTTATATCAGAGAAAATGAATGCTACTATGCAATATTCCCTTATTTTAAATAATTTCCCACCATCTCCTTGTACCTTGGGCCTCCCACAGCCTATGGGAAGTATTTACCAAGTTGGGAGCTATGCTTTTATTTATAAGGGATATGACTGGGGTAGAATACCCAGAAACATCAAAACTCATTATGATGGATATGATCTCTGTTATTTTACTAATGAGTATATTAAAGCCAAATCTATAATGCATAAATTGGGATATAAAGGGAAAGGTTTAGGACCTTTCCAAAATGGCATGAAATAACCTTTTGAGGTAGAACCGTGGCCTACCCGATGTGGTGTGGGCCTATTTCCTAGTAAGGGTTAGCCCTTCCCATTTGAGGATGATGACCATCTCAGATGTTATCAAGATTATTTGGATGGGCATGATGTTTTGCATTTCACACATAAGCCACTTACATGTAATATGCTATCTATAGCTTACCCTGAGATGATCGCTGAATCCGATGATGAGTTGGAAGGAGATATCTTCCATGATGTCTCCGTTGAGGAATTATTACATCATGAATTTTATTTTAATGGCTCCATATCTACTATAGCCCTGCTTGAGGCCACGACTCCTCAATATGAATTATCCCATCTAACCTTGGAAGAATTACAATAATTGGGCCTTTCACCTGCCCCACCTAATTTTGAGAAAAATCTACACATGGAAGTAGAAAATGTCATAAAAATTAACATTGGAACTGAGGATAATCCTCACATAATCAACATTGGATCAGAATTGAGTCAAGAAAAATAGAATAAATACATTGCATTTCTTAAAGAATATGAATATGTCTTTGCTTGGACATATGAAGATATGCCAGGATTAGACCCTTCTGTAGTTATGCATCACCTAGTAGTCCATCCGGATGCTAAACCTCTTAAAAAAAAAACTCAAAAAAATACATCCTAAAGTGGCCTTACTAGTCAAAGGGAAATTATAAATACTCTTAAATGTTATTTTTATACAAGCCATTGATTATGCTGAATGGATCTTGAACGTAGTTCCAATAACCAAGAAAGAAGCTACTAAGGTTAGGGTTTGCATAGACTTTAGAGATATTAATGTTGCATGCCCTAAAGACGATTTTCTTCTTTCCAATGTGGATTAGATCATTGATTTTACTTTTGGGAGTGGAGTGATATCCTTAATGGATGGATTTTTTGGTTATAATCAGATCAGGATAGCTCCTGAAGATCAGGCTAAAATAGCCTTTATTACCCCTTGGGGGACTTTTTGTTGGAAAGTGATGCCATTCGGTTTGAAGAATGTAGGTGCAACCTATCAATGAGCCATGACTTATATTTTTCATGATATGATGCATGATATACTACATGATTATGTAGATGACATTATAGCTCATTCTATTGAAGAAGATGACCATTTAAATGACTTGAGAAAAGTATTTGATCGGTTAAGGGAATATCTTATCCGATTGAATCTAGCTAAATGTATATTCGGAGTTAAGTCCAGTAAATTATTGGGGGTTATAGTTTCTTTACGTGGCATTGAAATTGACCCTCTCAAGATTACGGCTATCACTGATATGCCCGTGCCCACAAATATATCAGAATTACAAAGTTTACAAGGTAAGATTTAAGCTATCCGTCGCTTCATCGATAAGCTAGCGGATAAAACTGGACCCTTTCTTAAGCTTCTTAAGAAGGATGTCTCTTTCCATTGGGACTAAAAATTTCAAGAAGCATTTGAACTCCTCAAACAATATCTTCTTAACCCACCTATGCTTTCACCACCTAGACCTGATCGCCCATTTATCTTGTATATTTTTGCTTTAGATTTTGCTTTAGGAGCTATGTTAGCTCAACTTGATGATGAGAAGAAAGGGCATGCTAATTATTACATTAGCAGAACATTAATCAGTTATGAAACCCACTACACAACATTAGAAAAGTTATGTCTAGTAGTTGTATTTTCTACACAAAAACTATGCCACTATATGCTCAGTCAAAAGACGTATGTTATTGCTAAATCCGATCCTTTGCGGTATCTCATGAGTCGACATTATTTATCTGGTCGCACAACAAAGTGGGTTCTTGCTCTAAGTGAGTTTGAACTCATGTTCATAGAACAAAAGTCTATTAAGGGTCAAATAATAGCAGATCAATTAGCTGTTGCACCCTTAGAATCTACCCATCCCCTCATCATTGAGTTTCCTGATGAATGCATTAAACTAGAGGCAGACCATCCAGAGCAATGGTCCTTACACTTTTACAGAGTGCGATGCATGAGTGGGGTTGGTGCAGGTATTATTCTAATATCTCCACAAAAACATCTTATACCTTTGTCCTTTAAATTAATGTTTGCTTGTACTAATAACACTACTGAATATGAAGCTCTAATCCTTGGCTTACGAGCTACCTTGGCACTAAAAATTAAAAATCTATTGGTTTTCAGTGATTCCCAACTTGTTATAAATCAAATTAATGATGTTTATCAGACCAGAGATGATAAATTGCATCCATATAAAGCATATGTATTACAATTATTATCTTTATTTGATCAAGTTATTTTGGAAGCTATTCCTTGAACTAGCAATCATGTGGCTGATGCTATGGCTGTAGTTGCATCTCTTTTACCCTTGGAGTTAGATGATGAAGATGCTACCATAATTATTCATTAACTCCCGAAACCCGCTTTAAATAAAGCTTGTTTAGAAACTTTAGATGTGTTTCTAATCAATGAAACTACACCTAAACTTTGGTACAATGATATATTCAATTTTATTCAAAATGGGACCTTCCTTGAAGTTTTTAATAGAAACTAGTGTCGGTTATTACGTAGATGAGCTATTCACTTCATAATAATTGGCAATACATTATATAGGAGATCCTTTGAAGGTATACTACTGAAATTTTTGAATCTAGAAGAATCTAGATCAACTTTGAGTGAAGCCCATGACGGATCTTGTGGGGTACACTTTAGTGGTAGCACCATTGCTAAGAAGCTCCTTAGGATAGGTTATTTTTGGCCTACCGTGGAGAATGATGCACATGATTATGTGCACCATTGCAATAAGTTCCAGAAACATGCTGACATTGTCCATGCGCCTTCATAATAACTGTAGGCTATTTCATCTCCTTGGCTCTTTTCAAAATGGGGCTTAGACATCATTGGAAAATTCAATCCTATGTCATCTGATGGACACAAATTCATCATAACTGCCATCAAGTATTTTATGAAGTGGGTTGAAGTTACGCCCTTAGCTTCTTGCATTGGAACCCAAGTTTCCAGCTTTATTTTTAATCAAATTATTTGTAGGTTCGAAATTCTTGCAAATATCATCTCAAATAATGGAACTTGTTTCAAAAATAAAGATGTCAAAAAATTATGTCAAAAATATAAAATTCAACATCGTTGATCCACTCCCTATTATCCTCGGGGTAATGGCCAAGCATAAGCATATAATAAAACATTAACTAAAATCCTCAAAATACTGGTCAATGAATTTGGCTGAGATTAGAACATTCAACTATATCGTGCTTTGTGGGCTTATCGAACTAGCGTTCATACCCCCACAGGCACTTCACCTTTTGTTTTGGTTTATGGCACTGAAGCAGCTTTTCCCTTTCAATTAGAAGTTCCTTCTTTGGCTTTGCTACTTCAAGATACTGAAGTAGGAGATGAATATCATGCTGGAAGATTTAGTCAACTGGAACTCCTATATGAGAAGTGCATCAATGCTTTGGAACATATTTGAGCCTACCAGAACAAGCTTAAACGAGCATACCTCAAGAAATTTCATCATCGATCCTTTGAGATCGACGACCTTGTCTTAAAAGAAAATAAAAAAAATACTAATGCAACTAAAGACCTTAAAGGTAAATTTGAACCTAACTGGCTTGGGCCATATATCATCACTGCTAAATTTGGATCGGGAGCATACCGATTAGTTACATTATATGGTGAAGATATTAAAGAACCTATGAACATTATGCATCTTAAGCGCTATTATGCATAATTCTAATAATTTCATCATTGTATATATTGTACATCTTGTCTCATTTTAGTAAATTCATATAAAAATTTCAAAAACAATCATATTGTGTATCTTCTCAATTCATAAATCAAAATAAAAATATAAAAACATCAAAATCTTCAAAAACATCTTTTATTTTTGCACCTGTCAATTCTTGAAGTATTGCAGTCATATTTTTAGTTATTTTGGATAAATTAGCATTTATTTGGAATCCCGCACTTTCACACTCACATGAATAAATATCTTGATTTTATTTGGTATGATTATTAATCTCTCTTATATCAAAGTCCACAGTTAAATTAAATAAAGTTTTGAGCATAGATAATTGATCTTGTTATTTACTTGAACCAAGTATATCTTTTCACATTAAAATTATTTCATTGTAAATTCGATATGATGCTACATAGTAGAAGTGGTTTCCTGAGCAAAAATTTTCCCCTGCTATCCTATCATGCACATGGTCTATAATATTTGATAATTGACAAAAGGACAAGCTCACCACTGCCCAGAATAAAAATCCCTTGCTCTACAGCCAATCCGAGCAAGTATCCCTAGTATAGGAAGAAAAAGAAAAGTCAAAGAAAATGAGAAAAATAAAAATATCATTTTGTACCATCGCAGCAATATTTTAGCATTAATACAAAAAAAAAGAGAAAAATAAAAGCAAAAGCAAAATGCAATAAATCCCTTTCCCTACCCCTTGAAAAGAAAAGAAGGGTGAATGAGCTTGAATCCCTGGAATTCTCAATTATTTTGAAAACTGTGAGGTAAGCCCCATAACAGGTGGTTTTTACCCAATCCACTTGGCCTTGGGTAATTCCTAGCATGGTGATATGTCTGTCACATTGGCGACCTTCTTTTGTATAGACATATGTCTGCTTATGGATCAGCTAGCTCTTGATGACCCGACTTACATAGTAGTCTAGTACGATTACATGCATATAAATCATGGTCAACGAACACTTATTTGGTTAATTCAAATTACTTGTATCAAATTATCTTGCTCAAAATTGGTAAATGAACAATACAATTGCACACACATTTGTATTTGAGATATTTTGTATCATTATGATAAATCAAGATCGGAAATGAACTCACATATGCACATAAGGGTTCCTTATAAACCTACATTTTGTCTTTGAGATAATTTAAAATATTTATCCAAATCTTTTGGAATAATTTCATCTTCCTATTTGAGAACATCTGCTAAGTGTAAAAACAATGAAATACATTTTTTTTCCAAAATCCAAAATTTTCTTTCAAAACATGCTCAAAAATCTAGCAATAAAGTCACATTTATATATACTTTCGACTTCCACAACGATGGTATGGTTCCTAAAACCTAAATTGGAATTTTATGCTTAGCGCAAGTCCTCATCTTATATATTTTCTGTTTATCTCAAAATCAAAAATCAATTATGCAAATTATTTTTGGATTTCGTGATGATGGTATAAGTATATACCTATAATTCTATGCCTAGCACAAACCATTGTTCTACTTTTGATTTCTCATTCATTTTAATTCATCAAAACATATGGATTATATCATTATGTTACACAATTGTGCTTTAAAGAGAATGAACACTTTTTTTCTATTTCATTTCTTTATGTCAACATTCAATTTTGCAACGATGGTATAATTCCTAAGGAATTGTTCAAAATATTATCACGCTTAGGAATTTTATGCCTAGAAAAAATCATACTTTTTAATATTTCATGCATCATATTTTCATGAAAATCTGAAAAGAAATCATCACCATCATCATATTTCATCATCACAACACAAAGTCTCAAGACAGTCTCTTAAGCACTATTTTACTTTTAACAATATTTCTATACTGGGATTAGCTTTACGACCTAGCGAGCAGCGAATCCATGAAATGGTCATATAACAACGACAATGTCCTTTGAAATTATTTTTAGAAGTCCCTTTATTTTTTTCATCAAATCAAACCACAAAAAACCAATTTGTTTACATCAGATTATTTCATTTAAATTTTATGGCATGACATAAAATTATAATTTTTTTCAATGACATAATTACATGAATAATAAAATCAACAATTCAAAACTTAAAGCATCATAAAACATATGGACAAGTCATGTCACAAAAATATCATATATATATATCAAAATATATGTACATCATATCAAAATTGGATTGGTATGCCACAATCTATACCCCAGTATACTCAATCCTCTAAAAAATATACAGTCTAGCCAAAGAGTAGCTAGTCTCGAGAAGCCCTCGAGCTCTCAGCCTCATCTCCTCTCCTGCCATAGCACGGAGGAAGTGGTCCCATAGAGGTCTGTGCTGTATCGTGGGTCCTCATAGTCGATCATGAGGATGACCTCGATGATCCCATCATGATCGACTCTACAATAGGGGCTGACAACGGTATCCTCTGGTTCTCTGGAACCACGTGATAGTATAATCCTTGGTAGAATGCAGTCTGAGCAATAGATCATGCTAGATCCTAATTGCTTGCCCCTCCACTCCAAGACCTAATTTGTGTAGCCTCATCCTGCAATGTCTGCACCTGAGTCTGAAGGTGGGAAATCTCAGCCCAGAGAGCCACCATCTCATTGCTCTCCCCCACCTTGATACCCTTGCCCTTATTGGGATATGCTAGCCTATCCCTCTACTAAGAAGGGAGCCCCTTCTCCCTCCTCTCTAGCTATTGTGGTCTCTTCGGAGCCTATGGCACTCTCTGATGTCTCTCGAGGAGACCGTCACTGTTCCCTCCCTTTGTGACTCCTCCCTGCATCGATAGCAGCCTAGTGCCTCCTCCCCATTCGTCACACCATGACATGCATTAGACCTTGTTCCCTTTTCATATGAGGAGGGCAGATGCTTATGTACCAAGCATCATATCCATCTATGACCCCTGCATCATCCCCATCCACCAAATGAATGGAGGCATCATCAGCATCCTAACTCTTGTCTTTGAGAGAAGGGATCCCCTGCTGTAGATCGAACTACCTCAAAACTCGGTCATAGCAATGGAGATCTACCTCTCCCTACTCCATCCTAAGCCATAAGACTCACCTGATGTGAGCCAACTCCTGTTCGTCCTCTCCCCACCTTGGATGCTCTCTCCATGACCTCTAGGTGATCTAGTCAGGGATGAGATCATCCAAAAACCTTCGGGACATCGACATATCTATCCACAGCTGTGACCCTATTTGGAGCCACCAATAGTAAACCTAGGGTCTCTCCTGGTCAACCCCTATTAGTGGAAGCCCTACTAGCCTTCGCATCACAATGTGCTCCCAACACCAAACCTGTAGCAGTGATGTCAAAATGATGCAGGAGCATCCGGTGGTAGGAGCGCAATCTTGCATCAACAAAATTTTTTCTAAGTTTTTGCCACTCAAGAAGGGGGGAGAGAAAGTGCAAAGCAAAAGCATCGTGATTTCGTGACATGTCACGAAATCGCGACAATCATCAGGAGAGAGAAAATGCCTTGGAAAAAGTCATGATTTCACAACGTCGTGAAATCGTGATAGTCAACAGGAGAAAGAAATGCCATTGAAAAAAGTCACAATTTTGCGACGTGTCGTGAAATCACGACGAAGAGCAGCTACGAGAAGACGCTTATGGGAATGTCGCAATTTCGTGACATGTCGCAAAATTGCGACTGTCACAAAATCACGACAAAAGAGCAACAAGAGGGTACACTATTGGAAATGTCACAATTTCACATGTCATGAAATCGCAACAAAAGAGCGATGAGAGGGGACACTGTTGGAAACGTCACGATTTCATGACATGTCACGAAATCATGATTGTCATGAGATCACAAAAAAATGCGGTCGAGAGAAGACATCGTTGGAAATGTCACAATTTCATGACATGTCGTGAAATCGTGACTGTCATGAAATCACAAGGAGGCAGTAGGGGGAAGACACCAATAAGAATGTCGTGATTTTGCGACAAGTCATGAAATCACAACTGTCATGAAATTGTGACCAAAGCAGATAAGCATGGGCATCCAAAGGCAAATGTCATGATATCATGACATGTCGTGATATCATGACATGTCGTGATATCACGACCCAAAGGTAACAAAGACAGTGGTAGAAGAGAAAACATCGTGATATCATGACATGTCGTGATATTGCGACCCGAAGGTGAGGAAGTCAGAGATGATGAGAAAATGTTGTGATATCATGACATGTCGCTATATCACGATCAAAAGGGAGAAGGAGCATAGGGAAGCCAAAATGTCATGATATCACGACATGTATTTTTGTGCCAAAAGATGAGTCGAAGACAAAGAGTCGAAAAGGGAGACATGTCGAATATCTGGATGATGAAGCGACACAAGGAGGCAAAATGAAAGGTTCTAGAAGAGGAAACAAAGGGCCACCAGCTGGAAATGGAGTGTCACCTAAGAACCTTTAAAAAGGAGAGCAAAGGCATGCATAGAGGATGGCTAGAATGATAATTTTTTTTATTTCAAGAATGGAGAAATTCTGTAAAGACACAACTCTTTTGTGACTTATGTAATATTCTGCTATGACTGTAATACACTGTTGTAATAGTAATTCTCTACTGCATTTGAATAAAATAAAAACTATTTTTCTTCTTTGTAATTTTGGCCCGCTATCAAGTGGTATCAGAGCTAGAAGATTCTGAGCGTGTAAGCAGAGCGCCGAACGTGAGGCAGCTTGCACCAGGATCTGTGGAAGAGCTTTGTGAAAGTAGTGAGCAGAATGCCTCCAAGAAAGAACCATGGTCATGGGAAAAATATGGTGTTGAACAAAGATTTCAGAGCATTATAGAGGCAAGTGCAAGCCCTGCAAGAGGAGTTGCGAAGAGGGGTCGAGCCAAAAGGAGAAGACAATAGTGACGATGAAGCCTGGGTAACTAATGACCCATCAGATGATGAAGAAACATTGGATCCTTCTGAAGCTAGATTTCTTAAAGCCCTATCTCAGGCTGGGAAGAGGCCAAAGTTTGATGTCTCTATGTATTATGAGAATCTCAACCTAGAAGAGTTGATTGATTGGATCAACGATATGGAGGAATACTTTGAGTATGAGAAGGTTGCAGATCCAAACCGGATAAAATTTCCAAAAGCAAAATTGAAAGGCCATGCTAGCTTATGGTGGAAAGAAGTACAACTCAAAAGAAATAAAAATGGAAAAGAAAATATAACCATATGGGACTGAAAGGTGGAGAAACTAAAGAGATAGTTTATTCTCGTAGATTACGAGTTGGATCTATTGAGGAGGATGCAAATTTTGAGACATTCAGGCAAGTCTGTCGAATAATACACAAAAGAATTCTACAAGATATCCATCAGAACTGGCCATTCAGGGGCTAATAAGGAGAAAGTAGCCAGATACATCAATGGGTTGAGAATGAACATTTAGGAATAACTCAGCTTGATCAGAATATCCACCATAGAAGATGCATACCAGTTGGCCTTGAAGGTAGAAGAGAAACTGAATAGAAGATTCAAAGGCAACCAAAGAGGAAGGGATCATGGTGGAAGAACCAGTGGAGGAAATTATTGAGACCAGAAGAAGACTAGGGAAACAAGCAAACCCCAGGAACAAAAAAAGGAGAATACCTACCCCCCGCATGATTAGAACAATGACTACCAGAGAGGAAGAGGTAGACCTGGATGTGGGCATAGAAGAGAGGTATTCCGTGGAACCTATTTCCAGTGTGGAGAAGAGGGACGTTAGTCATACAAGTGTCCTCAAAACCAAGAAAGGACGGACAAGAGACTTGAGGGTCATGCCAGAGCTACTATTGTAGATGAATGTGTAGAGTTAGAACACTCTGAAGAGGTAGAAGGAGGAGAAGTGTTGATGATTAGAAGAAAACTGTTGAATGAGGAAAAAGAACCAGAACAGAGGAAGAGCTTGTTTCGCACGAGGTGCAAATGTGCAGGGAAGGTATGCAATGTTATCATTGATAATGGTAGCACAGACAACTTAGCTTCAAAAGAGATGGTTACTAAGTTGAAATTGGGGAAGAGGAAGCACCCGCATCCATATCGGATTACGTGGTTGCAGAAAGACCACAGAGCACTTGTCAGTGAACAGTGCTTGGTCAAATTTCACATTGGGAATTATCAAGATGAGGTCCTATGTGATGTATTGCCGATGGATGCTTGCCATTTGTTGTTGGGAAGACCATGGAAATTTGAAATATGTGCAATGCATGATGGGCATGCAAATACGTACTCTCTAACGAAGGATGGAGTACATAAAAAATTGAAGCCACTAAAGGAAGTGGATGAGAAAGTGTGCAGTAGTGCCAGAATCTGCCTGGTGGATGGAAGACAGTTTTTGGATGGTTTGAAGAGGGATTCAATGTGTTATGCATTAATCCCTACTATTAAGAAATAACAGTATACAAATGTTCCAACAGAGGCCGAACACCTGTTAGAAGAATTTTCAGACATCATATCAGATAATGTGCCTGAGGGTTTACCATCGATGAGGAAGATCAGTCACCATATGGATTTGGTACATGGATGTAGTTTACCCAACAAGGCAGCCCATAGAATGACTCTGATGGAAAGTGAGGATCACTTCTCAATCCAACCTGAGTGTCTGATGCAGGAGCATCTAGTGGCAGCAGCGCAATCTTGCATCAACAAATTTTTTTCTAAGTTTTTGCCACTCAAGAAGGGGGGAAAGAAAGTGTACAACAAAAATTTTCATGATCTCGTGACATGTCATGAAATCGCGACAGTCAATAGGAGAGAGAAAATGCCTTGGAAAAATTCATGATTTCACGATGTCGTCAAATAGCGATAGTTAGCAGGAGAAATAAATGCCATTGAAAAAGGTCATGATTTCGTGACGTGTCACGAAATCGTGACCGTCGCAAAATCATGATGGAGAGCAGCTAAGGGAAGACGCTTATGGGAATGTCATGATTTCGTGACATGTCATGAAATTGTGACTATCATGAAATCATGACAAAAGAGCAGTGAGAGGGGACACTATTGGAAATGTCACGATTTCATGACATGTCGCGAAATCGTGACTATCGCAAAATTGTGACAAAAGAGCAGCGAGAGGGGACACTGTTGGAAATATCATGATTTCATGACATGTCGTGAAATCATGACTATCATGAGATCGTGACAAAATGTGGTCGAGAGAAGATGTCATTGGAAATGTCACAATTTTGCAACATGTCACAAAATCGTGACAAGGAGGCAGCAGGGGGAAGACACCAATAAGAATGTCATGATTTTGCAACATGTCACAAAATCATGACTGTCATGAAATCATGACCAAAGAAGATAAGCATGGGCATCCGAAGGCAAATGTCATGATATCATGACCCGAAGGTAAGAAAGGCAGTGGTGGAAGAGAAAACGTCACGATATCGTGACATGTCACGATATCGTGACCTGAAGGCAAGGAAGTCAAAGATGAAGAGAAAATGTCGTGATATCATGACATGTCGTGATATCATGATTGAAAGGGAGAAGGAGCGCAGGGAAGCCAAAATGTCATGATATCGTGACATGTCGTATTTTCACGCTGAAATACAAGTCAAAGATGAAGAGTCAAAAAAGGAGACGTGTCGAATATCTGGACGACGAAGTGACATGGGGAGGCAAAATGAAAGGTTTTGGAAGAGGAAACGAAGGGCCACCAGCTAGAAATGGAGCGTCACTTGAGAACCTTTAAAAAGGAGAGCAAAGGCATGCACAGAGGATGGCTAGAATGATAATTTTTTTTATTTTGAGAATGGAGAAATTTTGTAAAGGTGCAACTCTTCTGTGACTTATGTAATATTCTGCTGTGACTGTAATACATTGTTGTAATAGTAATTCTCTACTACATTTGAATAAAATAAAAACTATTTTTCTTCTCTATAATTTTTGTCCGCTATCACAAAACCAGACATCGACCTCCCTTGTATATGACCCCATGTAGGATCCTATACAAGCGGCATAGCACAAAACTACCCCAAGCAAATATGTAGCCATGGTCTCTCATATCATAGACCACATCTGAGAGCAGCCATGGTAACCTACATCTGCTCTGGTGGCATAGAAATAAGCCACCCACTACCCCTATCAAAACTTGAGTCAATCGAGATGCCCCCGGCATCTACCTCAATGTCTCGATGTTCACTCCACCCTTCTCCAGGACGAAGCTAGGATCTCCATAGAGTCGCATCATGGCATGGCCCTGATTGGTCGTAGGAGTCATCAATCGTCCATGTATGGGGATCCTCAAAATCCTCCATACATCATCTAGAGTGGGAGCCATATCCCCTATTGGTAGTCAAAAACAGGATGACCTCGGATACCACCTCTTTGCTAGGGCTGTTAGTAGCCCCATGTTTGTCGGTATTTATGGCATCTCTGCCACATGCTATAGTCAGACCTCCACTATTCGGTCTCTCTCCTCCTGTTCGAGTGTAGGTACATCATCTCTTAGCCCTCCATATTTCTACTCTTGACTTTTTAGTAATCCCCTCTGCAAAATAAACAATCAAACAAAAAAAATCATCAATAGATAATCATTAAAATCAATATAAAAAATGATATTGTCCACTATTGGATGATATCGTACTAAATTGAGTCAAATCATCCCTGGTAGGACGAAATCGTCTCCTAATTATCAACTTGGGGATTTCCCCTTGTTGGACGGGATCACCCCTATTTAGCAGATTTTGCCCCTAGATGAAATCGGTGATCTAGGGACGATTTCGATGAAATTGGAACGATTTTGTCTCGATGTCGTCGATGGCCTAAAAACGGTCGTGATGCCCCAAAAATAGTCAAAATTTAAATTAAAAAAATTACACAAATCAAATTAAAAACATAATTCACTAGGTTTACATCCTTACCCGCAACCCGCACCAGACCTCTGTCGATCTATGTGTTGTTTCCACCATTTTACCTGTAGAGCTCTAAAACAACAAAAATGAATAGTAACAATGAATTAGGATTATACTCTACTTTTTTAAATTTTATTTAAAAAAACAACTTTTAAAAAAAAATTGTTTTTCCGCGCTCTTACCTCAAACATTCGATTTGGGTAAAAACTCGGAGGGGGCACCATAGTAAGCAGTTGTACGATTTGACCTAGAATTGTCATCTAAAACATGGAATAAATTTTTGCTTTCTTGTAAAACATGAAGAACTCGTCTTTAATGCATTTTCTTTGGAAAATTCGCTAAAGAGGAGGCAAAATGTAGCACCCTAAAATTGGTGCAGTTAAACCCTTAGTAAAAATATATAAATTTGAATTTTAAACCTCTAAATCGCCCGTTAACCGCTCACCCCATTTTTCATGCCATTTTTAGGAGTTGTTTTGAGCATTGGACGATATCATCGCCGATCAGACAAAATCATCCCAGATTGAATGATTTCATCTAGAACATAACGTCTAGGTGATTTCATCCCAAAATTGAATTTTCATAATTAGATTCTATTTCAACAGCCTCTCCAATTTGGGCAGAAGCATGTCCGTGTAGTTGGAGATTCCTCTGCTGAGGATCTCCTAGATTGGGATGATCCCCAACTTCTTAACCTCCCCCTAATCCTATATAAACTAGGATTTTCTTAGTTTATCCCCCTGGTTGGCTGATCCCCTGGCTGGTTGACTCCCTGATTCCCTAGATCCATTTAAATCCCTGATTTCCCATCATTTGCATTCATGTTTCAAGTTTTTTCATTGCAGGTTTTCATTGTACTCCAGTTGGAGGAATCTCGGATCAATCGTAGGCGATTCCACATGATTTCAGACGATCCTATCATAGATCGACGATGATATCGTATGATTAGAGGGGATCTCGACTACATTTTAGATTGGGGGTAACCAGAGCCCTGAGTTTGCATTTCTCATATTTCTTCTTTATTTTACTATACATTAGCTTGATTTATTTTCATTCTGCATCCTGGAGTTATCCTCATTTTAACATAAATGCATGATAAAGTTTAAATAAGTTATTAAAACAATGCATTTCCTTTAATTTGCTATCCAGAGTTATCAGTTAGGCATTTATACTGTCATTCCTATCATTTTGCATTATTCTTGCAGTAGCATTTTTGGTTTTTGGTGTCTATTTCTATGATTGCAAGTTTCTAATGAATTCGTCTAACGAATTCTTCAGATCAACGATGATCTTGTCTAATTTCAGATGATTGCCTATAATCTAGGATGATTCTATACAATTGCAGATGATCCTATCATATTCGAGATGATCTGGACTCCTACAAGCTTCAAAATCTTCATCAGACATCCGAAATTAGGTGCATTATTTCTTATTTAGTATATTCCTGGTATTTAGGATTCATTCATGCTTTTTGTATTCATATAAATCAACATTTCATATAGAATAGCTTAGATTCATTCTGGAAAACCTAGGGATATGAATGATTCAAGTACAAAATAAACACATCAAACCCATTCTCAACCTAGGCATGGAAACTGCCATTCAAAGTTTCCTGGTGAACCCCACCATCCATCAAAAATTCACCCTTATACCCATCCCCCGAGAGGCGCAACCTTCAAAGGGCCTCTTAGTCCGAGGTATTGTCCCATCCTTCTCGCATCCCCCTTCTAGGCACGGATCCTATAGCCTGAAGGTAAGGGTGCAAAAAATTTGGGTCAATACATGTTGTTCCAGAAGATCCCAATGATGCCATACATAGTAATTTTGAATGCATGTTTGAGATGATGTCATAGATGTTGTGGAATATTAACTAATTTGGGTCATTGGTTGTCCTTGCAAAGAATGACGAGTCTAGTTTATCTCATCCATGTAACCATAATATGTAAACTAATACAACATCTATAATACAACAACTATAGGATCAGTCTGTAGAGCCTTATAGCCTACCTTTACACAAATATAGGAGACACAGGCCACACATGAGGTGCATGTTATTGTGAATAATGACATGATCAAACTTTGGATTGAGTATTTTTTATTACCAGCATACCTACATGCCAATTTATCCATGAATGAATTTATGAATGAGAAGTGGATTGATAACATGGGCAATATCAGTAGTATTGATTAGAGAAGACCTCCAACTCAGAGAGATTTTTATTAGGCTTTGGGTTAAATCATTTTACCTCATATTGATGGTAGTGATAGGAGTACAACTAGATCTTGGGTGCAAAAATTAGATAATTACCTAGCTCTTAGGCCAATGCTTGAGGATAAGGTAATCAATTTTACCACATTACACTTGGATGGAGTTATTCACGAATGGTGGCACCATGGTCTAGTTACTGTAGGACATGGTTTGATCACTACATATGATGATTTTACCAACATACTCATTGAGAGATTTAACAAAAGATATCTAGAGTTGCATTTCAGAGAGTTCACCCAATTTAGACAATATGGATTTTTAGAGACATATATTGTAGAATTCAAGAGACTATCAGTTATGGTTCCAAATATCACAAAGAGGAGGCTTGTGGTCCTTTTTAATGAGGGACTAATAGAACCACTTAGGCATTGGGTGAAATATTTTAATTCTCCTAGTTTAAAAGATGTAATGAAGAAGGCATGAAACATGGAGTTTATCATCCCAAAGCATAAAACATAATCCAAGTTTTTTTTTGACATAAAATATAAGGATAAGAAAAACTTTCAGAAGGATTCCACGTAGTATAAAAATATGCCAAATAGATTGGATAATGATCAAATTAATGAGCTTATAAGGAAGAAGCTATTTTTCCACTGTAGATAATCATGGGATCCATATCATAAGTGCTCAATCAAGGCCAAAGCTAAGAAGATTGAGTACTTTTCAACTAATGAAACATGATAAAAAAATTTAGATCAGCAATCTGATTTAGAATGTAGTGATGACGAGAGTTCAAAATAAGAGGTGGAACATGAGACCAAACATGAGGGAACAATATACCAAAATTTCTAGTTTCCATAAGGTTGGATCCTTCAAGTTTCGCGGAGTTATTAATGGGCAGTTGGTCATTACTCTTATTGATATGGGTGCTACGTATAATTTTATAGATGAGGGAGTGGTTGCTAAGTGGGGAATTAAAACTGACGAGTTTGATGGATTCAAATTAATTCTTTTGATGGATTTACCCTCACATGCACATGGAAAATTCCTATTCTCCACATTTAGTTTGGAGAGTATGAATTGGGAGATTATTTTATTGTGGTGAGTGTTGGAGATACTTATGTGGTGCTTGGTATGAATTAGATGCATACTCTTGGGGAGTTGTATATGAATCTATTGACTATGGAGATGAAGTTTGAATCAGTAGGGAAGCATATTGTTTTGCGAGGTATTTTAGATGGAGGAACAAGGGTAGTTTCCCTCAAGAGGATGGAGATATTATTTTTCCATGAACATGTTGAGTGGGAAGAAGAATATCTCATAATGCCCAATATTGCAAAGCATCATAAGAATGATTATCATCCTGAGATACAGAAAAGTTTGACTAAAAATTCCATTTTTTTGTGATATACCACCAAGGAGACCTCTAGAGAGAGGTATTGAGCATATCATTGAGTTCAAGTATGGATCTAAGCTAGTCATAATCACACCTTAAAAGAATATGAAATGATATAAGGATGAGATAGATAAAGCAATTCAGGATTTATTGGATATGGGACACATTTGTCCAAGTAAGAGTCCTTTTGCCTCTTCAGTAGTATTGGTGAAAAATAAATATGGGACCATGCAGATGTGCATTGATTATAGAATTATGAATAAGAAGAAAATTAAAAATTGATATCCCATTCCACATATATATGAGCTCATTAATTATATAAATGAAGCCTACTTTTTCTCTAGGATTGATTTGAGATCTAGTTATCATCAGATTAGATTTCGTGAGTAGGATGTGGAGAAGATAGCCTTTAGATGTCACTTTGGACACATTGAGTTTTTTGTTATGCGCTTTGGCTTGACCAATGCTCCAACAAATTTTTAGTCATATATAAACAAGACATTCAATAGGTAAATCAAGAAATTAGTCTTGATATTCTTTGATGATATCCTTGTTTATAGCAGTTCTTGGGAGGAGCAATTGAGACAATTAGAAGAGGTGTTGACTATTCTTGAGTAGGATTCATTCTATGCTAAGGAGTTCAAATATGATTTTGAACTAACTGAGTTGCTTTACCTTGGATATATAATCATCTTATAGGGTGTTCATGTTGATCCTAAAAATATCAAGGCGATTATGGATTGGCCTACACTGACAAATCCCACTTAGCTTAAAGGATTTTTTTGATTATATGGATTCTACAAGAGATTTGTTAAGGATTTATCCAAGTTGGTAGCTCCAATTACATATTTGACCAAGAAGGGGATATTTGTATTGTCAATATAAGCTCAAAAGTGTTTTGAACAGTTCAAATAGGTAATGTGTTCATTTCCTATACTTGCTATACCTGATTTCTCCAAAATGTGTCATTTGGAGTGTGATACATCTGGTGAGGGGATAGGAGAAGTATTGATGCAGTGCAAACTTCCCATTGCTTTTTGAGAGTAGGAAGATAATGGGGGCTGAAATAATTTATTCTCTTTATGACAAGGAGATGCTAGCCATTATACACACATTGACCGAGTTTAGACCCTATATGATGGGATGTAAATTCATAGTCAAAACTCAGCACAACAGTCTCAAATATTTTTTGAATCAGAGGGATCTTAATGAGAGAAAATATAAATGGGTGAATAAACTCTAGGATTATGTTGGCATTTTTTATATCAAAGGTAAAAAGAACATATTTGTTGATGCATTGTCTAGGAGACCATATTTTTGTTCTTTGACTGATATAGCATCAAAATGGAAGGAAGAAATTATGGTTGAATATGCTAAGGATGATTGGGCCACTAGTGTGATTGAAGGAATTTTGCATGATGATAGATATACCGTGGTGAATGGGTTGATTATGTATAAGGACAAAATACTTCTAATTCTAAACTCAAGTTTCAATTTGAGAGTTCTAAAATATTTTTATGATAATACCATGGCTGGTCATACAATTTTTTTTAAGACATATAGGCGGGTAAGAGAAATGTTTTACTGGAAGGGACTTAAGAATGAGGTCCTCCAATATGTTTGGGAGTGTCCCATATTCTAGCAGAATAAGCATGATAGCTCTTACCCAGTTGGATTATTGTGATCCTTACCAATTTCCAACCAAAAATGGGAAGGAATATCCATGGATTTCATCATTGGGTTGCCTAAAATGTAAGGAAAATATTGCATCTATGTTGTTTCTAAGCTTACCAAATTTTCTCACTTATTTGTGATTTCAGTAACATATATAGTTGCACAAGTGACAAATCTATTCTTTAGAGAGGTTTTTAGATTGCATGGGATTCCCAAGACGATTTTCAATGATAGGGATAGTAGGTTCTTGAGTTTTTTTGGTAGGAGCTCTTTAGATTGAGTGGGACTGAGCTTACTACCAACACTAGTTACCACCTATATATGAATAGGAAAATATAGATAGTTAATAAATGGGTGGAAGGGTATCTCAGGAATTATATTTTGGGGTAGTAGAAATATTGTATCATATGGCTGCACCTTGATGAGTTTTTTTATAATACTACTTATCATATGTCTATTGGGATGTCACCATTCATGGCTTTGTATGGATATGAAGCCCCTAGATTCATGGATTTGCTTTTGGAGGATAGTAGAGTGACAAGGTCTAGATATTTATTGTAGAATATCCAGGATATCATGAAATCCTTGAAGGATAATTTATAGTAAGAACAAAATCAGTAAAATATGTATGCTGATCAACATCAGTTAGAGCACAGTTTTGAGGTTGGTAACATGGTTTATTTGAGATTGCAGCCATAAAGGTAGTCCACTCTCAATAAGAGTGAGAAGTATAAGCTTAAGTTGTTATTCTATGATCTATTCAAGATCTCTAGGAAGGTTGGGGAAGTGGCATATGAGTTGGAATTACCGGTTGATAGTAAGGTGTACAATTTTTTTCATGTATCTCGTCTCAAGAAGGCATTGGATGGGAATGTGGTTCCTTATTTTGATTTTCCACCACTTTATGAAGAAGGGAAACTTATCTTGGTATAATAAGCTATTATTGATATTAGAGAGTGTATTTTCAAGAGGAGAGTAATCATGGAGTTTCTTGTCAAATGGAATAACTTGTTAGTTGATGATGCTACTTGGGAGAGTGAACATATTTTATAGCATCCAGAGTTGCAATTGCTTAAGGACAAGTAATTTTGGGGAGGGAGGATTGTAACGTCCCTTCTCTAAGTAGTTAGTAATAATTTATGGATTAGCCTACAACTAGGTTCTTGTAGGCTAGTGAGATGATTAGGATACCTATTGGATTTAGTTCTTTGAGCTTTGTGTGTCACCAACTTTCTCTTGCTTTTTTTTGGAGCATTTTGGAGTTGTGGTTATTACTTTTTATTTTTACTAACTGAATATTTTTAGTAAGTGGAATTTTGAAGACCAATTGGAGTGAGATCATCACTTTATATGTTTAGTAATTACTACATTAGTAATTACTATTTATAGTAATTTGGCTAGTTATTTCATTTGGAGGACTAATATTTAATATCTAATGATTTATTAAGTTAAATTAAATATTTAACCTAGGCATTTCATGAAATGTTGGATTTTTCCAGTTCCTAAGTAAAAGCGGAATTTAAATATTTAAAAAAAAATGGACATTGGACTTGGAGATAAAAGGAAAAGTGAAGTCATTTTGGGAGTATCCAGGTTATTTCATATTTTATCTCTAGCGAGAACTTGTGTCTTGATGGTAGAGTTTTCATGGCTTTGTGAGGACAAAAACCCTTGAAAGGAACATTGCTTTTAGATATGAAAGACCATTCCTTGAGCCATCATTAGTCAGTTTCTTTTAGAGGCTGAGATTTTTACTTCATTGGTGTCTTTCAGAGTGATTTCACATAGGGTTTCAAATTTCATGAGATTGTTGGTGTGATCATTTTGGGGTTTATTGTTCATCATTTTTTGGTATGGCCATACCATATTGAGGCCCACAACTCTTGTATCGATTGGTATTTGGTTTTAGGTTTTTTTAACTCAAGATTTGGGAAGGTGGGGTGACCTCTTTGGAGATTTTGGAGGTGCAAAAAATAAACAACAATATTTAATATCAAATCACCCTAACAGATATGCACTAGGGTTTGAGAGAGGGTTTTGGGTTTGTAGATTATTCCTAAGTGTTGGATGTCATATTTTCTATTTTGAGACAATTATTGTTATTTATTTCATTTTGGGTTGTTGATTGTAGCATCAACTTTATATTATCTATCTATTTTTCTTAATATTTGTAATCTATAAACTGGGTAGTTGATATTGTGCTTCTCTTTGTAATAGACTAAAAAACCCATGCATGTTGTTTGATATTCATTATTTGATTATGGGAATTCATGAATATTTATTTAATGAAGTTTTAAGTATCTAAGTTTGTTGCTTGCTTCTATATTTTACTATATTATCATATTGGTTTTCCATGCGAACAAAAAAAAAAATTGCAGAACAAGGGGTGGTTTATTATATTATAATTCGAATTGATGAGCCTATTGAAGTTCTTCTTTAACTTGAAGCATAGACTTATGATCCATAATTGTCTAATCATAGAAGTTTACATATTTTATCATTTCCTCAAATTTTTATCCTTTAGTTGTAGTTGCCTTTCATATATCTTCAATTGATCCTCATTATTCATCAATTGCTCCTTTTGGACTCCCAGTTATTCTTCCTACTACTGGAGTTATTGGTTTTTTTAACTCAACTGCTCTATTTCTATTTTATTTATGCAAAATACCATTGTAATGACTCATCTCATTGCTATAATCGCTTCTTATATTCTTCCATTTGGTGGACCATAAGTTTCTTGTCCTCCTATTATGACTTTAGCTTATCTTCATAGGCTTGCTTCATACTAGTTATTTTTTCTTCCACCTTCTTCAACTTCTCCTTGGCTTCTTTATTTTTGCATTCTAATTCTTCTTTAATTGCATCCATTTCTTTCTTAGCCACTTTTGTTTCTCCCTGCTAGGATTCCTTATCTTGATGGATCTGCTCTAATCCCAAGCTAATCCATTCAATCCTAAGTGTTAGGAAATTAAATTTCCAAAAAATTAATGTTAATTTCGATGATGCCCTTCAATATCCGATATGTACAATGTTCAATGGAAACCTATATATTTTTTTCTATATACATGTATACACATGGGTACATTCTATAGTTTATCTTCATATCTTCTGGAAAATCATTAATTTCTAACATGTCTGTTACCTCCCCTATAGGTAACTTCTATTAGTGTTGTGCATGTATCGATGAGATTATCCTTGTTATATCTTCATTTCACTCCATTCCATGACCTTATCCATTTCCATGAAGGTTCTCTCCCTCCACTACTTTAGTTGTCCTATACAACCTATTCAAAACTACAATCAGGTACTTAGGAACATTTCATAGATCTATTCCAAGAAATGGTCCACTTGTTCATTTGTGTCTTTGCCTTCTCTATATGAAATTTTGAACTATTTTAATTTGAGAAAAAATATTATTCAAAGTGTATGATCCATATCCCTTATCTAAGTCTTTTGCTCCTCTTCATTACCTAGAAGTGATCTTTCCTGAATTTCATTAACTAGACCTATCATAGTCTCTTCCTATAGAAAGATTTGATCTATGGGTAGTGCTTTATGGTCCTCTTCTTTTAATCTAATTTTGTGAATGCCAATTATTTCTTTAGCTGACTATTTTTCTTTTTTAGGTACCTAAACTTATTCCTATGGATTCTATTGTTCTTCTACTATTTCTATGGGTACAAGTATTGGATCATATCACTCCTATGCTCCTATAGCAATGTACTCCATTGGATTACTATTGACACCTCTCATAAAAATCATAAATTATGGTTTATTATTCTCATTTTTCTCTTTTTATGGAGCCACCATCACTTATTTTGCCCTCATTCATGGTGGTGTTACCATTCTATCTAGCCAGTGTTTGGATACCTCCAATAGTGCAAAATCATTGGCATCGATCAATGTAGGAGATCCCATTTCTTTTCCTAACTTGTATGTTTATTTTGGCACATTGACATTTGCCAACTCTAATACCTCCAGCCCCATGTGTATCTTATTATTTGGATCTATAAGCATTGTTTGTAGTTGCTCATTCTATAAAAGATATTTTTCTTGCATTTACCTATGTCATTTTCTTCATGTTTTGAATAGATTTGGTGTTGGTGCTACTACCTCATTTTTGTGAGATAGTGGATACTCCTATAGCCTTTGTACAGGTGCTTACTACTTTTAATTTAATTCTATATTTTGTTGGTGATGTCTTTTCCTCCAATAGTGTACTTCTTTGAAAGTCTCACTCTCTTTAGCCAAAGTAGGTTATGTTTTCTTTTTGGTCTTCCTCTATTTTGTTTTTTTTAAGTTGCCATATGAATTAGGATTGTATTTTACCATCATAGTATGTAAGGTTAATACTTAAGTAGATCTCAAGGAGTTGTTAACCCAAATAATGGGATGCCTTCTTGAGATACTATATCCAACATTACAATGATTACATGGAATGTTATTGAGAACTTTTTCCTTGTTCTCTGCAACAATCATTAAATCTGCAAAGTTAAGTGTGTGCCCTAGTCAAACTGCACCTCCTTGGTGATGCTATCCATATACTGCACCATCTATATTGGTATTTCAAAATATTTTTCCTCTCCTAATAATCAAGACATGACCACATTCATGTAAAAATCAGCTCTTAGGTCTTAAAAATACTCTACTTAATCTCTCATCCTCTAGGACCAAAAGACTTAGTGACTGATGGATATTTAAGTGATTTTAGCTCAGTAATCAACCTATGGGTATCAATGGGATCCACATATACTTTCTTAATTGGTAGCCCTTCCTTTGGAAACCCAAATATTCTCCAAAAATTGGTAGCAGGGAACTACACCTTTAAATGATAATTCACTATTATTATGAAGGTGTAATTCTTACTAGCATCATAGGACTTCATAATTTAAAAAAATAGTCATTAAACAAAACATTTTCTAGTGGAGGTACTTGCTAGAACACTAATTCCAACCTAAGTTAATTTTGCTTTCAATGAGTGATGTTCATCATGTTTGCTCCACCATTTTTAGCACAATTCTTCTGATAGTTGTTTTAAGGTGATGTTCCACAAATCCACCTATGCTTCTTCATCCTCACTTATCAGATCTATCTAATTCTTTGGGGTATATTCTCTATGGATCTCACTATGAAGGTCCCTTTGATATACTCTAGGTGGTTCCATTTGAATTTCTCTATGAAATTATGGATGAATCACCTCCATGCCCTATAACCTCTACACCTCCAAGTTTGATAGCCATGTCCTTCTCATGACTGAAACCCTTGCTCTTAGTCTTGAGTATGGTAAGTCACCTCTCCTTTCCTATTCCATGTAACCCTCTAATATAGTGGGCCTAGTGAGCATTCTACCCTTGTTGCAATAATCCACCATATATAAGCGTAGAATTCATGGTTGATGCTAATACCTCACAAGTATTCATATTTATAAAACCCAATATTCTTCCTAAATTTCATACAATTCAATAATTACTAGATACTTGATGAGTGTCATCAATTATTCATCATTTAGTCAATATACTTGTCAATCCAAGGCAGTGTCCAATGGATGTATATGATAGAAAAGATAAGCAGTTTAAGGATAAGTTCATTCATGAGATGGTTTTATTGGTTAAGCATTTAGTTTTTTGGGGTTTTATGTCACCTATAAATCCTATAAAATAAAATTTACTCCTATTTACCCTTACATAAATAAAATTGCAAGAATTGAAACTTTGCAGAGAAAGGAAACTAACTAAATTTGTAGAATCTAGAAATAACAGGAAATAAACTTTGTAGAATTGAAATGCACACTTGTATAAAGTAAACATGGTTAACATAATTCAAATAATAGGAATTAAAATGCCAAAATGCAAAACTGAAATAGTAGGGATTTCACTGATACAAACTGGAAATGCCAAAATCTGAAAATAACTATTGAAAACAAGGAATATCAAGAAATTTTGTAGGATGCAAGAATCTATGCTAAGTGGTCAGTTGACATGCACACACTTCTATAATAATTACAAATTATCACATGCAATCTAAAATAACTCAGCTAATAATGTGAAATAGAAACTATCAGATTCTTGCTAATTTGTTGTAGCAAGAAATGAGCATAAAACCTGTCAAAGTTGTTCCTTCTCTTGGGCCTGGAAGTGGGCCCTTGATCCATGATCCAAAATAAGGCAAGAAAACTATGCTAAAAATATCTAATTATCACTCAATCACTCGATAAAATAACTTAATGAAGAAACTACACTTTTTATTGAATTTGAAATAACATTGCAACAATGCAGGAAAAATCATGTAGAATCATTGCTCTGCTATAGCAGCTAGTCTATATTTTTCCCTCTATAAAAATGTTTACTTATATGCTCAACCAATATGGGATACTGTTACTTATATTATTCTATTACATATGTGGATTTTTTTTGTTGCTACATTTTAGGATTCAGCAAGTGTTCTAAAGTTTTCCTCTTGAAATGCAGGAAACTGTTCTACTATGGTTTATCCATTTCACTTGTTGGGCGTAACATATTGGAAGAAATGTAGTGGAAGGGGTGAGAAATATTACCATACAATTGTATCAATATTCATTTTACCATTTCCCTCCTTTCTAACCATTCTATTGATGGTTTTGACAAAACCTGGTCCTGCTCCACTCCTTCTAGAGTTTGCTCTAGAATATCAGGCAGTGTAACAGTCCTGACGCTTTTTATGCATCAATTGCTCAGTATGATGGGTTTTGACCAGCTAGGTAGTCTTATTAGGTCCTTATAAGACTTGTTCCATAGTTTTTATGTGCTGGTATTGACAAATTCCAAGCCATGTCGTTTATTTACAGTTGGCTGGAATTTGTATGGTCAAATTTTTTTTTCTGCACAGTCAACCCAATTTGAATAGGTTTTGGCATCTTTTTGCAATTTTAACAAGTTGTAAGCCAAGGAAAACAAATATCATGATTACAGAATGGAATACACATCAACATACATTATTTCCTATTTAAATAAATGTTTACTTGCTAGGCTAATCAGCTAAAATAGTGTAGAAAATGTAGAAAATGCAAAAAATGGTCAAAATAGAGTGCTATGCTTCAGAACATCTAAACATGTAAATAATAGTAGATAATGCATTTAATCATCAAAATTAGCACAAAAATATAGCATAAGGTTTATCAAATTGTTTATGAAATATCCAAAAATGGTCTATGAATGAGGTAATTTTTGGCCTCATCATTTTCCCCCCAACCTATTGTAATGCATGTCCTTATGCATTCTATGAAGCCACAACAACACAAAGATCTATGTCTAGATTTTGTTCTTCATAACTTAGTTTTGGCCCTAGAACCTTATAATATCCTCTGATTGCCTGCATCTGCTTGAGCCACTCCTGGAACTGCTCATATTGCTAGTGATCATTATCAAAGAAACATGGAACAAGAGATATAACAATGGGCATCCTATACCTCAAACCTACCCAATGATATTTTAGGTTTTGGATGATCTTTACGATACCTTAAGCTCTTCTCCTAGACCAAAACAAGTTGTTGGGTGAGATAGGCTCCATTTTCTTAAGTGATATTTATAATTCTCCCCACCTGCTCTTACAAGCTGATAAAGAATTACCAAAATATTGGTTAAAAAAGACCTAAAAACTCATTATACAATTAGTAAAATTGCTGACATAAACATTTCTAATTTTTTGGTCCCTCATCATAGTCAAATATTTATTTATGGAGACCCTATAATTGGCATGGGAAGCCCTTATTAGTAGTTCATATTTCAAATCAATTTCCTTACTTGCCTTTTTCTCCTCTTTCCAATGCATCTGGTTTTGTAATGTAGATATGAATGCTCTTAACTGGATATCTCCTGTGAAGATATTTGGCAAGAATGTTACATTTTCAGGTATGAATAAGTTATGCAGAAACAACTCACAAAGTAAATTCTTCTGTTCCTCTAGACTATGTAGATATGTATCTATAAATTCTTCTATAGTGTCCAATTTGTAAGGAAGATTGGAAATAATCCTCATTAACTACCAACGAAGGTATTTTTATTTTAAGATCAAAGTATAAAACCTTGCAGGCCTTCTACACTGAACTAGGTATTCTACAATTTGGCTCATATCCTGTATCTGCTCCTGTAACTTGGTTATGTCTGTATTTTAAGTTTCTAACTTCTACTTCAAATATTTCAGAGATAAAATTTGTACCTCCATCTGTTGACACTTCAACATCCAATGTGCTATATCCTCATTATACTTTGTGAGTGTAACTGTTTATGGGGTCCTGGCTATCTGTTGTACCCTTGGAGGTAGATCTACCTGTATTCCAATTTTTGTTGTGTCTACAAAGGGTAAATCCACTTGCACTCCAATTTTTGTTGTTTCAATTGGAGGTGAATCAGCTATAGTTAATTCAACAAAAACTTGATGGGAATGCACATATACCTATTCTTGTACTTCCTCTTACTCATTGGCCTCCCCAACTACTTGTGATGTTTATGCTTGCTATTGTTGCAAACCATTAGATTGTTCTATAGAAGCCCCTGAATATTCATGTTCTATCATACTGACATCCTATTGGAAGATTTGTGTTGTCTCTTCTATTTCTATTCCTTTGATGGGTGATTATTCCTTAGGTATGGCTGCCTCCCTATGATCTTCTGCTAAATCCAACAAAATTCTAGCCAACTCATATTCAAATTCAGATTCTGTAGATTGTTGCTCCAGAGTTGACAACTTAGCTTTCATTTCAGCTACCTCCTATTGCAAATCAACAATAATCTTATCCTTTCCTTTTATGGAGGCTTCATGTTGCTCAATCCAACCCATATGTGTCTTAATGACACTTAGTAACATGTAGTTATTCATGTATATCTTCCTTTCCTTCCTCTGCTATGAACTCTTCTTCAAAATTAGAATCAGAATAATCAAGTGAAATATTATTTGTAGGCATTATTGTATCTATGTTTGTAATTGTTGTGCCTACCTCTGCATCCTTTGTGCCTATATATACTTCTTCTGTAATTATTTTTGTACTCTCATCCACAAACACTTCTCCCTGCAATATACCTTCAACAAAGGTATCAATATATTTTGCTTGTTCTGCACTCACTTGTTGGGATAGTGATATTGCTTCTAAGTCCACTACTTCCTCCATTATTTCTTGCTTTCGAAGTCTAGAGGACCTTCACAAACCAATAGTATATTGTTTGATATTTTTAAGGGTTTTTGGAACATATTCTAAAAATTCTAGAGCTGAATCAGCTCTAGGTTTTTCTTTCTCCATTTTTCCTTCTTTGCTTGAACTGCCAGGCTGCTCAGTGGGCTGTGTTGGAAAAATAGTTACATTTTCAAAAAATGTGACTTTCCTTATTTTCCCTATAGAATCGTCCTTATATTGTTTTTATTTTGCTTCCTCATCCTAGAGGATGCAGGTCCCTGTGGTGAAGGAGGAATTTCTTTTTCATAGGTTTTAGTTTCATATTCATATTCAGGTTCATATCTTATAATTTTTGTTTCATATTCATATTCAGACCTCTCAACATTTGCCTCCTCTTAAAATTCAGGGCTTTCATCCTCTAATTAATTCCAAGCAAAAAAAAACCTTTCAAATGTTCTAGGGCCTCCCCTAAATGATGTTTACAAATCAATTTAATGATCCCATGGTGTTTTGGAGTCCCTCTCCCAGATTGGTACCATTTGGCCATATTTTGTAACTCTTGATATAAATATAGAGGGAGATTTACTTTGACTTCAGGGTTTGAGCCACCATGCCTTACATGGTTCAATATTCTAATATGATGTCTAGAAATAATGACAAATTACCCATCACAACTAAGGAACTGGATTACCCAAACCGCTACTTCCCCCCAAGGGCATTGTAAACTGGTTCGTTTTACTCCTTTGCAAATGTTATTGTTCATTTTAAACTCAAGATGTTTATCTTGTTCTTCTCTAAACTGACTAACTATTTCTATTAGGGTATTTTTACCAACTTTCAAAAATTGTAACACTTGTAATGGTAATTTAGCGATTTGAATCAATATTTATGGTGTCACCTAGATTACCATGCTACTGATGCTTTCCTGGTTGTTTCTGAATGTTCGTACGAACTCTACCGCCAGCACTTCGGAGTACCCATAAAATTTGTTCAAAAATGGCATCAATCCCCCTTCTGTAAAGATACACAGTGATTCAGGATATCTCTGTAGATAGTCAACATTTTTTGGCTCAATTTTATTCTTCTTACCCCCCATTTTCAATTTTTTGTGCTCTATTTTCTCTCAGCCTTCTAAAATAGGTCGATCTTGGGTCTGAATTGAACAATTTGCATTTTTCGAGGCTATAATGCTTTTGGGCTATGAAATTAAGTTGTTATAGCATAGTAACATGCTTCGAAACATGTCGAAGCATTTGGAAAATTAATTTTTCTTTTACGCACCATGTGGTCGACTTCTATTCCCCATAGGAACATGATTTTATCCCTTTCTATTATGTTGGACTAAATAGTTATGATTTATTAAGCTGGTAGCTAATTGTTGACGTCATTGTGTACAATGTGCAAAGTTTCCTTCTATCGAAGTACCTTGTTACATGTGCCAATCAATTATTTGCATTTCACGAAGCACACAACTGTTCCCAAGATATTTTTTATTGCAACCTTGAAATCCATAACTTGGAACGTGTGACCTAATTTGTTATTTTCAACTGGTGAAATTAAAACTCTTTTTGTGCCACATGACATGTCATATTTTGCCCCTGCTTATTCTAAAGTGTTTCATTCTGACACATTTTTCCTCGAAGGTTAAATTCATTCCGGAGCTCAAACCCCTTTCATTCTGAAGTTGTTTTTGTTTAGAAACAACAATCTTGTTCCGGAGCTTCCATCATTCTGAAGCTAAGCAGTATTCTTACAAGCTATAATTTCCAACTTTATATGTTCCCTTCATCCTTAAAATAGCCTTGACCAGATGGATATCTTTTGGATCAAACCTTATGAATGCTTTATGTACTAAATTGTAACTTTACACACTACATACTAACTATATACAATGCTTAAAATGTAAAGGGTGCATACCTAATTTAATCATTTATCTATATTTGTACAGGTGGATTTTTTGGCTAACTACCAACTGACTTCTTTTACTAAATAAAGCAGGTGTAGTTCTGAGAACAGATAAAATAATGGTTTGTGAGAACATATGGGATAATTATGGAGAATATGACAAGGCAAACATGCCATACAATCGGTTTTCATGCAAGCCAATTCAGAAGTGCCTCCTAGGAGGTTTTCACTTTCTGAATTATTTATTTTTTTAAATTATTTTTTATCATTTTTATTTTGTTGCAGTTTTTGTGGAAGAAGTGGTTTCTTCCAACATGCGTACATCCAATTGCTGCACTTGCTTTATAAAATCATCCTTAGTTAGTGTTTTATGATATGTCCAAAGACGATGCCCATTAACCACTAACTTTCTACATGAATCATCAATGAGTGAAAGGTGAACAACTCCATTTTCAAATACTTCTTCAATCTGATATGGTCCAAGCCACCTAGTTTGAAGCTTTCTAGGAAGCTCTTCATAACGAGAGTGAAACAACGAAGCCTAATTTCCTTGCTAGAATTTATGTTTTTGAATGTGACTATCATGCCATAACTTCCACTGCGATTGAATCACCTCAGTCTGGAGCAATGCATCTATCCATAGCTCATCCAATGCATTGAGTTGTAAAATTCGGTCTGCTTATGCCTATGACAAATCAATACCTACATCCAAGGTAGTTCAAAGAGTCTGTAATTCAAAATAAATAGGCAAAAGATGATTTTTACCATAAACCAATTCATATGGGGTATATCTAGTGGTGGATTTCCAAGTAGTTTTGTAAGCCCAAATTGCTTCAGGTAGTTTGTCCAACCAATTCCTCCTATGGGTTGTTATGGTTTTGGCTAAGGTTTTCTCTAGTTCCCCATTAGTCACTTCAACCTGTCCATTGGCTTGCGGATGATAAGGTGAGGATTTCATGTGCTTGATTTGATAGATTTGAGTTAAAGCTTCAATAACTCTTGAAGAAAACTAAGGCCCTTTATCTGTGGTGTCACATATTTGAAGGCAAGAGGGTCATTCTGGACCTATTCGAGCTATTTTTCTTCCATTGACTGGTTTGGTAAAACCATAAACTTCTCTTATTGTAAAATGACAAATTTTTAATACATAAATTTTTAGAAAGTTGCATCTTATGGACAAGAAAGAAGGAGTCATTTTCTACATGCAATATTGAATGTCTATTTTTCCCCTTTTCAGATTTTAGGCTTGTAAATGGAGTTTATATAAGTTTCTTGGTTGCTTCATGCGAATGTCTAAATCTGAAAACCTCATTTAAAACCCTAGAAGCCAGCACTTAGCTTATTTGGATTGTGCTTGTGTTGCAAGTCCAATAGGTTAGGTTGCATGCATGAAAACCTCACATCTTTAGTTTTGTCGGAATAGGATAGCATCATACTGAATGCATTTTATTTTCAGTTTTCTGCATTTCATGTTCATTTCCTGCATTTTATTTTTCCAGAAATTTTAACTTTTATTTTAATTTTCAGGCATTAAAATAAACATTTAAAAAAATTTCAAAATCCAAAAATAATTTCACCATTGCGTAGGTTATACTTCAGAATTCCCATATACACTTTTAAATCTCATTTTCGGAGTTGTTTAGTATTTTTAAAAATTCATCGAAGTTGCTGTTTTACTGCAGATTTTAAAAATCCAAAAATAGAAAATTTCCATTTTAAGGTCAAATTTCATTTTTTCATTTCTGTTTTGCACTCATGAGCCTATGATGACATTCCCTTCATGAAAATTCCAATTTCATCGAAGGAGTTATGTTTTATGGCATTTCACAAATTTCCATTTTTGGAGCCTAAAATTGCCCTCTCTTCATAAAAATTCTGATTTTACGAAAGAGGGGTAATTTGAGCATCACATTGAAGGTCATATGAGGGCCAAATCACATTTGCTTTATTTTGGTTCAATGAACAATCACTAAAGTTTCATGGTAAAATAAACCAACATTGCCCCTTGTTTACAGTTACTTGCAACCACTAAGGTGTTCCAAGCATTTAAATTGAATATCTTTATTTGAGATTACTAATACACATATGCAAATGCTAACATAGCGAAGACCTTGGAGAAGTTGTTTGTTTAACTTCTTTGCAAGAGGGTATTTGCAACCTAAATCCTAAAGGAGAGTGTGTCTTCAAATCTTGCATTTAAACAATAAGCCTCCTCTCCATTTGAAATAATAAATTTGCTTGATTAATTGTTTCTTTTGCTTAGGAGTAAAGTGAAGAGGAATTTTTCCTATAGCCAAGTAATTAGCTATATCTACAAACCATGGTGATTGTACAAAAATAGAAAATAACTTTTCATCAAGAAAAGCATCTTCAACCAATTTCCCTATGTCTGTGTTTGGTAATCTAGATAGAAAATCTACCACTACATTAGCTTTCCCTAGTTTATTAACTATAGTGATATCAAATTCTTTCAACAGTATTAACAAGAGAATAATTCTTGCACTAACTAGGGGTTTATTCATCAGTTATTTAATGGTAGCATGATTTGTATGAATGAATACCTGATATCTTGTGATATAGTGTCAGAACTTATTGATAGCATATACCATAGCCAAGAATTACTTCTCAGTAGTAGTGTAGTTATTTTTAGCTCCTGTCAAGTTTTTTCTAATGTAATAAATGGCATAATTATCACCATTGTCAATCTGACCTAATGCAACTTCAATTATAGTATTAGAGGCATCAGTCTGAATATGGAATGGCAATTCCCAATTAGGTCCTCTCAATACAAGGGGAGTTGTTAACTTTTATTTCAATACTTCAAAAGACTTTTAACACTCAATAGACCAAGTAAATTCAGAATCCTTAGTTAGTAATGCAAACATTGGATTGGATATGGTACTAAAATTGGTAATAAATCTACGATAGAAACCAATGTGTCCTAAGAAAATCCTTCCATTAGTTTGAGTTTTTAGAGGAGGAAGGTTTTTGATGACTTCCACCTTTTTAGGATCAACCTTGATCCCATAAGAGGAAATATGATGACCAAAGACAATCCCTTCATCCATAATTAATAAGCATTTCTTAGGATTAAGAGATAGATGGTATGTTTCAAAACGTATTAAAACTCTTTCAAGTTGTTCTAAGGTATACTCAAAACTATATCCAAACACTGTGAAATCATCCATGTAAATTTCTACACTTTCATTTGTCAAATCAGAGAATATGGCCAAAAAAGCTCTCTGAAATGTTGTTGGAGCATTACAAAAACCGAAGGGCAAAAATTTGTAATAAAATTTTTCCCAAGGGCATGTGAAAGTAGTCTTTTCTTGGTCTTCTGGTGTAACTTGTATCTAATTATATCCGCTAAGACCATCAATAAAACATAAAAATTTCTTGCTAGCAAGGGCATCTAACACTTGGTTTATAAATGGTAATGGAAAATGGTCCTTATTTAACTCTCTATAATCCACACACACTCTCATTTTCCCATTTTTCTTTGGAACAATGACCAATGGAGAAACCCACTTACTATCTAAAATTGGGTAAATGAATCCTACATCTAAAAGTTTTTCAATTCCTTCTTTAACAATATCTTTCAGAGTAGGTTTCAGGTGTCTTTGAGGTTGTCTCATTGGTTTGACATCTTCAGTATATATCCTATGTGTACATACATCAGGATGAATGCCAGTCATATCCTTGTAAGTCTAGGAAAAAGCCTAAAAATATTTGTGTAGAACAAAAAATAATTTGACATCCTCTTCATTAGTCAGCCAGCTATTAATATTTAGAACTTTTCGTGGCTGTATCTCAATTTGTTTAATACTTGGATAAACAGAATTGACTACTTCATATCTATTGATTAAAGAATTTAATGGACATTGATGTGGCTGCAAAGTATGAAATACTCTAGATTCTGTTTCATAAGTGATGCTAGATGGAATCATTCCCTACATAGGACATGTGAAAGAGGTAAGAATATGATGATGCCATCGATGTGGCAGTGTGAAAAATATTTCTTATATGGGGATAGGTGATAAATATTCTAAATTTTGTTCTTCATCCTTCCATACCAGACGATGAACAATAATTTGATCATCTTTAAGTCCTTCTTCCTGTAATGTTTTCACTAGGACAATTTCATCTTCAAAATTTTTTCTTTCTAGTGAGTTTATTTCCTCAATGTGTTCCTTTACTACTACTATGGAAAAAGTGGCAATAGTTTCTTGTTATTCATTACACTTCGGATACCATATCTATCCAAAAAAATTGGTTGAAGGTTGGGCTGGTGGATACAAGGAAATATTCTTAAGATCAATGCCATTTGAAATAGTCATTTTTCCTAACCTGTAGTCTATAAAAGCAGTTGCAGTAGCAAGCCAAGGTCATCCTAGAATGATGGGATAGCCATTAACTTAATTTATAGGTTGCAATACCAAGAAATCTACAAGATAGTCCTAGGAAGAAACTTCAATGGCAATATCTTCTAGGATCCCTTTTGGCTTGGAAAATGATCTATCTGCCATTTCCAAAACTATGGTGGTAGGACTGAGATCTGTAGTTGTTGCATTGTTTCTTTGGTCATTACATTGATTTAAGCTCTAAGATCAATTAATACATTTGGAATTTTTATTATCCCAATAGTGATTGTGACTACCGAACTTACTGGATCACTATATCTGGGAGGCACTAGTTTTCCAAATAGCAGGTCAACCAACTTCCCTTCTACTTGCATAGTTTTAGGAAAGGCTTTCTTCTTTCTACCAGGTTTCTTGATACACAACTTCTGAATTGTTTTCTTGATTAAGGACACATCCTTTATTGCTTGAAACAAAGGGAGGGATATAGACATCTTTTTAAGTTTTGTAGCCAATTTTGATTCAGTAGTAGTGACAGTATGATCAAACCTTTTAGGGTATGGCACTACTTCTAAAGAAGGTTCCTTTTCCCTTGCATTTTTTTGGTCTCTCTATTTTTACTTTTTTTTGCATTAGTTCTGAATGTGGAGACTCTTAATTTCCATCAATTTCTTAAATGGTGGTTGGATTAGGGTCAGGTAAAACTTTCCCTGAACATAATTGGATATTACTACAATAAAGTACATGAACTGCAATAGTGTCTTCAGACTCAACTCCATAAATAGGGGTTGCTTTTCTGGTATTATTTGGGTTAGCCATAGGCTGAGCTAAAAGTGGGGTTTAATTAAATGGATGGCCTTTTTGAGGTTGTATTATTCCTTGAAAGTTTTGATTAGGAGCTGGCAACAAATTTTGAGTCTGTCCTTGATACCTTTGTTGCCATTGATATGATGGGTATTGAGGCCCCCATATTTACCCATATTGGTGATTCTGTGTCCAAGGTGGATTAATGGGATTCCAAGGAGGATATAACCAATATTGGGAAGATGCCAAAGATTAATTCCATGGTTGTGAAGGTGGTTCTGAATATCCCCAAGGCATATTCCAAGGATTTTTCCCCAACCTGTAGGAAAACGAGGGGCATTCTAATATTGTGAAAAGTTACCACCTGGACTCTACCCAATAACATTAAGTTCTTTAGTTTGAGTTTCCAAAATAGTTTTTAGGTGAGGCAATAGATGACACTTATAAGTTTTATGATATTTTCAATGTATGACACAAATAGTTGACATAAAGGTTCTATCCAAAGGACAATCATGTAGGGCATGCTTATTTTTGCATCTAGGAAAATAGATAGCCAGGAGTGGTGAAGAATTAGATTTTGAATTCCTTTCCCCTAATGCAGAATTTAATTGTACAAGAATATTAGTTTTCATGTTAGCCATTTATTCCATAAAATCCTTTATATATGTATTACCAGGATTCCGCTTCCTTCTTCTTTGACTAATGCAGGAATAATTTCTGCATAACTCTACAATATCATTAATCTCAAGCTGGTTTATATCTCCTTTTCCCATTAAATCCAATACTTCTATGGAATCATCCTGAAAACCTCTCAGAAATATAGTTTTTAATAAGTTAGTTTCCACAAGACCACATCTCTTTTGAATAAAGGTAAATCTATCAATATAATTTTCTAATTTTTCATCCTCTTATTGTCTAATCTGAAATAACTCATCCTTCCTATTTCTCACTCTACAATACTCCTAATATTTATCCAAAAATGCAGTTTCCATTTGATCCCAAGTGTTGATTGAATCCGCTTCAAGGCTCATAAACCATCGTAAGGCTGCATGTTTCAGTGTAGAGAAAAATAACTTCAATTATTGGTTGTCATTGACATAGTCATAAGTTTGACACAAAAATTTGAATTCAAACAGGAATTGATCAGGATCTTCAGAAATAATTCCCCTAAAGATTTTTAATAATGAGGGTGAAATTGTTTTCATAGGAGCATTATGAGTAGGATTCAGATGAATAAGGTATTCAAAAGTTCTAACGGGATTGTCAGCATCATTACCAACAATTTATTTATCACGTTCTCCTTTTTCTACCATAGGTGCTTCTTAAGTTTTGACTTTTTCAACTAATTCGTATGGATAAGACCTATGGTTATGTCTAGAAGCAAGTGCCTCTAAGAGTTCTTCTTGCAAAGATCCTAAAATTTTGGATGATGAAGAAGATGATTCTCTTTTAAGTCTTTCAGGAAGTTCATACATAGGCAAATCTTCACCTGATCATGAAGAATGCCTTGGTGGAAAAGAGCCAGTTCTGATAAACCTTCCTCTTTTGTCTCTTGATCTATGCACTCATGCTCATCCACTAATTGAACTAGAATTTAGTTTTCAAGAACTATTACCTATAATAGGACAATTCCTGGACTGCTATGCTTCTCCTAACAACACCTAAAGTATCCTTGAAAATGGCACCAAAAATGATGAGTGTCATCAATTATTCATTATTTAGTCAATATACCTGTCAATCCAGGGTGGTGTCCAATGGCTGTATATGATAGGAAATGTAAGCAGTTTAAGGATCAGTTCATTCAAGAGATGACTTTATTTGTGAAACAGTTAGTGGTTGGGGGTCTGATGTCACCTCTAAATCCTATAAAATGAAATTGACTCCGATTTACCCTTGCATAAATGAAATTATAGGAATTAAAACTTTGTAGAGAAAGGAAACTAAATAAATTTGTAGAATCTAGAAATAACAAGAAATAAACTTCGTAGATAAATGCACACTTGTATAAAGTAAACCTCGTTACAGTAATAGAATTAAAATAAAACAAATTAAAATGCCAAAATGCAAAACTAAAATAGTAGGGAGTTCACTGATACAAACTAGAAATGCCAAAATTTAAAAACAATTGTTGAAAATAGGGAATATCAGGAAATGTTGTAAGATGCAAGAATCTATGCTAAGTGGTCAGCTGACATGCACACATTTCTATAATCATTAAAAATTATCACATGTAATCTAAAATAAATCAGCTAATAATGTGAAATAAAAATTGTCAGATTCTTGCTAATTTGCTACAATAAGAAATGAGCAAAAAACTTGTCAAAGTTGTTCCTTATACTAGGCATAGAAGTGGGCCCTTGCTCCCTTATCTAGAAGAAGGCAATAAAACTAATCTAAAACTACCTAATTCTCACTCAATAACTCAATAAAATAACTAAATGAAGAAACTACACTTTTTATTGAATTTGAAATAACATTGCAACAATGCAGGAAAAATCCTATAGAATCACTGCTCTGCTGTAGCAGCTAGTTTATCTTTTTCCCTCCATGAAAATATCTACTTATATGCTCAACAAATATGGGATATTTTTATTTATACTATTCTATTACATATGTGGATTTGTTCTACTACTGCATTTTAGGGATTCAACAAATGTTCTGAAGCTGTCCTCCTAAAATGAATGAAACATTTCTGCTGTAGTTTACCCGTTTCACTTGCTAGGCATAACATATTGGAATAAATGCAGTGTAAGGGGTGATAAATATTCCCATACAACTTTATACATATTAATTTCACCATTTGCCACCTTTCTAATCGTTCTATTGATGGTTTTGACAAAAACTAGTCCTGCTCTGCTCCTTCTAGAGCTTGCTCCGAAATATTAGGTAGTGTAACAGTTCTAACACATTATGTGCATAAATTGCTTAGGATGATGGGTTTTGACCAGCTCGGTAGTCTTCTTAGGTTACCATAAGACTTCTTCCATAGGTTTTATGTACTGGTATTGACAAGTTCCAAGCCATGTTGTTTATTTACAGCTGGCTGGAATTTGTATGGTCAAATTTTGTTTTCTATACAATCAACCCAGTTTGAACAGGTTTTGGTGCCTTTTTGCAATTTTAACAGGTTATAAGGCAAGTAAAACAAACAACATGATTCCATAATAGAATACACATCAACATACATTATTGCCTATTCAAATAAATGTTTACTTGCTAGGTAAATCAACTAAAATAGTGCAAAAAATGTAGAAAATGGTCAAAATAGAGTGCTATGCTTCAGAACATCTAAACATGTAAATAATAGTAGATAATGCATTCCATCATCAAAATTAGCACAAAAACATAGCATAAGGTTTATCAATTTTTTTTTTGAAATATCCAAAAATGGTCAATGAATGAGGCAATTTTTGGCCTCATCAATATTTGCGTCTAAAATAGTATAATTTACCCTAACTACATAAAAACTATACTAAAATAATACATATTTCCCCAAATATATAAAATTTGTACCTATAATCATAAAAACTACCCAAATTCTAAACAATTTCCTCTAAAGCATACAATTGCACCAAATCCATACAATTTGCTCCTAAAATTACACTACACTAAATCTATATAATTTGCTCCTAAAATCGTACAACTACACTTTAAAATTGTACAACTATACTCCAAATCATATAATTGCACTTCAAATCATACAATTGGGCACCCAAAATTGTAAAATTGCACTCAAATCATACAATCATGCCCCAAAATCATACAATTAACTTCAAATCATACAATTTTCTTCCAAAATCATACAATCTACAATGGAATCCTGCAACGATCTATAAAATTTACTTCCTTGTCAAATTTGTATAATTTACATTGTGATTTTTTTTGTCGTTGTGCAATTTCTTCTCTAGTACGACTTTTTGGCTTATGCAATTTTTGCTTCCCAAATGTGCAATTCTTCAAACATATTTTTCATAGTCTAAGCAATTTCTTATTTTGAATGGGCTTCTACCTTGTACTCCAATGCATGCAATGACTAAAAACATATTTAATGGTAATTTTTTGTGTATATCAGTTAGGGTTTTAACTTTGTAATCCTTCCTTTATTTTTTTAAAAAACCCAAAAAACCCCATATTTTTTAGGAAAAGACTCCACCACTTAGGATTTGTCTTTAGAAGAGTTCTGCAAACCATAGCTTTTTTGGTAAAAGCAACCTTATTTTCTAAAAAAACCCATTTGTTTGTTTAGATGCATTCCATTTTTGCTTACGTATTCTTTAAAATTTTGGAAGAAAATAAACTCCATTGTGCAAATTCATAACGGGTTAGAAAATTCTATGGTAACTTTTGTTATTTGCATGCTTGTATGGTAATTTTTTTTGTTGCATTGTTCCTTGCTCCTGAAATCACCTAAATTTGGTTATGCAATTTGTTCAATTATTTTTAAAATTAGTCTGGCACCCTCTTTTGTAATAAAAATGACATATTGCATGAAAATCTACCACCTAAGACCTCTTTGCATGTATTTTTATCTATTTGTATGGATGAATACCAACTCAATCCTTTTTGCATGTAATTTTATCCTTTTCTTTTCTATATAGGAGATTTTTCTATTATTTTATTAGTTTGGTTTTTTTTTTTTTTTCTTTTCTTTTTCTTTTTCATTTTCTTTTTTTATTTTCTTAGAATATGCTACAGTTTATAGTTTTCAACCTATTCTTTCTTGATTATGTCTTGGAGGGATTTTCACAATCAATATTATTATTGTTTTTTCATTCATATTTTTTAATGCAAAATTGCCTACTTTTCTAACTTACCATCATGGGAATCATAGAGTGACATTCACTTGTATGATTCCTTCTACTGATGTGTCAACCAGAGGTTTTGCCACCTCATTTCATGCAATTGGACGTTGGGTAATCATACAATTTGGTATTAGTTATTCATTTGTACAATTTGCTACTCCTTTCTAACCAACTGTACGATTTGTAATTGTACAATTATCAAGTGTATGATTTGGACCCATACAATTAAAAATTATATAATTGCAAACTATACAATTTGGATTTATATAATTCCCTCCTAAGGTTGTCTTAGCTTGTTCAAGGCTTCTCCTTTACCCTATTGGTAGATCATTTGGTGAAGATAGCCTTGTTATTTCATTTTCATTTGGATGAATTTAAATTCTATCACCTTAGACTAAATCTACCTCCAAAATTGGTGAACAAGTCCTTTGTCTACTTTGACTTATTTCCTCTTGAAATCATATTCTTCCCATACCAGCAATTTATCTTCCTCGCATCTATCTTCCATGAATTTTTCTTATTTTTGTAGAACCTCTTTGAGTATTAAATGGACCTTCTTCTCTATGAAGCAATCCTCTTCCTACTTCTATTCTTCTTGGTCCTTGTCGATGCATTGGTGGTCATCCTAAATTTTATCTATGTGGATACCATCCCCTAAGGTTTGTATGAATCCACCTTACAAATTATGTCCTCTTTAGGCATTCATAGTAAAATCTAAGGATGTGTGTGGTATCTCCTCGGGCTGCATATGCCATCCTGGAGTAGCAGGTTGATTCCTTCCCCTCATTACTCTAGGTAAAAGATATAAATGATTCATACCCTTATTCGCTCATCGTAATCCCACTCTATGAACTTCCTACCACCCTATAGTAATTGGAATTCCTTTTTTGTGATCCTATTGTCGGTCTGGTTCCCTTATTTCCCAAGTATTTGGAGTCACATCATGAAATTTATATTGTATAGGTGTCTTTCATTGCATCGATCTCATGATGATATTTTTTTAATAACCTTAGTCTATTTTTGCATATATTAGTCACCTTATCCATGATATAATTTGAAGCATTCAATCTAATCAAGAAACACAACTACTTATTTTGTATACTAATAAGATAAATAATAATAAAGCACATGAGAACAAATGCACATATCTTGATATTGGTTGTATAAAATTGTACAATAAAACATGGAACTAAGAGCCCATAGTATAGATTATATTAATGACATTTGGTTTACCTCAAGTGAATCTTGAATTACATAAAAAATAATGTAATATATTCTAACACCCCCCTATATTACATTATTTGATATGAAATTCTCTTGGTCAACATAAGTGATCTCTAAATGTTTAAAACTTGTTTTGACCTAGATATTTAATAAATATATCTACCAATTGTTATTCTGTAGGAATATGCTTCAATCTAATATGATTATTGTAAAAATGATATCTAATAAAATGAAATTATGCTTCAATATGCTTAGTTCATTCATGTACAATTGGATTTTTGATTAGATTGAGTACTCCTTGATTATCACAATGTATTAGGGTTGGAGTTCGTTTGACTCCCATATTAGATAATATATATTATAACCACAAAGCTTCATAAGTTGTATCTCTCGTTGCTCAGTATTCTACTTTAGTAGATGATTGTTCTACTATATGTTGTTTCTTACTATGCCAAGATATCAGTCCTGATCCAAGATAAAAATATACGCTGAAGTAAATTTTCTATCATGAATAGAACTAGCATAATCAAAATCCAAATATCCTTGTAGATAAAAATATTTAACATTCTTCATATAGGTTAGTCCATAATATATAGTGTTTTTTTACCATATTGTAGTATTATTTTTTTATCTTTCCAATGACTTTCTCTTAGTTCTTACATGAATATTGAAAGATAATTTACAACGAAAACTAGAACAAGTTGTGTATTTGTCAAATATAGAATACTTCCAATTAACTGGCAATATCTTGTAGCTGAAACTAAAGGTGTTCCATAATTTTTGGATAATTGAATCCCTTGTTCCATAGGTGTATCCTTAGGCTTATAATCATTCATTTTATATTTATCAAGTAAAGATCTTGTATATTTTGACTATGTAATTGTAATATTGTTTTCTTTTTATGAATATCTTGACCAAGAAAATAACTCATCAATCGTAAACCTATCATTTCAAATGCCTTCTCAAGATCTTTTTTTATCTCACTTTTTAATTTTTTGAGCTTCCAGTAATCACTATATCATAAAAATACACTATAAGAATTAATATATCATTTCCAATTTTCTTTGTATATAGACTTGGATCGGATGTACTTTTTTTGAAACTATGTTGTAACAAATGATTATTATTATTTATGTTCCATGTTCTGGGGGCTTGCTTCAAACCATATAAGAATTTTTTTAATTTGCAAATCTTATGTTCTTGAACTTTAACAACAAATCCTTTTGTTTGTGACATGTATACTTCCTCTTCTAATTCACCATTAAGAAATGCATTTTTTACATCCATTTGATGAAATTTCCAACCCTAATGAGTTACTAAAGCATATACTATTCTAATAGTAATCATTCTAGTTATAGGTGCAAACATTTCTTCAAGGTCAATTCCCTCTATTTGAGTACATCCTTTGGCCACTAACCAAGCTTTGTATTTTTCAAGTGTACCATCTACTTTATACTTAATCTTGTCTACTATTTTATTTCCTGGAGGTAATTCTACTAGATTCCATGTTTTATTCTTTTGTAGTGATGAATATTTGGATTCCATAGTTACCTTTCAATGTGAGTGATTTATATCTTGAAGTGTTGATTTTGGCTCTACTATAGCACTTATTAATCCTCTATTCATTCTACTTTAACTATGATTTTGAGGTTTTGTAGTAGTAAGATCTCGCATTTGTTCCAAATTTGATTCCATGAGTGTGTTTCTAAGGCATATTGGTTCCTTCCTTTGAGGAATTGTGAAAATTTTGTACATCACTTTGTTCATCATGGTATTTTGACTGTCTACTAATTTTCCAAGTCTTCCTCAAATAATTTTAAATGATATTTTGTATCACTACTTTGTTTTTAGTTTCAACCTTGATTTTTTCATCAAAAACAATATCTCTACTTCTATATACATTATTTGTAATGGATCAATTATTCTATACCATGCAGATTCATCATCATAGCCAAAAAATATGTCAGCCATAGTTTTTTCATATAATTTTATCCTTTTGTATTTTGGAATATGCATATAAGCTTTGTATCCAAAGATCCTTAACTTTTCAATATTTGGTTTGATCCTAAAAATACTTCTTTTGGTGTAATAGTCATGAGTATTCTTGTAGGTAATATATTTTATAAGTACATTGTTGTTTAAACTACTTCTACCCACTACTGATGATCAATATAAGCCCTTTTTATCATACATCTCACCATTTTCATTATAGACCTATTTTTTCTTTCTACAATTAAATCATTATGATTTGTACTTCATGAAGTATACCAACATTTTCTAGTATGATCATCAAAAAATAGTTGAAAATACTTATGTTCTCCAATACTAGTAACATTCATTTGACCACACAAACATGTATATATTAATTTAATGGTCGTTGAGATCTATATTGACAAAGTTAAAAAGGAATTCTAAGTTGTTTTTCTACCAAATATTTTGGACAAATATATGATTTCCAAAATAGATATGGTATCCCTTCAACCATTTGATATTTGACCATTTCATTTCTAGATGAAGCATTGGTATGTCCCAAACATTTATACAATAGATATTTTACTCTTGAAATTATAACTAAAAGAGCCAAATGTGTAGTGGTATCTAGAACATATAGACTATCTTTATAGGAACCTGAAGCTATCATTTTTTCTTGTTTGATAATATGACATTATTTTATTCCATTAATAACTTTGAATTCTACTGTCATGTATTGATCCATGAGTTGAGAAATTGAAAGAAGATTAGTAGTCAATCAAATAACATATAACACATTATTAGTTATTCAACCTTAAACTTATTTTGGATATTTGTCTATGTCTCTTAGATTCCTTTCAATATCCTTTCAACTTATTTCGGGTAGTCCTCAGTCATTGCACAAATGATAATATAAACAATTATTTAACTCCTTATATCAACACTTATGCTTCATCCTCCTTACTCGGTGGCTCTTCTCCCTTGCACGATGGCTATCCTCCTTTTCATGATGGATATTCCTAGGAAACTCTTGAATTCTTACCCTCCTATGTTATGTCTTATTGTCTTCATTCTAATAGCACCTTATTTTCTCTCCTATGGTGCTCAAAATTCACTTTTTGGTGGCCCTTCCTTCAATACGATGTCACCTCCACTTATGCTTGGTGATTCTACTACTACTTTGGTGACTTTTATTCACCGATATTTTTTACAACTTTTACTTTTACTTTATGGTGTATTTGGACACTCTAAATCTACCTTGCACTATTTTATCTCTTAATTTTATTCAATAAAACTTATAAAAAATTCTGCACTTTCTTGGATTATAGAAACAATATATATATTAATTTTATTTTTCCTTATTACTCTCTTTCAATCAATATTTAACTTTCACTTTTTGTTGTTGTGTTTTGTAGATTATAGTATGATAATGATGCCTCCTTCATTGGATTGGAGACACTTAGCTTAGACTATATTTTTCTAGCTATAATAAATCTAATATGTGTAGACACCTAAAATGTGTTCTTTTAAGGAGAGTCACCAAAAGGCCTTCTTACTACCCCCCAAAATCCACCTTGGAAAACCTTAGGGATAACTTGATGGTTTTCACCATAATTTGGCAACTTTTCCTATAAGCTACCTAACCATCTTGACCCGAGATGGTCTTCAGACCATGGCTGTTTCAACCCGAGATGATCATAAAAATTAAATATAAAAATAATAAAAGTAATAACTGGAAACTGAAATTGATTATTAGTATTGCACATGATCTCGCACCAATTTTATATGCCTTGCATGAGATAATTTCAAATTAATATTATGCAATCAGCTATTTTGGTGTATCCATCTATTTTTCCAATGCAAACTAATCCTTTGCTTTTTGATGTAGAGTGTCCTAGCTTTGATCAAGAAATCTATAAAATTGCACTCACCCATCAATTTTGAATATCCCTAATATTTGAATTATGCAACGAAGTTCTATCAAATTCATCCCCGATATGCAACCTTTAAATTTGTGCAATGAAACACTGCTAAATTCAATCCCCAATTACCAAGCAATGAAGGGCTATAAAAAGTTTATATAGCTTTACTATTGTTAATACTATGTTGTTAGACTGCCACAAAGTATTTGAAGCCTCACTTTCATTATATGAATAATCCAACCCTTGCTATAGTGACTGTTCGAGTTCTTTAAAATTGCCTTCCTGTAGTGAAAACCTATCGACGACACTCCCCAAGCCACCCAAATGCTTCTCGGGCTTGGTAACAAAGAAAAACAGGATTGCGATAGTGACTGTCTCACCCAAAAATAATCCATAGATAGAGACCATATCATTCTAACACGGTCATGGTCAAGTGATTCGATTTACTATTTTTATTGCATCTTAGGCTAGATTAGATTATTTTACTATTCTAAATTAGTTTACATTTTTGTTATCATATACATGCAAATGTTTTTTCGTTCATTTCATTTATTTTCATATTGAAAATAGGTTCAACTTTGGTGGACCCCACACATGCTTATGATTTGTTACTATTTCTCTGTGTAGGTTATAGGTATAAATATAGTGAAATACTTCACATACAACCCTTACATGATGGTTTGAAAACCCACTCCCCTACGAATTGTGTTGGCACAAAAAAATTTCTACTACACCAACCTTAATCGTGATATTATGTATCATTGTATCGATTTGGTAGCATATCCTAAGAGGGGATTTTGATTGTAACACCATTGAAATACAATAACAAATAAATAAAATGGGACCCACCTTATTTTAAATTTCTCTATCATTGTGTGTTCATTCATTACTGCTTTGTATTACTTTATTTGGTGCAATTTTTTGGCTTAAAGATGGCGATTACATTTAGTATTGCATTAGGTATTTAATATAGAATCATATTTTTTACCAGATTCACTTGACTTGATGTAATATATTTTACCTAGGACATACACCCATTACTATGATCATACATCCACATAACAATGATGTCCATCCACCCATTACTTGATCCCAAGTAGAGGTTACAAGGTGTCCAATAGGATCTTTCTCTCATTCAACCATCCCTAGATGGTCTTTCATATTTTTTTACTTACCATTTTTATGTTTGATGATAGGATCTTGATTTGGTCATATATTGTTTAATTCAAAATCCCAAACACATTCTCAAAATCTTAAAAATGATTTTGGACAAGGAAATATGACACTACAATGTCTTCCCTCAAAAAGTAAAAAATTTCCCTTGCTCTTCCTATTATGTGCATGGCCTATAATTATGAGAATTGACAAAAATACAAGCTCTCCCTTTCCTCCCCCTAAAAAAAATCCCCTTTCTCCTATAAAAAATGAGCAAGTTCCTAAAAAGAAAAGCAATGAAATACCCTTGCTCCTCCACAAAATCAGCAAGCCCCTACAAAGAAAAAAAATAAGTAACAAAATAAATCCCTTGATATTCCAAAAAATGAGCAAGTATCCCAAAAAATATACAAAGAAAAAATCCAAAAATAAAAATAAAATAATAAAAAGAGCTTTAATCCCTGAAATTCTTAGTTTTTGACAACCATGAGGTAATCTCCATCACCAGCAATAGGCTATATATGTTGGTCTAATAGTGGAGTAACCTTACATGTGGCAACACATCTATCACATTAGTGAAATTATTTTAAATAGACCAATGTTAGCTTATGAATGAGCTAGCTTATAATGGCTTGAGTCACAAATGATGAGTCCAAACTTACCCAAATTGGAAATGAGCATTCACCACACACATAATTGGTCTTTGTTAAACTTGAATGAATTGGTTGGTCTTAGTATCTTCGAGTGTGTACTTAATTAGTATATGTGTTTGATCGATGTCACTAGGGTTTTTGAGAATTATGAAAGCACTTTCAGATTCTTTTTTCTAGGATAATCAATAATACAAGTTATATCATCTTAGTATCCACAATAACACAGTAATTTCCAAAAACTCCACCACATTCATTCCACATGTATTTTAGTATTGATGGGTTGATTCCCTTGATTAATTTATTAAGGTAATGATTGATGATATGTATTTAAGAATTATCTAAACAATAATCAAGCATAAATCACATCCAATCACTTCAGACATTATTTCTTCACATCACAAACACATATGAGGCACATCACAACCATCAATCCACTTGAGGAGTTCAAGGTATCACACCTTCCCCAAATAATCAATCAAATAATTAATCAATCCACTTGGGGTGATCAAGATATCACAAATTCTCCAACAATCAATAAAATCATCAATACACTTGGTGGTGTTTAAAGGTATCACACCTTCCCCAAAAATCAATTAAACAACCAAACAACTTGGGTTAATGCACCTTCCCTACCAAAAATATAAATCACTTCAACAATCAATAAATCACCTTGGGGGTGTCCAAGGTATCACACCTTCCCCAACAATAAATAAAATTAATCAAATCACATTATTTTATCCATCACATCAAGTCATAAAATAACTTGGGGTAATCAAGGTATCACACCTTCCTCCCAATTAGTCAAATAAACCAATCCAACAAAATGCTCAATCAATCACTGAATCAAGTTATTTTGCCTTACCATCAAAACTTTGGTGTGGTTTTATCAATTCAAACATCAATCAACACATCAAGTAGTAGGATCAAAAGGTTGCATCCTTTTATCAAAGGTTGTGCCATTTACCTTGCATAAACATCAACCAACACATCAACTGCTAGGTTTAAAAGGTTGCACCCTTTACCTTGCATTAATATCAATCAACACATCAACTACTAGGTTCAAAAGGTTGCATCCTTTTGTCAATGTTGCACTAGGGTTATCCATAGGCAAATATTTGCAAATTTGATGAATATTAGGATTTCCAAAATTGTAAATTGACAAATATGAGGACACTCGACATCGATCCATTCGCCTAAAATTTTTAGGACAAATGTTTTCTTAGGGTCAATTCGCTACAATATACATCCAAACATAGGTATATTTGTTCTCGTTGGAAAAATCTTTTCAATCTTGATCTAATGGTGGTGTTATTATGAAGTTAGAAGATGATTTAATAGGTCAAAAGTGGCCCCAAATTTTACCTTACATTTTAGGGCTTCAAATACCCCAAATTTTGGTATAAATATTCTCAATTTGATTTACTTATAATTCTCCATGATTCACCTTGATTTTGATTAGAATTCACCATTTTTTTACAAGTAAATTTTGAGTCCAACCCCTTATGCATAACCCTAGGTTGCACCCTTTACTTTTCATTTACATCAATCAATACATCAGTTGTAGGTTCAAAAGGTTGCATCATTTTGTCAAAGGTTGCATCCTTTACTTTTCATAAACATCAATCAACAAATCAATAGCCAGGTTCAAAAGGTTGCATACTTTTATCAAAGGTTGTGCTCTTTGCATCACCTTCAAAACATATTTAATTCCATTTACTTTTCAATATTTTCTTTCTAGATTTCTTAGAAATGATCCTCAAGTGAACCTCATATCTAGTGATCTACATGGATACAATGATTGGTTATCCATGCAATCTAGTACAATTGGTACATTAGCATAAGGGCACTTGAGTTGATCTCATGTAAATCTATTTTAAAATGCTCAAAATAAACCTTACTCATATTTGTCAATCTAACTCAAAGGCTCTAAAGGTACCCAAATCTCTTTGGTAAATCTAACTCAAAGACTTTAAAGGTACCTAAATACCTTTGGTCAATCTAACTCAAAGGCTCCAAAGGTACCCAAATCCCTTTGGTCAATACTAATTCAAAGGCTCCAAGGGTACCCAAACCCCTTTGGTCAAATCAATTCAAAAATTCCCAAACAAACTTAATCCCTTTAGTCACATTTCAATTTAAAAGGCTCCAAAATTAATTAACCCCTTTGGTCATATTTCAATTCAAAATACTCCAAAGGAACCTAACCCCTTTGGTCAACCAATTTCCAAGTGAACCTAGTAGCTAGTGATCTAATCTAGTCACCTAGTAGTTGTCGCGACTAGTTATCCATGCAATCTAGTAGGATGAGTAGATTACCATAAGATCACTTGGGCAGATGTCATCCAACTGCAATGTAAAAATATCCAAGGGAACCAAAGCCCCCTTTGGTCACCAAACAATTCAAAAGGCTCTAAAGGCACCTATCCCATTTGGTCAAATCAATTCAAAAAACACCAAAGGCACCTAACCCATTTTGCCACATTTCAAAAAGCTCCAAAGAGAACCAAACCTCTTTGGTCACTTTAAAAAGCTCCATAAGCACCAAATCCTTCTAGTCAATATTTAGAATAGATTTTTCATTCTTGTAATAACTTAGAGTTTGCTTTTTCGTCATAAATTAGCTAGCCTATATTTTCAAATGAACCTTGTGTCTAGTGGTTTAATCTAAGAACCTAGAAGTTTCAGTGATTGGTTACTCATGTACTTTTTTATGATAGGTAAATTACCATAAGGTCACTTATTAAAAAAAAATTATAAAAAGGAACTTTCCTAGGTGAAGATAGTCTTAAAATTCCATAGTTTCCTAGGGAACCCAGTTAATCATCTCATTCTGGTCAAGTGACTCATTACTTGAGGGGATGGTCAATAAATGTAAAATTCATGTTTTAAAATCAAGTCAATAATCAAACACTCAAAAGTGTAAATTGTGCTCATCCAAAATCATTACCAAAAAAGATCATACACCTTCCTTGTTGGGGTAAAAACAAAAGCATTAATTAAAAATACCCTTGGTATACCTAAAGCCTAACTATTGGTAGACTCTCAATGTCTACCAAAGGCCAAAATTATATCAAGATTATATCAATGGTGTACCTAAAGCCTAACTATCAGTAGACTCCTAATGTCTACCGATGGCTGGAATGGTCACCAAGATCAAACCTAAGTTCTTAAATATGTTGAAATAAATGACTCAAATATGTGTGCCCTTTCCATAATTAAGGAATATCACATTGGCATTTTTCAATAGGCATCATCCATAATCAATGGAACCATTTTAGATATTCTATTTTTTGTTTTACGTTGTGCTTACACACAAAGTGTCCCAAAAAGGGGTATATGTAGACACCTAAATGAATTATTTTAATGAGACTCACCAAAAGGCCTCCTTACTACCCACATAGTCCACCTTGGGCAGCCCTAGGGATAACTTTATGGTTTTCACCAGCATTGAGAAACTTTTCCTATAAGTTGTCTAACTGTCTCGACCCACCCAAGACGATCTCAAAACCATGAATGTCTCAACCTGAGATGGTTGTGAAAAATTAAAAATTAAAATAATAAAAATAGTAGCTGGAAGTAAAACTAACTGTTAGTGCCACACATTATCTTGGACCAATTTTAGATGCCTTGGATGAGACAATTTTGAATTAATTTCATGCAATCAACTATTTTGGGATATGCATCTTTTTTCCAATGTAAACTACCTCTTTGATTTTTCAAATAGACTGCCCTAGATTTGATCAAGGAATATATAAAATGGAACTCACCCCTAAGTTTTAATATCATCAATATTTGAATTTATGCAACGAAGTGATTTCAAATTCATCCCTAATCTACGACCTTTAAATTTGTGCAATGAAGTGTTGTCGAATTCAATCCCCAATTTGTGAGCAACGAAGTGCTACCAAAATTTTGTTAGACTTGTATGTTATTAATACTATGATGTTGGACTACCATAAAGGATTTTAAGCCCTCATTTCATTATATATATAATCCAACCCTTACTACGATGAATTTTTTAGTTCCTTAAACATACCTCCATCAACAAGACTCCCCAAGTCACCCCAAATACTTCTCAATATTGGTGACAAAGAAAAGTAGGCCTGCAATAGCGACCACCTCACCCCATGATGGTACATAGAAAAATACCATTTTCACCCCAATATGGTCATGTTCAGGTGATCAAATTTACTATTTTAATTACATCTTAGGTTAGATCAACTTATTTTACTGTTCTACATGAGTTTACATTTAAGTTATCATATACATGCAGATATTTTTTCATTCATTTCATTTATCTTCATATTGAAAACATGTCCACCTTCACTAGGCATCACACATGCTATTGATTTATTGTTATTTCTCTATATGTATGATACAAGTATGAAGACAACAAAATACTTCGCATACAACACTTATGCAGTTGTTCCAAAACTTGATTCCTACGAATTGTTTTGGCACAAAAATTCTTCCATTGCACCAAGAGATCTTAATTGTGATATTATGTATCATTGTATCGATTTGGTAGCATCCCTTAAGAGTGGATTTTGATTGTAACACCATTGAAATACAATAACAAATAAATAAAATGGGACTCACCTTATTTTACGTTGTTCCATCATAATTTTTTCATTAATTATTACTTTGTGTTACTTTATTTGGTGCAAATTTCTAGCTTACAATATGGTGCTTTCAAAAAACTTTATGAAAATCTGATTTGAATGCTTGATTAATAATATTTTATAGCACCAATATTACAAACCTCTTTTGACTCCTTTTGTAGCTAATATCCTTGGTGATTTGATTCACCTTTTTGCTACCTCAAATTTATAAATTTTGTAGCTTCACTTCCTTTTAATTTTCTCCCACAAAATTATCAATTTTTTGGCTCTAATTACTGTACAAATTCTTTTATTTTTAGCCTTTAAATTTCTGCCTTAAAATCTGAAAATTTCAGCTTCAAATACTGCCAAATATTCCTTTAGTTTGTTGTCCAAATATCTCTCAAATATGATCAAAAAATATTCAAAACACAACTCTACTATATCTTTATAATTATGCCCATATTTGTAGTCAAAAACTCTTCAAATGTGGCTACAATATTCTCCTCTATCTTGTTGTCATGAAACTCTTCAAATTCTGCTCCAAAAGACTACACTCTTATTCTTGCAGTCTTCTACATCAAACATTCTTAAAATATTCTCCAATGGCTACTTCTTCAACTTTATCAATAGGTATTTTATATCCTCCTCCTTACTTCTTACAAATTCACTTGAAACATCTTCTCTTGGATTTCCAAATTCTTCAATATTCTATCTCCTTTCTCAAATCTACAATGGGAACCTCTTTATTGAGTCTCCTTAGTGTTCAATATGCATTCTTAAATATTCAATGTGGACCTCTTTCTTTGGTCTCCTCAATATTCAATATTCAATATTTAATGGGACCTCTTTCTTGAACATCCTTTATCTTCAATGTCTACTCTTTTGCTACAACACATAACTAATCTTTGCACGAGGAAAGCACATAGACTTTCAAGCAACTGAAGGTGAAATTCTTCTCTATCTATTGTAGTAAGCTTATCAACTTCTGAGAACTATTTTTTTGCAATAAAAACATAGATAGTAGCAAAAAAATATATTCAAATATCCAAAATTTTCAAATCAATAATCTTCACTAGTTATCCTTTAAGCTAGTGGAAAGATATCTATGTTGAGTCCTAGTATTTACAAGTTTTCTACAACCCTCTAGAAAGACTCTAGACAAACTACAACTTTCAAATTCTATAAATGAAATCTCCCTATCTCCTCTCAATATCCCTTGTGGCTTTGATACCATTGATATAATTTGAATAATTCAATCTAATCAAGAAACACAACTACTTATTTTATATACTAATGAGATAAAGAATAATAAAGCACATGAGAAAAAATGCACATAGCTTGATATTACTTGTATAAACTTGTACAATGAAATATGGAACTAAGAGCCCATAATATATTTTACAAATGATCTTTGGTCTGCCTCAAGTGATTTTTGACTTACATAACAAATAATGTAATATATTCTGACAATTCACCTTCATTCTTCAAAATGACATTGTGGGCCAAAACTGACTAATGATTATTTATAGTCTTTTGAAAAATGAAAAGTCATGCTTGAATCATTATGATTGCATTTGCATTGCACCGACCACTCTTTTAGCAAGTCCATTATTTTCTAGAGTCTTATCACTTACCTTCTTTTCCCTCTTATATTATAATACTCTTGCCAAGAATCTATCGCTACAATTCTCTTGACTACTATTTATTATGAGTAAGGGAATTCATTCATCACTAGACTCACTCAATTCTTCATGTAGATTCCCTTGAGGTTTAGGTAAGAAGAAATTATTTAATCTCCCATCAAATTATCTTTGCTACTTAATTTATGATTGGTGGATCTTCTGTCGAGCCCCTCAGTTCTACTTATAATATTTTATCCTAACTAGAACTCGAACCTACTTGATGTTCTCATTGTATCACTTTTATCTAAGGTTCCTCATTATTTCCATTGTCTTTTGATTCAAGTTCTCTTTGACTTGCAACCTATTTCTCATCAAGTAATTGCATTGTATCATCCATTTATTGAATGATATACCCTTAGATTTATGCATTTTAGGCTTGTAATGCTTTATACTCTTGTAACTATTGTACTTGATGTCACATCCTATGTTGTATCATACGTATCTGAGCTAATGGAGTAAGCACTGTTAACTCCTCCTATATAATGCCACCTTTGTTTGAATTAAAAATTTCCATATTGAAGGTATCCATTCTATATTTATATTATAGCCTTAGTCACATCCTATGTCATCCTTCTACTTGTAGAGGCAATTCTCTTTGCTCCAATTATGGATACACTATTGCCTTATTTGATTGGGTATTTTATTTCTTGTTTATCCTAATTAATTGCTAATAGTACTTGCTCCTAAATTATTGTTTTATTAGGCGGAATCCATTCCTTATCCTCTTCTTCAATTCATTTTTCTTCATCTATGAACCTCATGTGTACTCGTATCCTTATTTCACTAGGGTGAGGTATAAATTCTTATTGTTCTATGATTGGTTGTGCCTCCTCTCCTTCTTAAAATAGATATGTAATCCCCATATCATTATCCCCCTCTAGTGAATATTTAGTATTCTGGTTTGTTTGTCATGGTTCACTAGATTCTACTTTTTGTTATTGTATTCATTTTGTTTATTATAAAGTGATGAACATGGATTGTCCCTTATATGGGTTTACCTTTAAACCATTCACTATTGTGTGTACTACTATCCTATCCAAATATTGTAATTTAACTACACCATTGTCCATCACTTCTATGACTCAAGGGACCAAGCCATAATGTTTTCAACTTCCCTGGCCTGATTTCTCTTTCACCATTAAAATTTAGAACTAAATCACCTTGATTATGTTCGAATTTTAGAAGATATTTATCATGCCATAAATTCCTTTAATTTTGGGCCACCTCAATTGCCCAATATTCCATGAATATTCTCTCATTCAACTTTATGAGTGATGTTAGTATTTCCTCCATACTTTCTTGGTCACCCAAATGATACTCCACAACTACTTGTAAACTAGGTAAAAAGAATTATACTGGCAGTATTGCCTCCTAACCATACATTAACTATAATGGTGTATGGTCTATTATTATTTTGAAGGTTGCTCTATAAGCCCATAGTACATATGGTAACCTTTCTTTCCAATTTGCTCCTTCTATTTCATAGGTTTTATACAACATATAGACTAGGGTTTTGTTAGTTACCTCCACCTGCCTATTTTCTTTGGGATAATACAGACTTGACAACAAATGTGAAATCTTAAAATTGTTTTTTAACTTCTTAATAATCTCATTAATAAAGTGATCATCTCTATAACTTGTTATATTTAGTGGTATTCTAAATCTTGTTATTACTTGTTCATACAAGAATCGAGATGTACTTTTTGTCATATTATCTGGTAGCACCCTTACCTCTACCATTTTGGTAAGGTATTTTATTTCTACCATAGTATATCAATATTTTTGCCTATGGGTTCTCTCAACGGTTTAACAAAATCCAAACCACACATTTCAAATAATTCCTAAGTTTGTGATGGATTAAAAGGCATAAAGTCTTTGCGTAGTGGTTTTCCATGTCTCTAACAAGTGTCACACACCTGCACATATTATTTCACATTTGATATAGCATAGACCACAAGAGTCCTACAAAATTAAATTTTCTAGTAGTATCTTCCTGTCCCATGTGTCCTCCTACCAAACCTTGGTTGGCTTTCTTTTAACATTTATTTAACTTCCTCCATTATGTATCTTTGTAATACACCATCCACATCCATTTTGTATAGAAATCTAGCTATCAGCTGAAAAGGTGTTGACTTCATGGTTACATTTTTTATCTCTGCCATTTCCAACTCTTGTGGTAACTCTCCTATGGATAGATATTCCCCAATTAACTTGTACCATGATGGTATAATTTTAATTGCAAATATTTGTGCATTAGGAAATTCATCTAGAATTCTTGTCCCTACAGGTTCCCCTAATTGAATCCTAGATAACTGATCTAAAATCACATACTTTTTGCTAGGTCTCAACACTATCTGGAATACAAATTCCTACAAGGTCATGAGCCACATATTGAATCACCCTTGTGTCATAGGTTTATTTATCAAGCACACTAGAGCCCGATGTTTAACATAGAAGGAAAATGGTTTTGCCAATAGTTAAGTTCTAAACTTCTAAACTGTATCTGTAATTCCTCTCTACCCTTGAAAATAAGCATGTTGTAAAGTAAATAGGCTAGTCTAGCCTAAAATTCCCTTCTTGAGCCAATGTGCATCCTATTGCAAAATTAGAAGCATCATCAAAATGGACATGGAACTCCTTATTCAAATCTAGAAACACCAAAATGGGGCTACATACTAGCTTTTATTTTAACTCTTCAAAATCTCCTTCATTCTCCTCTATCCAATTGAAGAAAATATTTTTTTTCATCAATGAGTCCAACGGGTAGGGCACGTGTGCAAAATTATTGATAAAACTTCGATAATATCCCATGGATCCTAAAACGGTCTTGAAAAAACTTGTGTCATATGGCTCCTCCATATATAGAATGACATGGATTTTATTAGGATATGATTCCAATCCTTTAATGCACATTATATGTCCCAGTAAATTTCCACAGGGCACCATCAAGTAATATTTTCTTAAGTTCAGGGATATTTGTGCATTCCTACAATGTCTCATACATTCACTTAGAGCTAGTAAATGGTCCTTGATTTTACTATAAATGGACTAATCATACAATAATACCTTAAACTTCCCTATCACCAATTGATCAAATATACACAACATAATTTGCTAGAATGTGTTCGACATATTACATAGCCCAAATGACACCTATTATATGCGTAAATTCTATTTTCCACAACAAATGTAGTTTTTAATTTATCCGCTTTGGCTATATTAATTTGATTATAGCCAAAATCCATCTAGAAATGAATAAACTCCATGTCCTATGACTTCCTCTAGGATGGAATCCACAAATGGAAGACATTCACTTAGAGCTAGTAAATGGTCCTTATTTTTACTGTAAATGGACTAATCATCCAAGAATACCTTGAATTTTCCTATCACCAATTAATAAAATATGCACAAGATAATTCACCAGGATGTGTTCGAGGTATTACATAGCCTGAATGGCATCCTGTTATATGCAAAAATTATATTTTCCACAACAAATGTAGTTTTTAATCTATTGTCGTTGGCTATATTAATTTGATTATAGCCTAAATACATCCAGGAATGAATAAACTTCATGTCCTACAACTTCCTCTAGGATGGAATCCATGAATGGTTTACATTCACTTAGAACTAGTAAATTGTCCTTGATTTTACTATAAGTGAACTAATCATCCAAGAATACCTAGAATTTTCCTATCGCCAATTGATCAAATATACACAAAATAATTCACTAGAATGTGTTTGAGGTATCACATAGCCCATATGGCATCTTGCTATATGCATAAATTACATTTTACACAACATATGTAGTTTTTAATTTATCCTATTTGGATATATGAATTTTATTATAGCCAAAATCCATTCAAGAATGAGTAAACTTCATGTCCTATGAGTTTCTCTAGGATGTAATCCATGAATGGAATAGCGAAGGGGTGTTTGATTTTTATTGTATTCAAGATATGAAATTATATGCATATATTAATATTATCTACTTATTTCTTCAAATTTACCACAATAGGAGAAATTCATTCACTCATGGTAACTTTCAAAATAATGCTAGCATCTAGCATATTTTCTATTTTTATATTTACCAAGGTTGCATAATTTGTGTTCATATTGTAAGGTCTCCTTCTGATCGGTTGTGCCCAAGGCATTAATGTAATATTGTGGACATATAATTCTTGTGGTATCCCTTTCATGTCCTTATATGTCCATGTAAAACATATTTATATTATAATAATATCTTGAAAGTTGTGGCTTTCATTACAGGATCTCAATCCTCATTGCAATGAATCGTCCTAGGTTCATTATTAGTTCTAAGATTAAATTCAACTATATAGGGTCCTTCATACTTAATATTATCTATTCTACCTTAGTCTTTGCCATATTTTTTGGATGAATTGGTTTTGTGTCTATCTCTGCACCTCAAATTGTATATTCTACAAAAATCTTAGGAAATGTCCATTTTTGTTGTTCCTTTTCTTTTGATTTCTTGTTAACCTTCTTCTAATATTACCTTTCTATGATCTCCTTTGTGTTAATACAAAGGTATTTAGTCTAAAATACTTCATACTCCTCCATATACCAATGGAGAAGTCTAGTATCAAATTAAGTTTCATCCTCACTACATTATTCAAGGTAAAACATTCCCTTTTCGTTGGGCTCATGTTGTTCTTCTTCACCTAAAGAACTACCTAATTCATTAATCATAGCGATATCCTCATTGATCCTTTGATTTTTTAGGTTAATCATATACTTTTGCTATACTTTCTTGAATGTAATCTAATTGTTTTTCTAATTGTGATTAAAATTAGCCACTTGTAGTTGACCTCTCTCCAATAGTGCATCATATGTAAGCTTCTGCATCATAATCACAACAAAATTCAAGATGAAATCCTAATCATATATTATTACCTTCTATGTTTTCAACATCCCCTTAGTCTCAGCATATTGACTAGCACCATACAAACTAAAAATAGGTGCCTACAAAAATGGATCCCCGATCTCTCTCCAAGTTTTTTCTAGTAGCACATTAACATTGGAGCTTTCATCCACAATAACATGTGTTAACTTATGTCTGATTATATCCATATGGACCAATGCTAGTTTCTTTCCAACATCAATCATAAATATAGTCAAATCCATAAAGTAATCCTTCTTTTCTACTTCTTGTCTTGCTCACTCTGGACTTCCATCACCTTTTTTGGTTGTATCTCATCTCTTATCACCTTATGTAGAGATGGTATGGCTTCGAATACATTAGACATATTAATTTCTATCATTGTAATTGGAACTTGTATTTTCATATTCTTCACTACTGCTTTGTCTTCTAGACCAATTGACTTCTTTAATTATTTCTAATATATTAGACTTATTTGTTTAGCCTTTTGTGCTTCCACTTTAATTATATTTTTTACCTCCTGGCATATCTCCTTATCTTTAGCAGGTTCTGGGCAATTATCCTTCTTACTCTAACTCCTTGTCATTACTAAGAATTCTTTTTCATTTCCCTCATCCTTAACTAAGGGTACATCAATGTTCAATAAATTAACATTTTTCAAGCCACTTGTATTCACTTTCTTAGGATAGTTAACCTCCTTGTGGTTACCAAGACCACACCATCTACACATATGTGTAGCATTATTTCTTATTGTCTCTTGTATCCAAGGAGAAGGGAAATTATTCTTGAAGTGACCCCCCTCTGGGAAGTTGCAACATTGTATTATTGGCCATCATTTTGAATCATACTGCAATTGACTATGACCTCCTTGTCGATTGCCTTTATATGGCCTTCCCCTTCTATGATTATTTCAATAACCTTTGCTAGTTGTGGCTTGTTCATTTCCTTGAGGTTTTGGTTTTTTCTCATTCTCCTAGATTCATATATTCTAATGTCTTACTTTTAAATTAAATGGGTAATTCACCAGTTCATATCCCATCACAACACATATATTATAGTATGCATTTTGAGGATAATTTACATTCATATACCCTTTGGTATTACATTCTGTATACCAAATATTTTTTTTATATCTCCTTGTTTCTCCTTTGAAATACTTTAATATCTTATCAAATTCCTTCCAAAGTGATTGGATGGCATGATGCATCATGTCCTCTTCATTGCTATCTAAGTCCTCATGTATGGCATGTTCCATAATTCCTACTACTGTCTATTTTGCCTCACTTTCAAAGTTTTTTACTTTTTCTAGCACTTCTTCATATGTTGAGGATGGTACTACCTTCATATTTTTTCTATATTTAGGTAGTAACCCATCAAGAAACCATAATTTAACAAGTTCATCTATTGGAAATATTTGCATATTATCTACCACTTTTTTTAATTAATGGTTATATGTTTTAGCATCCTCATCCTTTCCTTGCTTTGTGATGTATAATTTTATTATAATTTTAGTATCATCTCTCAAAATATGGAATTCCTCGATGAAGGCATGTTTTATTATATTCCAAACATGAAATGATGGTTTACTTTCCCACTTAAAATACCAATCTATTGTGATTCCTTGTAATGTGATAAGAAATAGTTATAACCATTCATCTAGTTGATTTACACCATTTTATCTCGATATGGTTATACATATGCCATTATATCTAACTGGGTCCTCCTTCCTTTTTCCCTTGAAGGATGTACATCTCTACTTTCCTGCTCTCATTGATACATTAGCCATTAGTAGGGTTCCTCTATCATCATCACTTGATGAAATATCCCTAGATTCCTTGAATTATTCCTCCTTTTCATGGGTTATTCAATATGTTGCTCTTCATCGGATGTTTCTATCCTTGTTAACTTATTTTCCTCAAACAACCATCTCTTGAATTCTTATGTGTCCTAACTCTATGACCTCCTTTGTTTTTGTCCTAACTATGGTCCTAGTATTTCTTCTTAAGACCTCACGATTGCTTTAGTGCTTGAATCATGTTCTCTACACCCATTGACAACCTATTTACCATTTGTTTATGTGTTACCAACCACTCATCATATCTACACATAGTGTTTACATTAATGTATTCCCTTACATCAACATTCTATTGAATATTGGTGGTCCTTGTACCCTCTCTTATATTCCCATCAAAAATATCTCTCGCGTTTCAATGTCTCCCTAGTTTGAAGTCCATACTTGTTCTAATACTAGTTCATTTGTGTCTTATGTTGAATTTTTTGCATTCTCCTTTGAGAAATTCCTATACTCCTCCTTAATAGAACTTGCTCTTCTCTATGATCTCCTCTCTCATGTCTTCATATACTTGTATATTTTATTCACCTCCAATTCTTTTTAATTCATTTCTTCTAAAAAATTATCAATTGTAGGTCCTTCTCAACTATGATAATTTGATCCAATTTCGATATGCAACGATGTTAAATGTAGCATGAGTGGTAGTATTCTTGATGAGGTATGTGAAATGGAAGATTTTATGATGAATTATAGTAATTTACACGCAATTTGGTCCAAAATATATGGTTGAAAGGTTATAACTATATGATTTCCAAAATGTACAATTAGTGACTCTACAATCCCAAAATATTTAATTGTATGGTTACAACCACACAATGGCCTAAACTATATGATTTGCCAATCGTACAATATGCCAAAGTCTATTTATCAAAAATTAACTTGGTTTGCAATTATTCAATTGGCAATCATCATTACTACTCTAGTAAGTACATAATGTACAATTATAATCCCAATGTAAAGTTACTAGTCAACTATATCATTAGGAAAGCTAACTATATGGTTACAGTAAACCCTTGTGACAATAGTTCTATCCTATATCTGCACTTCAATATGGAGGAATTTAACATAACATATATGTTGGAAATATTGAGTATATTTATTTGTCATTGATGTCAAAGGATTGATGTGAAAGGTTGTATGGTATTCAAGGTAAAAGTATTCTTCAAGGTAAGGTATATCTAAAATCAAAGAAAAATTTTGTAAAGAAAAGGTTTATAATATTTAATTTAAATATTTTAAATAAGGTCAAAGAGGTTGATTGGGACAAGGCTTTTAAAAAAAGTGGTTTGGATCCAAGGTTTAAAATAAAAAGGCCAAGACTTAAAAGAGGAGGCAAGGTTTAAATATTAAGGCCAATGATATAAAAGAACAATATTATAATATTTTTAATATTATAATATAATGTTTATATTATAATATTTAAACCCGAAAAGGGCCAATATTTTGAGGTTTCGAAATATAAGCCAACCTTGGAAAATTAAAAGACAAAGCATATAAATACATTGCCCTTTCACATTTGGAATGTGTCGCAAGTATTTTTGTTAATAATTTTTGGGCATGATTCTTGCGAATGGTAGAGATAACAAGAGATTGCAAAAAATTAAAGTATGCAGGTGTTCGCATTAATAAATTTATGTGTGCAAATATTGGGTCTCACCTATCTGGAGTATCCCAATGATTCGTTGGCTTGCTTGAGCACTGTTGAGAGAAGGGTCGTAGGGTCGAAACCCTTGGACATCATTTTGGGTGTTTGAGTTTTTTGGATTGCACACTAAGGATAGAGACATATTTGTGGGTGCACCTTTTGGTTTTAACCAACACGGTAGCACAATTGTTCAGGGCACTTGCGATAGTGCTATGTTGGAGAGGTCAGTAGGTCGAAACCTATCTAGTGTGTTTTTCTTGGATTTTGACAATGGTATATTTTTGGCAAACGTACTAAGGTTGCTTGACATTGATGGTAGTTAATGATATTTGAAGTGCACTAACATATTGGGCAAGTTATGAAAAATAAATTTTTGATTATATTCTAAAGTTAGGGGTTAAATGGTGAACTTAGTGATAATTATATTATGAGCATTGCGAGTTTAAAATTAGGGTGTATTGTTGGATGATTATAAGTTAGGATTTATAAAGTGCGCTTAATGATTATTATATTTAGTGTATTGTGAGTTGAAAATTAGTGTGTATTGTTGAATTATTATAATTTATAATTATAAGGTGTACTTAATGATTATCATATGATGTGTATTATGAGTTGAAATTTAAGGGTTTTAACTTATTTTTAAAAAATATTAAAAGGAGAAACAAGGTATTATTTTCTAGATTTATTATGGACACTTTGGAGAGATTTGAGAGGATGATTTTTCTATCTATGCTAGAATTTGAAAATCACTAACCAAATTTTTAAGGACCAAAAGGAAAATTATTTTGAGAATGGTTTTTGAGGGAACACTTTCATCAAGGTATTTTTGAAGTATGGTGTTTTAACTCCTACTCTAAGTGGTGATTTTTTAAAGGAAATATTTGTGATATCATATGGTGGAGGTATAAGGATTGATTTGATGAGCGTTTGTGATTTATTGAAGTTGAGATTATTTGTGCATTAATTTGATTAAGATTGGAAATATATGAACTAAGGTTTGAGAATAAATTTGTGCATCATTTGTATTGAATGGAGTTGGAAACACATGTGCTAGGGTTTGTGAACAAGTTGTGCATCATTGTTGAATGAAATTGAGAACATATGAGCTAGGGTTTGTGAAAAAAGTTGTGCATCATTATTGAATAAAATTGGAAACATATGAGCTAGGGTTTGTGAACAAATTTGTGCATCATTGTTGAATGAATTTGAGAATATTGGTGCAAGGGTTTGAGAGCATAATTGAGCATTGGTTTGAGTGATATTGGAGGTGAATTTTCAAGTGTTAGAAATTATATTTGTGATGCAAGTGTGTGTATTGGTTTTGATTTTGAGAAATACATAAGGAGGTCAACTACTAAGTGTTATAAAAGAGATATCTTTTGAAAGCAATAAATGTGGAACAAGTGAAAGCAACATACTTAATCAATGTGAAAATAACATATTGAGTATTTATATTGCATATCAATATTTTTATCTTCATGAAGAAAAAGAATTTTGGGTAGAATATGTCCGAATTACTTTAGTCAAAGAAAGAACTTTTGGGAAAGATATATGAAATTGTTTGAATGCAAGAATTGGAAATGTTTGAGTAGTTTCTGAGAATAGGATTTAGGCAGATCTGAGAAGGTTTGTTTGAGGTAGATTTGAGTTGGTTTGAGCAGTAATGGAAAGTTGATTTGAGAAAGCCTTGTAAGAAGGCTTGGAGCATATTTAATCGGGTCTTAAGAGATGGATTGAGCATGCTTTATAAGTAGTGATTTATGTAGGTTTTAAGAGTTGGATTGAGTAGGAATTGTGAGCATATTATAGTAGGTTTTAGAGTAAAATTGAGTAAGACTTATCTGTAGGCTTGGAGAAAAATTGAGCAGATTTTGGTGAGTAGATTTGAGCAAGTCTTGTGTGTAGAATTGGAGCAGATTTGAGTAAGTATTATATGTAGACTTGTAGAAGATCTGAGCAGAGTGAGAGCAGGTTTTGGTGAACATATTTGAGCAAGTATTGTGTGTATACTTGGAGTAGATTTTATCGAGTCTTGTGCGTAGACTTGGAGAAGATCTGAGCATAGTTGAGAGTAGGTTTTGGTGAGAAGATTTGAGAAAGTCATGTATGGAGCATAATTGAGCAAGTCTTGTGTGTAGAATTGGAGTATATATGAGCAAATTTGAAAGAAGATTTGATAGAAGAAGTGAGAAAGCCTTGTGCAAAGGCTTGAAGCAGTGTAGAGTAGAGGGGATTAAGGTCTCCTGTGGATAGAAGTATATGAACTAAACAAAGAGAATTGGTGTATCCTATGTATAGAGGTCCCTAAACTTGAGCATAGGGGATTGGTGTCTCCTATGGATAGAGGTCCACGAAATTGAGCATAAGGGACTAGTTTTTCCTTCAGGTTGGTTCCCATAAACATTGTAATAGGGAATTGGTTCCAAAGAGATTGGTTTATAAAATTTATAAGAAATATTTTCTCTATGGACGTAGCCCACATTGGGTGAACCTCGTTAGATATGTGTCTCTCATGTGTGTAATTATTTGTGCATTGTATCATTATTATAATTGATGATAATGTATAATACTACTTTGGAAAGTTATTAAAATTGAAAATATTCAATAATATTGATTTGCAAAGAAAAGTAAAAGTTTTATCTTATAATGTTCAACCCCCCTCTTAGTATAAGTTTGTGTTCTTCAATATATTGCATAACTCTAATGATGGAATGACCAACTTAGCAATCCATCATGCACACTTTGAATCATAATTTCTATTCCAAATCCAATAACATTATTCCTTTTATTCCAAAAATCATACAATACTTTGCAAACATAGTAAGTACAATCTATAGAGAGAAAATATGAGTAATTTCTCCATCCAAAATCATCATACACAATTGGTTATCAATTAGTACATTATTTCTATTATAGAATCATTCTATTACATTGCCATGTCTACAATACTACATACGAATGTACAATTCACATACAATTGGTAATATGCATGAATATAACAATGTTGAATTATCCCCACAATTATCCTTAGTATTCATCAATCGATAATGAATATCCAATTAGCAACTCCCAATAACAACAATGATAGTCCTAAATCTTGAACAACTATCAACAATGTACAAAAACTAAATGGGGGGCTTATAATGACTATATATGCCATTCCAAAGTTGTTTTCTAAGGCAATTCATTATTTACAACTACCACTCATAACTTCTCAACCGACATGATTTCATTAATACTTTACTAAGGTTCTAATTTTTTTTCATCAAATTATATTTCATGCACATTGCAATTCATTTTATTTTCCTACATTTTACAATTAGATAAATTATATATTTACCAAAATAATGAAAATGCTTATATTATTATTTCTTCTTCTTTTGGGAGGTGGATTTGCTACCTACAGTGTGAGCATACAACAAACCTTTTCCATGACAGAACAATGTTTTATCTTAATAACCCCATTCTAATTTGGATTATAGGTGGTAGTAATATATTGCTTGATCCAATTTTGTGCAAAAAATAATTTTTTTTAGATGTATATTCTCCGTTGATCTTAGTAGAGGATTCAAATATAATACCATGTTTATGTTTCAACAAGCTTCTTGAAGTGTTGTAAATATGTGAAGGTATCAACTTTTAGTGGTAAGAAATATACCCATATATTTTATGAGAAGTCATCAATAAATAGTTGAAAGTGTTTGTCTATTGTAACTAGTTAGTATGGTTCCATATATATCAATGTGTATGACATCCAATAGTCCTTTAGATCTATAAATGTTGAGTTCAAATGGTACTTGGTGTTGCTTTCCTGCTAAAAAACCTAAGAAAACTATTAGTGTGGATGAATGTCTAGGTGGACCATTCACTATTTGATGCTTATTCATTTGGGTTAAATATCCTAAAATTAGATGACCATATTTCCTATAGTAGAGTGAGGTAGCATTAGTTATGGTTGTAGTTAATGTGACATTAGGATATTATAAAACATCAGGTGTAAATAAAACATTTTTGTAGGAACTCACAAACATATAATTTCCATGTTTTGTAATGAAACATTTCTTCTTGCCATTAACAACTTTAAATTCTATTGTTATTTCTTGATCCAATATTTATGATACCAATAGCAGGTTTGTTGCTAATATTAGTACATATATCATATTTCAATTTTTTAATTTTCATCAGATAGATTAACAAGAAAATTACCCATTCCTTTAACCTAATAGGTCTTGTCCAATAATCATGACTAGTTTCCCATATTTCACTTGTAGAAACTACCATTATTTATCTTAAGTCATATTTTTACTAGCCCTTAAATCAATATATAAAATTTCATCCCTTATATTTGTTACTACCTTAGGCATTACTACCTTATAAGTTGCATTAGATTCTTGTTCATAATTAGATTTTGGTTCCTCATGGAAAACATGTCCTCAAGTGGATTATGTCCTTGTTTTTTTAAAAATATGATAATACCTCCTTTATTTTTTAGGATATTTTTGTGAGGAAGACAAAGTGGAAGGACACTTTCATGGTTTCTTTGTTGGTATGTTTCATTATTATACAATTGGTACCTTAATTAATTTTTTTTTATTTCCTTTTATTGAAGAATATTTACAAATTCTTCAAATGAAACCATTCTATTTGATAGTTTCAAATAATTGACTATCATTCAAAATGAATCTAGGATATCTCTAAGTACAATGGATATTAATATATTGTCTTCTACCATTTCGTCCATGGTATTCAATTTTTCTTTCAATTTTGTAACTATGCAATGAAATTTCTCAATATTTTCTCCATATTGAACCCTAAATGAATGAAGTTGATATTGAAGGTGAAGAATTGTGGCTTTATTATTCCGTTAAAATATAGTAGAAATTATATCCCATGCTTCTTTTGATATCTTTGCTTCACTAATGTGTGGTTGAATTTCATTTTCTATACCAAGAGTAATGAGCATTAGTACCTTGACATACCCTCATTAAACTTTTGCTGATCTACAATATCTTTAGGTCAATTTTCTTCCTTGGTGACTATGTCCTTGAGTTTTCTAATCACTAGGATGGTCCTCATCTTGGTGTTCCAAGGTGAAAAAATGTATCATTTGAGTTGTTGTGATTCTATTGGAAGCCATGGCAAGGGTTATATCTCCTAATGTAGTCACACTTTATAGATATCATTAGTATGATAGACCAATCCTTTCTATATATATTCACCCTTCCTATATACCAATTAGCATGTTGAAGAAACTTGTCATCTTGATATATGTGGTTATACATGAGGGAGACCTTAAGGTACTTGAAAGATAATGATACATAGTACTAATATAGTACTAAAAGAGATTATGCTTATCAAGGGCACCTAATTAAAGAGAAATCCTTGTACATGGGTATTACTTCCATATAGACATAGAAATTTTCAATTTTGAGATGTACATATTACAATAGTGACAAATAGGGTAAACAATGAGTGGAAAGAATCACAAAAATATAGTGTCTTTATTTCTCTTTGACAATTTATAGGATTGATGTATAGAAATAATTATATAGCTATATTAGGTTACAAATATAATAGCTTAACATAATATATTTACCTATAAATGCAAGCTAGAGGTGTCATTTATACCAAATTTTTGATTGTGCTAAGCACATGTTTAATTTTTCTATACAAAAATATTTTTGATGTAAAAATTACGTTTTAAAAAAAAGTTAGTTGGTCAGTACAAAAATTACACCTTTATACATTTAAAATTTTATTATTCTCCTTTTCCAAAATTATTCACTATAGTTTATTTTACTTTGCTTTTAATATACTATAAGAATTAAAATATAAACAAATATATATAGTTTTTATTTTATTTTATTTTTCTTTTGCCACCTCTCAATATTTTTTAGAAAAAATCAAGTTCTCTTTCAAATTTTTGAGCTAGCACATTTTAGAAAAAATGGTAGAGAGGTTTTAACTTGCAACCTCTTAATGCCAAGCACCCATGTCTCATGTGCTAGCTATCATAACATCATAGTGATGTTGGTGTAAATGTCCCAATACTATTAAATTTATTGTTTACTTTACCCCTTATTTCTGACATATGTCCTTGACACTTATCATGGTTTCGTATAGGTTTATGCCTATATATTGTATTCTTTTCATATGTAATATAAAATCTCATCTCTTTCAATCCCAAAATTTGGTATCAAAGTAGGTTTTTTCACGCCCTGTAGGCTTGAGGGGAATTGCCTCTTTAGTAATTCTTCCTTGCATCTCCACCTCCTCCTCTCCCCCCATTAGTGGTGCACCTCCATTCGTTATTTCTCTAAAATACCATGGGATATGCTCTCCACTTTTTTGGATCAAAAACTAGAAAGCAATGGAGAGGAATTCATAGCTACCCCTCAAGATTCAATGCTTGGAGCCATAAATTTTGTAAAGTTTTGATCAAAAATATTAAAAAAAAGTGTGCAACCACCAGGACTTCTTAGGAATTCATCCATCCTAGTCCTCTACTAGGACATCATGTTTAATCATTGAGTTCTTGTTTGATCTATTTTCAATCATTGAGGATTCTTAATCATGAAGTTGGTGTAAACTCAGATACAAGAGACCAACAAAATGGACTCCAATCACATAACACAAATGCAATATAATGGAATAAACCTACAAATCAATATTTTTATCATTCTTGAATTCACACCCCTTCTCCAAAAGAATACAATCTGTCATATAGCCACCGAAAACCAAATAAACCCTAAAAACGTCTTTTTTTCTAAAAATTGCTAAAAACAAAAATGAGTCATATTGCACCCAAATTTTATGCACACATCCATATTACAATAATGAACCTTAATTAAAAATATTAGGTCTCAACTTAAGGTATAACAAAATATAATAAAATTATAACATTAAAAAAACCTAACAAAACTGAGAACCTATTCTAAAAGCTAATTTTGGGACACTAGATGGAGGATTTAGGTCCCAAAAGTATGTTTTTTGGAAAACACAAATGTGGAACCACTTGTTAAATTTCAAGGCAAACATGTGTACAGTTCACAAGTTATGGCTCGGACAAGGTGCATCATTCTCCTTTGGTGAAAAAGAACTCAACTCCTACAAGTTCAGCTGAATTGAAATCCTATAGATTCTATATTTTTTCTTCTTAGGCATTTGTCGTGCCCAATATACTATCTCCTATAATTTTCCATCCTCGGTAGTACCAGGATATTGAAATAAATTAGAAACATTAAAAATAGGTGAAATATCAAATTCATCGGGCAACTCCACTTTATAGGCATTATCATTGATCTTCTTCAAAATCTTGCATGGCTCAATTTTCTTAAGTTTCAGTTTGTTATACATCCCATTAGTAAATATTTATTTCCTAAGATGAACCATGACCATATCACCCTCTTCAAACACTTTCACCCTTCTGGATGCATCAACAGACTCTTTGTAGTGAGCATTACTACTCTACAATTTTTTCATCAATGACTCTTGCACTTTATGGATATGCTCAGAAAATGCTTTTGCATCATCACTAACTTGTTCCCCAATTGATAACTCAACCAAATCTAATACACCTCTAGGATTTTGACCATAAATAATTTGGAAAGGATATTTACCTATAGACCTTTTCACTAAACTATTGTATGCAAATTCAGCTTGTTACAAGGATAAATCCCATTGTTTTGGTTTTTCTCCAACTATCCACCATAAGAGGTTCCCCAAGATTCTATTCACTACCTCTATTTTCCCATCGATGTGTGGGTGGTAAGCACTACTGAACTGCAGTATGGTGTTCAACTTCTTCCACAATGTCATCCAAAAGTGACCCAAGAACTTAGTATCCCGATCAAAAGTAATAGTCTTTGGAACACCATGCAACCACACAATATCATCAAAGAATAATATTGCAATCCTAGTTGCATCATTAGTTTTTTGGAAAGCAATGAAATGCACCATTTTTGAAAATTTTTCTACCACAACAAAAATTGAATCCTTACCCCTTTGTGTCTTGGGCAACCCCAACACAAAATCCATACTCAAATAAGTCCATGGTTCTGTAGGAACTGGCAATAGCATATACAACCCTATTTTTTGTGCATGGCCCTTAGCCATTTGACATACTCTACATTTAGAGATAAACCTGATTATGTCTCTCTTCATTTTTGGCCAATAGTATTTCACATCTACAAGAGTGGTAGTTTTGACTACTTCAAAATGACCATCCAAACCCCCACTATGTAATTCCCTCAAGATGTTCTCTCTCATAGAGCCATTGGGAATGCATAATCAATTACCCTTAAACAAGTAACCATTCTATAAAAAATACTCTTCAAAAATAGTATGAGACTCACCCTCTATCGTACTTTTACACTATTGCACAATATTCCCAAAATATGTATTATATTCATACAAATATTTAATCCCCTCAAATCCTACCACTTCATTATCCATAGTGGTAAAAAACAAGACTCTCCTACTCAATGCATCAATAAGCTTATTTTGTTTGCCCGAGTTGTACTTGAGGATAAATGTATATTTTTGAAAAATTGAAACCCATTTGGTATGCCTGTTATTTAATTTTTTATGAGAGTTGACATACCTCAATGCTTCATGATCAGTAAAAAACACAAACTCCTTTGAGAGTAAGTAGTGCCTCCAATGTTGCAATGCTTGCACAATTGCATAAAATTCCACATCATATGTAGAATAATTCTTCCTTGCATCATTCAAATTCTCAATAAAAAATGCTACAGGTCAGACCTCTTGACTTAAGACACCACCAATTCCAACAAATGAGGCATCAAAATCAACCTCAAACACCTTACTAAAATCTAGTAACACTAGAACATGGTATTCCGACACCTTCTTCTTCAAGAGTTCAAAACTCCCTATTGTTGTCATAGTCCATACAAACTCTTTCCCCTTTGTGCACTCAGTTATAGGGGTAGCTATACTACTGAAGTTCCTGATAAAATTTCTATAAAAGGTAGCTAGGCCATGAAAGCTCCTTACTTCTATTATAGTTTGTGGAAGAGGCCATTCCAAAATTGCCTTCACTTTCTCGTCATCCATCCTCATGCCATCTCTTGAGATTAAAAATCCTAAAAACACTAAACTATCCTGAAGAAATCTACATTTCTTCAAGTTGACATACAATTTCTCCTTCTTGAGCATGTCTAACACTAATTTCAGGTGTAACAAATGCTCTTATTCACTTTTACTATAAATCAAAATATCATCAAAATACACAACCACAAACTTATCATTATATTCCTGTAGTACTCTATTCATCAACCGCATAAATGTACTGGGTGCATTAGAAAACCCAAATGGCATCACCATCCACTCTTACAACCCATATTTTATCTTAAAGTTGTCTTCCTTTCATCCCCTTCTCTAATTCTGATCTAGTAGTAGCCACTTTGTTGATTAATTTTACTGAATTATTTAGATCCAACCAATCCATCCATCATGTCATCCACTCTACACATAGGATACCGATACTTTATTATGATCTTGTTTATGGCTCTACTATCCACACAAATATTCTAGTCACCATATTTATTTGGGGTCATCAATGCTGGAGTTGAACATGGACTCATACTCTCCTTAACTAATACCTTCTTTATCAAATTTGTCACTTACCTACTCAACTTTGCATTCTGTGTCGGGTTCAACCGATAAGTTACCTGATTTGGGAGCGTTAATCCTAGAATCAAATCCATGTGATGTTGGATATCCCTCTATGGTGGTAGCCCATTTGGTAACTCCTATGGTGTGAAATATTTATATTCACTTAGCAAATTAACTGTTGTTGTAGGTACAACCACTTCCTTTGTTTCTTAACAAAAGCTAGCATCCTTGATCTCTGCAAGAAACTCCTTCATTGTAAACAAGCTCTCACTTGGCCCATCCTCCTTCAGAGGTACAAGAACTACCTTTACACCATCCTTCCAGAATGTGTAAGTATTCTTTCTACCATTATCATTAGTATCCCTGTCGTATTGCCAAGGTCTTCCCAACAAAATATGACATGAATCCATCAGGATCACATCACACCACAATTCATCCTTGTAAGTGCTCCCAATTTAAAATTTAATTAAACACCTCTGATCTATTGTTACCTCATTCCCATTCTTAACCCATGATATGCGATATGGATAAGGATGCTTTTCACATTCCAAGTTCATTTTATCAACCATGACATTTGACACCATATTCTCACAACTACCACCATCAATGACAATGTTACATACCTTACCTCCTAATGTATACCTTGTTTGAAAGATGTCCGTTCATAGCCCAGAATCATCACCATCTATGGTCAGCCCCTTCACTTTATCTTTATTAGGAACAATCAACGTTCTACTTATCATAAGTGCTTCCCCCATGCCATAAACAACTTCATCCTCATCCTTCTTTTCCATCTCAACCAGATTGACCCTTCCTTATCCTCCTTGACCCATTTTTTGGACATCACATTGGGAAAACTCAAACACTCTATGCCCATCCTCACCACATCCATAACAGGTATACGACCTTCTTGGATCATTTCTATTTCATCCATCACAATAATATCTACCTCGTTGGTATCCTCTTCCTTTCAGATTCTACCTATCTTCTTCTTGTTTAGAAAGTATTGAGGATTCTCCCTTGAGAAAATTAGATCCTATTTAACCCTAACCTAAAGAGGGTGTGAATCATTTCTTACCTCTTCTATTAACCCCTTTCAATTTCTCCTCTACATTAAGGGCCATTTGATACGCATCCTCCACTGTAAGAGTGTGATGCATGCTGATCTCATATAGGATAGCAAAACTTTCAGTCCTTCATCTCATTGTGCTCCACTCGAATGGATAGCTTGTAGAATTCATTAGTATAGTCCTCAATGCTTTGATCCTTCTATCAAAGATTTTGAAATATACAAAATACGATTTGGGAGTAGTCTATAGGTATAAATATTTTCTATAACTTTTGATTCATTTTTGTCCAATCCTTGATATTTTCCTTTCCATTTTTCTATTGTGTAGTTTGTAAATGATCCCACCAAATCAATGCATGTCCCTTAAAATTTATGCATGTGAGCTTAACCTTCTTCTCTTCAGCAAGGTTACTCCATTCAAAATATTTTTCTAGGTTATTGATCCAATCGATCAACTCCTCTAGTTTCAACCTACCAACATACTCGGTAACCTCGATCTAGATCCCACCTCGATTCCCCTTATGCCCCTCTAAAGCTTGTATAAGACAAATTTCAAAACTATGCTCTTCTTCCTTTAGGCCCTCTGGTTTTGCTCTCGCATGGACCTCATATTTGCATTCCTTAGGTACATTTTGATCATCAGATCCTTGATCTACACGCGCCCTTGGATGTCTCTCCCATGTGATCAATCACACCAGTCAGTCATGCTATTTCTACATTCAGATTCTTGATCTACCTATTCATCTGGGCATATCTTCTAGGTGACATCTTCTCTTCACTAGTGAGATCACACCCGCTCTAATACCAAATGGTGTAAACTCAACTACAAGACACCAACAAAATGAACTCCAATCACATAACACAAATGCAATATAATGGAAGAAACTTACAAATCGATATTATTCTCATTCTTTAATTCACACCCCTTCTCCAAAATAATACAATCCATCATATAGCCACCGAAAACCAAAGAAACCCTAAAGAAACTCTAAAAACATCTATTTTTTTCTAAAAACTGCTAAAACTAGAAATGAGTCGAATTGCACCCAAATTTGGTGCACACATCCCTCTTACAATAATGAACCTTAAAAATATTAGGTCTCAACTTAAGGTATAACAAAAGAGTAAAATTCTAACATTCAAAAAAACCCAAAAAACTCGGGAACCTATTCTAAAAGCTAATTTTGGGACACTAGATGGAGGAGTTAAGTCTTGAAAATATGTTTTTTGGAGGGTCAGGAATATCGAAGATGAGCCTGATGCAGAACACGTACGTGAAAAAACTTGTTAAATTTCAAGGCAAACAGACATACGGTTCACAAGTTATGGCTCCAACAAGGTGCCTCAGAAGTGGTCAGAGATATTAGAAAAATAGAGGGGGCATGAATGCCCCCCTTACTGTGCCACTGACCCGCAACATCTAGTGAAGGTAGCACCATTATGTGGGGTACCACAAGACCACATGTGGGTGCCACCATAGCGTACAAGAGACATGCAAGTACCACAATAATAGCACCCACATGAGGGTGCACCAAAAAGGCTCACAAGACCCGCAGGCACCATCTACAACAAAGATGCCACAACATGCCCCCACCATAGGACAGACCTACGATCTAGTCATATTACGTGGATATATACTACTCTTGCATAGTAGAGCCCTTCAACACCCTTGCACGGCTATGTGCCTTGGCCATGATATCATACGTTATATTTATCACTAACTTAGACATCAATACCTTATAAGTTGCATTAGAGTCTTGTTCATAATTATATTTTGGTTCTTTATGGGAAACATGTCCTTCTCATTGTTGTTATTTGACATATGAATTTTTCTAAGGAGGTTTGTTGGCATGACCCCCTCAAGTAAAAGAATTATATCTACAATACTTGGTATTATGTCCTTGTTTTTTATAATTATGATAATACCTCCTTTATTTTTTAGGATATTTTTGTGATGAAGATGAAGTGGAAGGACATTTTCATGGTTCCTTTGTTGGGATGATACATTATTATACAATTTGTAACTTAATTGATTTTTTGTTTCCTCTTATTGAAGAATATTTACAAATTCTTCAAATGACACCATTCTATTTGATAATTTCAAGGAAGTGATTATCATTCAAAATGAATCTAGGATATCTCTAAGTACAATGGAGATTAAAATATTGTCTTCTACCATTTCCTCCATGGTATTCAATTTTTCACTCAATTTTGCAATCATGTAAATAAATTTCTCAATATTTGTTCCATATTGAACCCTCAATGTATGAAGTTGAGATTGAAGGTGAAGAATTGTGGCTTCATTCTTCCCTTCAAATATAGTGGAAAGTATATCCCATGCTTCTTTTGATGTCTTTGCTTCACTGATGTGTGGTTGAATTTCATTTGCTATGCCAAGAGTGATGAGCATTAGTGCCTTGACATGCCCTCACTAAACCTTTGTTGATCTACAATATCTTTAGGTTAATTTTCTTCCTTGGTGACTATGTCCTTGAGTTTTTCAACCACCAGGGTGGTCCTCATCTTGGTGTTCCAAGGTGCAAAATTTTATCATTTGAGTTGTTGCGATTCTATTGGAAGCCAAGGCGATGGTTATATCTCCTAATGTAGTCCCAATTTCTATATACCATTAGTATGATAGATCAATCCTTTATATATATTGACCATTCCTATATACCCATTAGCATGTTGAAGAAACTTGTCATCTTGATATATGTGGTTATACATGAGAGAGACCTTAAGGTACGTGAAAGAGAATGATACATAGTACCAACTAAGAGATATTTTCTCTATCAAGGACACCTACATAAAGAGAAATTCTTGTATATGGGTATAACTTCCTTATAGACATAGAAATTTTCAATTTTGAGGTGTACATCTTATGATAGTAACAAATAGGGTAAAAAATTAGTGGAAAGAATCACAAAAATATAGTGTCTTTATTTCTCTTTGACAAATTATAGGATTGATTTCTAGAAATCATTATGATAGTTATTTTAGGTTACAAATATAATAGCTTTAAATAAGATCTTTACTTATAAATGCAAGCCACATGTGTCATTTATACCAAATTTTGTGAATGTGCTAAGCACATGTTTGATTTTTCTATACAAAAATGTTTTTGATGTAAGAACTATGTTTTTAAAAAAAGTTAGGTGTTGGGCAATACCAAAATTACACCTTTATACATTTAAAATTTTACTATTTCCCTATTTCCCTTTTCCAAATTTATTTACTATAGTTTATTTTATTTTGCTTATAATATATATATATATATATATATATATTTCTATTTTTTCATGTTCTCTTTCAACTTTCTCAGCTAGCACATTTTATCTCCTTAAAAAATACTATGGTAGAGAGGTTTTAACTTGCAACCTCTTAAAGCCAAGCACCCATGTCTCATGTGCTAGCTATCATAACATCATAGTGATGTTTGTGTAAATGTCTCAATACTATTAAAGTTAATGTGTATTTTACCCCTTATTTCTCATTGGCATGTGTCCTTGATACTTGTCATGGTTTCATATAGGTTAATGTTTATATATTGTACTATTTTTATGTGTAATAAAAAATCTCATTTTCCTACTCTCTAGGTGCCCCTCCCCCTCCCATCTCTCCATTGTGATGCACCTCCATTCCTTCTTCCTCTAAATTTCCAAGGAGTATGCTATCCTCTTTTGTAGATCAGAAATCAAAAAGCAATAAAGAGGAATTCATAGCTGCCCCTCAAGATTCAATACTTGAAACCATAAATTCTGCAAAATTTTGATCTAAAATTAAAAAAAAAAACCATGAATTCTGCACAATTTTGATCTGAAAATTAAATAAATAAATAAATGTGCAACCACCAAGACTTCTCAAGAGATCACCCATCCTAGTCTTCCACTAAGACATCATACTTAATCATGGAGTTTTTATCTGGTCTATTTCTAGTCAAGGGGGATCCTTAATCGTGAAGGGTCAGAGATATTAAAAAAATAGATGGTGCACGAATGCCCCTCCTTGCGAAGGCAGCACCACTACGTGGGGCACCACAGGCCCACACGTGGGTGCCACCATAGTGCACAGGAGGCATGCAGGTGCCACCACAGCAACACCCAGGAGGGTGCACCAGAAAGGCTCACACGGCTCGCAGGTGCCATCTACAGCAAAGGCACCACAACGCGACCCCACCACAGGGCAGTCCTACGATCCAGTCAAATCACGTGAATCTGTTCTACCCCTGAATAGTAAAGCCCTTCAGTCCCCCTGCACGACTATGTGCCTTGGCCACGATGTTATCAGCGACGGCCATGCAAGGAATGGCAGTATTTCTGTCTGCAATGGGTACCGCGTGCTGCGAAAAGGATGCAGTGTTGCCTGCATTTTGAGATGCCCTCATGGAAAATAAACAAGCATTGAAAGAAACCCTGATTTTACCATTTAGTTGCTGTCCACCCCCAGTTCTTCTACCATGGCTCAGCACCGATTGCGGACATGGTGCCTTCCTTCCCAATGGCCAGAAAATGACTTTTATTCGATGGTGGAGCGGATAAAATATTCTGCAGGCGGTGGATCCATATTAATGTTTTTAACAAACTAAGCTCGGTAACCTTGCTATTTACACGATGCCCGAGCCATGTGTTGTCTGTGAGCAACTTTCGCTGGCTATCCTACCTGCAACAGTTCAGAAATCCTAGCTGCCACCACCGACTAGCTATCCAGCCATAATGTGACGTGCCCGTTTTGCATTTGTTTTTGCATAGTCATAGTTTGTTTCTGCACAGTCGTATATTATTACCATGTAGAAGACAGTGGATAGAAGCTCTGCTAGAAGGAACAAAAAATTTCAGCTAGACAGATTGAAATACGGCCAAATTAAATGGCTTTGGCAGGAAATTTGCACAGGCAGATTTCAAATACGGCTAGATTGAGGTCAACCACCAACTTGGGGATGCACCAAACAAGCGGACGTGGCAGGATTATTGCTATCATATGGTAAACAGCGTTCCCTCCTCCAAAATTTGTTCTTCAATGCAAAGACTTCTCCTCAGACCAGACAGACCTGCGTGGATGTGGTTTTGTTTTTTGGTTTTGAAGATTCTGGTGATTCGCAGGTTTCAGACCAGTGTGAGCTCATGCACCACCAGAGAGATTTATTTGCTACTGATCCAGGATTCTCCACCCATCCGTTCATGCGCTGCTATGCACAGAACCGAATCTTTGCCTACCACTGGCCATGTTCTCTTGGAGAATGATCCTCCACCAGATATACATGAAAACTGCAATCCCCATCCACGCGCTCAGGAGGCTGGAGGGAACATATCCACGTGGCTCGATTTTAGCGATCGATGGAGACCGTTTGGTTCCCAATATGTGCCTAACTTTGGTGGAGTGGTCGTTGTATCACAGTAATCACGATGAGCTGCAGATGGAGGATCTGACAACCATCTTTACATGCATATGGACACATTGCACGAGATGCAATATTTTAAATATATATATTTTTAAAGTGGGGCTATTTATTTAAAAATACCAAAAGCTCTTAAGAAAGATTAATGCTACCAAAATCTGAAAATTTGTTTCTAGAGAAGTCAAGTGTCTGGTTTAATGTCTTGGGATATTGGATTTACCCACTGTTTTTTTCATTTATGGCAGAAATCTATTTATTTTCCAGAACCCTGTTTTTTGGTTTGTGCTTTCCAGAAATCTTCTTGTTTGTGTTTTCCATAAAACCCAATGGATCATAGTACGTAGAATCCCATGATGTCACCTTGCGGCTCAAATAATCTGCATAATCCCAGATGTTGCGCAACCATCTAGTCCCAGTTCTCATAGGCTTCTCCATTTTACCATTTATCTAGCATCTCCATTCCGTCGTATTTTATCTGGTCATTTTTATTTTATTTGGTGTCTCCATGAGGTTGAAATTTGTTTTTTCCCGTAGCAGATCTGTCCGAGTTTAGATCGACTGGTCATTTTCATCGTCGGTGACACGATCGAGCTTGAGCGCCATGCAGATTTTTCACTGCCCATGTTTTACTGCTATTCATTTTCAGAATGTTTTGCTTCTGGGACGTCTGCAAGGATGGTAATGCAACCCGACATTTTTGATGCAGATGCAGGCGCCGCTCTAGAGATGTTTGACAATGCTGACTGGTCTCTAAAATAAATACGTATCTTGGGATATGATACCGCTTGTTCGATGAGTCATTCTGTGTGAATAAATTTTCGTTGGTATTGAACACGTGCTTCTACTACGTCGATGAGAAAGTTTAGAACCAGTGGAATCCAGTGTTCTGCTCCCATAGACGTGGTTATAATTCCATGTTTCTTGTGATTCACTGCAACAACATTCGAGCTACTTCTCCTAAATTAATGTGTGATTAGTCCTATTGGGAAGGCCCTATACGTAGTCGCAGTGGAAGAAAAGATTGCAAGCTGGTACGCTGGCCCAGGAGTAGAAAGAAATGTTGCTGTTGCTGGAGATCCTGTGTCACTACGATTGAAGTTCCATGACTTTGGTTCCTGATTCTGCCACGTTGTTGATTTTGTGAGTTTTTGGGCGCATGGAGTTTTGTTGATTTGTTGATGTCATCATCGTACCCACGACCGCTTTGCCTACCATTACCTTGGGATGCCCATTGCGCAGCCCCCTACAGGGTGATTTGGCACCATGCGTGTGACCTAGGTGAGCACACGTGCCTTTAGACCTTGATTGATATAATAGAGGAGTTAATGGGGCAACACATGTATCACCCTTCGACTGTTTTCCATTGTGTAGGTAATGCATGCATTTCAGCTCCTCCTGACTAAACCAGATTACATGGTTGATGTCATCTCCACAATTTGCAAACACAATCATATTACAGAGTTTCAGCAAGTTGGGAAAGACATCGCAGTTCTCACCATGTCCTCGTGCCACTTGCGGTCATGTTGCTCCACGTAGAGAAAGATGTGGTTGTGTGGAAAAAGGCAATCATCCCACATGGAGAAATACAAGGTGGAGGAAAGTGCTAGAGGTCATACACGATAACTGTGGCATCATCTTTAGGCAGCTATGACACGTTGACCGAGCTTCACATTGTTGCAGAGATTGAGGACCCTTGTTACTAATATCAAGGTGTTACCACCCGAATCTACTAGCAATTGGAGAGTATTTTTTTTAAATTTAAAGCCAAGTCCTGATCCTTTAGGTTTTAGCCCTCACTTTCAATGTAACTCTAGCTAGGTTGTCCAACCTCTCCACTAACTCTTCTTATCTTACATGAACCGTAGCCAAACACTCTAAGAGTATTTCATTTTAAGTTTTTGTTCCAACCTTGAGGTCTAACTCATTCCTCCTCAATCAATTAAGAAGTACAAATGGCTCTTTACTCTTCAGTCAATAAAAGAGATTATTCCTTATAAATTCATCGAAAGGTAACCCTTTTAAGTTAATCGAAAAGGTCATTCCTTATCATTCCATCGGAAGGCAACCCTTTTCAATCAATTGTGAGGTTGGTGCTACTCTCCGCACTCCACACAAATCCTTTTGTGAGGATATGCTTTGCAATTCAGTAATCCTTCACTTCATTAATCAAGCTAATCACTTAGATCCTAAGTTCATGTAAGTCTCTTTATTAAGAATATTGGACACCACGTGCGGTCAAGAAATAACCCAAACATCGCTAGAAGAAGTTCCTAATAAATGTGCTTACACACATGAACTCCTTATCTTTAATCAAGTATCCAATAAACTAAGAAGAAGGTGTGGTGCTACTCTAAAACTCCACAAAAATGAATAGATAAAACACTGCTCACTTCTAATACTATCTAGAAACTAAGGAACCACACATCTGGCTTCTACTAGATGTTGAAAAACATCTATCACTTGCATAATTCCAAGAATCCTTGGAAGTGCTCTAATCTTGTTTAAAATATTTCGAAAGAAAGCTTAATTCTTAACAAGAAAGAATTCATTCTACAACACATTATTAAATTAATCCCTCAATACAATTTCATGCTAACAAACAAAGCTTAACATAATGCAAGGAGATAAAAAAGTCAAAGCAAGATAATAATATGATATAGTTTGATCATCTAAAATGTATTAATAACAATAGCCTTATCATTAATGAATCACAATCTCAATAATAGAAATGTCCACTTAAAGCTTTGCTATTCTTCTACCAACCCAAGTTAACACTTACATCATTTGCATAACTTCCACAATGTTCCTCTCTCCTAAAGAGAGTTATACAACTACATACATGTTATAAATTACATATACATGTTCAGGTGTAAGGACCAAGTAATTATTATGGCTCATACACAATCTCTATGTACTATAGCTCTTAATATCCAACAACACATATTGTTGACCGACATCCTCATTCATTGAACACTTTGTGGTAACCACCGAGAAAGGTTGCCCTTTTAATGGGGATAAAATATGGCTCTCATTTCAATTATAATGCATTTCCTTTTGCCACATAAGCATAACATACAACTAGCATATAAAAATCCCTATTTCAAAAAAGACAAAATTGCAATAACAGTTTCCAACCAAAATCCATTCTTTCTTCACAAGAATTAACCGAAAAATCAAGATATCATTCATCCTCATTTCAACAATGGGTTTCTTTCATTTTTGTTTAGTAATAATTCAACAATCACACTTCTACCATGCCATACAATAGCCACATTAGTATTCCAAGAGTAAGGCAAGATATCTATTTCTTCTCTTTACCAACAAGCCAGACAAACAACGTCTTCTAAGAAACATGTATAAGATATCCTTTTCTTAAAAATCTATGTTTCCAGTCTAGATAAAAAAGAGATCTAATTACCAAATATTATTAACTATCACCTTTTCTATGGCTTTAAAAGAATCTCACAACACTTGTTGAACAAGTCATTACTCCTCTACACAAGGTAATACCAAACCAACTGATAACGATAACCCCAAACATTCTAGAAGCTCTCTACACAATTGACTAGCGAAAAATCTACCACATGAATTTATTAGCACTAAGGTAAGCAGTTGGGTTCTTGTCTCAAAAACACCCTAACGAGTTCTAAGTTCTAAGTTCATGGCTTTCTTGAGTTGCATTGCTGAAAGATTCTAGGGTTGAAATGAAAGACCCCTTGCAGGTTGTACACCCTTTGCACTTTTCCACTATCTTCCATGTACTCAATCCACCTATCCTAAAAGTTAATTATATTATTATGTGCTTGTAGCCAACCCATTCCAAAAACTACATCAAAGGCATGCACGGGCGCTACATAAATACATCCTATGGTCATTCTACTAGGTAGGGCTATTTCTGCCATAGGGTAGCACCGAATTACAAAGTAGGTTTGTTCTGAACCATACTCAACATTTCACCCATGAGTCAAGATTACAAATTTTTATGATATGTATTTAATTAAATAGTGGAAATAAAGCTATTCGTAACACCACTATCAATCAAAATTTTAATATTCTTACCAAAGACCTTACCCCTTATCAACAATGGAGTGGATTGATTTTCTAGATCTTGGTTTCCTATCGTTGCATAAATCTTGTGTGTCGATTCCTTGCATGCTGGTTCCTTGTATATTAGTCCCTTTTCCTTTGAACTCAATATTGCTTTGCAGGGATAATTGGTGGTGTAATGGGGTCCACCACATTCATACATTTCTATTATAGAGACTGTGATTCATTAATGATAAGCATGTTGTTCATAATACATTTTAGATTATTAAACTGCATCATATTGTTATCTTGCTTTGACTTCTTTATCTCCCTGCATTATGTTAAGATTTGGTTTGTTTGGGCAAAATTGTATTGAGGTATTAATTTAATAATGTGTTGTAGAATGAATTCTTTCATGTCAAGAAGTAATATTTCTTTTGAAAGGTTTTTAACCAGATTAAAGCACTTCCAAGGATGCTTGGGATGCTGCAAGTGATAGACTTTTGTCAATGTCTAGTATAAGTTGGATGTGTGGTTCCTTAGTAAGTTTTTGGATAGTTTTAGAAGTGAGTAGTGTTTAATCTATCCATTTTTGTATAGTTTTAGAGTAGCACCATACATTCTTCTTAATATTGAATACTCAATTAAAGATAAGGAGTTCATGTGTGTAAGAATCTTTATTTTGTACTTCTTCTAGTGATATTTGGGTTATATTTTTTTTATTGGTAAAATATTTCATTAAAGTGGGTTTTGTAAGGGACCCCAAAACCTTGTTACAAAAGGTCAACAAACCATCCAGAAGGCCATAGGGCAGCATTTTTTAAAATCCCACCCAAGGCAAGAAGTGCAGTAAAATTGAAATGAAAATAAAAAATCCCACACAAGGTAGGAAATTTAAAAAATATCGCCCAGGTAGGAAAATTAGAAAATTAAAAACTCCACCCAAGGTGAAAACCGGAAACTAGAATCCTACCAAGGAGAAATCGGACTTCAAATCCACTTAGAAAGGAAACTCATCTTGGGAGAGATAGCTAGACCAAAGAAAAACATCATTAAAAAATGAATGGGCCATCTCACACATGCAGGATCGAGAATAATATGAGCAAACACAAAAAAACTAGAATCCCATTTAGGAAAACTAGAAACCACTAGGATCCCACATAGGTATGGCCTAGGAAGATTGTTCAAGAAGCAACATCCTGCACATAGCCTAAAAAGTGGATGAGCAAATCAAAGGATCTCCACAAGCCACAATATCCCTTGCTCGAGAGGTTGAACTATGAGAATTCTAGGAGAAACCAAGGATGCAACAGAAATAGAGCCACTAACCGCAAGCAAAGGGGTGGGAAATTCACAAGGAACCCAATTTGAAGGAACCACAAGGTGATCAAATTTGAAGGCAATAAGCATAGGTCCCCATCCAAGATCAAAATATGCAGTTGATGACCCTAAGCAACCAAACAAATAGGGAACACAAAAATCCTCCAACCTCACCAACAAATGCTTCAAGGAACTGGATCTGGAAAACCAATGGGATCATTTTAGTAGCAAACAAAAGGTACAGGGATCCCCTCTAAGACCATGAAAGATACACTGAGAATCCACCAAATAGAATAGATCCAAGAAAACCATGGAGAAGTTTCACTAAATATGAAACACATGGTACCCCCAGACCAAAATTATGTAGTGAAACCTCTTGAGAAGCACAAGGACAAAGTTGAACCTGCATCTCGAAGCCATGACACTCCGCAATCGAGGAAAAGATGGAATCTGGAACCAAGAAGAAAACTTGCAAAAATCCTAGGAAGATCTAAGAACAGTTAGGAAAGAGATCTCGAAAGCTCAGCAGGAAATCCAGAGGAAGTCCTAGAGGTGCACTAGGTTAGGAGCATAGGCAAAGAGCCCTCAATAAGGCAAGAAAAGGAGTAGATAAGTGGATCACGAACCTCCCACTCAAGGAGATCATATGCAATAACAACAAGCCTAGATAAAAGGGCCTAGGAAGTACCATAAAATTAGGGCCAAACCAGGGAAGGGGGATGCAAGGAAGCAGAGTAGGACATGCCACGTAGAGTGGGAAGTCTCTTGTCATCTCCCATATTTGTGTTATTTCTTGACCACATGTGGTTTCCAATATTTTTAATAAAGAGTCTTACATGAACTTAGAGTCTAAGAGAATAGCTCAATTAATGAAGCAAAGGATTGCTGAATTGTTAAGTGTATTCTCACAAAAGAATTTATGTGGAGTGCAGTGATTAGCACTGACCTCTTGACTAACTAAAAAGGGTTCCCTTTCGATGGACTAATAAGGAATGACTCTTTGATTGACTAAAAGGGTTGCATTTTGATGGATTGATAAGGAATGATATCTTTGATTGACTGAAGAGTAAAGAGCCATTTAAAATTCTCAATTGATTGATAAGGAATGAGTTAGACCTCAAGGTTGGAACAAAGACTTAAGATGAAATACTCTTAGAGTGTTCGGGTTTAGTTCATGTAAGATAAGAAGAGTTAGTGGATAGGTTGGACAACCTAGCTAGAGTTATGTTGAAAGTGAGGGCTAAAACCTAAAGGATCGGGACTTGGATTTATATTTAAAAAACAACTTTGCAATAAGGTTAGGAAAATTGGGTTGTGACATTTGGTATTAGAGCAAGGTTCATAGTGGAATAGGCTCACTATGCAAAACTAGTTATGGTGTGTGATAGGAAACATACCTAAGTACGGTTTAAACTTTACCAGATAGAATAACTAGGAATTGAATTGCTACAATGAGTTGAATTCAATTGACTCTACTATGTGTCCAGGGACCATGCCACTAAATAGAAGGAGAGGAAGTACTACTCCATCGATGAGGTAAACATGAAAGATCAATGTAGAGGTCATAACCCTAGATGTAGGTTCAAAGAATCCTAGCAATGAAGGAGAGGACCTCACAAAAACAATGGAACAAGTTTTTGAACATATGGAAGCACAAAAATAGTTGTTGGATTCCATTTTGAATTGGGAAACATACGCTAGAAACTCTAGAATGGGATAGACATATGAACCCCTTACCAAGGCACAACAAGCTAGGGTCCTTCTAGAGGCCGAGTTGGGAAAGGATATGAAACATTTAAAATATTCCAAGTTCAATGGAGAGGAAGATGGTGACAAAGCCTAAGCATGGCTAAAAGATATAGAGACCTATGATAACATGAAGAATTATTCCACCAATACTCATACATCCTATGCCACTTTACATCTTCAAGGTGTTGGCTTGGACTGGTGGGAGATATATAGTGAAGGATTGGGTCTTGTGGCAATAGTGAATTTGAATTGGAAAGTGTTTGTAGAGGCTTTCAAGGATATATTCCTTACGAAACACTTTTACTCTCAAAATTTTGAAGAGTTCACTAAACTTAAATAAGGGAATAATATGGTGGAGGCATACCATCAAATATTTGTCAAAATACTAAAGTATGTACCTGCATACAATCATAAAATGAAGATCCATAAGTTTACTGTAGGAGTAGATCCCAGAATAAGGTAGGAAGTAGACATGCGAGAACATGTTACTTTGCAGAAGGCCTACGGTTTGGCCAGAAAAGTTAAAACTTATCTCAAATATTTTTTTGATTATGAATGGTTGGATGAGCAGGGTAAAGAGGTACTTAGGAAAAAAATGGTGCAGGATTTGTAAAGTGGGAAGAAGAACAAACAAATAAAATCCTTCTAGACAAGATAGAAGGAATGATAGGAATAAAGGAAAGTATAGAAGGAGGTTCCAATGGAAGAAATAAAATTCCAATAATTGCAAGAGTGACAACAACAAACCAAATCAAGGATAGGCTAATCCTCCATCAGTAGAGAAAGCATATGATGGGCAGAAACAAAAAACACATCCAAGAACCAAAACAAGTTGTTCCACTTAAAGCCTTGCTGGATCATTCTTCTGCCAACCTAGGTTAACACTTACATCATTTGGATAACTATTTGAAATTTTGAGTTAGTTGTGTTGTCATTGATGTCAAGATTCAGTGTCAAGAATCAGTGCAGGACTTGGCAAAATAAGGGTTAAAATATTTATATTTTAAGCCCAAGAGATTTGGTTTAAGAGTTTCACATGATTGGTCAAAAGGACGGTTAAATACCTTTAATAAAAGGTCTAAAGGAAATAATATTATATTATCTCTTATTATAATATTTAGGGTGGTCATATAAGGTCTAAAGGAGCAATAGGAAGGTCCAAGAAAAATAATATTATAATATTTTATTATAATATCAAAGGTTTAATGTTAAGACCTAAATTTTTTAAATTAATTATAAATTAATTATAATAATTTCATTATAAATTAATTATAATTTAATTTAATTAACCCTAAGGTTAGGATTATAAGGACAAAGGTTTTTATTAAAGTGTCGATGTCATATACATTTTTCCCTCGGCTGAAGTCCAAAGGGAGATGGCAAAATGGTACAAATACCATGTGCATTTGGTTTCCTAAGGTCTAATATTCGATCAATTTATATTGTAAGTGACTGCCAATATCCAAAGGGAGATGGAACAATGGTATAAATACCATGTGCATTTGGTTTCCTAAGGTCTAACCTTCGTTATATTTATATTGTGAGTGCATGTGAATTTATGTTGCATGCAAGACAAAGGATATATTTTTTTATTTGGAGGCCATAAAAGGGATAATATAAGGGATGCGTAAAGCCTCATTACAAATCTATTGGTTGGGCTAGTGGCAAGCAACTGTGCGTTGAATAGTTGACAAGTAGGAGGTCCCGCGATCAAATCTCGATTGCAGTACTAGGAGTGTTTTGTGGTGGTCCTTTTGGTTTTGGCACCTAAAAAAAGATACAAAGTGCACAAGGTGCTTTTGTCTACCAACATGAGTGCCTAGCTCACACGGTAGTTGGGCCATGGCTAGGGCACTGGTGGTAGTGCAACGGGGGATAAAATCCCACAGAGGGCAATAGAGGTATTTAATTTTTTAATTAATTTTTTCTTCTAATGTTTTTAATGTGGCATGAATTTTTGAGTTAAAGGGAGACATAAGGTATTTTATTAAAGTTGAATTTTTGCATTTTTGTGCATATTAATGGAGTGATTTAATTTTTGAGAAGTGACTTATAAGGATATTTTTGAGGAGTTTATTTTTTCCAATTTAATTTGAGATCTAGGGTTTTGAGTAGTGTTTAAGAGTTTGGAGATAATAAGGTGTATTTGAGTCTTGTTAATTTTGTAATGGTGAATTAATATTGAGGGAATATTTGAGTGAAGATTTTTGCTATCTAACCATTGAGATTGGCAAAGAGGTTGATTGTGATTGAGACAAATTTTGAGCTCAATTCTTCATGAAGCAAAAGGTATGGGCACATCTTCCTTGTGAGTGACATATTGTTGGGTTGGATGTTGTGAATGCTAAGTTGGAGTGAAAAGGTTTATTTGATAAGTATTGTTGAGTAAGATTTCATGTGCATGATTGGTGAATGTTTGTGAGAATATTTGAGTGATAAATTGAAAACTATCTTGTATTAGGGTTTGTAAAATATCATGAGTATCATTGTTATGTGAGATTGTTTGATAAAAATTGTTGGAAAATTTTGAGTAAACCTTCATGTGCATGATTAGGGTTTGTGAAAATATCATGAGTATCATTTTTATGTGAATGAGGAATCATATTGAGTCAAGGATTGAGATTCATAGTGTGAGTTGTTGGAAGTGTAGTGAAACACTTGTTTAGGGTTTGTAAGCAAGTTGTGTTTTATTGAGTGATTGGTTGAGTGGAGTTGATTGAGCATAGTTGATTGAAAGTGTTGAAGTGATAGTTCAAGTTCTGTGAAACAATTTTTTCTCTATTCTAAATTGATTTGAAAACAAGTTTGAAAGTGATAGAGTGATTTGTAAGTGTGAAACATATTGAGTCTCTTACCATTATCTATATGTTTCTATGGTTAAACAAGAGATATTGAAAGTTATTGAGCATTGTTGTGAGTGTGAAGCATATTGAGTCTCTAACCATTCTCTATATGTTTCTGTAAGTTAAAAAAATATTATGCATGAAACTTGTTTGTGTGATTGAAGAGGTTTTTTTGTGATAGTTTGAGTTGAGTTGAATAACCTTTTGTGAAAGTTAGTGGATAGATTTGAGTAAGTCCTAGAGAGGACTTCAAGATAGAGTTAAGCAATATTTTGTGAAATCTTGTGAGAAGATTTGAATTAAGTCATAGAGTGTACTTAAGGACTTATTTGAGTAATTTGTGGAAGCTTACAAAGCAGATTTGAGGTAAGTATTGGTGAAGAATTATAGAGAAAATTGGACAAGTTCTAGTGAGAACTTGTTGAGCAGATTTGAGGTAAGTCTTGGTGAATACTTGTGGGAAAATTAGTGTGAGATTTTGTGGAAGCTTACAAAGAAGAGTTAAGGTAAGTCTTGGTGAAGACTTTTTGAGCAAATTGGACAAGTTCTAGTGAGGACTTATTGAGAAGATTTGAGGTGAGTCTTGGTGAATATTTGAGAGCAGTTTGAGTAAGTTCTAGAGAGGACTTGTGGATAAACTTGAGGTAAGTATTTGAGAAGACTTGTGAGTATATTTGATTGATTTATTTATTCAAACCTTGAGTTAAGTTTTGGTACAAATATAGCAGTGTTGATTTGTGATTGGATCAAGCTTTGTGCTAAGGCTTGAGGATAGAGATTGAGCATATTTATGCTAGATCAAAGAACTATGTTTAGTGTATATTTGAGATAGAGATTGAGCAGATTTGTTCTAGACTGAAGGACTATGTTTAGTGTAGATTTGAGATAGATATTGAGTAAATTTATTCTAGACTAAAGGACTCTATTTAGTAGAGATTTGAGGACAAATATTGAGCATATTTGTGCTAGATCAAAGGACTATGTTTAGTGTAGACTTGAGATAGATATTGAGCAGAGTTGAGAGCAAGATTTGGAGGTGACAAATTAGAGGACAATAGTCTCCAATGTATAGATATCCAATAGCCAAGGTAGTGAGGACAAATATATTCTAAGTGAGGACATGAGTATTCAATGGAGAGAGATCCACAGGCCAGTGCAATGGAGGCAATAGTATTACAGAGGATCGCAAAACATAATAGAGGAGAAGTTATTCTATGAATAAGTATCCACATATTAGCTTAGGGTATTGGTATCTCCTATGGATAGGCATCCATGAACCTGATTAGGATATTGGTGTCTCCTTTGGATAGAGGTCCATAAACATTGTAATAAGGAAAGATTACCAAGATATTTGTTGAGAAAATTATAGTGAAATATTATCTCTATGGAGTAGCCCACATTGGGTGAACCACATTAAATTGGTGTCTTTATTGTGTGTGGTGATTTGTGTATTGCTTTTATTACTACTATTGATATTGCCATTGATATATTGCATAATATTATTTAGAAAAGAAAAGTAAAAAGTGGTATTATATTGTTCACCCCCCTTCTCAGTATAAGCTTATGTTCTTCAATTGGTATCAGAGTGGGTTCCTTCAAAAAAGTTTAACAGCTTGAAGAAAAAGCACACAAGAAGACAATTATGTACTTTGGAGTATGAGAATGAATATTCACCCAATGGCACTTGGAAATGAAAAACGGGAAGTACTTGAGAATGGATATATACCACCAGCTACTCCACCTATATATAAAGATGATAAGATCCTACATATGAGTAATTCAAAGGCAATGAATGGTATTCTAAAGGGTTTACATGAAATAAATTTTATAAAGGTTATGCATTGCACATCAACAAAGGAAATTTGGGATAAGTTGAAAGGTATATATGAGGGAGAAAAAATGGTCAAAAGGGTAAAGTTGTAAAATTATAAGAGAACATTTGAAGACCTAAATATGAAGGATGAGGACAACATTGCTACATATATACTCCTTGTATATGAGGTTGTTAAATCCATGCAAGGACTTGGGCTTAAAGTTGAAGAAATAGATGTTTGTGATAAGATTTTAAGTTCACTCCCAAAAAGGTATAGTGAAAATATTTCAGCCATAGAAGAGTCAAACGATATTGAAATTTTGACAAGGGATGAATTACATGGAATTCTCATAGCTCTTGAGATGATGATAAAAAATGAACCTATTCCCTAGAAAGAAGCAACCTTCAAAGTTACTAAGAATACAAAGGGTAAGAAGTAAGATTCAAGAAATGAGTTATTCAGTGATGAAGAAGCAAATTATGTCAGAAGGAGCAAGGACTCAAGAAATTATAAAGGTACAAAAATAGTTAGATGTTTTAATTATGGTAAATATGGTCACTATGTAACTGATTCTCCAGAAGCTATAAATAGTAGTGAAGATGAGAAACACAATAATAAGAACAAGAAAATAGGAAAACATAGATATCAAAAGAAAAATAGATATGGACAAATAAAGCAAGGAAAGAAGTTTTTACAAAGGCATAAGAAGATTTTTTATGCAAACAAGGTAGGTAAGAGTTCAAGTGATAGTGATATAAGCTCCTCAAAGAATTATGATGACGAAATCCTATTTTTGGTAGAATAAAAATATGATGTTAGAAAAAGGGAACCAATGATTCTCAAGTGTTTTAGATGTGGTAACTTTGGTCATATTAAATATAGTTGTACAAGGAATGGATCAGTTTTAGTGAAGATGAAAATAAAGATGCTCTTGAAGGTTCAAAAGAATAAAGTATACTTTTGGCAATAGAAGAAGAAAGACATGCTCCTATGGAAGATGAATAAAAAAGGAATAAAGATGATCCTAAAGGTAAAGGAATAGAGGAAGGATAAAAAAAAGAGGAAGGAGAAGTTGATATTTAGGGTGAGCTTATTTCTGACATTGATGCATTAAGGAATGCAATAAAGTAGAACTTAAAAATCAAGCTTCAATTTCAAGAATGTGATGAAGAGAAAGGAAAGCTTATAGATCTAACCAAATCAATAGCTAAGAAAACAAGATTTAAAGAGAAGTTAGAAGAAAATATTTTAGAATGTAAAAGGTTAGAGCATGAAGTAGATTTACTAAGGAAGGAATTGAAAGAGTTTAAAGACAAGTTACATAGGTTTGGGAGAAGCTCAAGGAAATTGAATAAGATTATCAAGGTAAAAATTTCTTCATCAAACAAAATAGGACTTGGTTTTGAACAGGAACAAAGAGAACAAGGAGAGGAGTCAATATCAAGTTCCAAAGAATAAGAAGCTTCAGAATGGGAGAGTGTAAGAGAGAGTGATACTTCTAAGGAATATTTGAACAATAGAAATTTCAACAAGGAAAGGAACAATAAACAAAGAAGGAACATATGGAATAGAAAAAAACACAGGGTAAAAGAGACTAAGAGACCAATGGGGTCAAGGCAAGATAGGTTCAATGGATGATGCTTCTCATGTCACAAGTTTGGGCACAAGACTACATAGTGTAGGACACATGAAATATAGAAATATGGAAATTTCATAAACATACAACTCTTTCAAGGATATTGCTACTCTTGCAACCAGTTTGGTTACAAGGTAGTAAATTGCAAGGTTCATGATAGGAATAGATATGGCTTCACTAAGAGAAACCCCAAGAAATTTAGATATTTAAGGAAAAACAACATTAAGTGTTATAAATACAATAATATTGGGCATACAACAAAGTGGTGTAGAGTGGAAATTCCAAAGGCAAGCAGGAACAGGAATATTCATAGGAATCAGAAGAATCAATTGAGGAAGAAGGTAGACAAAGGTAAATATCAATGTATGATGGGATTAGAGATACTCCCACCCAAAAATTAACCACCTCAATATGATGTGGGGGAGGGGCTAAGCTAAGAGTCTCATTCTTAGTCCCAAGCCCCAAATGTGGCCCTTTGCCATTGATGTCAAAAGGGGAGAGATTTGAGGTAGATTTTATTTAGGGGAAGAGCATTCAGTCAGGAGCAACAGTTTCTCAGGAGGAGCAATATTGAAAAATGGAAATGAATGGTTTCAAAAAAAAGGGTTGCCATCAATGACAAATGGGGAGATTTTTGGAAATTTTTAGTTAGTTGTGTTGTCAATGTTGTTAAGAGTCAGTGTCAAGAATTAGTATAGGACTTGGAAAAATAAGGGTTAAAATATTTATATTTTAATCCCAAGATATTTGTTTTAAGAGCTTCGCATTATTGGTCAAAAGGACGGTTAAATACCCTGAAGAAAAGGTCTAAAGAAAATAATATTATAATATCTCTTATTATAATACTCAAGGTGGTCAGATAAGGTCTAAAGGAGCAATAGGAAGGCCCAAGAAAAATAATATTATAATATTAAAGGTCTAATGTTAAGACCTAAATTTATTAAATTAATTATAAATTAATTATAATAATTTCATTATAAATTAATTTATAATTTAATTTAATTAACCCTAAGGTTAGGGTTATAAGGGTAAAATGTTTTTATTAAAGCGTCTATATCATATACATTTTTTCATTCGTTGAAATCCAAAGGGAGATGGCACAATGATACAAATACCATGTGCATTTGGTTGCCTAAGGTCTAACCTTCGATCAATTTATATTGTGAGTGCGTACAAATTTTTGCGATCTGCATGCAAGACAAAGGATATTTTTTTATTCAATGGCCATCGAAGGGAAAAGAGAAGGGAGGCTTAAAGCCTCATTACAAACCTGGTGATTGGGCTAGCGGAAAGCAATTGTGCATTGAAAATTTGAAAAGAAGAAGGTCCTATGATCGAATCCCAATGACAGGCTTGGAAGTGCTTTGTGGTGGTCCTTTTGGTTTTGGCGCCTAGCACAGGATACAAAGTACACAAGGTGCTTTTGTCTACCAACGTGATCACCTAGATCACATGGCAGCTGGGCCATGGCTAGGGTGCTGGCGATAGCACAGTAGGGGATGAAATACCAATGAGGGCAATAGAGGTATTTAATTTTTTAATTAAATTTTGCTCCTAAGGTTTTTAATGTGGCATGAATTTTTGAGTTAAAGGGAGGTATAAGGTGTTTTATTAAAGTTTAATTTTTGCATTTTTGAGCATATTAATGGAGTGAATTGATTTTTGAGAAATGAGTTATAAGGATATTTTTGAGGATTTTATTTTTGCTAATTTAATTTGAGATCTAGGGTTTTGAGTAGTTTTTACGAGTTTGGATATAATAAGGTGTATTTGAGTCTTGTTAATTTTTTAATGGTGAATTAATATTGAGGGAATATTTGAGTGAAGATTTTTTCTATCTAACCATTGAGATTGGAAAACAGGTTAATTGTGGTTGAGATAGGTTTTGAGGTCAATTCTTCATCAAACAAAAGGTATGGGTACATCTTCCTTGTGAGCAAAATATTGTTGGGCTGGATGTTGTGAATGCTAAGTTGGAGTGAAAAGGTTTATTTTATAAGAATTTTTGAGTAATATTTCATGTGCATGATTGGTGAATGTGTGTGATAACATTTGAGAAATAAATTGAGAACTATATTGTATTAGGGTTTATGAAAGATCATGAGTATTGTTGTTATGTGAGATTGTTTGATAAACATTGTTGTAAATATTTGAGTAAACCTTCATGTGCATGATTAGGGTTTCTGAAAATATCATGAGTATTATTGTTATGTGAATGAGGAATCATCTTGATTCTAGGATTGAGATTCATAGTGTGAGTTGTTGGAAGTCTAGTGAAACTTGTTTAGGGTTTGTAAGAAAGTTGTGCTTCATTGAGTGATTGGTTAACTGGAGTTGATTGAGTATAGTTGATTAAAATTTTTGGATTAATAGTTCAATTTATGTGAAACAAATTTTTCTCTATTCTAAACTGATTTGAAAAAGAGTTTGAAAGTGATAGAGTGATTTGTAAGTGTGAAACATATTGAGTCTCTTACCATTCTTTATATGTTTCTATGTTTAAATTAGATATATTGAAAGTGATTGAGAATTGTTGTGAGGGTGAAGCATATTGAGTCTCTAACCATTCTCTATATGTTTCTATAAGTTAAAAAATATTAGAAGTGAAACATGTTTGGGTTATTGAAAAGGTTTTTCTATGATAGTTTGAGTTGAGTTGAATAAGCTTTTGTGAAAGCTAGTGGACAAATTTGAGTAAGTGCTAGAGAGGACTTCACGATAAATTTAAGCAAGCTTTTGTGAAAGCTTGTGAGCAAATTTGAAGTAAGTCCTAGAGTGGACTTAAGGACTGAGTTGAGTAAGCTTTTGTGGAAGCTTACAAAGCATATTTGAGATAAGTCTTGGTGAATACTTATTGAGCCAATTGGACAAGTTTTGGTGAGAACTTGTTGAGCAAATTTGAGGTAAGATTTTATGAAGACTTGTCAACAGATTAGTGTGAGATTTTGTGGAAGCTTACAAAGAAGAGTTAAGATAAGTCTTAGTGAATACTTGTTGAGCAGATTGGACAAGTTCTAGTGAGGACTTATTGAGCAGTTTTGAGGTAAATCTTAGTGAAGACTTGAGATCAGTTTGAGCAAGTTCTATAGAGAACTTGTGGAGAGATTTTAGGTAAGTCTTTGAGAAGACTTATGAGAAGATTTGATTGATTGATTTATTCAAACCTTGATTTAAGGTTTGGGACAAATCTAATAGAGTCAGTTTGTGATTGGATCAATATTTGTGTTAATTCTTGAGGACAAATATTGAGAATATTTGTGCTAGACCGAAGGACTTTGTTTAGTGCAAATTTGAGACAGATATTGAGAAGATTTGTTCTAGATTGAAGGACTATGTTTAGTGCATATTTGAGATAGATATTGAACATATTTGTGCTAAACCGAAGGACTATGTTTAGTGAAAATTTGAGGATAAATATTGAGTAGATTTGTGCTAGACTAAAGGATTGTGTTTAGTGCAGATTTGAAACAAATATTAAGCAGAATAGAGAGAAATATTTTGAGGTGATAGATTAGAGGAAAATATTCTCTAGTGGATAGATATCCATTAGCCAAGGTAATGATGATAGAGGTATTTTGAGTAAGGACATGAGTCTTCAATGGAGAGAGATCCACAAGCCACTACAGTGGAGGTAGTAGCTTTATAGAGTATAACCAGTAAGAGGAGAGGAGAAGGAGTTATCCTATGGATAGATATCCACATATCAGTTAATGGTATTGGTGTATCCTATGGATAGGCATACACAAACTTAATTATTGTATTGGTGTCTCCTTTGGATAGAGGTCCATAAATATTGTAATAGGGAAGTATTCCCAAGATATTTATAGATAAAATTATAACGAAATATTTTCTTCGTGGAGTAGCCCACATTGGGTGAACCATGTTAAATTGGTGTCTCTATTATGTATTGTGGTTTATGCACTGCTTTGATTACTATTGTTGATATTTCCATTAATATATTGCATAATATTGTTTGGGAAAGAAAAGTAAAAATTTGTCTTATATTGTTCACCCCCCTCTTAGCATAATCTTGTGTTCTTCAATAACTTCTTTAATGAACCTCTCTCCTAAAGAGAGTTATACAACTACATACATGTGACAAATTATATATACATGTTTAGGTGTAAGCACAAATTTACTATGAGTCATATAAAATCTCTATGTACTCTATCTCTTAATATCTAACAACACAGGTTGTCGATCTACATCCTCATTCATCAAACACTCCACGGTAACCATTGAGAAAGGCTACCCTTTTAATGGGTATCAAAGACGGATCCCATTTCAATGATAATGTATTTCCTTTTACCACATAATAAGCATAACATACAACTAGCATATAATAATCCCTAACCCAAAAGAGATAAAATTGCAATAACAATTTCTAGCCAAAATCCATTCTTTCCTCACAAGAATTAACCGAAAAAACAAGATAGCATTCATCCTCATTTCAACAATGGGTTTATTTCATTTTTATTTAGCAATAGTTCAACAATAATTAACACTTCTACCATTCCATACAATAGCCACGTTAATTTTCCAAGAGTAAGACAAGATATCTATTTCTTCTCTTTACCAACAAGACAGACAAACATCTTCCAAGAAACATGTATAATATATCCTTTTATTAAAAAGCTATGTTTCCAATATAGATAAAAGAAAGAGATCTAATTACCAAATATTTTAAACAAAGATCATCTATCACATTTTTCTATGGTTTTAAAATACTCCCATATAACTTGTTTAATAAGTCATTACTTCTCTACACAAGGCAATACCAAACCAACCGACAACAATGACCCTAATTGTTTTGGAATCTTTCTACACAACTATTGCTGAAAAAAAGTCTACCACATGAATCTATGATATCTAAGGTAAATAGATAGATTTTGATCTCAAAAATACTTCAATGAGTTATAAACTCCGATGTAACCAAAGCTAATGCTTAGTGCAACCAAAAAGACCAGGGATGACCACTCAAGAAGTCTTTCTTCACCTGATGATAGCTAAGGGTATACCCATATCCTTCACAAGTTAATGGAGTAACTGGTAAGCAAGGGTAACATAAAATATACACCCTTAATTCACTATGAGCACACCCGAACTCCTTAACACAAAAGGTGACTCTAGGTTATCTTAAGAACAATAGATATTCCTCCAAGGCTATAACCAACGTGAGGTAAGTATCCCCAATGCAAAACCATGGTTTTAGTTTCATCTAAATATTGTAGGGCATCCTCAAGATTTCCTTTCCTAGAACTATGAGTCAAACGTCTATAGATAAATGTACTCAAGAACAATATTTATTTTTTAAAAGCAAATGAACCAAAGAAAAAATAATAGATATCAATGGTTATCTACGTTAATCTTACACGAAACAAACACACTTAAACCATGTTCAATTATAGGAAAGAAGTGCACCTTATGAAAGCAAAACCTTTACTCAAGCAATACAGTGTTCTTGTTTCACGTGGATAGCTCTGGTCATAGATTTTGAGAGCAAAACCATCCAGTGTCAACGTTTTTCCAGTGTTTTCTCATATCCTTCCTTATCTGAATTTTCCACCCACAACAACAACAACTCCCTCTTCTCAAAAATCATTTCTATTCTTTCATTATTCCAAGAATATTCGACCATTCTTCCATAAACCCTTTTCTCGGTGAGTTCTCCATCATGCACTTACTACTATTCATCACATAGCACACCCACTCCAAGAAGAAGCACTAAGCTAAGCATTGATGTATAAAAACATTTACCACCACTAAGCTCAAGTTATATTTCATTAATACAAAGAATTTCCAAAGTAAAACATGCACCGCTCAGAAAAAAAGAGAACACCTTTTTATAAAAATATAATAAAAATAAATAATATTCAACATATATGAAACAATGCTTTTATTCCTAATAATCTTCCATCATAATCAAATTATTATGCAATAACCCAAGCACAACTTAATTTGAAATTTATTTATCTTATGCTATTTATGATATGCATCTTCATGAAAGGGGGCATCCATCCATGTTGCCTTCCCAAATAATCCAACAATTAGTCCCATCACATCATTTTCCCAAGGTATCATTTTCTCGATGGTTAGTTCTTTCTGCCACCCTAAAGGAACTTGTTCCTACAAAAGTGCACTTCATTAGCAACATCTTATTCTCACATTAAATGCATATTCACAAGACTAAGCATGTAATTATCCTACATCCAAGTAATAAGATTCTCATATCATTTTTCCATAAGAGATAAGTGTTTTGCATAACAAAACCAAAATAGTCAATCATTTCATCCACAAAAATAGCATATCAAAATATGAATCCATCAAAATGAAAAGTTTGCCAAGGGAGGGTCATGACACAAGGCCCGTTGAGGATTCAGTTGTTCCAACATTTTATTCTAGAAAATAAGCAAGATGCTCATGGCTTGCATGGATAAATATTGAAATTTTAAAATCATGGATCTCAAATGTTAACTTTTTTCAAGGTAAAGGGTAAAATTAAAATGATAAGGCCCACCATAGTTTTAAAATTCTAAAAGTTTGGAATGTTTTTTTCTCTTGAAGAGCATTATTATTTTTCTTAGTGGTCAACAAGTGACACATGGTCTTATGTTTTTCTATTGTAAATGCAAAGGGTGCCCTAAAGTTTTTAATGTTTTTCCACATGGAGCATGGAAGGGCATCACGTGTCCTTATAAAAAATTTTAATCATGTTGTATATTTTGAAGGGTAATTCTATAATATTCCCCTACAAGGGAAATTTAAAATCACATTATAATTATACTTGTTTTACTTCCAGAGAGCGATGCCAAGAATATTCTAAGGAGAATATTCTCTGATGCCAATAATATTCTTGATTCTTGATGTAGAGGTAAGCTATTATTTCTACAAATGAAGGCCCCATTAAGACCCAAATATAAGGGTATTTATACTCGTCAAAAAAAAAAATTGAGTTGGACATATTGGTGGTGTTTAATTCTCATTTTGAAGTAATCCTATATGTTGTTTTTAGGCCTCAAATATTTCTATACTATGGAGTGCATTTTTGGTTGAACCTAACACTCCAAGGCAAAAGTAAGTGATCCTAGTACTTAATAACCTTCTCTATAGCACCTAGCATATGCAACAACTAGTTATCCATACATTTTTATAGGATGAGAATGTCACCATAAGGACACTTACCACTCTATCTGAAGACTATTCCATGAAGTCACTTTGGATCAACTTCTAAAGACTATAGACATAGACACTTCAGAAGATTCTCTTTTTCCTCCAATTTTGGTCTATGGATTCCATTTTTGCAATATAGAGTCATTTTAGGAAAATACCGACACTCTCAAATGACTCAATTTTCTTTTGTATTAAGGCACATTTTCTATATGGTCAAATTTCAACAAATACTAACACCTTCTAGATAAAGATTCACCATGAGGAGGATGATATTCATGGTGAACCTAATTAGTGACCAATAAAGGTAATAGACCCAAGAGAGGTTGACCCTGAGGCACGAAGACAAGGTTGACCTTCAGAGGCAATAGACCCAAGATAGGTTGACCTTGAGGGAACATACCTAGATGTATACACTATGGATATATAATTATTTTTCAAAGTCAAATATCCAAAAGCAAAAGTCTAGACACTATTCTAAATCATCAAATACAATTTAACAATAAGGAGGAATGTCTCTAGTGTTGAATTACCTTTTCTTGGAATGTACACATTAAGGAGGAATGTTAAACTTAATGTGTACTTTATCCCTTATTTATCCTTGAAATTTGTCCTTGACACTTGTCACGATTTTATATAGGCTTATGCCTATATATTATACTCTTTTCATGTGTAATACAAAATATCACCTCTTTCTGTCCCAAAAAATACTTTATCTTCTATTATAGAACTAGGGACATTTACATGAGTGTCTCCCTCAAGCACTTATCTAGACCATGTTTATTTGGTCTCTATGGTTAATGGGACCTCTATCAAGGCATTATCGCACTATATTTTGTCAAGTTATACTATCCTCAAACCTAGATCCACCAAATTTCTTAAGCAACTATCACCTCCATGTGGCTCCTCAATGGTTTATATGGCATAGATACCTCGTTGAAAAAACAAAAAACATATATTTATAGTCAAACTTGTAGGAGAATTCAAAGGCTCCAAAATTTGTGACTCTCAACCAATAGACCATGTTTTGGCTCCCCACAAAAACATAAATGTTCAAGCTATTTATATGGTCTTCACAAGTGCCCTTTTCTAGTGACATCTTTGATTATAAGGAACTCTTTTAGCTATAATTGCTAAAATGAACATGTGGAATTATGTAGTATTCATTTTATTAACTAGCTAGGTAGCATTTTGAAAAAACATACTCTAGAATAGGTAACAACAGAGAGAAAATGGTAGATTTAGAAAAAGTGAAGCTTTGAGAAAAATATAAAAAATCATGCTCTAATACTAGATGATGTAATCAAGTAGATAGAAAAACACAAATCGAAAAAACAAGTATAGTATTTACAAATATATACAAAATGATGTCTCTTTGTTTTAAGAGACCCTTGATGTTTTGGAGACCAACATGACATGTCTCTTCATACTTTATGCCTTCAATAAAGTGAGGAAATAATGTAATAATTATTGTTTATGCTTAAAATTTTCAATATTTTAATTTTCTTGTCCTTTTATTTTTAGAAAGAAAAGATAGAAGTGGGAGTATAAGACAAGGAAAAATTTAACAAAGAAAACATTATGTACATATTTATAATTGTATTTTTTAGGATTTTAGGTGAGTTTGATTTGTTTCCCATTTATTGAAATAGGTAATATTTCTCCATCAAGAATCACCAATTTATAAGCATCAAGACCTTTAATTTTATTAATTTGGTATAGTCCACTCTAGAGAGAATCAACTTTCTTATGTTTTCCAAGATTCACATTGTCTTCTTGTCATTGAAAACAAGGTCTCCTTCCTTGAGCCCTATTTTAATTACCTTTTATTAAACCATATATTGAATAATAATTGATGCTAGAAAAATTTTAATGTTTCCTCTCTTTCCTCTTCCAAATATAATAGAGCATTTAGGCTTTTTTACATGAAACAATTGCTAGTATCCTTTAGATCCAATTATTGATAGATTTAGAGAGAAATGTTCTCTAACTTTATTGGTGGCACTAATTCCTTTTGAAAATAGGTTTATGGGTAATAATCCAATACAATATTTAGGTATTACATAGTCTACCCATAATACCCTTTTCATCTTGTTGTGCCAATATCTACGATTTGAATATTGATTTCATCATAATATTGAAAATGTTCTTGTTATTAGATTTCACTAGGTTGTTGCCTTGGTCATAGTAGTTGGAATAAATTCTCAAATTGAATTCATATTCAAGCATGAAATGCATTAGCCTTAAACCCTATAAAGACTAAAATATTGTTAGTTATTACCATTTATTGTATTCCAAACTTGGTGATGATGTTTTCCTATAGTTTTTTGACAACCTCTTGATTATTAAATTTAATTAGTGTTGCTTCATCCACATGGTGAAGTAATCTATAGTTGTTAAACTCCACTAATATCATTAACTTGACAAAGGGATGATATTTATAATAAAGTCTACACCCCACTATTAGTAGGGCTATATGAAGTTTATAGGCCATAATCACATCAAAAATTTCCTTCTTTTATCCATGAACATATAGCTATATTTGCACTATTTTACCCATTGGAAATAGTTATTAAAGAGAGTAGATGAATAGTATCATAAACTTATAATCTTGTGAGTTTTTTTTTTAGTATAATAATAGCCACCTTCATCATGATATTATTTAATTAGGACCTTTGGTATTTCTCCTTCCATAAATCTTATTTGACTATGTGGTGGTTAATATTCTCTTGAAGCCACGAATGATTTTTGTACTTGTATTGATCATATTTGACCTTTGGTCCCTTGTAAAGCTTGAAAAATCTACTTTTGTAAACAAATGGAATATTTTATCCCTAAAGGTTGGTTTTATAACATTGATTTAATGGTAACTTATATTTTGGTATAATTACCCCTGCATACCAAACATTTTGCTCATTGGTTGGAGTGTAATTTCATTCCCATTTAGTGAGATTATTTGGTGTCCATGGACATGCCCATATATTTTGTGTTCTTCATTTTTCATTCTCTATACTTTTATCAAATAATACTGGGTAATGTTTAATTCCATTAATATTTGGAAACTAGTGTGAAATTTAACATGGTATCAAAGTGGGTGTGAATATCTACTAGTGTATTTATTTATCCAATAGGTGTTTTATTATACCAAACACAATTGTGATTGAAACAAGTTAAGAAGAATTTATTTTTAAATGATTATGTTGTAATTGAAAGTAGAGATATTTGATAAAACCCTAGGTGGACTAGTATTGCAAGGATCTCATTAGCATTAGTAGATTTTAAATAGGATAAACATTAATAAATAGGTTCCTTTTGTTGAAAATGGAAGAATGCAAACAATAAATACAACAATAATATTTTATATATTTATCACAACACTAACCTTACATACAACATACAAATTTGTACAACAATATATCTATTTGTTTCAAGAGACTCTTTGGTGTTTTAATTTTAATTGTATTTTCATATTCTCATTTTTCTCATGAGAAATGTGATTATCCAACCTCACATGACGTTAAAATCATCAATCATCCCCGAATTATTACATAACAACAAATATTAAAATAATGTATAACACCTCCATTGTTACATTATTTGGTATAAATATCATTATCCCCATGATTCTAGGGGTGGTATACTAGAATTGTGATTTATCTTTAGTTCTACTAGCTTTGGTTATTTTGGATTTGTATCTAGCTATTGTAGCTATGGTTCTACTGGATCTCTCTACCAGAAAGTAATATATAATAAGTCCACATCTTTGGTTATTCACTAGGTGTGCCTTTGAATTAATACATTTAGGTCTTTAACTCAAGGTCATCACTAACTCTAGATTGTCTCTAGGTTGCTTATGAGTCATCATTACCTCTAGGTTGCCTCTGGGTCCTTGCATCTTGGTAAGGATTTGAGTCATCATAACCTCTAGGTTGGAATATGGATTTACCGTTAGATCATCACCCCTAGGAGATTACCACTAAAAATATATTTTTGGAATATTCCACATCTTCAAAATATTCCACATAATGTTTCACTGTAGGTATTCCAAGAATTGATTGGATCATATTATTTTGATATTTAAATCATATATCTCAAGTTTTTGAATACATTTTTGCATAGGAAAACTTACATTATACACATTCAACAAACTCCATATTCTATTGTAGAAATTATTTAGTGTTCTTTTTTGTTACCCCAATTTGATACATTCATCCATCCATAATTCGTACATATTTCATTTATCATTTTATATTTATACCAAAACTTTATTTTGGAGTGATGACTACTTTCGTAATTATCACAAGAATATAGATTTTGTTGGAGTATTGCTAATGTACCCCCATGGTGCCTTCATAGTACATCTTGTAAATATTAGATTAGGATTGAATCTTAGTTTAGAGAGTGAGTAATATTTCATGTAATGTAATAATAAGCAAGAATTTACAAGTGTTATGTAAGTGTGTATCAGTAGGAAATGCACAAGTGTCATGTGAGTAAGTGTGCAAGTGTAATGCGAGTATATGTACACAGTGTCTTATATGTAAGGGTGCACATGTGTCTTTATATTAGAATAAGCTAAGTTAAGAGTCATGTCTAGGTGTTCATGCAAGATACAATCATGTATATGCAAGTGTCAAGTAGATAAGACAAGAGTCATGAGACTTGGCATAAGCAAAGTTATAGTTAAGTATCCAAAGAGTCATTTTACAATGTCTATATATTACTCTAGGTAGGATCATTAGATATTTAGAAGTTATCAATATCATCATTGTAATGATCAAGAGTCAAGTGTTATATTTGTAAGAGGAATATAAGTAATAAATATTGCATACACTATGAGCAATTAATATTATAAGTTGTGCTACATGCTTTATATGTGTTTGATTTATTCTATTGCATTCATATTTTTGCCTAGCAATGAATGTTATTTGATATATTATAAGCCTTAATTTACATGTGAATTGGATCATATTAGTTTACTCACATCATTATATCGATCTTACTATATTGTGGCTATCTTATATTTGATCATGTGAAATTTACCCCATGATTTTTGTATTAAAATTAAGGCTTAAAAAACCATCATGTTCCAACACCTAACTATCACATGTCTAAATCTTCCACAATGACTACAACAACCTAACCTAGAAACTTTTGCATATAATTTTATCACATAAATCTTGTGTTATTGCTACCTATAAAAAAATTAGTATCACTACTACTTGCTTGTCTCATATATCCAAGGCCTTCATTCATTGGCCTTACATATAGAATTATGGGTATTTTCACATCTTTTTCATATCTTCCCAAACCTATACCATCATATCCTATTTTTATCATTATTTTTGAACCAATACATTTGGTATGCATTTCAAAATACCCAATTTTATTCTTATTATTATGGAATTTGCCACTAAACCAAGTCTCTTAATCATTACTATAAAATTTGATATTACCAACAACATTCAAACATTTAGATTTTTTATTTCCACTCTGATCTCTATCAATATCACCAAAAATATTCAAATACCCAAATATACCATCATACGAATGACCTTCAATATAATCTAAAGTATCGATATCACTATTAGTTATGATAATATGGTCTTTTTCATGGCCAATACAATTATCTTATATAGAATATTTTCTCTCATAAAAAATTTTAAAATCACTTGTATCACAGGCAATATCTTTCCTTTGAACAAGGTCACATGTATCACAAAAAACATCTACCATCAAGAGTCTCAAATCAATTATATCACAACTAAATTCTATCCTTTAAGGAATATCACTTGTGTCACAACAAATATCTTTCATCATGGGCTTATACTTAATCTTTCAAATTATTTATATTTGTATTTTACATTACATCTCAAGAATTTCAAGGGTCAAAAGTGTTATGCACATTGTTCTAACTATACCAATAGAGATTATGACACCATTTTCAAAGTATCTTGTACCAATTTTTTTGAGAAATGATTGTAAACAAGACTTGAGTTTTAAAAATTCTCCATCTTCACTATCTTTGGATGATACACACTTTTGAAATTCACCTTGTGTCTTTGCTTGTTTACTATCTCCTTTATTTCTTGGTTGACACGTCCTTGACCATGAGGACCTTATGTGCTATTTCACACTCTCCTCCCCAATTTGGTTCTTATTAATTCTAAGAAATATACCATTGTTGTTGTGGCCTTTGTTGAGATTAACTTCTTTGATATTGTCCTTGTCCTTGTTTCCCTTGTTGATATTGTGATTGAAACTGGTGATTCCTTTGAGCAGGTCTTCAAAATTGATTCCTTCAATTCAATTAATTATATTTACAAAATTTTGTGCCATGTTCTTCTTTTTCATAAATATAACACGTCTTTATCCATTGAGACTATTTTTATGATGATGTTAAAGTGGAAATACCCTTTGAATCCTTTTGTCATTTTTTGTGAAGATAAGGGCATTATTGGACAAGTCATCTCTCAAATAATTTTAAACTTCATAATTTTTGAAGGATGTTTGACAATTATTCAAATGACACACTTCTATTTGATACTCAGAGAGATGTCACTAATGTTCAGAATGACTCAAAGAGAGCTCTAAGTACAATTGAAACTAAAAGCTTATATTCCACTTTTTTCCCCTTGGTGTTCAACCTTGACATCAAGTCTACAATTTTTTAAAGGAATTGTTCAATACCCTCACCATCTTAGACCCTTAATGTATGAATTTATGACTAAATATGAAGGATCATGGATTCATTCCTTCAAATATAGTATAAAGTTTATTGTATGCATATTTTGATATTTTTTCTTTAGTAATATGTGGTTGTTTTTCATTAACCACTCCAAATGTGATTATCATAAGTTCCCTTTCATCTCTTTCATCATACTTTTTCCTAGCCACAACCTCCTCAAGATGACCTCCATCACTAGCAACTATATCCCAAAGTGTTTTGACCACTAGTATTGTTCTCATTTTTGTCTTTCATGGTGTAAAATTTGGACCCTTATGCAATAGATATTTTGAGAGAAATATTTTTGATGTAGACATGATGAATATTCCTTATAAATCCAAAAAAATTATCCTCTTTTCTATATACCACTAGTCCTATATATCAAACCTTTTTATATATTTTCTCTTCCTATATACCCATAAATACATGGAAGAAGTTAGTCTTTTATATATACATGTCCATACGTGAAATAGACCTCAAGGTACATGAAATATAATTATACATGTACCATGATAGTACGAAAAGGATTCATCCTATCAATGACATATAATTAAAGAAAAAATTGCATGTGGGTGCAACTTCCCTATATACTTGGATTTTATCAATTTCAAGATTTATGTCTAATGATAGTAATGAATAGGATAAAAATAAAGTTAAACAAAATATACCAAAAAATGTGTCATTATTCCTCCTTGATAATTGTAGGGTTGCTTGCTAGAAGTCATTATAGCAACTATATTAGACTTTAGACACAATAACTTAACATAATAACATTACTTGTAAAAAGTACACACACACACATACACACACACAAACACAAAAACACATATACATATTTCAAAATTAGATCCACATTAGTTTTAATGGAAAATGGAACATCAAAAACAAAATGCGTTATTTTTTTATAATTGAACAACAAATTTGTTACTTAATGTTTATAAAGAAAAGAAATGGTTACACCTATAATGGAAAGATATAAACATGATAAAATTATTACTCTATAAGGTTCATAAGATTTTGATTATATGGATAACAATGTTTCAAATGAAATTCACAAGCACCCATGGGAATTTTACCATGTCTTCTTTCTTTATAGATATTTTACTCTAGCAAGTTCTATTAGTGATATCTTAGGCGAAATGAATATTCACACTAAACCTATATTTAGTTGATATCTACAAAAGACAAATAATAATGGAATGTCATCTAATGGTGATGATTTTTCCTTCTCACACAATCTCTTCATGCTCTAATATTATATGTTGAAAATAGGGAAAGGCAAACAATAAACACAATAACAATATTTCATATATTTCTTGTGCCAGCACTAAACTTACATAGAAAAAATAATTTTATACATAAATATGTCTCTTTGTTTTAAGAAACTCTTCCATGTTCCAGTACTTGGTGTTTCACCTTCAACAATGTCTTTTAATAATCTCACTCTTCTCATGGAAAATATGACTTTCAAACCTCACATGAGGTGAAAATCATAAATCATACCCTAATTAATACTTAAAAAAAAATAACTTTATAATGGCTAAAAACTATATCATCTCCTTTACACTCAATCCTTGATATTTTTCAAGTTTTTTAGAATCCTCAATTATTTTTTATGGATTAAAATAAAATATATTTTGTTTTCTCTTCTAGAATTTTTTATCTAATAGCAATACAAATGAGTGGGTAGACTACTTGGCCATAAACAAAGAAAAAATAAAGGATGAATATTTTTAGAGAGACCCCTAATATCAAATAAGCCATGGGTAGACATCCATACTTATCAAAGACCTTCAATCCACTTGACAAAGCTACAAAAATGGTCTAACTATAAAAACCCACCAAACCAACCCTATATATACATATATATATATATATATATATATATATATATATATATATATATATATATATATATATATATATATATAATGTTTGCAAGTAGGATTCTCCAAGGTTCTTGATAATTTATTTTCTAGCTTTCACAAGACTCACTTTTGAGTTGAATGTCACTGCAGATGACACTCAAGTGGACAAGAGTGGCCAAATTATTTTAGTTTTGTAGTTCACCTTACTAAAACTCACTCTTTAGAAGCATGCTAAAGTGGTCACCCACATTTCTTATACCCTTATCGATATAGGATAATTTGACCATAGCATAGGGATTATCCCTTAAGTCCCATACCACTTAAATATGAATGTATTTTCCCTAACCTTTCCATAACTCCTATGTAGGTTAATATGGGATAAATCTTGGGTGCTTAGTTACCACACCTCCATGGATTAACTAAGGTTATTATCATTTGTATAGTAGTGAGCATGGTCACTTGGAAACTCACTTCAAGGTACCACCATATCTGACTCAATATTGATTCCAATAACCTCTTAGTTATGGTACACTAGATCCTAATTGTTCAAGGTGTATCAATCAAGTGAATCTTGCTATTACATCACCACAACTCCTTCCAGAATCATGAAAACCTAGATATTGTATCACCGCAACTCCTAGGAATCACATCAACCTATTTATTGCATCACTATAGCTCCTCCCTATATTGGGCTATTATACAACTCTAGGTCTAAAGAGGATATAGAACTAATCCCATAACCCCTTCCCAAAATTCAACATAAACACATGATATTGTACTTATTTGAAATAAGAAATTTGAACTAATTTTATCAACATAACAAAACTAAAAAAATAATATTTAAATAGATCATTGTTCCACAAAATTAATTATAATGATAGCCAATGGAATCTCTCTCTAGACTAAATTTAAAGCAATATGAAGATATCTAACATAATGCTAGCCAAAAATACCATCTCATTAAAATATGAAATACAAGATCAATAGATTATAGAGGCTATTAAATTATTATTTTATTTATTCAAAAGAAAACATCTTTAAAGGAGATCAAACTATCCCAATTTTATATTACAAAAGAAGTCATCATCTCGTTTAACATAGAGTCTTTCAATCATTTTTGGTTTCTAGAAAATAACAACCATGTTTTTACATAACAAAGTTCCATTCACATAGCATCATTTTATGTTAAATCATTAGATAAAGTTTTCTCAAGTATCCTCTGCACCAACATATTTCCATGATTGAACTCATAAAATAAGTCACCCACAGATTTTAAGAAAACGTAGAAATAAGGTTAGCTTGTGATGCAATGCAAATAAATATGTTGTATGTAACATTGAAACAACCATGTAAAAATAATGAGAGCATCCCATACTTCTATCCATAATAAATTTCTTATCTACCCAAGCCTCAAAATTTCATTATTAAGAAAACTCTTTAAGCCACTCAGTAATCTTCTAGAAATAATTTGCCAAGTGACACAAAAATAGACATTGCTTGCTTCATTCACAACATTATAAAATATATTTCCTTTCTATTTATAAAATTTATGCATTCCTACAATGAAATAAATTCATTCCAAACTAATAATTTCCTTCAAATATTGAAATGGAGCAAATATATTCATCATAACGTTTAATGTCCATTCACTAGATTAAACAACTTACCAATGTTATTCAAAAAAATCTCTAAATTAAAATAGTCAATATTTTAAATTTAATCAAGCCCTATGAAAGTAAACCAAACTTAAAAGGTTCAAAGAAAAAATAATAACCTACTAGCAAGGTAGGCCAAGGCCACATTCAAATGTAGTACCACCCACAAGCTCAAAGCTATCAAGGTAGACAAGGAAATACAGACTATACTGAGAGTAACATGATATTTGAGGTGATATTATTGAACATAACAAGACATATACGAGCCACCCTAATCCATACAAAAAAATATTATTGCAATAACATATACAACTAAGAAAGAAACAAAAAAAACACATGTAGCACATAGACATCTCAAAAGGTAGCAAAAAAAGGTATACATAGACAACACATAGATGTACCAAATGAAAGTAGCACAAGGCACACATAGGCCTCAAATAGACATCCTTAAAGGTAGCAACACAATGTTCACACAAGTAGCATATAGAAATCCCAAAAGGTAACCAATCAAGGTGCACACAGGTAGCACAGAGATATACCAAAAGGTAGTCAATCATGGCACACACAAATAGCACAAATACATCCCAAAAGGAAGTGATATGAGGTGAACATAGGTCACACATAGACATACCAAAATGAATCCAATCAAGGTGCACATATGTAGCACAAAGACATCCAAAAAGGTAACCAATTAAGGTGCACATAGGCGGCACAAATATTTCCCAAAAGGTAACAACACAAGGCACATATATGCAGTGCATAGATAGGGTTATAACTTAAAATATATTAAGGCTTACCCATGGGGAACCATTTAAAAAAAATCATGGCAATGGATAAATAGAAGCCAACAATCTAAAAATAAAATATATTCATTATGAAAACAACACAAGTATCTATATATATTTCATTTTAAAAGCAAGGCAACAACACATATTTTCCAAGAGGTAAATTTACACCATGTTTAAACAAGAGTTACCTTGATCCAAGCTATTTCATCCCCATTTTCTTAGCTTTCTCTTTGACCCTCCTCTTCCAATACCTTTGCCAACTCCCAAGTCTCCTAATATTTGAAGTTCTAATATAAATTTTCTTACCCAAGTTGAAGGTTCAAGACTTAATGCATTATGGTACTCCACAAGAGAGCATTTTCACTCAAGATACGTTCATACACGATTTTCCATTTGTCCAATATTTCAAGCACAATGTTTTCTATTAAATTCATGCACTCATAGTTAATGTAATTTTTGGCTAATTATTAATAATTACAATATCAAAGCTTAATAATTACTATTATGATATGTTTTGCATTAATAGCTAACTAAATCCCTTCTTATTAATTTTTTTTTTAAAAGTTACTAATATTAGAACAAGAATAAATTATCCACCAATTGGATACTATTGAGTGCTAATATCAACCATTACCATTGACACCAAATAACAAAAAAAGGTTCTTTTCTAAGCCAAATAAAACCATCAAGCATTCCAATACTACACCTATTTTTTCCTTGAGTAGGTGGTTCTTTAATGATAACCAATATTATCACCTACCTACTAAAGAGGACTCCCTTGAGATAGCAATTTATTTATCCAATAGGTGGTCAAAACAACATACATGCAAATACATCTACATGAAGGGCATTATCTTACCCTTGAGTTGTTGATGAATAAGTCATCACCATCTTTTCCTTAGTTTTTTCTCAACTCTAATGGTTGTCTCCTATCATTCAACAAAAAAGTGTACCTAGTCCTACGTCCAAAGAGTTAAATAGTAGTACTATATTCTCTCTATATGTACATTTTTAATCAAAGCATAAAAAGCAACACCAACGAATTTTGATAACATAAAAATAAGAACATACATTAGATATTAACACATCTATACCTAATTTTGTATTAAAATCGATTTCTGCCAAGTAGGGCTATTACATACTTCACCCTTGGTCTAAACATAGTCGTTTATGTTTACTACAACTGAGCATACATAAATTTTTAAATAAAAAATATGGAAATTGCTTTCTCATTTTTTTAACATATTTCCATTTTGTATAATTTTTAGAATATTGGTCCCACTAGAGCTTACATTGATTTAGGGTTTGTTTCCTTGGCACTTTGGAACAAAATCCTAGAATATTCATCAGTATCACCTAAATGAATGAGGGATCTACCATCTACAATTTATAGGTATTCTAAATATTATTAGGATCAACAACATATTCCTAAGCAATAATATATGGAAAGTATCATAGATATTTGATAGGTTGGGTAACAAGGTGAGCCTATAGGCTACTATACTAATCTTATCAATGATTTAAAAAGGCCCAACATAGCAAAGATACACTTAGTTGACTTGATGGAACTTTTGATGGGTCTTAATCTTAAGAAAAATTTATCTCCCACAAAGAATTATTTGGGTGATATTTTTAGATCAACATAGTTTTTCTAGTGATAAATCACTTCCTTGAGCCTAAGCTGGATCACTCTGAGTTGCTCCTCCATATATTTTATAGTGTCTAGTTTGATCACCACCTGATATTCTATATTTTCCCATGATATAGGTGTTCTACATCTTCTACCGGATAAGGATTTGAATGAAGCAATACCCAAGGATGCATGGTATTTATTATTATATACAATTTAAACTAGAAGTAAAAAGTTTTCCCACTTAGACTTTTGACCCATCCAATACATGCAAAGCATGTTCTCTAAAAATTAGTTTACCCTCTCCATTTTGCCATCTATTTTTGGATGATATGTAGAACTAATATTTAGCTTAGTGCCCACTACACGATGAAGAGCTTGCTAGAAATTTTATGTGAATCTAGAATCCTTATCTGATATGATAACTTTAGAAAAACCATATAACCTAAAAGTTTCCTTATCAAACTTATTTTCTATTACTAGTGCATCATCCTTGATGTTCCTTGGTATAAAATGTCCACCTTGGTCAACTTTTAGACTACCACAAGAATTGCATCATGTTGGTACATATTCTTAGGTAAATCCATAATGAAATCCATAGATATTACCTACCATTTATATGTAGGTATATCATGTGGGTACAATTTTCGTAATGGATGTCAATGTTTTGCCTTAAATTTTTGGCACTCTGAACATCTCACAGTAAAATTAGTTATATCCTACTTCATTCCTTCACAAGAGAAAGTTTTTTTTTCATGTTTTCTCTCATTTTTGATCCTCTTATGTGTGCAAAAAACTATGCACCTCTTGCATAATAATTCTCCTTAATTCGCCATTTTTGGGTATGATTTCCCTATACTTAAAGCATTGAATACCATCCTTTATATTAAAATCCTTTTTTTCCTCAATATACCTTTCACTCTTAACCTATATTTCCATGCAATACTGATACTACAACTACATTTATTTGACTTTGTCCATCAAGTTTATGACTCTAGGTTAACGTTGTAATGTACCTTCTCCTACTCAAGGTATCTTTAACCTTATCATGTTTCCCTTTTATATATTCAATACCAAAGTCATATTATTCTAAGAAATCTATCCATATTCTTCTCTATCATGCATTTAGCATAGGTTGAGAAAAAAAATACCTCAAAATTTGATGGTATTTTCTTAGATCAAATATTTTTTCCAATAATTAGTGTCTCTAGACCTTTAGTACATGCACAACTATTATCAATTTTAGGTAATGAGTAGCATAATTTAACTCATGTTTCTTGAGTTTTCTGGATTTGTATGCTACTATAGCATTTTCCTGGGAAAACACCCCACCCAAACCATCTAGGTAAGCATCTATACACACTGTAAAATTTCCAAGAGGATATAGTATCTTGAGAATCAACATCGTAGTTAGCTTATTTTTCAAGGTCTCAAAGGAAGACTCTCATTTTTTTGACCATTTGAATTCCTTTCACTTATTTTGAAGATTGGTGATAGAGTAGGCAATTTTTGAATAATCCTTCACAAAATGCCTATCATTCCCTAGGATTCCCATAAATATTATTACTTTAGACACATTTTTTAGAGTAGACCAACTCAATATAGCCTCAATATTCTTAGGGTGTAAAATAAATCCTTTTATTGAGATGATGTGTCCAAAATACTATACTTGTGAGGTATAAAACTCACATTTTGATAACTTTCCATATAACTAGTTTTTTCTCAGCATGTCTAACACTAACCTCAAATGATGGTCATTCTCATATTTGGTGCGATAATATATAAATATATCATGTAAGAATACCAAGACAAACCGATCTACATATTTTGGAACACACTATTTATCAGATTCATAAATTTTACCAGTGCATTTGTCAAACCAAAAGGTAAATACTGTGAACTCATAGTTTTCATATCTAGTCTTAAAGGATATTTTGTGGGTGTCCTCCTATTTAATCCTCAACTGATGATATCTAGATCTTAGATCAATTTTAAAAAGTATAGTGGTATACTTTAACTAATCAAAGAGATCATAAATCCTTTGCAAAGGATATTTATTATTGATGGTTACCATATTTAACATTCTATAATATATGCATTTGCCAATAATATTGATGCACCTTAAAGCAATACACTAGGATTGATTAGACCCTTTTACAATAAACATTGAAGTTGTTCCTTCAATTCTTATAACTCAATTGAAATCATTCTATAGGGTGTCATTGCAATGGGTTTAGCCCTTGGCAAAAGTTTAATAGTGAATTTGAACTCATATTGAGGCGGTAGACTCTAGAGATCTTCTATAAATACATACTTGAATTCATGCAAGATGAGATATCTTCTAAATATTTTTTCATTCCCTTTATCATCTATATTCTCATTTATATTGACCATATATAACATACCACCTATTTTAAATTATTTGTTCAACTGTATAGATGATAATAGATGAGGTCAAAAAGATACTTGTCTGCTTTAAAATCTTACTTCTTTCTTATTGTTATCAATGTAGTACATCCATCTCTCTTGGAATGTAATTAAGGCTCCATGAGACTTCAGCCAATCCATCCCTAGGATGATATCAAAATCATGAAGTGGTTCTAAATATAAGTGAAATATAGTGGATCCATTAGGTAGGGTTATCTTGGTTGTAGGAAAACATTGATCTACTACGTAGGTCTATCCAAAGCCATACTTGACTTTCCATCCTTGTTCTAAAATTCTAGGCCTTTTTAGCATATCTCCAATAATACTAGTGAAAATAAAACTATTTATAGCCCCACTATCTATTAGAACTTTAACATCCTTATAAATGAACTTACCATTCAATAACATAAGGGTAGCTTATCCACCATGATTCTGATTTCCTATAGTGGTATTGATCTGGTGTACCTACATCTTTACTTAGTTACTTGATTATAGCATTTTTAGATGATACTCCTCTTAAAATTGTGTCATATGTTATTTATACAAAGAAGTAGGGTAAGTCAAAATTTACCTCAAATGTACTTAGAAATAGTTGATTTAATTTTTCCCATGAACCAATATAGACCATTATCATTTGCTTGATATTGATCATGGTCACACTTGCCTATACAAGGTCTCAATCCCCAATAAGAAACTATATTCGCTAGAATTTTTATTCCTTGGTCTATCTAGTCCCAATGATATGCAATACCCATTGTATCCCATATCATGTTAATATACCTTGAAGAGTAAGTTTCCCCAAAGTAGCACATCAAGTCAAGGTTCATCCTAAGTGCACTCCATAGAAGCAATTATCCCTATGACCTAGATATTTGATACCAACTATAATAATCTACCAAACCAACACAATACATGTATATATATTTCACAAGTAGGGTTCACTAAGGTTCTTGATAAAATATATTTTAGCTTTCACTAGGCTTACCATATTTTACATTATATGTCACTGTAAACAACACTCAAGTGGACAAGAGTGGCCAATTTCACATAGTTATAGGGTTCACCTTACTAAACCTCACCACTTAGAAGGATGCTAAAGTGGTCCTAGAACCTTTCTTATACCATCATCGATATAGGACAACTTGACTATAGCATAAGGATTATCCTTTAAGATCCATACCACTAAGAGGATGATGCCTTTTCCCTAACCTTTCCATAAGTCCTTCTATATAGGTTAATACAACATAAATCCTTGGTGCTTAGTTACCACACTTTCATGGGCTAACTAAGGTCATTGTAATTCATATGGCAATGAGCATGGTCACCTGGAAACTAGCTTCAAGGTACCACCATAACTGACTTGAAATTGATTCCATTAACCTCTTAGTTATGGGACACCCAATCCTCACCATTCAAGGCATATCAATCATGATAATATGGCTATTGCATCATTAAAATTCCTATATTTATGAGTACTTAGCTATTACATCACCACAACTCCTTTTAAGACTCACACCAACCTAGTTATTGCATCACGAAAACTTCTCCCAATATTGGGTTATTATACGACTCTAGGTGGGACTCTAGAACTATACCGCATAATCCCCTTTACAAAAACTCAACATAAACTCTTGATATCATACTTATTTGAAATAAGAAATTTTAAGTGCTAACTTGCTCAAGATAACACAAGTAAAAAAACTAATATTTAAATATATCATTGCTCCATATAAAATCCATTATAATTATAGACCATGAAATCTCTCTCTAGATTGAATTTAAAGTAATATGAAGATATCTAACATAATTCTAGCCAATAATACCATCTCACTAAAACTGGAAATACCAACTCAATAGATTCTAGAGGCTATTGAATAATTAATTTATTTATTCAAAATAAAATATCTTTAAAGAAGTCATCATCTCATATAACATAGAGTCGTTCAATCCTTTTTGGTTTCTAGAAAAGAAAAACCAAGTTTCTACATAACATAGTTCCATTCACATAGCATCATTTTATGGCTAGCATACTAGTTCAAGTCCACCCAAGTGGCATCTGCACCAACTTATTTCTACAATTGCACTCATAAAATAAGCCACCAAAGAATTTGAAGAAAACATAGGGATCATGACAAGTCATGATGCAATGCAACTAGGGGGGCATACAGGGGACATCTCACGGGATGTCCTAATATGCTTCCCTGCTTCCCACTTCCATGGTTTTATACTAGGTCCATGGCACTTCCCAATCCCTTATCTCTAGGTTGGTTGTGGTTGCAGATGATCTCCTTAGGATGGGAAGTTCCTTATTCACTTGTCTACCCTTTTCATAGTCTTATTGAGGGTTTCCTATATTGGGATATCCCTAGGACCTCCCCTAGGTTTCCTGTTGAGCTTCCAAGATCATATTTCCTTGTTGCTCTCAGGTCTAACCAAGGTTTTTTGTAGGTTTTCTACTTGGTGTGGGATTCTAGTGTTTCTTCGATGGTTATACATCATGCTTTGGGATTGGGGTTTTACTTCATCATTATACTTCTTGAGATTTTTTCACTACATACTTATAGTCTGGGGGGACCACGTGCTTTATTTTTAGTGAATCTTCTCTTTGGATATGTTGGATTTGGTCTACTTGGTGATTTCTCAGTGTATATTTCATGGCCTTGGGTGGGGCTTTGTGCTTTTCTTGTTGTTGGGATCCCATTATTTTTCTTGATCTAGCTCCCTGAAGTTGTTCATTGGTAGAGTTGCAGGTTTCTTGTGATGTAGATAACTCAATGTGAAGCTATTTTATTATTCAAATGCAATGCAATATATAGTGAATACAATAGAATCTCACGTAGGTTAAGTGGTTGCAACAATCTGCCAAACATGGCCAACCACTTAACTAATAGCTAACAATCTGCTAACTATGGATGTCCACTAACTGCTAGAAGACAAACAAGATCTCTAACAGTTAACTAACATCTAACAACATAACAACTAATGTCTTATGTGGGCATACTATGCCTCACGTGCATACAAAGTGCAATAAATAAGAAATAATAATAAATAATGAAATATGAACTTAGGCTTAAGTGGATAAGCCTAAGTATCCTCAACACTCCTCCCAACCATATAAGCATTGGACCCCAATGCTCTCAACAAATGTGGAAATTCATGGGCCATCTCATGGTGAGGAATCCAGTGAGCCATGTGTGGAAAGTGACCGCGACGAGCGACAAGGTATGTAGTGGAAGAACCCTGTCCAGTGTGATGAGTCTTCATCTCAAAAACTCTATCTAAAATGAGTGAAAGTTGATGATCAGGTGCCACTACTGCTGTAGGGCTGAAAATAGGATCAGGTACCAAAAGAGGATCCTAAAATGGTGTCTCTGGAAAGCGGTGCTTATCCAAAGGAACCCAAACTCTATCTCCAACCTATGATGAGTGAGGATTGTGATGCTTACGCACCACTCCCTATGGAGTCTCCTGCAAGTCCTATGGTATCTTGCCTAGAAGGCTCTACTGGTGCTCAATGAATGAAGTAACCTTAGCTTGCTCCTCCATGTGTGCAATGGTGGGAGTGGGCAAAGCCAAAGGTAACTTCTGTGGAACAAGTGGTTGTGTAGCTGGAGGTGTACCCAAAATGATACCAATGGAGTGAATGGCATCTTTCTCATGAGTGAGAATGGTGGGTTCCTTAACCACTTGCTCTTGTGATTGTTCATTAGGTGGGAGTGAAACTTCTTCCTTTTCTTATTCCTTAGATGGTGCTTTTTCTTCATTTTGTGTGGAATTGATGCTAGTAGGAGCCAAAATGAGTGCTTGACTTAGTGGCTTCCTTACTTGCCTACAACTTAACATCAAATTGGAAGTAGGTGTAGTGCTTTGTATCAAGTAAGTTTTATCATGCAACTCTAATGTGTAGGTGTTATTTTTAGCATGATAAATAGCATTCCTATCAAATTGATAGGGTTTACCTAGCAATAGCCCACAAAAATCCATCTTTGTGACATCACACCTAACTTTATCCACAAACTTGTCACCAAAAGCAAAATTCAAGGTGCAAGTGTGGGTGATGTTAGATGTGGAGTCTACATCTTTCCACCCAAGTGCATATGGTTGGTGATGTGGTTTGATGGGAAGTTTCAACTTCTCCACAATGGACTTTGCAATGAGGTTCTTTTGTGATCCGTTATCTATGATACAATCAACATAGTAATCATGTGTAAGGTGGGCTCTAGTGACAAACAAATTGTCATGACCCCCTTGAGCAAATACATTTGACATAAGGGTAACTTTGTTCAGTTTACCCTTTAAAGAAGGATACTCTTCTTCTATCCCTGTAGCCAAAATGGGACCATCATGTGGTTCCTCATGTGTAGGTTGTACAAATAGGGATTTCTTCTTCTTAAATTTTTCAAAAGTAAAGCATTTGGATTTTACATGACCATGCTTTTTACAAAATTCACAATACAATGAAGAAGAAGGATCTTTAGAATGAAAAGAAGAAGAATGTGCTTTAGGAGAAATGGGAGGAGAAGAAGAATGAGGGGAAGAATGAGAATTGTTCTTCACCTTCTGTTGATGTTGATTCCTACCTCTGGAAGAGCTCTCCTGTGATGAACGAGATTTGTGATATGCACCAACTTTCTCCTCTGCAAGAATGGCATGATTGAATGCCACATCCAAGGTGAGGAAAACATTGAACTTTATTTCCCTAAAATTTTGATCTTGCAAGCCACGAGTGAATTTGTTAATCAAGTCCTCTTCTGAATCTTTCACACCAAGCAATACCCTTAGCCTATTGAATTGGAAAATGTAGTCAGAAATAGACATCCCATAGGTTTACCTCAATCTATACCACTTGGTAGTGAGGTCACTTTGGTATTTTGGTGGAAAGAATGTGTTTTTCAAAATTTGGATTAATTCTTTCCAAGTCATTGTGGCATTATGGCTTTGTCTTTCTACAATTAAAACTTTTGCTAAACCTGTAAGTTTGATTGTAGCAAATGTAGCTTGTTCATCCTCAGGAATTTTAGCATAAGCAAACCAAGTTTGCATATCCAAAATCCATGTAGATAAGACATCCGGATCCCTAGATCCATCATACAACTTGACCTCACATTTGGCTTTACTTGCATGATTGTGATGAATTTTTATATCTCCTGGGTTTAAATGCACCACAATATCTTTTACCTTCTCTGCTAAAATGTCTACTATAGTAGTAAGGTTTTCCATGTTTGATCTGAGGTCTTGAGCCATATTTTTTCGAGTATATGCCAGACTAGGAGGATTACAAAATGGATGCAAGAACTAATCTAGGCTTTAGGAACAATTTTTAGTTTCCTAATGCAAAAAATTGCCTAGATTTTACAAAATTTTGCTCTCCAAATTTCACAAAAATGGGATTTTTAGTGCTCTTTACAAATTAAATCAAAATTTGCAATACAAATTAGCACTTAAAAATGACAAAATTTTAGCCCTTTACAATGCCAAAGTTGGTTAGGAGGCAAAAATATTATCAAGTTGCAGAAATTTACAAAAAATTACAAAATATTTCACTAAAAACGGAGCAAAAATGAATGTTTTTCACCTTGTTTTAGGCAAAAATCATCTACAAATGATAGTGGCCTCCTGCCATTGTGGTGTCATCCGAGTGCAAACGATGCCTTCCTGTGAGCTGGGTAGTAGTTTTCTTGGTGGTCAGTCGGTTGGCTAGTGTGCTGGGTGTTGCCTATCCGATGATGTTTGTCTGCCATCTCTAGTTTGTGTGTCATGGATGGCATCGGTCATCAAAAGTGGGAACTGACTTAGATGCCAAATTTCAACCAAGAATGTGGTTGACTAGTGGTAGGGGTCATCGATGGGTGGCTCCTTCCAAAATAAATAGGCAAAGTCCTATTAAAACAGACAATGCATGACCCTTTTTTTTAAATAAAATATTAATATTTTATAAATAAATATATATAAATATAAATATATATATATATATATCATGCATAAAAGGAGTTCCATTTTTCATGAAATCTACTCTTTTTCTTGTAAATATGTAATTGAATCAAACTTGAGTTCAACTGATGGAATTATCATCAAATATGCCTTTCTCTCTGATCTCTAATCTCTGATATTCAAAGAAAAAAAAAAAAATTCTTCACATAAGAAAAATTATTGTTACCCTCTGGTTTTTGTAAGAAATCGAACAGATGTTTATTATTCAGCAGAGTTTAAATAGAGGTTACAATTTCCGGGAATAGTCACCGACTGAAACAGAACTGTTACAGGAGTTGTAACAGTATCTAAATAATGTAATACAAACAAAATAGTAAACAGTATGCTAACATCCCCATTTATTACATTATTTGGGTAATGTAATAACTAATAGCTATACTAGACTACTAACATCCCCTTACATCATTTTGCAATACAAAGAGAGCTGCGAAACAATTCAAATTTGACATGTGCAAGTGCCTTAGTGAAAATGTCTACAACTTGAGCATCGGTGGGAATGTGCTGAAGCTGAATTCGGTGCTTTGGAACTTCATCTCGAATGAAATGACATTGTGTGTCAATGTGCTTTGTTATTTCATGATGGACTGGATTCTTGACGAGGTTCAGAACACCCTGATTGTCACAAAACAAGTGTATTGGAGATTTTGATGGATGGCCCATACTTGTCAGAATGCGACGCAACCATATCACTTCGCACACAACTTCACGTGCGATGCGATACTCTACCTCTATTGATGAAATAGCAACCACCTGTTGCTTCTTATTGTGCCAAGAGACAGGACCGGATCCCAGATGAAAAATCTATCCAAAAGTTGACTTGCGATCATCAAATGATCTGGCATAGTCGGAGTCCGTGTATCCTTGCAAGAAGAATTTGTTGTTCCTATTGTATTCTAGGCCATATTCCATAGTACCATAGAAATAGTGAAGAACACGTTTTGCTGCTTTCCAATGAGTGGTCTTAGGCTCCTGCATGAACCTCGAAAGATAGTTGACAACAAATACGATATCTGGCCTAGTATTGGTCAGATATATGAGACTCCCAATCAACTATCGATAGAGAGTACCATCTACCTTAGGTGAATCATCATATCGCGATAATTGAAGTCCATTCTCCATCGGAGTTGCCATTGGCTTGCAATCGATCATGCGATATTTTTCCAGCAATGTCTTGGCATATTTTTTCTGAGACACTTTGATGGAGTGCTCCTTCTGGCTGAATTCCAGACCAAGACAGTAATGGAGAAGTCCGATATCTATCATCTCAAAAGATTTACACAAGTTTCTTTTGACAATAGAGATCATAGTTTATGAACTCCTTGTAATGAGCAGATCATCCACATAGAGTACAAGCAACACTATCTCAGAACCCTGTTTCTTGAAATAGAGGTTTGCATCTGACGGACATCTCTTAAATCCATGCTGCATAAGGTGATTGTCCATTTTTATATACCAAGCTCGAGGAGCTTGTTTCAAACCATATAAGGATTTGACCAATTTGCAAACCTTCTGCTCTTGGCCTTCCACTTCAAATCCTTCAGTCTGAGTCATGTAGACTTCTTCTTGGAGATCACCATTTAGAAAGGCACTTTTGACATCCATCTGGTGAACTTTCCACCCATATTGTGCTGCCATAGCACACATAACTCGAATTGTGGTCATCCGAGCAGTAGGTGCAAAATTTTCCTCGTAGTCAATGCCTTCCTTTTGAGCATAGCCCTTTGCAACAATACGGGCCTTATGCTTATCAATTGTTCCATCTACCTTGTACTTGAATTTATATACCCATTTGCAGCCAATGGGTTTCTTTCCATGCGACAGATCAACAAGCTTCCAAGTTTTATTTTTCATCAAAGACTCATACTCTGTATCCATAGCGGCCTTCCACTGAGGCTCACTAAGAGCATATTGCACTGATGCAGGTTCAAGATCATCTATGGTAGACATGAACGCCCTGTCATCATCAATATCCATATCCTTTGCTTCTGTATGTGGAGTTACAGAAAGTTCCTCAAAAGATTGACAAAGATCTTCAACCTCACCAGTTTCTTTGGCTTCTTTTTCCTTTTGAGCCATACTGCGTGTACGAGGTATATCCAAGTTCAAATTGGGAGGAGTGGATAAATTTGTGTCTCTGATTGTATTTGTACACCATTTTGGATTCTTCTTCGATGGTGTTGAAGAAGATGTAGAAGGACCTCCTATCTGTGTTGCGAAGGAATCTTCTCTTCCTTAGATTCCATAATATCTAGGTGTACTTTAGATGTGCTCTGTGATGTGAAAGCTTCATCAAAGACAACATCTCTGCTGACATGAATTTTCTTGGTCAAATGATATATCAAACGATATCCTTTAGAGTGCTCATCATAACCAAGAAAAATACATCTCAATGTTTTCTCATATAGCTTCTTCCTTTTCTCTTTCGGTATGTGCATGAAAGCGTGACATCCAAAAATACGTAGATGAAATATTGAGGGTTTTCGACCACTCCAAGGTTCTTTAGGAGTCATTCCTTTTAGGGCCTTTGTGGGTGCCCTATTCAACAGATATACTGCAGTGGTGACAGCTTCTGCCCAATATTGTTGCCCAAGAGTAGCTCCTGTGAGCATACAACGAACCATTTCCATGATAGAACGATTCCTTCTCTCAGCAACTCCATTTTGTTGAGGAGTATAGGCAGTTGTTAACTGTCTCTTGATTCCATTCTTATCTAAGAATGCAGAAAATTCATTAGAGGTAAACTCCCCCCCTCGATCTGAGCGGAGGGTTTTAATAGAAGCTCCTGACTCCTTCTCAACGGATTTCTTGAACTGCTGGAAGAATGTGAAAGCTTCAGATTTCAGTTGGAGAAATAAAACCCACATCTTTCGTGAGTAATCATCTATGAATAACTGAAAATACCTCTTCCCTCCACAACTGTTGGGTGTGAAAGGACCGCACAGATCGGTGTGAATTAACTCCAGAGGTTTTCGTGCTCTTGTTGAGCTCTTCTCAAATGGTAATCTATGTTGCTTTCTTGCCAAGGAATTAGAGCACACTGGCAATGTGGCAGAAAGGGAAGGAAGACCCTTTACCATCTCATACTTACTGATCTCAAGTAAGTAGCCAGAACTAAGATGCCCATATATCTTGTGCCATAGTGAAGTTGCCTCCTTGATAGAGACAGTCATGGTAACATGTGGAGTAGAGATAGCATCTAAGGCAAATAAGCCATGCTTATATGAAGCTGTTGCAATCTGCTTACCCTTCCTGGTAATAGTACAACACTTCTTTCCATTCTCAACACGAAAGTTGACAACCATATTTCTATCCAAGATTTGTGTGACTGATAGCAAATTGTTAGCCAATCCCGAAACATAAAGGACTTTTTCAATATGACACTTGCCATCAGGAAGAGTGACTGAAACTGTACCCTCTCCCTGAACCCTGTAGGTTTTATCATTAGCAATGGTGACAGGTTTGCCCTCTTTGGCCACAAATGATTCAAACCACGATCTGTCACCAGTCATATGTTTGCTAGCTCCAGAATCGACATACCAAACAGGATCCCTCTATGTGGAATCTGTGGTAGTAATGAGCACCTTGTGTGCCCATTCAGAATCTGAGTTAGATTCTTCAACAGCAACATTCACCCGGGGTTTCTTGTTTTTATTGTGTGGTTTTTTTTGGCCTTTCTGCTTATTCTTATGCCAACACCTGTTGGTATCATGGTTGTCTTTCTCACAGATCTTGCACCACCTCTTCTTCTGTTGAGGTTGTTTTCCTTTTCCTTTCGTATCCTTTTGAGAATTTCCTCCTTTATTAAAGTTGCCTCCTTTTTGCCCATTACCTTTCTTCCTAGAACCCTGCCTATTGGTGTATAGAGTTGTATTGGAAGAATCATCCTTGTGAAGTTGGCGTGCCTCCTGTTGTTGAAGTAGATTGAAAAACTCGATGTAGGTAATTTGTCGTTGAGACACCTGGATGGAGGTGATCAACATATCAAATGAAGAATTCAAAGCTCGCTCTCATCACAAGTGAAATGAGAAGCTTTTCGTCCACAGTATCTCCCAAAGAATTCAATTTCTCTTTCAATTCAGACACTCTGCACAGAAAGAGTTCAACTGTTTCACCCTGTCTCAAACTCAGGTTATGAAGTTGTTGTTGAAGATGAAGAATGGTGGAATCATTATTTCCCTCATAGATGGTTCTAAGGGCATCCCATGCCTCTTTACCACTTGCTTTGTCAGCTATATGAGGTTGCACTTCATCTAAAATAGCAAACAAAATGAGCACCTTTGCTCGACTGTCTTTCTTGTCAAAAGCTATCTGATCTGCGGAAGGACCTGTGGATCCTGCTGTTGGTGAAGGCATAGTTGTTACTCCAGTAACAATATCCCACAAATCTTCCATTTGGAGAATTGCCTTCATCTTATGTTTCTATGGTGTATAATTTGGACCTTTCAATAACTGATGAGGATCAGTCATCAACTTTGCAACAACGACCATAGTGAAGGTTCCTTATATCACCAATTGGTCCCGCTTTCGATATACATTTTGCTAGGCCATTATACCATACAAAATACCCGCCCTTACGTGAGGGAAACTATAGGTATTTAGAAATATCAACAAAAATCACCCGCCCTTACGTGAGGGAGACTATAGGTGAGTTTTAGAGATCATACGATACATGGAACATAAGCGGTACTGAAATGGAATCGCCTTGTTGATGGCACCTACCATAGAAGATTCTTCTCATGCATGGGGCGTAACTTCCCCTAAACACTATGAAGAATACTTCGTCAGGATTTACGCCTAAACACAAGAACGATTAAGGGTAGTGGATGGAGTAAAAAAAAGAAAAAATGGCATACTTATTCCTCCCCGAAGATTTATAGAGAACAAGCTCAGACGTCGTTGTTGCAGCTATATTAGGCGATAGATACAGTAGCCCAAAGCACGACAGCTTTACCTGTAAGTGTGGGCCAAAGGTACCATTTTTACCGAACGATTGCGGTGCAAATAAATTGCACAGATGGGTTTTTAATTATTCGGGGACTTAGGGAGTGATTTATATTTTAATGAAGTAGTGCATAGAAATGAAAATGCATCATACATCAAAAAAATGCCCACAGAATGAAACCCTAAGGTGTCGGACACAGCCGAAAATGCACCTTTTACAATTCGCCAAATTGCTATTTTTCAAAAAATTACTCACATTCCCCCTTTGATTTTTTGAAAAAATATCCCCCTTAAAAAAAATTCTCTTTAACAAAGCATTTTAATAATTATTATGTATTTAAAGTTAAAATAAATAATTTTAATTTATATAGTTTTACAACCTTATGAAAAAATAAATTAAAATTAAAAAATTTTAACTAAAAAATAATAATTAAAAAACCTTTGAAATTTTTTTTTTTTTACCTTTGCAAGGGGGGAGTCGGCGGGATTTGAACACCCAACTGCTAGGTTCCCGGAACCCACCACGCAGCTCACTTACCAGTGAGCCCGTGGGCTGATCTGGGAGGAGAAATGGCCCCCTCGTATTTGAGGAGGGTCCTTAGTCTACTGCCCGAGTGCAGCTTCCTCTACTGCTTTCCCGTCCTCCTCTCTGCTTCACACTTCTCGAGCCCACTGCCACAGTCGCGCACGTCCGGTATTTTCTCTTTTTTTATTATTATTATTTCAATTCCTGCGCGCGGGGTCTGCCTAAAGCTCTGTAGCGCATCGAACCACCAGGGAGGGGACGTGTTTTGCAACGATGGGGGGCGGGGACGCGCGCAAAATGCGCTACGTCCTCCAACGGGGGGGGGGACCCGCGCAAAATGCGTTGCATCCTCCAACGGGGGGGGATGCTCACTGCGTCTACGCTCTGTCATAGATGCAAATCACGCTGCATCCTCCCATGGGGGGGGACGCTCGCTGCATCCACGCTCTGTCGTGGATGCAAAGCACGTTGCGTCCTCCCATCCACGCTTTGTCGTGGATGTGCGCTATGTCCGCGCTCTATCGCGGATGCGCGTTGCGAACGTCGACAGGGACGTAGGGGGCATCCAAAGTAGACAGGGAGGCGGACATCAACAGGGACGCTGCGGACGTCGACAGGGACGCTGCGTTCCAGTCGCAGACAAAAAAAAAAATTTTGTTGTCTACGCGCTGCGTTCCAGCCCGCAGAATATTTTTTTTTTTAAATTCTTATAACAAAACTAGACTGCATGTAGCGCTTCGTCCAGTGGATGGCTACTCTGTGTCGAGCTTTGGCTATCCCAAAAAAAAAACTCCGCCTACCAATCCCATACACTTCTCTGCTGCAGTCTGGCTCTGATGCCATGTAAGAAATCGAACAGATGTTTATTATTCAGCAGAGTTTAAATAGAGGTTACAATTGCTGGGAATAGTCACTGGCTGAAACAGAACTGTTACAGGAGTTGTAACAGTATCTAAATAATGTAATACAAACAAAATAGTAAATAGTACGCTAACAGTTTTTGCTAGGGATATTTGGTGCAAGGATAATTTCTGACCTTTGCTACCTCAACTTCACCTAGTGTTGTGGTTGGATTCAAGCCAATTTAAAATTAACACCTAATTAGGATCTTAATGAACTAGTGGTGAACTCCAACTAGACACCTAGCAAAAAGTGGATCAACTTGCCCTCCTTTCTGCTAAACTTGATCTTGGCAATCTGATACTAGTTATGTAGAAAATCAACATGAAACTACTTTATTCATAACATAATGCAAATATATAGTGCTTATAAAGAATATCATGTAGGTTAAGTGGTTGCAACAATTTTCCACACATGGTCAGCCACTTAACTAATAGCTAACAATATGCTAATCTAGGATGACAACTAACTACCAGAAGATAAACAAGATATCTAATAGTTAACTAACATCTTACAACATAACAACTTATGTATTATGTGGGCATAATATGCCTCATGTGTATACAAAGTGCAATAAATAAGAAATTAATATAATAATAATAAATAATGAAATATGAACTTAGGCTTAAGTGGATAAGCCTATGTATCCTCAACATCTTGGTATGATCAACTGCATCTTTCGATCTTGGATTACAACCTATTCTTATTACATACAACTTGATATCCCTATGGCTCCTTTATATCGAGTTCCTTGGGACCGTCTCATCCCTATTCCCATGGCTTGTGGTTCTATTTTTATTGCATCTACTGGTTTCATTTGGTATTCTCGTAGTTCAACCTCATGTGCAAGGGGATCTCATGGTCTATGGAGATTCTCATATTTGTTGATCCATTTTCCAGGCTCTGTGCAAGATCCTATTTTTTGTACTATCTTCCTAGACTATCCTTGACAAGATCCTGGATTCTTTCTTTAGTGTTCAGTTGTTTCAGCTCTCCTACAGAGATTTCTAGTTTTCTTGGGTGGAATTCTAGTTTTCATGTGTCCTAGTGTTTTATTGGGGTGGATTTTATTTCTTGGTAGTTTTTTCTTTTGCTTTCTCCTTGGTGGGATTCTGGTTTCAGGTTTTCCCCTTGGGTGGGATTTTCAAATTGATTTTTTCCTACTTAGGTAGGATTTTTCAAATTTCTTTCTTTGGTCGATATTTTTAAATTTCCTGCTTTGGGTAATATTTTTTAAATTTCCTAGTTTAAATTTCTTGCTTGAGCGGGATTTTTTATTATTCCTTCTTTGGGTCGGATTTTTAATGTGTTTTCCCTTTATATTTTCCTTTGGCATTTTGTTTGGTCTGTTGACCTATTGTAAAAAGGTTTTGGGGCCTTTTCAAAACCCACTTTTAATTAAATTTTCCCTATTAAAAAATGATGCAATGCAACTAAATATTCTCTATGTAACAATGCGACAACCATGTACAATTACATTTTCATAAAAATAATGAGAGAATCCCATAATTCTCTCTATAATAGATTTTTTAATCTATGTAAGCCTCAAAATTTTGTTACTAAGAAAACGCTTCAATCCATTCACTAACCTTTTAGAAACAATTTACAAAGTGACAAAAAAATAAACACTACTTGCTTCATTTACAATGTTAAAAGAAAATTCCTTTCTATTTATAAAAATTATGCATTCATCCAATAAATTACACTCAAACACAACTAATAATTTCCTTCAAATATTGAAAGGAAGCAAATATATTAATCGTAAGTTTTTATTTCCATTCACTAGATTAAACAAATTAACAATGTTATTCAAAAGAATCTCTAATTTAACACATTCAATGTTTTAAATTTAATCAAGTCACATGAAATAAAACCACAATTCAAAGGTACAAAGATAAAATAATAACCTAATAGCAAGGTTGGCCAATACCACTTTCAAATGTAGGACCACCCATATGCTCAAAGATGCTAGGGTAGACAAGGTAGCCCATACTAGACTAAGAGTAGCATGACATTCAAGGTGATCTTATCAAACATAACAAGGCAAATACAAGTGACCCTAAACCATACAAAACACACTATGGTAGTAATATATACGTCTAAGAGGGAAAATAATAATGCATGCACAAGAAATACACAGACATCCTAAAAGGGATCCAAACAAGGTACCCACAAGAAACACATAAACATCCCAAAAGGTAGTAACAAAAGGCACATACAGGTAGCACATAGATATCCCAAAAGGTAGAAACACAAAGGACACATATTCAACATGTAGATATCCCAAAGTTAGTCAATAAAGGTGTACACAAGTACCAAAAATACAACCAATCAAGGTGCACATCATTAGAACAAAGAGGTCTCAAAAGTAAGCAACACAAGCCACACATAAGCAAGATATAGAAATCCCAAAATGTATCCAATCAAGGCACACACAAGTTGCACAAAGACATCCTAAAATGTAGCCAATCAAGGAACACATAAAAATCATAGAGATATACCAAAAGGTAGCAACACTATGCACACATAGACAATGCATAGATAGAGCACTGACCTAAAATAAAAGGATTACCCAAAGAACAAGTATTAAATCAAAAGCAAGGCAATAGATAAATAGAAGCTGACAATCCAAAAATTAAATAAATTCATATTGCAAACATAACAAGTATCTATATTTATTTTAATTTAAAAGCATGGCAACAACACATAGCTTACAAGAGGAATCCTTACACTATGTCTTGTCAAGAGTTACCTTGATCTAAGCTACTTTGTCCTTACTTGATTAGCTTTGTCTTTTGTCCTCCTCTTCTAGCTCCTTTACCAATGCTAAAATCTCTTAATATTTGAATTTCAAATAGAAATTATCTTACCTAGGCCAAAGCTTCAAGCCTTCATGCATTACATTACTCCACAAGAGAATATTTTTACTTAAGATATATTGGTACAATATTTGCCATTTGTCCAATATTTCAAGCACAATGTTTTCTATAAAAGTCATGCTCATGGTTAATTTATTTAATTGCTTATTAATAATTAACAAATAAAAGCTTAACCATTAATATTCTAATGTTCATTGGATTAACAACTAACTAATCCCTTCTTAGTAATACCCTTTTTTTGAAAAGCTATTAACATTAGAACAAGATTAAATTATCCACCAATTAGATACTAAAGTTCTAATATCAACCATTACCATTGACACCAAATAGCAAACAAAGGCTCTTTTCTAAGCCAAATAAAACCATCAAGCATTCCAATTGTACACAATTTTTTTCTTGAATAGGTGGTTCTTTAAAGATAACCAACATTATCGCCTACCTACTAAGGAGGACTCCATTGTGATAGCAACTTATTTATACAATGGGTGGTTCAAGTAGCATATATGAAAATGCATCTACATGAAGGGCATTATCTTACCCTTCAATTGTTGATGAACAAGTAATCACCATCATTTCCCATGTTTTTCTCTCAACTTTAGTGGTTGTCTCTTATTAATCCATCGGTTAGAGTACCTAATACTGCATCCAAATATTTCATCAACAATACCATATCATATATCTCTATATATTTCTAAGCAAATTATAAAATGCAATGCCAACTGATTTTGAAAGCATGAAAATAATAACTTGCATTAGATATCCACACATCTATATATAATTTTGTATCAAAATCAAGTTCTTCCAAAGAGGGTTGTTACACTAACAACTATATTTTTTGCATAGGCATGAGAGAAAATCCTGATTGGTTGCTTTAAAAGAAAGGCTTTTTAGGAACAACCATAATATAGAGATAAAATATCTATATTTTTTTATTCTTTACAAATTTTTGGGGATCCCAATTTAGCACTTTTGTTTATTTGGCCTCTAAGTACCTCATTTTTTAAAAGGTTTTTCTTTTTCCCTTAAAAATTTAAATAAATAAATAATATTCCTAGGGATGGTAGGTTCAATAGGGGTTATAGGCATGTGCTTGCATCATCATAACAATTGTATACATTTTCAATTTTTGAAAATAATATTGATACTTGCAAGGCTTATCAGAACAAGCATAACAATTAGTCTGGACTCTAGTTTATTTTGACACACAAGTTACTCATGCTACTAGTAACAAAAGAAAAAATAATTGAGTACCCACAATTTGAATTTACCACCTTCTCATTGTTTTACCTTATCTTGAGTAGTGAAATTGGGTGGATCAGTCATATTTATGTGCATGTCCTACAATATGAATGCCCACCACTCACACATATATTTTGCAATTCCTATAAAAACCACATAAATAAATGAGAAATGCAACAATCCTCCCTCTATTTTTTCCTCCTTCATGTGGGAAACTTATTTTTTTTAAAGGTGACCCTAAGAGAGCAGTTTTAAACCACCCTCTTGTCCCTAAGAGAGCAAATTCCCCAAGAGGGAAATTTTAAACTACCCTCTTAGTATCTATTAGGGTATTATTTTACCACCATAAAAAGCTACCTTATTTTAGCCACCCTTAAAAGCCTTTTTGGTGTAGTGATGAGAGGTTGCCATAACTTTATTCAAATTATGAGCCAACATGAGAGGTTGCCAGTAAAGCACCTTTGAGCCAAAATTTAGGCAAATCTACTTATGCAAAGGAGATGCCAGTTATTTTGCATGTAGTTAATTTCTAGAGACCCTATCTCATTGGTGTTCATTTTTATATCAAAATAGACCACTAAAGTATTAAGTACTTCCTAGAACAATGGGTCACCACATGGAAACAACAAAAGTGGGTCTCTAAATTAATGGGCTATGACTATGAGACTATATATAAAAAGAAAAGGAAAACATCATGGTTGATGCACTCTCTTAATAATTTTAGGATGTAAGTATGTTAAATACTATCTCTTCTCCCATACCTTAATGGAATAATTCTCTCAAAGAGGACATTATCCAAGACTCAAGATCACAAAATTTGATCACCAAATTTAAATGGAGCATAACTCATGCCCAAGATACACTTGGTATGGGCAAGATTTAATATACCTTGACCATCGTTTTATTTCCTAAACTTCACAACTATGAGAAGTTTTGGTTCCTTAAGACTTATGAAAGGATATTCAAAATATTTTGGTTGAATGTGACATGTGCCAAAAAATTAAAGGATAAATGGTGCATCCCCTTGGAAATTTTCTACCCTTTCCCATTCCAAAATAAGAATAGATAGATATTTCCATGGATTTTATTGAAGGGTTACCTAAGTCAAGAGGCAAATCGGTGAATAACATGTGCTTATACAGAGACGGGGGGGGTGAACAGTATACAATAAAACTTTTTTTCTTTTTAATCCAAATAATGACATCAATAATATTAAAGTAGTAAACATCACACAAAGCATCACACACATGAGAGACATGATTTTATGTGGTTCACCCAATGTGGGCTACTCAACGGAGAAAGTATTTCTTATGATTTTTTCTCAAATAAATTCTCTTGGGAACCCTTTCCCTATAATTTTTATGGACCTCTATCCAAAGGAGACAGCAATCCTCTAAATCAAGTTTGTGGATATATATCCATAGGAGAACTCCTCCTCTTGCTTTGGGTGGTGATCTTCTAGAATAACTATTGCCCCTACTACTCTGGCTAATGTATCTCTATCCACTAAAGACACTTGTCCTCACTACCCTAGCTAATGGATCTCTACCCACTTGAGATTGTCATCCTCTGTACTCTGTAACATCTAAAGATCTGTATCAAATGTGCATTAAACATAGTCCTTATGTCTAGCACAACTCTTCTCAATATATGTCTATGTTCTGTAACAAACCTATCCTCAAATCTGCACCAAACTCTATCCTCAATCTCTATCCTCTAATTTACACCAAACATAGACTTTTTTTCTAGCACAAATCTTTCCTCAATATCTATCCTCAAGCCTTAACTCAAAGCTTGACTAAATATCAAATCAACTCTGATGGATCTGCCCTAAACCTTAAATCAAGGTTTGAACAAATCAATCAATCAACTCTGCTCTCAAGCCTTCTCAAATACTTGTCTCAAATCTACCTGGTAATATTTCAAAAAGCTCACACTAATATGTCTACAAGTCTTCTAAAATACTTGCCTTAAATCTACTCAACAAGTCCACACAAGAACTTGTCCAATCTCATAGAAATACAAAGAGAATTTTTAGAAATTCAATATGTTATACACTTATCACAATGCTCAGTTACTTTCTCAAATAAATTTAGAATATAGAATAGTTTGTTTTATGAAATTTGAACATTCACTTCACACACCCACTTGACTAGGCTCAACCAACTCTACTCAACCCAAAACTCAATGAAATAATCCTTGCTCACAAACCCTAGTCCAAGCATATAAACACCAATTCAAAATGTTTCCAACAATGTTCAACAACCAATATCACATAACAATGATAATCATGTTATTTTCAAACCCTAGCTCAAGTTCTTCACACAACCAATGGCTTCAACAACAATGCTTGTAAAATAAGGTTTTAAAAATAACTCTTTATTCTAGAAAACCTTGAAGCATTAACTCAACACACTCAATATGGAAACCTTAATCAATTTATTTTCACTCCAAACTTATTTTTAGAAAACCAATCAATCAACTCAACTATGGAAGAATGTGCTCATACATTTTTCTTGATGATGAAGGAATCTCATAAATATACCACAACCACAAACACTTATTTGCCAAGCTCAAAGAAGTTATAAGATGATAAACTCCCTCAATAATACAATTTTAATATCAAAACACACATACACCTTATCACTCCATATTTAAGAAAAAATTCATCAACATTTACAAAAATAATTCACCAAATACACCTTATAATATCCCAATTAAAATAATATTCAACAACAAGAATAATATTAATGCAATCTCCATTTTTTCAAAATAACTATATGCAAGAAGTCCCTTTTATCCTTTTAAATATTCAACATATCAATGTGACACAAACACTTTATTCAAAAATAAAGCTAACTCCTTATTCCTCCAATTTATCAAAAATAATAATCAAATTAAAATATTTTTAAGCAATCCTTTTAACTCCCTAAGACCTCATGTCAAACTTTAGGCAACACCAAAATAATAATCAAAATTTATTACCTTTGCCTTGGAGGGACTTGAACTCACGGTGCAGCCTCAACCAAAACCCTATCCATGACTCCAACCGTCGTGCGAGCTAGGTGCTCGCTTGGGGAGTAAAGAGCACCACATGCTCTATAAAGCTCCTTGCCTTGCCTAGAAAAATGTGCATCATTTCCTTTTGCGCTTCCAACACAAACACAACCACCAAAATACGCTACCACCATGTTTCAAACGTAGGTTACCTAGAACCCAAACACTCTAACCACTGTACTCTTGCCACTAGGCCATGCCTCCTAGTTGACACTTTGTAATTTGGCGCTCTTCCTTTTAACCTTATTCGTTGGTGCTTTAAACATGAAATCCACTTCTATTTTTCCACACGAGTTCTCAACACAATTGCACGCATCGATAAATTGAGCAAAAGAATAATTTTAATAAATCTAAGGCATGGGTTTATATATTGATTTCCTCCTTCATGCATACACGTCGGTGCTCGAATTTTCTTCAAACTTTTAGACGTTGACGCTTTTTATTTTGCTTTAAACTTATTAATTTATAAATTATTTAAATTCTTTTGAATTTAAATTTTATAAATTAATTCTTTAAAACCCTTTGGTTTTATTAAGGCCATCTCTCATTGTACAAATTTTTATAAATAATATGTATTTATAAAATTTAAATTCAATTTGATTTTAAATATTTTATAAAATAAATATTAAACCTTCCTTTAGCTTTGCAATAAGCTTCCTTGGTTTTTTATGAAAAAACTTTTAACTTATGCATCCACATAATATTAAAAGTATTATGAAGCCCTTTTGCCTTTAACCTTTACATTTTTCCTTGACATCAATTATGACTTCATTCCTTGACATCAATGACAACTTTCACTTAATGACTCAAAATGTCCAACAATCCCCCCCTTTGTCATTGATGGCAACCCAAATTCTTTTTATCAAAAACTTGGCTTTTCCTTTGTTCTGCTCCCCCTAGGACATTGCTCCTGCTAGCTCATTGTTCTCTCCTTTTTTACTCAAATACCAAATATCTCCCCCTTAATAAAATCTCTCCCCCTTTGACATCAATGGCAAAGGGTCACCTTTGGGGCTCGGGGCTAAGAATGAGCCTCTTAGCTTAGCCTCTCCCCACCTCCTTTTGAGGTGGTTAATTCTGGGGTGGGAGTCTTGCTCCCAGTTTTCCTCAAAGATACTCAAAGGTTTCCTTTGAAAGTGTCTTGGCAAAAATATCTACTATCTGTTCCTTTGTAGTAATATATTCCAACCTGACTTGTTTATCTATCACCTATTATATTAGAAAGTGGTACTTAATGAAATGTACTTTGTCCTTGAGTGCATCACTGGATTTTTTGAGATACTTATAGCACTTGTATTATCACATAGTATGGGAATATGATGGTTATGTTTTATATTGAAGTATTCTAGAGTTCTCCTCATCCATAACACATGTGTCCAACTGGATACTGCTGCAATGTATTCTGCTTCTATTGTAGATAAGGATACTGAAACCTACTTCTTACTTAGCCAAGAGACTAAACAGTCTCCAAGAAATAATGCTCCTCCACTTGTGCTTTTTGTGTCATCAATGTTGTCGTCCCAATCTGCATCTATATATGTTGTTAGTGTGAAACTATCACTTTTGGGATACCAAAGACCAAAATCCATAGTCTCTTTTAGATACCTGAAAATTATTTTTACTGCTGCCACATGTGTTTCCTTATGTGCTACCTGAAATCTTGCCACTAATCCCATTGATTGTACTATGTTTGGTCTTGTATTTGTAACATACAATAAGATGCCAATCATACATCTGTATAATCTTTGATATACCTCTGGAGATTCATCATCCTTAGATAACATGCATCCTATGACCATGGGGGTACATATTGGTTTACAATATTCTAACCTGAATTTCTTTAACATTTCTTTTATTTACTTAGCTTGTGAGAGAAATACCCTTTTTTTTATTGTGATATTTGGAGTCCAAGAAAGAAGGATAATTCACCAAGAATAGACATCTCAAATTCATTTTGCATTTTCTTAGAAAATTATTTACACATCTTATCATTGTTTCCCCCAAAAATGATGTCATCAACATAAACAACCACAACTAGTAGATAACTCCCTTCATTTTTGATATATAAATTATTCTCTACTATTCCTTTTATGAATCCATGTTCCTAAATATACTTATCCAATGTTAAGTACCATGCTCTCGGAGCCTACTTTAGATCATATAGTGCCTTTTTCAATTTGCATACATGATTTGGTTTATCGACTAATATGAATCCCTCTAGTTGTTCAATATAAACTTCTTCTAGAACACCATTTAGAAATGCTGACTTGATATCCATCTGATATATCTTGAAATTTTTTAAACTTGAGAAGGCTAAAAACATCCTTATATCTTCAAGCCATGCAACTGGAGCAAATGTATCATCAAAGTCAGTTCCTTATAGTTGTGCATAACCTTTGCATTCTAACATTGATTTATTCCTGACCATTTGTCCATATTCATTTAACTTGTTTCTGAATACCCATTTTGTGTTAATCACATTTGTGTCCTTTGGTAGTGGAACAAGTTCCCAAGTTTTGCTTTTATTTATCTGATCTAATTCCTCAACCATTGCCTTAATCCAAAATTTATCCTCACTTTCCTACGTGAAGTCTTTTGGCTCAATCTTAGATAGCAAAGAAAAATTTACTTGTTGATATGGTTTTATTATTCTTCTCCTTATCTGCCTTTCATCTGGATTCCTGATGATTTTATATTTTGGATGATGCTTATGTACATACCTGGATGGATTTTTGGTAAGAAGTCTTTGTGTTTCTTCTTCTTATTTATTTGATTCCTCACAAAATTCATCTTGACAACATCCATCTTCTTGATACACAATTTGCTAAACTGGTTCTCTTGAATCTATCTTCTCATAAATTGTTATATTTATACTTTCCACCATAGTGCATGTTATTTTATTGAAGCATTTGTAGGATTTACTCCTTGCATAATAACCAAGAAAAATTCCCTCATCACATCTTGGATCAAACTTACCGAAGTTTTGATCTTCCTGTCTCATGTAACATTTGTTTCCAAAAATTATGAAGTGTTTTATAGTGGTAGGTCATCCTTTCCAAAGCTCATATGGATTCTTGTGATGATTTACCCTCATTTTAGCCCTAGTTATTATGTATATCATTTTATAACTTCTCTCCAAAAACCATCTGATAGCTTAGATTCATTTAACATAGCTCTAGCCATGTTCTCAAAAGTCCTATTTTTCCTTTCAACTACCCCATTTTTTTGAGTTCTTGTTGTTGAGTACTCTCTCTTGATACCATGTTGTTCACAAAACTCTACAAATTCATTTGAAGTATATTTTCCTCCTTTATCAGATCTCAAACACTTAATCCTTTTGCTAGTTTCATTTTTAACCAATTCCTTAAATACTTTAAATTTTTCAAAGGCCTCTAACTTCTCTTTCTAGAAAGATACCCAAACCATTCTGGAATAATCATCTATAAATAATATAAATTAGCTCTCACGTTGAATACTTTTTATTCTGGTAGGACCACATAGATCAGTATGTATTAGAATCAATGGATCAGATGACATATATCCTTTTGATTTAAATGTTGTCCTAGTTTGCTTTCCATGTTGACAGGGTGCACAAATTGTGCTTTGAGGTCTTCTTATTTTTGGTAAATATCTAACCACTTTTTTATTGCTTATGTTGACTATGTTGTCAAAATGTAAATGACCCAATATTTTATGGCATAACCAACTCTCTTTTTATGATAGAAAGCATTTTTCCCCTTTGATCTCATTGAGCATGTATAAGTTGTTTGGGGTTCTTCTTGCATTGACAATGATTTTTCCAGTTTCTGATTTTCTTATCTCACATATATCTGGATGGAAATTAACTATGTACCCTTGATCACAAAGTTGACTTATACTCAATAGATTGTGTTTTAATCCTTTAACATACAATACATTTTTTGTTTTTGTTTTCCCATTATCTAAACTTAGAGTTCCTCTTCCACCAATCATTGTTGATCCATTATCATAAAAAAAAACTGATCCTCTATTTGTTTTTTTTAGTACAATGAATTTATCTTTGTCTCCTGTCATGTGACTAGAGAAAACACTATCAAGATACCATTTTTTTTCTTTATCTTGAGCATGAAAGGTTGTTTGAACTAACATTGATCTAGACTTAACATTTTTCCTTTCATATTTAATAGTTGTTGAAATTATTTTTCTAGACTTAGGAAGTATCATTTTACACCATTTAGCCTTGTACCCAAAATTATTGAATTTGTAACTGAAAGCACGAGGATACGGAAACAAAAAGGAATATGCCACAAGAAAGAACAAGAAAGAACATAGACAAATTGACACAAGATAAAAGCAATATGAAATATGGTAATATCTTTATTGATACACTTTTTAAGTTGTGTTACAATACGTCTCCTTCCTTTTTATGGGATAGGAGCATCAAATGTGTTTCTTGTCACAACATCCATGGATAACAATCCTTCTTCCACGTGCCCACATGTAATATGGGCGGACCAAAACGTCATTGCCGCTTGTGTATGTGATTATTTGATCTTTCCTACTCCTCTAATGTTGAAAACTTGCATTCAAAGAAATAGAAAATATTAGTAGCACCTGTATATAAAATAAAGCATGTATTTCCCAAGGCCTATTGTCAGTAAATGCATGAAAATATTAAAACGATAATGAAATGACCTCAGATCAACCTAAAATTTAACAGTAGCATAAATATGTTATCAGAAGACCACTACAAAAAGAACATTCTGGAAATTCTTCACAGATTTGTATTCACTCTAGGGTGGGACGAATAGGCCTACAAGAACTTGTCAGAAAGCACCGTCTTCAATGTCCTGCTTCGAAATCTCAAAATGACATAAAAAGTTGGGGTTAGCTAACTGGGGGTGTTTTGGAACGACCCAGATGATCATATTTCTCCAATTTGTCCTCTAGGACCCAGATTTTTTTGGTGCCATTTGCAAGTTAGTGAAGGCGAGAAATGATAGAAACCTGGTCAAAATTGCTCAGAATGAAATGAAATTTAAAATGTAACCTATTTAACATATCTACAATCAAATACAAAAGGAAAATAAAAGAAATATATCACATATTCCTATTCATCCTGGGGTGGGGCGAATTCGACTGTGACAGTTTGGGGAGCGCCCGGGGGCAGGACACCCACCGTTTGGGACATTGTTTTGGCACCAATCCACTTGGGATGGGTCCAAAAATGATTATGGGGAGTTGTAGACAAGTTTTGTGGATTTTTGTGGCCAAAAGTTGGGTTTTGGGTCTGGATTCGCGCTTCCAATAGTCACCCAATAACCTCCCTTTCGAATGAGAGATTAAGGATGTGAAAGCACAAATCACAAGTAGGTATGTAAATTGGCAGCACTTCGTTGCTCAAATGCTCCTTCTTCGTATATATTTTCGGTGAGAAAACTCACCAATTTATAGACCTTAGGGTCTCTCTATTTAAATTGCGCATGCGAGGGCACCACTTGAGTTGTTTTCCTATTTTCAGAAAAAAGCTAATTCCCTGATTTAGAATCTCCTTGCATGAGATTTCTAAAATTCAAAGACATACATAATTGAAGTATATTTTCTTGAATAAAAGCTATTTCTCGCAATTGCATGGCCTGAAGCCTCAGTTAACTGGCATAGTTACTGAGGTTTGACTTTTTTTCCGGTAAAACATTCTATTCACCTCACCCTGGGGTGAATGCTGTTATTCGTCCCTAGGTGTGACAAATGCCAGTTTGTAATCATCCCAGGGTGGGACGAGCAGAAAGCAAGGTGCCAAATTGACCTTTGACCTCTAAAAATGCTTTTGGAAATGGTTAGGACCACTGTTTAACCTCTGGGGGCTGCCCTAGGGGCTATGTGTGTCAATGCAATCAGCACTTGTTGTCACATAATTGGATTGGTGTTGTTTTGGTGTCTACAAATGCCCCTTTTTGGGAAGCACTGTGCAAGGTGCAGCATCGAGCAAAAATAGATAACCAAAACACTAATGACTAGGGTTCTCAGTAACCTAACCAACTCTTGATGCCCCAAGTATGGAAAGGTTACACATTCTTGAATCCTTGCTTCTGATGACCTAAGGAACTTAATTCAAGTGTTAACCTTGTTCAGTGAGGTGTTACTTGAACTTGGACATTGATCAGTCATGACTAGGCAAAGGGCACAACCTTTTGTCTGTGGGAACCTTGAGTTCATGATTCACAAATTCCAAGTGTTTGAGAAGCTTGTGATTATTGCTTGTTTGCTGCCCCAAGCAGGAGCATGATTGTCTTTGTCAATGATCCTTTGAATGCGTGTCATTTCCATGATTAGGCATATTTTTTGTTCATTAGTGACTAAGTGTGACTACCCCCTCAAGCGACAAATCAATGAGGGAATGAATGCCATGAGAAAAGTGACGAGTCACTTGACCCAAGATGACTTAGGTAAGGGTGCCTTTAGATGTGAACTGTTGAATGCAAAAGAAGTTTCTAAACATTCTGACCTATTTTTGGTGGATGTGAACCCTTTTTGTGACGCATTTTGGAGCTGAAATTGGCAAAAATCCATCCTCCCATGGAATGGTCCGGCTATGGTAGCCTTCTTAGGGAGCAATATAGTGATAATTTTTAACCCCAATGTCTATTTTGGATGCCAAGAATGTCAAGCACCAAGGCGCCTTCGTTCGGTAATGTTATTGTTATTTTTGGTTGGGTTGTGACCCTTTTTGGCGATGTCATTTGGGGATGATACTCTCGAAAATCTGTCTTTCCATGGAGTGTTCCCGCTATGATAGCCTGCTTAGGGAGTAGGATAGCGAGGATTTGTGACCTTGACATCTGTTTTGCATGCCCAAAATTGCAAGTGCAAAAGCACTCTCATTGGACAATTTTATTGCTCTTTTTGGTGCATTTTTGTGCATTTTTTTGCTGTTTTTGAAATTTTTGCTCTGTATTCATCCATGGGTGGGACGAATTCCTATTTAGTATTTATCCCAGGGAGGGACAAGTGCTAACCAGAGTGCTCATCCCAGGGGGGAACGAGTATAGGCTCAAAAAACCTATTTAAAGGTCAAAACTGAGTTTTGGTCTCATTTGCATTTGTTTTTCTTGGAAATTTGGAGCTCTGAGGAGGAGGAGGTCAATTCTGCAAAGCGAAGAATTGCTGAATTGTTCTTACAACCATGAGTGCCCACACCGGATCGAGTAGCAGAGCTAAAGAAACACCAGTGAGTGCCCTTCCTCTTTTTATTGTTGTGTTGCAATTGAAAAACTGTAGTTGAATTATTATTATTCTTATTTTTTTTTTGTTCTTTTGTTTATTTTGTTGTTTTAAGGCAAAAAATGAAACCCTAATCTATCAAAATTAGCACTTAGTTTAAAAATTAGAACTCTAGTCAAAGAAAGATCAAAATTTAATTGAAAACTGAGCTAAGAAACTTAGTTTAGAACCTAACTTAAAACCTCACTTAACCCTTAATTGACCAAAGTGCAAACCTAAGGTGCAAAACATAGGGTAAAACTGAACTTAAAAAACATAGCTCAACCCTAGTTAATTGTTGTTGTGTGTTTTTTTTTTATTACTATTTTGTTTTTGTGCTGTACATTTAGCTGCATTGCTATATTTTCAGTGTTAGTGTTGTACAGTTTTTTCAATGTTTTAATGTTTTTATGTTGTTTTCTTTTGCAAGTTGTGAAGAGTTGGTACCGAGTGCCCACTATTTTCACTGAAGCATAGGCGGTGCTGACCTTGGCTGACTAGGACTGGCTTGATGCCCTTGGGCTGAAGCAGGTGACTCAACTGGAGCCAGTGGTTATGGATCGGGCCTATCTGACGGCCCTGATCAACCTGTGGGATCCTTGGACCAATACCTTCCATATCCCAATAGGGGAGATGATGGTAACCTTGGAGGATGTCTATCGGATTCTTTAGATTCCAATAGATGGGCTACCAATCCAGACAATGCCATGGGCTCGAAAGACAATAGTACTAATACGCTATTTCAGGCATGGGGGGGAGTTGGGTGTGGAGAGCCCTATGGAGAGGGTGGAGAGCGACTATTAGATTGGTGGCATATTGGTTCGATGGTGGTTAGATAAGGGTGTGTTGGGAGTGAGGCATGCATTACTAATGGACCTCATTTCCAACATGCTACTTCCCAACTCATCGGGCGTGAGGTTCCCATGGAACCTGCTAGAGGTGGTGTTCCAATTGGTGGAGTGTCCAATAGATGCATCAATGATCATGAGATGGGGATAGACTCTGCTACCATAGCTCTATGATGAGTTGTATGAGGTCCGTTGTCGAAAGAAAAATCAGATTAGTTGTAGATTCTTGTTGCAGTGTTGGTCTTGGCAGCACATAGAAGTGGAGAGGCCGATGGGGCTGCCTTGGGCGATGCGGGCAGAGATGACAGACCAAGAGATCAGATACGGGGTACTGTGGTGAAGGTCGAAAGAGCAAGGATAGAGTCAAAAATGGGCAGGTGTCATAGGGCACTATGCCAATGCCTTCACTTGGCTTACTCCAGGGGAGGTGTTCTGGAAACCCTACTGGGACTGTCCAGCCTAGCCTGAGGCTAGAGAGTGGCTCCGATGGGTACGAAGGGTGGTGGCTGATTGGGTGATATGGGACCGAGTAGGAGTTCTTCCCATACAGTTTGGTGACCCGACAATTTGGGGTGCTCTAGGGGTTACTTGGTGAGCCCATGGTCTATCGGTGTCTAGGGGATGAGAGGACTCTGGACCAGCTAGTCATTGCGCCACTTTGTGAGGATTCAGATATGGCTATTGATGTCCCATATGTGGATGCTATTGGGGTTACTATCGAGTATGAGCATTGGTGGACTCTATGATGATGGTGAGGTGAGGGGTATCTAGGTGGTGGAGATGCGGTAGCAGCAGGGGATGAGGGTGCAGAGGCACCAGATGAGGATTGGGGTGCTCCACGTGATGATGCAAACATGGTGGAGGTTGAGGATGTTGGAGGGGAGTTTGGGGTATCAGATCAGCTAGAGATGCAAGACGTCTCAGAGCAGTGGGAGCCAGAGTAGGCTGTTGTACCAGATTCACCTATGCCTCAGGCATGTTTGGAGGATGCAGAGGCCAGGAATGACGCTGAGATAGCGTGACTAGAGGACCTGCTGTAGAGATGAGATGGGGAGCTGGGAGAGGCGTTGCAGGAGAGAGACCTCCTATAGACTCAGTTGGCAAAGCGAGAGAATGCATGGGATGCATCCCACCTACAGGAGGGGGATATTGATGTAGCTCAAAAGAGGGATCTCTTGCAGACACAGCTAGCACAACACGATGACATAGTAGCCTACTATCATTGATAGGAGGCCGAGTGGGTTCGATGGGAGGTAGAGTGGCATCAACATTGGATAGATATGGAGGGAGAGATTATCTACCTTGGTGGGTAGATACCTGAGTCTCATGGAGGTTGTTCTTCATGGCAAATGAGAGACAGTGATACTGAGTAGTCAGCATCGTCCCATCGTAGGCGGCTAGATGAGGGGGCACTAGTGGGCGTGATGCAGGGGTGAGCAACAGTCACCCGAAGAGGTCCCATAGGACCCACACTATGGGGGGTAGTTCCCATTGCATCAATCATGTGTGATCATGGTGGCTAATGCCCTAGGCTTGGGGGTTTTGAGCTTTTGGTTTTTTTTTTTGCGGGGTCAGAGGACCGGTTCCTTGTAGCCTGTGGGCATTTTTGATGATATATATACAAATGACTCTTTTTGTGTGTTTTGTGGTGTTTTATGCACTTTTCATGGTTGGATTTTATGTACATGTATTTACATTGATGTATGCAAAGGCGATGTTTCTAATTTGTATGATGTATGCATATGGAATGAATGAAATGAGTTAGGATGACTTGTCGATGCACCATATAGTGTACAAGATTTGACTGACTTGCTATACTAATGGGATGAATTTGTGGAATGAATTTTGCATGTGAAAACTTTTTATTTTTGTATTTTGCCTATGTACGAATGGTGATGTACGGAATGAAATGTACCAGTTGTTTTAAAATGTAGTTAAGCTTTTATGAGATTCAGATATTTTAACTAACTAGCCAAGACTGTACATTTATCTCGCAAGACTTTTGAACAAGGTATAAATCCGACTTGAATTTAACCAAGTTATTTCACATCCCTGTGTGTGCAATTGAGTTCATTTATGTGGTATTTATCAGGATACCTCCAGTGCCAGATAGGATCTCAACCAAACCTGTACTGAGGATCACCTAACTAGCTCCACTAACTCCGTTGTTGTATGTAGCAAGATTAATCCATGGAACAATCTAAGGTACCATAAGCTAGCTCATCCACATGCAAACATTGGTCTACTCACATGCAAAGCTAATGTGATAGACATATCGTCATGCGGGTAGGATACCACCATTGCTAGGTAGGTTGTCCACCAAACTCGTAATGAGGATCACCTAGATGATTGTCGAATGCTGAGAATTCCAGGGATTCAAGTTCAGGATTTTTGGTTGCTCAACGGTTTAGGATACTTGCTCGGATACAAAGTGATGAAAATCACTATTTATTTTTCTTGTTATTTTTATTTTTGAGCAAGGAGTTTGAATAGTGGTGATAACCACTGTTATTTGATTTTGTATTTTAAGCTTTGTAAGTTTGAGCTTGTGAATGGCTTTGATCCTATTGGCCTTGGGGATGACTACCCATCCAGTTTAGGGACGTGTAGTACAAATCCTTATGACTTTGGGAACCAAAGGGTATTAGGGATATTATGAAGTAAGGGCATTGATCTTTGAGGCCTTGGGGATGACTACCCATCCTGTGCAGGGACGTGTAGTACAAATCCTTATGACTTTGGAGACCAAAGGTGATTGGAGATGATTGGGATGACAACTTGTGAGGATTTGGTTTTTGAATGGCATCAATCCTTTTAGGTCTTGGGGATTACTACCCATCCTTGGCAAGGATGTGTAGTATGAATCCTTACAACCTTAGGGACCAATGGTGATTAGTATTTTGGGGTAAAAACCACTATTTATGAAGAGGAATTGATGGGGAAAAGCTTGTCCTTTTGTCAATTCTCAGCACTCTTACCATTCGCACATGGGGATGAACAGGCTAATATTTCACCTATGGTACCCTAGACTACTTTGTAGGTTTCTCTTGCATTCACACAACTTAGGAATTATTTTATATGTGTTAATTTGTGAAGGGATGTTACGTAACGAAGTGTGATCCAAGTAAAACTTCCCTTGTAAAATTTGTTTAACTTTGTATAGTGTTTGGCTAGAAAGTGAAAGATAGATGAATGACGAAAACCCTACATATATTAGGAGACAACTGACTATTCTAAAAATAGGGACGGTAGTATTGTGGATGTATGCGATTATGATGGATCGTATATGGGAAATGATAGAATTGCCAAGTAATGACAGTCTATGGTGCTTTTGACTTGTATGACCGAAATATGCAATGTATGGATGCGATGCCTAATGCAACCTATATTTTTGTATTTTGATGTTTACGAGTATGCATGGAATGGAGATGCAAAATCTTTTTTTGTTATTTTTGATGATTGTACTATTTATGTTTGTTTTTGAATATTTATTTTGACCAAGTGATGATGGAACCCTTGGAGCTTTTGGGTTTTGACCAAGCGATTGTGGGAATCCTTGGAGCTTTTGGTTTGACCAAAGGGTTTATAGATACCTTTGGGGCATTTTGGGTTGACCAAGAGATTGTGGGAATCCTTGGAGCTTTTGGTTTGACCAAAAGGTTTAGAGATACCTTTGGGGCATTTTGGGTTGACCAAGCGATTGTGGGAATCCTTGGAGCTTTTGGTTGGACTATGGCTCTCTATATGTGGAATGGCCTCAAATGACTGATGTTCAAGGGTTCAAGCTCCTTGATTCCTTCAAGAGAAGCAATCCGGTATATTCCAAGTCTGATTTTACTCTCAATCACATAGGGACCTAACCAATTTTCTGCAAACTTGTCCCGTAGATGGGACGAAAAATTAGAATTCTGCTGGTTCTCTTTCAAGACCAAGTCATGAACCTAAAATTCCCTTAGGTGGACCTTCATGTTGTATGCTTTCTTAAGTGGCTCTTGATAGATACACAAATGCTCAAGAGCATTTACGCATCATTCATTGAGCAATGTCAGTTGGTCTAATTGGGCTTGGCGCACAGTGTCATCATCGATGAACTCTTGCATTGAAATGCACAGGGAAAGGATTTCCAACTCAAGAGGCATGACTGCCTCGGAGCCATACACTAGTGAAAATGGAGTTGCCCCAGTGGGCATCCGAATGCTAGTGCGATAAGCCCATAGGGCAAGCAGGATTTGAATGTGCCAATCCTTATGACTGTCTATGACTGTCTTCTTGAGGATGGCAACTAGCATTTTGTTGGACGCCTATGCTTGTTCATTTGCCTGCAGATAATAGGGTGTTGAAAAACTATGCTGAATTTTGTACTTTGTGGTCAAAGCATGCACATCTTTATTCTTGAATGGCATCCCATTATCCAAAATAATCTTGGATGGAATACCAAAATGACATATGATGTTATGCAAAATAAACTCCGCAATGCGGGATCTAGTCATAGAGGTTAGCGAAATTGCTTCCACCCATTTGGTAAAGTACTTTGTGGCCATTATGATGAATGTGTGATGACCCAATGATGCAGGGGAGAGCTTTCTAATTAGATCAAAGCCCCACTAAAAAAAAGGCCAAGTCGATTGAATCAGTTGCAAGGCCTGAGATGGTACGTGTGTCAAATTAGCATGGTTTTGACACTTCACACACTTATTTACATATGCACAACAATCTCACTCTAAATATGGCCAATAATAACCCATGCAAAGAATGCACTTTGCGATTGCCATACCGCTGAAGTGGCCATCACATGTACCATCATGGGCTTGGGTGATCGCCCAAGTGGACTCTTGCTGGTCCAAGCAACGGAGGAGGATTCCTTCATAGCTCCGACGATAGAAAATGTCTCCTAACAAGACATGTTTTGTCGCTTTCTATTTAAATGATATATTCATGATTTGTGTCAATCCAAGTGGGAGGTTACCTAGCTTGAGGTAATCCCTAATGGGTGTGTACAAATCCTACTAATCAGAAACCTTGATGGTATGCATAGACAATCCCTCTTGAAGTTCATCCCTAGTAAAATCTAAGTGGGAAAGAACTTGTAAAAACAACGTGGTGTTGCTATTAAGAGGGGTCAGGGAGAACAAGGACCCCCAGTTGGCCTGAGTCAGACAATCTTGGATTCGAAAGAACCGATCCTAAGATGGTTCAATCTGGATTAGGTGGATTCCTAGTATTAGGTCAAAGCTTGCATGCTCCATCACGGATTGCGATAATGTTTTGACTTGAATGGATGTCATTTCACCGGAAGGGTCTTGCGGGATTAGTGACCCCAAGGAGGCCATAGTATCCACAAAATGATTCGATGATCGAGGGAGTGCCTCGATGTCATACCATTCAAGTTGTGCCAAGAATTTGTCCACAAGGGCTTTGTAAGCCTACAGAACTGGACATCTACATTGGAATATCCCCTTTACTTGATTAACAATTAACATCAAATCACCAAAGATGTTTAATCATTTGATGTTCATGGTGACTATTGTTTGAAGATAGAACTATTGTTTGAAGACTGATGTTCATGGTGATCATCTTCAAGAGAAGACTCTACCAGTTGATCGGTGATGACTTGACCTTTTATAGATTTTTTTCCAATGAACTCTATGTCAAACTCCATCAACAACATGATCCATTTTGTTGTGCGGCTACTATGATAAGTACGACTCATCATGTATCGCAATGGATTCTCCTTAGACACAACATACATCGTGTTGCTAAGCATGTAGTGGCATAGATTTTTGATAGCAAACACCACTGCCAAGCAGAGCTTCTCAACGTATGCATAGTTAAGTTCATAACTGACCAGGATGCAACTAAGATAGTATGTAGCCTGTTCTTTGTGCAATTCATTTTTTTGGGCTACCATGGCGCCCAATGCCACCTCAGTGGCTGAGATGTATAAGTAGAATGACACTCCTGGTCTAGGTGGTGCCAATATCAGTGGTGAAGCTAAGTATTGTTTAATGTCATCGAAGGCTGACTGGCACTCGTCATACCAGTGAAATGGTACCCCCTTGTGCAATAATTTATTCATGGGTCAGAAATTGTTAGATAGCTACGCTATGAAGCGCTTAATTGACATGACCTTTCCTTGCAGGCTTCTGAGCTGCTTGATGGTAGTTGGGGGAAGCATTTCAAGGATTGCCTTGACTTTGTTTGGATCCACCTCAATTCGTTGTTTGGAGACTATGTAACCCAGGAGATTTCCAGATGTGACACCAAAGATGCACTTCTTGGGGTTTAGTCTAACTTTATGTTCAATGAGGCGATCGAGGATCTTGCATAAGTCATCGAGATGATCTGGGTGCAAAATATATTTGGCCAACAAATCGTCCATGTAATATTCCAAAGTTTTGTGCATGTAATCATCGAAGATGTACATCATGGCATGTTGGTAGGTGGCACCAGCATTTTTAAGGCCAAAAGGCATGACCTTGTAACAAAATGTCCCCCAAGGTGTTGTGAACGCCGTTTTGAGTTGATCCTCAGGATTGATATGAATTTGATTATATTATGAGAAACCATCCATGAGGGAAAGCATTTCATGGCCTGGTGTAGAGTCTACCAATGTGTCAATGCTTAGCAAGGGAAAATCATCCTTAGGACTCGCTTTGTTGAGATCTCAAAAATTGATGCATATGTGAATCCTCCCATTAGGCTTCTTGATGGAAACCATGTTAGACAACCATGGTGGGTAATCCACGTAGATAACAAACTGTGCATCCAACAACTTTTGTAGCTCATATTTAACCATTAAGGCCACTTTTGGGTGCATATTACGTAGTTTTTGCTTTACTGGCTTGATTTTTGGATCAAGCATTAAATTATGTGTGACTAGCTGCGGGTCTAGCCCCGACATGTCTTTCTATGAACATGCAAAAACCTCCTCTTTGATAAGGGCAATGTAATTGGCTTGATCTTCGGGGGATAGACTTACCCCCAGCTTGATGATTTGCACATTCATTGGATCTGAGCCAATGTCTACGTCAGTCGTCTCCTCGACCGACATGTGGGACCCATCCTCCAACTAGTGTGGATTTGGGATCAGGTGGATATCATTTGCTAAATTTATATCATTGTTTGGAACATCAGGTTCCTATTTAGCATGGAATACATCCTGAGTCTGTCCTGGGGTGAAATGGAACATTCCTCCGCAAGGCCAGTACTCTAATGAATATGGCAGGGTGTCAACACGATCCCAGTCGATAGCATCTAGATATAGATACAATGACCATGTCGGGTCAGCTGGATCATGGATGGGGGCAGTTAAGTTAATGCAGATCATGTTGAGCTAGGGAATACATGTACCTATCCTTCAAATGTATACTTTAGGCACTAATGAGCTATTGAAGGGACACACTTCATGTCCCTGATCCAAGGTCTACCCAGCAGGATATTATAAGCCATCTCGCCCTCCAAGATGTGGCACAATGTATGAATAGTCTTTTGTCCCACTTGGATAGGTAGAACATGTGCCAACTATCGAGCAGATTGCATCATTGAATGCTCATAGTGTGTAAGTGGAGGCCACAATGTGAGATGCTAGCAACTTCAAATGTTTTAGAGCTACCATAGTGATGATATTACTGGACGATCCAGTGTCCACCAACACTCTTTTATACAGAATCCTGTTGACCCATGTGATAACGTGCAGGGGTGGATCTGCCACATCACCAGTCACTATTTTCAATTCATCTTCTCTCAAGGTGATGACAGGCTCTGTACATTTTTTTACATGCCCTACAAAATTGTTGAAGGAGTTTGCTTCATGGGGCTATAGCTCGATGGCTTTTAATATCTCCATGAGAGCCTCCCGATGGGGCACTGATTGTTGAATGAGCTCGTATATGGAGAGCCTAGCCGACATGGTCCTTAGACTTTGGGTAAGTCTAGTCCAAATTGTAGCCATGGGTCTAGGTGGGGGAAGCTGCGTAGGGTTCTTTTGAGGTTGTGATGTTGTGGGAACCTCTCTTGTGGCTTCCATAGAGGCAGCTCCTAGGCCCCTTTTATTCCTAGTCACAATGCTTATCATCCTACATACCCCTGCATGGGGAAATTCTATTGTACTTCATTGACTTGGATGGGTTTTGTCAGTGCCTCATGGGCAGGAAAGGGGTCTCTGAATACTCCCATATGTTGGTTGTTTGGCGCTACGGGGTTGTCCACCGCTAATGTCTTGTCATCAATGAGATCTTGTACAAAAAATTTGAACTTCCAACATGCGTTAAGATCATGTCCCTTACACTTGTGGAACCTATAGTACAAATCCTCTCGGTACCCCTTAGGCTTCGATGCATTGGGATCTATAGTTTGAATCTCTGGAAGGTTGATCAAGTTCGCCGTTGACAAGTAATAAAACAGAGAATCCCTGGACTCTGTGTAGGGAGTAAATTTTTGCCTAGGGCAATGCTACTGATTTTGCTCCTGCCTTTGGTTTTCTCTCTCATAGTTGTTAGGAGGGACCACCTGATAGTTAGCCTTTTGAGGTTGTGTTGCTTGCACAGGCTTAGGGACGTTGATGTCAACCTGATTAACTGTAGCAGGTTTTGGTTGTGGGGTCCTTGGCTTAGTGTTATTTGTCCATTCTTTCTTCTTAGGTTTGGCAATCTTGCCATCCTATATCTTAATCTCCTTGATGACTCTGGCTTGCACCAGGGCTTCCTATAAACTAGCATATTGCTGCAGCTGCAATAGAACAGAGATCGATCTCAAACAGCTCTTGGAGAACATCTGAATCAGGTCAAACATGGGAGGGAGGTAGGGTAGCTTTGAAAGTAGCGTCCTCCACCAGTTCCCATATGCTGCCATGGTCTCTTCCTCATACTTCCTGAGGCTAGCTAGGTCACTTAATGATGCATTTTTCTTGGTTTTAAAGGTGACGTTCAAGGAACACGTCTACTAACTGATCCAAGTTACTGATGCTATGTTTGGGCAACTGAGTGAACCAATCTGAGGTAGGGCCTATGAATGTGGTTATAAATGTTCTTAGTAACAAAACATCGTTGTCCTGAATGCCAAAGCATAGGCTCAAGAACCTAGTCACATGCTCTTGGGCATCCTCCTCCCCTCTAAAGAGTGCCAACTTGGGTAGTTTAAAGTGTTCAGGGTATGGAGGTGCCGACACTGACGGATGCATAGGCTGACTATGGAGTTGGCGTAAAGTGGGCTTTTGGGGCCCTGAAGTCTTGATCTCCATAGACTCTAAGCACTCTAGCAGTACTTTGTATGCATCAGAGGATTTAATTTCTTCCTCCTTAGTTTTCTTCCATTGTGGGTTGCGGGGAACTTGAGGCCTATTGACAGGTAGCTGGATAGCACCCCCTCTGCCTTGATAGAGCATTTCAGCCTGCTATTCTTCTTGTTCATACTCCTCATAGGCTTCCTAAGGAGTCGTTGGCCAAGACCTATATACATGGGTGGGTGCCCGCGGAGGGTACCCATCATTGTTCTGGGGAGTGGCCTCCCCCTCAGGTCTAGGAGGTCTCAAAGGCAGTGCTTGATAAGGTCACGTGGACCTATCTCATACCAAGGGGTTAGGCCTCTCATATACCTCTACTTTATGTGCATGAGGGATTGGAACTTTCATAGGCATATTGTTATGAAGCAATTCGGATTTCTAACACTAAATGCACTCTTTGTTAAGCCGACAAAGATGCTCTAACTACTCTTGATCTTGCCTAAGCTGCATGATTTCCGCTTGGCGGGCGACATGTTTTGCAATCGCCAAGTCAATTTGTTTTTTCGTCTCTTGTTTAGGAAGCCTAGATGCCTCTCCTACATATCTACCTCAGTCATGGTGATCTAAGGCCTTTATGGGTTGCTTTCCTCTGTTGAGGTTAGCTGTATTAACCCGAGGCTATAGCCTCTATGGGTGATCTTGATACATGGCAGGTGTGGAGGTGCATCGCTCTCGTGCTGTGTAGTACTCTTAAGGAACGTGGTACTCTTCCTCATCTTCTCTTTCATATGCATAAAAGGTGTAGGCATAATTGTCTTGCCCTGTCTGGAGAGCCTAATACTCTGGATATTGTCTAGTGTTTCTAACAGTAATACGGGGTAAAGGAGGGATGACGAACTCATGTGGCCCCTCCTTATAGACCCTCTGTTGCTCTAGCACTTCCTCACTAGGCCACTCATAGCAAACATCTAAGGGAGGCCTCTTATCTATGTTTAGTGCCATATGTATGCCCTCCTCTTGGAAGGATCTATGTTGAGTGGGGGTGCCTCTCAAAGAGGTGCCTCTATAGTCCTATTCGGTTGTGGCATGATGTGGACTATATTGTATGTTAGACTGCCAAGGCGGTATGACTAAGTCCTCAGGACCATATCGAAGGTGATTTGTCCCACTTTGTGCACTCTCTGCGTCTCCTTCCCATGATCGGGATTGGCTACGAGTGTACACCATGGTGATGTCTTTCTAAATATGAGTAGATTATTTTTATCTCTTTTATGTTTTTATGCTACACTAAGCAGACAAATCACACACACTCACAAAGCAATGATTATCTCTTTTAAAGGTTAAAAGTGTGCCCTAAATCTGGTTTAGTGTGTTGTGATGTTGTTTTGAAAGCTTTTTGAAAGAACATTTAAATGCAAAATGATGGCGCTTATGAATCCCAAAAAAATGGTCACCCCTTCAATATACCATTTCCAGACCGATATACCAACCTCTCTATATACCCGTCCTTATGTGAGGGAGACTATTGGTACATGAGAGCAGATGATACATGGAACATAGGTGGTACTAAAGGGGGATCACTCTGTTTATGACACCTACCATAGAAGACTTATCCTCATGCGCTGGGAATCACCCCTGCTACACTTGATCAATTTTTTTTAGGATTTACGTCTAGCAACAGTCATGATCGGGGTAATGTATGCAATATCTCAAGCCAAGGTGATGATGAATCCACATTTGGTCTTGCTCAAGGGTTGGGGTTTTATGACCAACTCCTTGTTGTTTAAAGTACCACATGGTGTGTGGGGTTATTTTTAAGTTGCATAATTGAAGGAAACAAGCATTCAAACTCTCCTATGCAAGCAAATAACTAGAGAACAAAAGAAAAAATTGACAAAGGGTGTTTTAAGACCTCTACCTCTTCTTTGCCTAGATCGGATGTCTCTAAATTTTTTCTCTCAAATAGTCCAACGTTTGAAACTTGGTACCTGTAAGCAAAATAAAAAGCAACTTTAATCAGAATTTTAATCTTAAAATCAATGAACAGATGTCCCACCATGATCGCCAATGAAAGCACGAGGATACGGAAACAAAAAGGAATATGCCACAAGAAAGAACATAGAAAAATTGACACAAGATAAAAGCAATATGAAATATGGTAATATCTTTATTGATACAATTTTTAAGTTGTGTTACAATACATCTCCTTCCTTTTTATGGGATAGGAGCGTCAAATGTGTTTCTTGTCACAACATCCATGGATAACAATCCTTCTTCCGCATGCCCACATGTAATATGGGCAGACCAAAACGTCATCGCCGCTTGTGTATGTGATTATTTGATCTTTCCTACTCCTCTAATGTTGAAAACATGCATTCAAAGAAATAGAAAATATTAGTAGCACCTGCAGATAAAATAAAGCATGTATTTCCCAAGGCCTACTGTCAGTAAATGCATGAAAATATTAAAACAATAATGAAATGACCTCGGATCGACCTGAAAATTTAACAGTAGCATAAATATGTTATTAGAAGACCACTGCAAAAAGAACAGTCTAGAAATTCCTCATAGATTTGTATTCGCTCCAGGGTGGGACGAATAGGCCTACAAGAACTTGTCAGAAAGCACCCTCTTCAATGTCCTGCTTTGGAAGCTCCAAATGACCTGAAAAGTTGGGGTTAGCTAATTGGGGCTGTTTTTGGAAGACCCAGATGATCATATTTCTACAATTTATCCTCTAGGACCCAGATTTTGCTGGTGCCATCTACAAGTTAGTGAAGGCGGGAAATTACAGAACCTAGTCAAAATTGCTTAGAATGAAATAAAATTTAAACTGTAACCTATTTAAAATATCTAGAATCAAATACAAAAGGAAAATCATATAAATCTATCAAAATTTTCTATTCATCCCGGGGTGGGGCGAATTCGACTATGACAGTTTGGGGAGCGCCCGAGGGCAGGATGCCCACCATTTGGGACACTGTTTCAGCACCAATCCACTTGGTATGGGTCCAAAACTTATTATGGAGTGTTTTTGAAAAATTTGGTGGATTTTTGTGGCAAAAAATCATGTTTTGGGTCTAGATTTGCGCTTCCAATAGTCACCCAATAACCTCCCTTTCGAATGAGAGATTAAGGATGTGAAAGCACAAATTGCAAGTAGGTATGTAACATGGCAGCACTTCATTGCTCAAATTATCCTTATCTGTATATATTTTGGGTGAGAAAAATCACCAATTTATAGACCTTAGGGTCTCTCTGTTTGAATTGCGCATGCGAGGGCGCCACTTGAGTTCTTTTCCTATTTTCAAAAAAAAGCTAATTCCCTGATTTAGAATCTCCTTGCATGAGATTTCTAAAAATCAAAGACATACATTAATGAAGTATATTTTATTGAATAAAATATATTCCTCATAATTGCATGGCCTGAAGCCTCAGTTAACTTGCGGAGTTACTGAGGTTTGAATTTTTTGCCAGTCAAACTTTCTATTCGCCTCACCCTGGGGCGAATGCTGCTATTCGTCCCTAGGTGTGACGAATGCCAATTTGTAATCGTCCTGGTGTGGGATGAGCAGAGAGAAAGGTGCAAAAAAGGTTCCAAATTGACCTATGACCTCTAAAACTACTTTTGGAAGTGGTTAGGACCATTGTTTAACCTCTAGAGGCTGCCCTAGGGGCTGTGTGTGTCAATGCGATCAGCGCTTGTTGTCACACAATCGGATTGGTGTTGTTTTGGTGTCTACAATAACATAGAATATCATCATCCATAAGAGGTGCAAAGGGATTGAAATTTCTATTTAAATTATTTCTTGCATGATGAATACAATGTACAACTCTATGACCATATTTATTACAAGAAAATAAATGACCATGAAATAAATTATGTAATCTGTTTGGATGTCTTGGATTTTGTGGTGAAGTAATATTTCTCTTGTGATTAAATATTATCCAGGGTTCTCCTTTAATTTCTTCCTTTCTGTTATCCTTTGATTGCTTATACTTTTTTGAGGTTTTTGCTTTTTAAAGACTTGATTCCTCTTTCTATTTATCATATTCTACACCTTGTAGTACCTTGGTTCTTTCAACTTCATTCCTTAGGTGGGCAATTTCTACTTTAAATATTTCAAATTCTATTTCCTTGGCCCTCAATAGATTTGTCATGTCCTACTCAATTTTCTTTCCTTATTCCACCCTAATATTGAGTTATGTGAGATTTTATATAAGTTCCATCCTTGCTTCTTCATCTTCTTGAAATTGTTCCTTCAAGCTTGAATTCTTCTCTCTAATTCTTTCCAAATTTCAGAGAGCAACAAATAATTCCTCTTTTATGTCCAACATAGTCTCTTCTTCATTTTCTAAATTCATGTGTGCTACTAATGGATCCTCCTCGAAGTTAGTATTTTCATGGAGATACCTGCTCTGATACCAATTGAAGAACATGTGCTTATACTAAGATGGAGGTGAACAATATATACAATAAAACTTTTAATTTTTAATATACATAATAGTATAAACAATATTAAAGCAATAAAAATCACACAAAGCATCACACACATGAGAGACATGATTTTACATGGTTCACCCAATACGGGCTACTCCATGGAGAAAATATTTATTATAAATTTTTTTCATAAAACTTTTCTTGGGAACAATTTCCCTACAATGTTTATGGACCTCTGTCCAAAGGAGACACCAATCCCCTAAATCAAGTTCATGGATCTCTATCCATAGGAGAAGTCCTCCTATTACTTTTGATGGTGATCTTCTAGAATAATTGTTGGCCCCACTACTCTAGCTAATGGATCTCTGACCACTTAAGACACCTATCCTCACTACCCTGGATAATTTATATCTATCCACTAGATACTATCATCATCTATACTCTATCACCTCTAAAGATCTATCTAAAATTTACACTAAAAATACTCCTTAGGTCTAGCACAACTCTGCTCAATATCTGTCTTTGATCTGGCACAAACTTGTACTCAAATATGCATCAAAATCTGTCCTCAATATCTATCCTCTGATCTGCACCAAACATAGTATTTCGATCTAGCACAAATCTATCCCCAATATCTTTCCTCAAGCCTTAAATCAAAGCTTTACTCAATATCAAATCAACTCTGTTGGATTTGACCTAAATATTAACTCAAGGTTTTACCAAATCAATCAATCAACTCTACTCTCAAGCCTTCTCAAAGACTTATCTCAAATCTTCCTGGTAATATTTCATAAAAGCTCACACCAATATGTCCACAAGTCTTCTCAAATACTTGCCTTAAATATGCTCCACAAGTCCAAACAAGAATTTGTCCAATCTCATAGAAACATAAAGAGAATTATTAGAAACTCAATATGTTCTAAACTTATCAAAATGCTCAATTACTTTCTCAAATCAATTTAGAATATAGAATAGTTTATTTTAAGGAACTTGAACAATCACTTCACACACCCACTTGACTAGGCTCAACCAACTCTACTCAACCAAACACTCAATGAAATAATCCTTGCTCACAAACCCTAGTACAAGCATATAAACACCAACTCAAAATGTTTTCAACAATGCTCAACAACCAATATCACATAACAATGATACTCATGTTATTTTCAAACCCTAGTTCAAGTTCTTCACACAACCAATGTCTTCAACAACAATTCTTATAAAATAAAGTTTTAACGATAACTCTTTATTCTAGAAAACCTTGAAGCATTAACTCAACATAATCAATAAGGAAACCTTAATCAATTCCTTTTCACTCAAAACTTATATTTATAAAACCAATCAATCAACTCAACTATGGAAGAATGTGCTCATACCTTTTTCTTGATGATGAAGGAATCTCATAAATCTGCCACAACCACAAACACCTCTTTATCAATCTCAAAGAAGTTATAAGATGATAAACTCCCTTAAGAATACAATGTTAATATCAAAACACACATACACCTTATCACTCCATATTTAAGAAAACATTCATCAACATTTACAAAAATAATTCACCAAATACACCTTATAATCTCCCAATTAAAATAATATTCAACAACAAGAATAATATTAATGCAATCTCCTTTTTTGTCAAAATAACTATATGCAAGAATACCCTTTTATCCTTTTAAATTTTCAATATATCAATGTGACACAAACACTTTATTCAAAAATAAATCTAACTTCTTATTCCTCCAATTTATCAAAAATAATAATCAAATTCAAATCCTTTTAAGCAATCCTTTTAACTCCCTAAGACCTCATGTCAAACTTTAGGTAAAATAAAAATAATAATCAAACTTTATTACCTTTGCCTTGGAGGGACTTGAACTCATAGTGCAGCCTCAACAAATGCCCTAGCCGCGGCTCCAACCGCCATGTGAGCTAAGCACTCACTTGGGGAATAAAGAGCACCACGTGCTCTATAAAGATTCCCGCCTTGCCTAGAAAAACATGTGCCATTTCCTTTGGTGTTTCCAACACAAACGCAACCAACAAAATATGTTGTTATCGCATTTCAAACGCAAGTCACCTAGTGCCCAAACACTCTAACCGCTATTCTTTTTCCACTAGGCCACACTGCCTAGTTGGCACTTTACAATTTTGTGCTCTTCCATTTAACCTTATTCTTTGGTGCTCTAAACATGAAATTCACTTCTATTTTTTTGCACGAGTTCTCAACACAATTGCACACATTAATCAATCGAGCAAATGGATAATTTTAATACCTCTAAGGCATGGGTTTATATATTTATTTCCTCCTTCATTCATACATGTCGACGCTCAAATTTCCTTAAAACTTTTAGACGTTGACGCTTTTTATTTCCCTTTAAACTTATTAATTTATAATTTTTTTTTTTTTTTTTGAATTTAAATTTTATAAATAAATTCTTTAAAACCCTTTGGTTTTATTAAGGCCATCTATCATTGTACAAATTTGTATAAATAATATTTATTTATAAAATTTAAATTCAATTTGAATTTAAATATTTTATAAAAAATATTAAACCTTCCTTTAGATTTGCAATAAACTTCCTTGGGTTTTTATGAAAAACCTTTTAACTTATGCTTCCACATAATATTAAAAATATTATGAAACCCTTTTGCCTTTAACCTTTGCATTGTTCCTTGACATCAATGATGACTTCATTCCTTGACATCAATGACAAATTTGACATAATGACTCAAAATATCCAACAATCAATTATTTTGGTGGTGGTGTATCTTGTCACAAAGTATACTCATTTTTATTCCCTTTTCCATCCCTATGTAAACTCAATCATAGCCCAAATATAGTTCATTTTTTGCTTTCATGCCATACCCACATCTATTGTGTCTGATAGAAACCTTACCTTCACTAATCATTTTGGTAGGAATTATTTAAGTTATAGGGAACTTAACATGAGTTCAACTCATAATCCATAAAAAAATGGAAAAACAAAAACTATTAATAAATGCTTGGAGACCTACCTTTTTTGCTTTACCTCTAAACATCCTACATAGTGGGCAAAGTAACTTCCCTAGACCAAATGGTGGTATAATATTTTATATCACAATGTGACCAAGGTTACTCCTTTTAAAGTAGTTTACGATCATCCTCCATCAAGACCATCCTCCTACATTACAAAAAAATACAAGGTTCATGTTATTAAAACTATACTCGGCCAACATGACATAGTCCTTCACCAACTGAAGATAGATATGGAATTTAGTTTAGAACCATACACACCAACAAGCTAATCATCGTCATTCTGAGAATAGTTTTAAGTAGGAGATATGATTTTTCTTCTTAAAACCTTATAAAAATTCATCACTCTAGCTGCATAGATATCAAATACTATGGACCCTACCAACTATTACAATGAATCGGTGCAACTACCTACAAATTGGCCCTTTCAACTACATCATAGTTCCATCCATTTTTTTGTATTCTCTCTCAAGAAGGTTGTAGTTAATAATATATAGGTTCAATCCACTTTACCAAAACTAGATGAAGAGGGTTCCATATTACTCAAGACTAAACAAAATTTGGACCAAATATCACACACTTCAAAATTGTGTCGTCATTGAAGTTATTGTTCAATGACATTTATTACAACTGGAAGATACCACTTGGGAGTCTTTCTAGTTTCTAAAACACCAATTTATTCATCTTCAAATTTAAGGATAAATGTTTTTGAATGGGAAGGGTGTTTTAGGATCCCATCCTAATATTATGATGTATTTCTCTTATTATTATGTAATGACCCCTTTCCAATGTGAGTACTCTATTTGGTAATTGAGGTGCCTATACAAGCGGGGCTATTTCATGAAACCATTATCAAGAATGTAATTAGTGTTTAGTAAAATATTCTAGTTTAAGTGACACTTTGAATGTAAGCCGACTCTTGAGCAGTAGGTTAGGGTTGCATGAAGTGTATCATTAAAATACAAGGACCCATAAATGAATGTATTTTTCTACATATTGAATTAATGTACTGAAGGAGATTGCCCCCTTTAAGAGGTGCATGATTCTATGTTCTGTTTGTGATATTATTATATTTTTTTCATATTGCAATACTTATGTGAATGTGCTTACTTTAATTAGAAGGTTCCTAACATAGAGTTTTATAGAATTTAAATCATAAAAATTATGTAAGCAACAAGAAAATATGGTGTTGATGCTAATATCTTCTATGAACAAGGTGAATATAGTTTTGATGAAGAACCATAAAAAGTGTATATCTAACATCCACTTCCTTACATGAGGGGATTATAGATTCAAAGTCAATTAGGCATATGATAAAACATAAACATTCCATGTAGGACTAAAATAAAGAAAATTTAGAGGAATATGGTGTGATTAGAGATGATTCTTCATTATGAGTTGTAGGGTGTGGAGACGTCAATATTGAATCTTCATATTTTGATGATGTACTTCATTTTCGTAATGTTGGACCTAATAATTTATATTTTTATTAAATTGTTTATCCAAATAAGAAGGTATAATTTTAATCTATTGTATGGGCCATTTAGGATAGCAAATGGATTCAAAACTATTGATTCTAGATATTATTATGAGATTGAACACACATAACTTTATAAAGATACTAGCCTTTTCTTCTGCCTCCACTTGGAAGTAAAGCTTTATTGTTATGGTTTCTCATATAGATAATGAATGTTAGAGGTTCCATCATGCTTTAACATATTAGGTAAGTATATTTGTAATACATGAGTCACTATCATATGGCCATGAGAATTCGATACATATCCCCTCCAAATGGTGCATTTCAGGGGTGTATTATAGGTAAGCATAATAGGAGAACCTTTAAAAAATGTATTACAAGAAAAATATTTCATCCTTTAGAGATCATACATAATGATATTTCTCGACCAATGGGTACACCATACCTCTTAGGAAATAGGTACTTATTTCCATTAATAATTTTTCTAGGTATGTGTGGGTGTACACTATTCATATTAAGGATGAGGTTTTTGATAGGTTCAAGAATATCAGGGATCTCAATGCAAATTAGTTGACCAAGAGAATCAAGTATTTAAGTATAAATGAGGGAGGTGAATGTTTTAGCTATTCTTTTCATGATATTCTATCTTCTCATGTGATTGAATATCAAAGTACTCTTAGCTCTCAATGTCTCAAAAACAAGGATCTTAGGAGTCCATGGAAGCTGAAGGAAGCTGATGAGGATGATCCTAATGTTTTTGTGGAGCAATTTATATAGAAGTACATTATTAAGACTTCTATAGCTACTATCACTCACTTGGAAATTGCATGGGATGCTATTGGAGGAGCCATTTCATAGCTAAAAGACCACATGAATGCCCTTAATCTTCTATTCTTTTGTGATACCTTCAAAGAATATACTCCTGTAAAGTCTACTGCAACTACTAAACCTGATGCTAATGAGGATGAGGTTGTGGATATATCTAAGGAAATATTCAAGGATACCCATAAGGATGAGGCTAAGGAATCCAAGAAGGAAGAAATTAATGAGCCTGTTATTACCTGATTGGCTTTCGTTCTAATGTTTTTGTCCCTTTTGGGGTTTTTTCTTATCTCTTTTTGAATTATTTTTTTAATCCTCTATTTAGTATGGTTCTTAAGGATGATCTTTTTGTTGTTTATGCATCCTTTTCCTCTTCTAATGTACTAATGCATTAGGGAACCTTTCAAATTCCCTCTTTAATAAAAATTTTTAACTTACCAAAATATATCTATATATATATATATATATATATATATATATATATATATATATCAAAGTACTCTTCACTATACTCCTAAAAAAATGATATGACTAAGAGAAAAAATAGGTGATCATAGATATTGCATAATGTATAATTCATGTTAATGGGATAGGCCATAAACATTTGGATGACAATATCACTTGTGTAGTATACATCATTAACAAATTTTACACCAAGGTAGTCCAAGGCATGTCACATCTTGAGAGATTAACATATACCCGGTTGCCTACCACTGCTGGCCATCAGATTTGGGTTAGTGCTATCCTCCTTGATAAGCACTTCATTTGGTATACATAATCATGGTTTCCACCACCACTAGCTACCAGAGATAAATTAGTGCTATCCTTCTCGATAAGCACTTTATATATGTATACATGTTCACTGTAGCTGCCATCGTAGGCTACCAAAATTCATTTAGTGTTATCCTCAATAAAAATTACTCTCATTGTAAGAATGAAGTCTCGTTCACTTTAACTTCATTCAAAAATATATTTTGCTTTCTTTGAAATTTTTTTCTTTATTTTTGTTTAATGCTCAGTTTCAGCTTGAATTATTTTGGGTATATGATATTTTCCAATCACATAAACACAAGTTTTCATATAGCATAATATTGAAGTCTCTTCTTTTGCATAGTCATACAACTAGAAAATTTGTGATGTTGACTAAATAGTTCTAAAATAGCATCATAACAGTCCATTTACTTTCATCAAAAAAATAAACATATAATTACACAATATAACTCAAAAAGTCTAACTTCAAGCATCAACTTATTAAATATCACTTTTTTTTTCATTCTTCAAATATAAAGACTCTATGAAAAGAGTATGATAAAAACTATTTTTAAAGAAAACATTAATCACATTAATTGTTCTTTCTAGAACTTCAAACATTATCTAACATCCAAATCACGTTCACTTCTTTTTCAATGGCTTTTTTTTCTATTCACTTCTTATCAAAAGAATATCATATGTATTTCTTTTAAGCACTCTTTACCCTTTTCGAATTGACTGTCTTCTACTTAGAGACTATATAAAACTATGATTTTTTTTATTTAATCTATCCTGTAGCCACACATTCCCTTCATTTTCTACTAAAATTTCAATGTATTATCCATAAAAATATACTGTCTCCAACAGGATAACATTCTACATTTTATTTTAAACAACAAAGTTCATATTTTACATCATTCAGAATTTAGAAAAGCACATAAAATGATCTCATGATTTGATTGAGGAGTTTTTAATGAAAAAAATACATTACATGTTTTAACGCAGTAATAAAAGACTATATGAAACACCTCAAAAGACTTTTCTAAGTCTGAAAGATTTAAAGTTTGCATCTCTTCAAACTCTACAAGATAATAATAATACATTTTAGTTTTCTTTCACTATGAAAGATAATATAACACTCTAGGCTTACAAACACTATATATAAACATAGCCAGAGAATGCATTTGGTATAAATGAGACACTTCGCTACTCATTCTAGGAAAATGGCTATAATGTCATATCAATATGTACAAAACATAACTCAACAATATATCCATTTCCATCCTTGAACCTTATGTTAATTCACCTGTTCAGACTACTCGTCAGGAGAAAGAGTTTAAAGGTGAGAGTATGGGATCAACTTGGCCATTTATGCATCTAAATGCAAATAGTACTCATGCAATCATGCAGACTATAGAAAAAATAAAAATCATCCTAGACATATATATATATATATATATATATATATATATATATATATTCACACTCTCATAGAGCAGTCAAGCTAAATATCTTTTCAGAATAAAATAAATAAAATTCCCTTCTCATGCAATTCATAATGCATGTAAAATATTAACTCCTTTCCCAATTAATTAATGGTTTTATTCACAACCATACACAAAGCATACAATATTCAAACATGAAGTATGAAAAACATCCAGCACACAACATGCATGGTTTCCAATTCTTTCCAATAAATATTTCCCATTCTTGCATTGAGCAATTCGATGAACCCATTAAATATTCCTCATTCATGCATCGCTTAGGCATGTATTTTATCAAGCTCATCTTAGGTTAAGAAGAACAATGCTCAACATGCATTACACAGGCATGCAAAATTCAAACTCTCCAAGAATTCAAAATGAAGTTTACTCACTTACATAATATACAGGGCATGCATATTATGTATATATAATTTCTTAAGAAAAAAAATCTCTTGAAGTTCAAATAAAAATGAATTCTACGTATGTAAAACACATGCATACAACTATTAATGATTCAAATTTGATGTTATTGTTTCCATATGTAATATTTTCATCTTATTAATGTTATATCTCAAAGTGTTGATTCATCAAATCATTATTAATGGTTGCTATGTTTTCCAGAATTGACCATGTTATGTCATAGTAAGTTTTCTCAAACTAAAAATTTCATCTATGATAAAACTACAGTGGTTTATCACATATCAACAACAGGAAAGACATACAATTTTAATCCATATCAGTCATAGGAGCTCAAGTCTACCTGGTTGCATAGCGTTTCCTACTAACTATTTTCTTTCCTCCACTAGCAGATATGCTCCTTATGTCGCTCTCCCTACTCGAAACTTCCACTCTAATTCACTTCGCATGCCCTTTTTCCCTTCCAACTACTCTTTACTTAATTCTCGATTGGCAACATGCATCCATTTTGCTTCATAATTACTAAAAACTTACTCCACTATCCATGGGTGATGCCTCACATAATGGCTATGCCAAATCATCTCCCATACACAGCCAAATATTTTTTAATTTATTATATATATTTTTTGAATGGAATGAAAACAAAGTGATCTTACTGATGGTTATCATCATTAAACGTAATGATTGCAAAGACACCTATCTAATGGATTCATATTATTAATTAAAATCCATGCAGGCAAATTATCAAGGAAATATTTATTTAATACATTTTTTTTAAATTACACATTGTGTTTTGTTATATTTATATATTTTTTATTTGTATTATCTTGCAATACATGAGTTTCTTCCCTCAAAGGCAAACAAGCAACATATCCATTTTTTTTCTTTTATATTCCCCTTTTGAATAAACTTAGCATTGAAATTTGCACCATAACAAGGAGCACACAATAAATGCACACAACATCAAAGGACAAGTAATAAATGCAATAGCGATCTTGTACAAAGTGCAATCACACACATGCCCAAATGCATCAACAGACAGGATGATTTCATATGCAAATTCTATGGTGGAATTCCATGTATCCACTAGCCAAGGTGCAATGAAGCACAACATCATGTCCCACCTACCTGATGCCTTTCAACCTTAGTCTCCGTCAGGGGTGGTTACTCTCTTATGCCTCCATGCGTAAACCCATACAGGCATCACAAAAAATAAATGCAGTATCACATTCTTCCAAATAAAAAGATATCAAGTAGCAAGGATGTGATAGTCAATGATAGTTATGGCTAGGATCCCCCCCTTCAATCTTTATCTCTTAGAGGAAATCCATGATAAAAGTTTCATTTATAGGTTTTAGAGACCTGTTTCTTACCTCTCGTATCCACTAACAATTGCTAGAAAATGATTCTATTTTAAGCTACTTAACTCCCACATATTTTTGAATATTTGCTTTAAGGGTGGCTTGGGATGTGTTAGCAATATTTTATTCTCACTCTTTATTCTTGAGGGATTTGTTGGAAAGTCTCCCAACCTTCTTCTGAACTCCAAAAACAACTAAAAATTTCCTCTAGCTATAATTTTTGGCACTTAAAGATCTCCTAACCAAATTGATTTTTTGAGAACCCTATAACAACTCAAAGGGATGAGCAACCATCTAAAAAATAGGTTCATCCTACCCCAAAAAACCAAAATAATTATGGAGGAGATCGTTGGACACCATGAATTTAATAATAAGGTCTAAAGATCTTACCTCAGAAAGAAGAGCCAAAGAAATTACATGTGTATGGGTTGGGGGCACCAAGTCCTCATTAGACACCCTACCTGATACTGCCACCTAGAAATATTCCTAGAGACCATATCTCCCATCTGGTGGAACTCCTCTACTACCATTTGGAGTTCGAAGGGAATCAGGGAACTCCCAGGGTTAGTGGGTTTTAGACCAACTATTTTATTCCCTGAGTTTACATGAATAATAGGTTTCTTGGAGGATATCTAGATCTATTTGTTAGGTATATTCACCCCCTATATTATGTTTAGGCCCTGAATCTTACTAAGAATAGTGCTCTAGATAATGAACTTGCATTTTACATCCTTAAAAAATAATAGGTTATTTTTTATAGAATGGCTTGAGTCTAGAAACCTAAAGGGATTTCTAATTCAAATGAAGATGGGAGCTCACATTTTGAGTCTACCATCATGCATATTCAACCTACAACCATCTTCTTCTTTTTTCTAGTGGTAAAATCAATCAAAATTAGATCCCCTATTGCCTTGGCCATACCCCTAAGAATATCCTCATGCCATAGGTGGAAGGGAAAACCTAGGAGATTAACCTAGATGGGAACCAAGTTAATATTCTAGGTATTTAGGTCGAAATAAATCCTTCACTTTTTAAGAAAAAATCCTCTTTTTCCAAAGAAATAGGGACCTCTATATAGAATTTTCTTTGAATCCTCTTCACAATTTAGTTTAATAATAAATAAATATTTAGGTGTCACAACTATTTCTAATGATCCCAATGGATTTCATTTTGTTACTACCCATTTTTGGATGGAATCTAGATCTATTCAACCCCATTAAAACTTTTCCACCAAGTTCTAGGTACCTTTGTTTAGCATAATATTCAACAAATTTATTGGAAACCTAATATTATTTTGGATCAATGAGATATTAAAAATATATTTCAATCCACAGTTCTTACTTCCTATCACCACTAAAGCAAAAAAATTTCCTGGATCAAAAATCTTAAGAAGCATATAATACCCCAAGCTATAGTCCCCACCCTTATAGATGATAGTAGTGAACTTGTGATTAACTACATGACACATAGGCCCCTCATGATATGCCACCTCACTAAATCCACCCGAAACTTATACAAACACCACATGAGAGCCCATCCCCCAAAATAAGCCCTTGAAGCAACCACCCTCACAGCTGGTAAACCACTAGCATCAAGGACCTCATAGGGTCAATCGAACCCCTCCATTATGCTAGCTCACTCACCCCAAAAAACCACCTTCATGTGCTTTTCCAAATAAAAAGCTTCGTCCATCGACTCGTAGTAAGCATCTAGTTCCATTTTGTAGAAATCCTAAGTTGCACCCCAAAAGAACTTCAAAATATTATTATTATTATTATTATTATTATTATTATTATTATTATTATTTCGAATTCATTGCTTAGATATCACTCCTAATGTGGAACCTCCACACCATGCACCTCTGATGCCATTGCTTAGACCCCTAAGTATTTTGTAATATTATCTATGCATATAGTAATTATTTATGGTGCCTATGGGCATGAACCATATTCATCATTCTTTGTTCTTATTTTTAATTTTTGTATAAGATTTGATTGGATGGATTACTTCTATTTATTTCTAAGAAATATTGTGAATTCCAATAACTTAAACACCACCCATATCATTTAAAAATATATTAAAAATATTAAATATAAAATTCTAGTTTGTAAAATAAATAAGTTATGATCCTATTGCAATTTATTGTCTAACATATTATAAACACATTGGGCTTGATGGATTTTCCCTTTTAAACTATTAAAGTATTGAATATGGATCTTATATAGTTCTTGCTTATAGCAATACATATATTTTCTTAAGTAGTGTATATGACATCTTTATCTAAGGTGCAATACCCTTTATGCAATATAGCTTGATATTTGAGTCATGGATATAAATCTAACTATAGTTGTTGTAATTTCCTATAAATCACTATTATTGATAGTTTTGTGAAAGAGGTCATTCGTCTCTATAGAGGAGATTGTTCAAGCATTTAAAAAAATGATTAGTAGATGGTTAAATAAGAATATAAATAATGTGTGTGAATACAACTTACAAGCATTTGACCAAACTTCAAAAATAAAAGAAATTTAAAATTCATTGATTAGAGATTCATTAATCTAATGAAGAAATTATACACTAAAAAAGTAGAGAGATTCATTAGAGAAGGCATTGCTCTTGAGCTTCAATGAGGGTGCAACATTAATTTTTTTTTAGAGGGATGATAACTATTCGGAATACACAATAGTCATTTCTAAGGAAGGTACATATCCTAAATTGAATTCATTAAAGGTAAGATAATAACACTTCTAGCCTTAGTCGTCAATGACTAGTATATCAAATTATTTATACCATATAAACCATGGGTAGGCTCATTGAAGGCTATAATTTATAGTTCTCTTTTTTATTGAATGCAAGTAAAAATAAATAGATTCATATAATATTTTATAAGCATTGGGAAATATTGAATAATATTTCTTGAAGATTTTGATTGGAGGAAAAATTCTCCTACCTATTTTTTATAGACAAGACACTAATTTCTCATGATTTAATGCATCAATTAATTTACATGTATATTATTATAAATACCTTTTAGAAATCATTTTTTGATACTAATCTATTATAATTAAACTATTTTAGTTTTGTGAAGGTTTAACATGGTTAGTTATCCGCCAAAGTTCCTTTTACCCTATTTCTAGCTATTAAGAGGGAACATTTACTCTACTTGGAAAACCAAAATCATAACTCAACTTGAGTTTGAGGAAGTATGGGAAGTTGTAGAGAAGTCCATTACCTATCCTAAAAAATATGGTGAATAATATATAAAATTGATAAAACAAATAAAAGGTCTTAGTTGGTCATTATATTTGGTGTTTATAATGAAGTACAACCATACATTTATGACTCAAGCACAACTAAAGATGCATGGTACAAGCTCTAGATAGTATTTGATACAAACCTATGAACCAAATATTGTCCTTCAAACCCAACTTCATTCCATGAAAATAAATAATGGATAAACAAATGATTCCTTTAGGTGAGTTGCACATCTGCATACATCACTACAAGTTTTGAGAGAAAAATTGTCTTATGAAATACTTGTTTTCATTATTTTGAGACATTTTCCCTCATAGTATAATGTGCTTATGATAAATTTGAATGCTACCAAAAAAACACCACTATTTAAAAAGTTGGTGAATCTACATCAAAACCCAAATGCCTTTCATACATCACAAGATGAATATCAAGTTCTTATTTTAAATAAAAATGGTAAGTTGGTCATTAGGAGAGGCACAAGCCCTTAAAAACACTTCAAGAATCAAAAATACAAAATTTACACGCAAAATATATATGAAATTTATGGAAATAAAGGCCACACATTGAAGAAATATTTGGGCAGCCCCTTCACTAATGTGTCCTCTTCTTAAGCAATGCATTTGTAGTAGAAGAACTAATTAATATATATGAAAAATCTGAATTGAAAAATATGTATCAATAACATAGTAATATTGTTGAATAAGAGGTCCGATGTGTAGACCAATTGGTTCATCCAAACCCCATAAGGGGGGCGGAGGTCCAAGGTTCAAATCTCGGGCCTCGTCGGACTAAACGCTTGTCCCTTTCCTGGTGCTTTCAGTGGCATAAAAGGTTTAAAATGATTGTGGTATGGTGGTTATAGGGGCGGACTGCGCGAAGATCTATGTGGCGGATTCTAGGGCGGACAACACAGAATACTGTGAAGGCCATAAAAGCTGGACAGCCTGCCCGGATTCGTGGCGACTACCGATTCCACCATGTAAATTCAATATATATATATATATATATATATATATATATATATATATATATATATATATATATATATATATATATATATATATATATATATATATATTATTGAATAAGAGCATGCATTTGTTTCTCATGCTTGATTAATTCATACAAATTATGTTTGGTATGTTGATTTTTGAGCAACCAAATATATGAATAATAAAAAATATTGGTTTTAGAATCTAGACTATTCTAGTCATATAATAAAGGTCTCTCTAGGTGATGACACATCCTATGATATCAAAGGAATAGGTGATGTCAATCTGTGATTTAGATATCACACATGAAAGATAACAAAAGTATTCAATATTCCATGACTCAATAAGAATTTTCTCTCCATTAATCAATTACTCAACCCCAATTTTAAGGTTGAGTTTGAAAAGTGATATGGATCTAAGGTATATGTCATTCATGAAAAATCTAGAAAATCCATGATAATTTGATATAGAAAAGGAAAGGAAAAATGTTTAAGCTTCATAAAATGCATCATGATAATTTGTTATTAATTGTCAACTCTAAAATTTTTGCATTTATCTACCATCAATGATATGGTCATCTAAGTTTTAACAATATTTTCACACTATAAAGTAAAAATATATTTAGAGATCTTCTTTATCTGAATAAATCTCCTAAAATTTTTGTCGTTGCTTAGGTAGAAAGCAATATCAATATCCACTTAGTTCTTTATAATATCAATCCAAAATTCTTCTTGATTTGGTCTATACCGATATTTGTAGATCCATGGCTCCAATCTATAATGGCTCCAAATTGTTTTAACATGTTGTTGATGATCAAAATTAAAAAAATATGGATAATATTTTTTCAGAACAAATATGAAGCCTTTTTCTACTTCAAATAGTTTAAGTCTTATGTTGGGATATTTACAAGTCATTGGATCCATGTCTTCCACTTAGATTGAGAAGAGGATTTTACATGTAATGATTTTTTAGATTCCTTAAGAAAACATACCATTCTTTAATAATTAAAAATTTCTTACACATCACAAAAAAATGGTGTTGTTTATTGGGGAAACAAAACCATCATGAAAATAATTTGTTGCATGATGAAGGATTCTCAACTTGTAATTTATTTTTGGATAGAAGTAGGACATATTCTATTCTACTTGTTCAATTGTTTCCTCACTACATATATTGGTCAAAATACTCTACAAGAAGCATGGAATATACATAATCCATCAGTCTCTCATCTTCTTATTTTTGGTTGTACAAAATTTATGCATATTCCAGGGAAGAAGAGAAAAAATTGGATGAGAAGTCTTGTCAATACATTCTATAAAGCTACACTGATGAATCAAAAGCCTATATATTATTTGATGTAGCTACCAAAAATTTTATATTAGCCATTGTGTCATATTTTATGAAGAAGTTATATCACCATCATCATTTCCAAAGGAATATTCTTTCAATTCTCTTCTAGCAATACTTCAAAGTAAATAAGATGAAGAAGATGCTATTGAGGAAATTTGTAGGGAAAACAATGATAAAAATATTGACCAATATACTCTACCACACTACATAAAAAAAATAAGCTAATGGTATATTAGCACTTTAAGAGCCTCAGGGATAGATGGAGTTCTAAACACATCTACAAAATGGCCAAGGATATGGAATATGATGAGGTAAATATAGCCCTAATGAGTATTATTGAACCACCCATAGTGCAAAAATCTCTTTAGTCTAATTATTGAAATAATGCTATGAATATTAAATATCAAGTATTAATAAATACTAAGATATGAGACCTAGTCTGAAATCGACTAAGAATATGAGATGCATTGTAAGATCTTATCCAATATTGGAAGAGCCATAATTGCTTCTAAGTCAACTTACAAAGAATTTTGGTTCCTTTTAAAACATAATAAACTAAAAACAGGACAAATACTAAAGAGGGAAATCAGAAGGGTAAGAAGAGTGCATGGTTAGAAATTAGAATAAGGCTAGCCAAGATTCAGGTAATAGCAAGAAGACACACTACATAAGAGTCTTACACATAGATCAAAACAAGGCCTAATAGATCAATTGAAATATAGAGCTACATACAATTATTTTAAATCAATTCGTATGTCCTTTAAACATTTTAGAATCTTAAATGAATTATGAGCTAAGTAGAAATATAGATAGTATAATTAGCTTTATCAAAATAAATCATTCATCAAGAAACTAATAGAAATGAAGTAAAGAAGCTAACATTTAACATTCCAAAGATTAAATGAATAACAATCTAAATAGTTATCTAGATTAAAAGAATAGAATTTGAAAAAATACACTATTTATTCAATGTAAATGGAAATATCAAATAATGTAACTTAACTTATTCAAAATTTTACAATACTATTGATAGTAGCTATCATCATATAGTGTATCCTAAAGGCAAATGCTAAAGAGCCATTCCTCTTTAGAAGTAAATTGAGTTCTTATAAATATACATTATATTTTATTGGATCTTATTATCATACAAAAGTGTCTATAGGCTTGCTAGAGGTGAGTGTAGGGTATATGATCACTTTATAGCTCAGTTGTGTCTAACCACGTTAATTATGGTTTGTTGATGTATTTGGTCTATATTTCTATCATAAAGGTAGATTCCATGTGCATCCAATAGATCTCAACATAATTTGATAGGTTTCATTTTTATCACTATGATTTGTTACATTACTAGCTCATCACTCATTCTGAAAATCTCAATCTAGGTGGTTGGTTGGCATGTGCAAATCCAGTTCATAGGAATAGTTCTAGAAGAATCATTTTTAATATCGAATCTTGGGAGTGTTACTAGAAAATTTTCTTGATTTTTTGTTAGTTTTGACCAAATATGGTTAACATTATTTTCATTCTATATTTATATCTTAAGACCAAAAATTATGATTCCTAAAAATAACATTAGATTCCTCACAAGTCTAGTCATCTTTCCATGCCTAGCCAAATTTAGAATTTGGCATGATGTAGTCTTGTAGACCAAATGCTGGAATTTTGATCTCCTTAGGTGTCATCAGTGTCTTTAAATGTCTTGACACATTTAACTTAATATCTACACTTAGAAATTTTTTAAATCTGGTAGTGTGTGATAAATTGAATAATATTTTCTCTATAATGACATTTGTGCCTTCACAAGTCCATCCATCTACAATGCTAGACTCTTTTTCATAGTCAATATTATGGGCTTCACCATATGGTGTAACACTAGATGTTGGATTCCAAATTTTTCCTACACCTTTGATTACATTAGTGTGTGAAATATTTGGCCTTCTGCCTTGATGAAACTTTTAGTTTAGTATGCAAATATATGTTAAACTCTTTATCCTAGAAAATTGTGGGTCCATCAAGGTATTATTGAGCTTTTGGTATATCATACTTTGACTTGCTATAGCAAAAACCTTGTTCCATAAATTTTATTATGCCAAAATGATACTTCCAATCAAGCACCTATGTTGTTGTTTTAATAAATTTTTATTTTAGTAAAATTAGAGTGCAACTTAATCTACATAGATCTAAAAAACTAGGGCATCAGTTGGGTAGCCGAAGAGATTTCTGGTTACTATGGATTTTAATACAATATTGCTGCCCCAGGAAGACCCAATGGGGACACCTCCGGATCCTCTTCTAGAGAGAAATAGTTCTTTTACAGATTTGTTAAAGGATAAATCTCCATCAAAGATTGAAGAAGCACAAAAAACTGCATTAAAAAAGCTCTTTACTGCTACTGGAAATATGTCAACATCTCAACAAGTTAATGGATGCTTGCCATAGTTAGAATCAAGGCCAAAGATTGTCATTGAGCAAAGGATGGTTGAAGAAATAGTTTTATATAGAGCTAATCATGATTTGATCTGTAAATTCATGGGTATTAGCCCTACCTTGAATTTTTTGTATTCTTGGGTCCAGAAAAACTAGGAGCCTCTTAGTGAGTATTCTTTATGGTTTATTAGCAATGGATATTTTATTGTTAGTTTTTCTTCACTTGCCGATAGAAATAGGGCTTTCGAATCATAAAAGAGGAATCATTGTTTGGTAGGATTATTTTTTCAACCCTAGAGAGTCGGATTTGGTCCTCGAATTGAATCCACTATTGTCCTGGTTTGGATCCATTTGTATGCACTTCCAATGGAGTTGTGGAGTGAGCAGGTATTGGAAATTATCGATAATTCCCTTGGAAGACATTTGGGTGTTTCTAAAGACACAATAGAAGGAAACATAGTTGTTTATGAAAGATTATGTGTGTAAATGGATCTTAGCCAGTCTCTACTAGAAGAGGTGGAACTTGAACTTGCAGGACTACCTTGGATTCAACAATTGGATTATGAGGCATTGCCCTTCAGATGTAGAGTTTACCACAAATATGGGCATTTTGCCTGATCTTGCCCAAATAATATGAACATAAAAATGGAGGCTCCTCTAGGAATGTCAAATCTTCCTAAGGAGGGTAAGTCAAAAATAAAAAAAGAACCAACCAATATTTATCAGAGTAAAGAAGCACATGGAGACATTTTTGAACAACCCAAAAGAAGGATAAGGCAAAAGAAAAAATATGGTAAAGAGCAAACCCAACTCAATCCCTCCAATAGGTATGAGATATTTAAGACACTAATGGACCAAGAAGAACAATTCATGGAAGGAGTGGATGGGAATAATGAAAATAATAACAACCATGTTCAAGCTCCTCTTTCATCTCCCCCCATAATAGAGTAGGTAATTCAGTACAGTGAGTTACCATAGTCAGAAAGTGTAGGGGCATTGATAGTGCATAACCAAGAGAAGCCAATAATTAAGGATGTCAGCATAGGCATAGTATAAAAGAATAGAGAAAGGCCAACTTTAGGGATAACTCAGGTGGAAAAGAGATCAAAAAATAGCAACTCTCAAGGAGTGGGTAGAAAATCAAATAAGGAATTGATAACAGTTCAAGGAGATAAACTGATCACTAGAGGATCGATGAGGCCAATAGATTTTTACTGCTCTCAAGGTAACCAATGATTATACAATCATGGAATGTTAGGGGTTTAAACAGTAGAACCCATCAATATTTCATTCGAAGACTCTTAGAAAAATTTAAAACAATTTTTTTGCTTATCCAAGAGATAAAAATATCATTAGATCTTATGTGTAAAATAGTTAACAAACTTTGGAGGGGTGATGGTCATATGGAAGTGGTTTCCCAAGGTGCCTCACAGGGATAGTTGCTCTTTGGAACTCTCTTGAATGTACTAAAATAGAAAATATATCTTGGAGGGGTGTTCTCATGTCACATTTTAGAAATAATGTCATAGTTGAACATGTTTTAATCCCAAATTTTTATGGGGCTCAAAACCTAGATGGTCAGATGCATCAATGGAAATTTGTGCATAACATGAGAGTCTCAAGGGAAGATTTAGACTAGATTATTGCTGGGGATTTTAATGCTAAATTATCCTCTAGAGATCAAGAAGGGGGAACCCAAATTTTAGACCTAAGGGATCGACTTATGATTGCCTAAGTCCAAAAATTATACTTGGTGGATATTAAATGCCCTAGAACCAACTATAATTGCACTAATAAGATGAGAGAGCCACATAGTAGGAAGGTGAAGTTAGACCATTTTTTTGTTTTAGAGGAGGCATTTGTAAACTAGAATATAAAATTTCAAATTTTGGAGGGTCCATTTTCAGATCACTTTCCCATTTTGTTGGAAGGAGGGATCAAGACAGTGCAGCATCACAAACCATTTAAATTTGAAAACTTTTTGTTACAAAAAGAGGAACTTCGAAATAAAATTCCATAGTGGTGGGAAGGTCGCCCAACATATGGGACACCAATGTTTAGATTCCACAAACAACTTCATTATGTCAAATATCAACTGAAACAATGGAGGCGAGCTAACAAGACAAACTTCCAAGTCCAAAGAGCTCCATTGGTGGCCAGATGGGATGAGGTTCAAAAATACTTTAGGGAAGGAACAATTACAGAGCAACTCAAAGAAGAGGATGATGCATTACGTAAAGTAGTTGAGGACATTGACAACCAAGAGGAGACCTACTAGAAACAGAGAGCAAGAACCACTTGGTTATTAGAAGGTGATAAAAATACCAAAATTTTCCATCGAACTACTTGTGCTAGGAGACAGATGAACAACATGGAAGCTCTTCAAGATGATAACAGACACTCCTTTGATACAATTCCAAGTATGCATTTCCATTCAATGGATTATTTTTCTAAACTATTCAAGGAAAGTATGGTGCAATATGAAGAGGCTCAAAAAGAAGTTATTGTTGTCATACCCTCTGTTATCTCTAAAAAAGAAAATCAGACCCTAATTAAACCCATTGATAGAGAGGAACTAAATAATGTAGTCTTTGGAATGAGCATTGATGCATTTTCATTACGCACATCATTAAATTTCAAAGATCTTATCAATTCTGGGTGGTGTCCAAGGCTATCTACGATAGAAGGCTAGGGCAAAGTACAATTTAGGCATTTAGATTTCAAGCATTTATTAGGTGAGAAAGATTTTATTTAGCCTTTTGGTGTCACACTAATCATAATCTGTAGAATGAAAACTTGTAGAAACTAAAAACTAATTCTAAGTTGCAGGAATTGAAATCTAACTACAATTGCAGGAATTGGAATTGCTAAATTGAAAGTCTAATCTACTTTTGCAGAATTTAAATTGTTGAATTTAAATGTTGCTGAAATGAAATCCTAAGTTACATTTAGATAATTGAAACCTAGTTACTCTTGCATAATTGAAATGATGCTTGTAAATTAAAATTATGCTAAAAACACCTATCAATGTCCTACCACAAAAGGTCGTCGAGCTTCTGCTATAGGAATTGATAGCAAAATGAAATATGCTAAAAATAGAAAGTTTCTAAAACAAAAAAACATGGAAAACATGGAAAGCAAAGGAAAAATGCTTAATATAATTTGTTAGCTGACACACACACAAATTTTTTACACAAACATAATATAAAACATAAATAACATTATACAAACTTAAAACAAGAAAAATAAACTTGACAAGTAATCTATTAATTCTACTGCAGCAAAATTATAGATTAAAACCTGCCATAAAAATCCTTCTTCTAGATATGAAATTGGGCCTATACTTCCTGATATAGAAGGAGGTGAAAAGAACTACTTAACTAATTAAAACTCAAAACAAAAAATGATAAAATAACTACACTTTTATTGATGAAAAAACATGCTGAAAAATGTTACAAAAAATTACTATACAATCTTAATTATTGTTATTGAAAACTCTCCTCTATTCTAATTCCTAACTGGCTCAACCAAGGATGGATTTGTGTTATTTATATAAATATTTACAACATATACCATACTAAAATTAGCCTATGTGCTACTTTATAGTGATTTGCCAATAATTTTGGATCTAAAATAAATACAAATCTAGACAGTTTGTGTTGCAGTAGTAGTCATTGGCCCTTAGAAAGCATCTTCAGTGGTGGGAGTACGTGGGAGAAGTCTAGAAATATCTCACACATATTTTTTCACTTTAGAATATGCCATTTCTATCTTGCAAACAACTTCCTATTATGCTGCAGTTATTTTTGTGTTTATCCTAGAAGAGGATCAAAATTGATCTTTTCCATGAATGGTGGCTTTGGATGGCAAGGACGAAAAAATCAGATGGGAGATATTTTTCCTTAACCTTATCAACCTTATTTCAATTTTTCTACCATAAAAAAATAGTCAAAAAGTCAAAAAGCACTTTCTATTCTCATTCCAAAGATAAGTGGCTCATTCCGAAGAGACTGTATTTCTCATTTCGAAGATGTCCGCTCATTTTGAAGAGACTATATTTCTCATTCCGAAGATGTCTGCTCATTCCGAAGATCTTTCAAATGACCAACTACGTGCTCTTCAAGTGATTTTAGCTACATTTATCAGGTGTATTAGCCCTCAGGATCATATTGCAATAGCCTTCATTCCTCTCCATGTGTGAATTCCATGCCTTGCCATTCATTGGTAGCTTGTTAGAATTTACATGGTAAATTACTGCATTTTCCAACTCTGCTGCATAGTTGTAAAATATTGCCATTTCTTGCAAATTCAAACAAATTAGAACATGGAAAAATTATTCAAATATCAACATGAAGGAGTACATCAAGTTGCTACTGAATTTATACACTTCATTCACCAAGTAACAATGCTAAAATAGTGCAACAGGCTTCACAATCGTCCCTGCTCTGTTATACCCTATTGATGCCTATTTAGACCATGTGGGAATGCTTCTAAATAGGTCAGATGTCTTTTGTAGTCCTTCTGAACTCATTCCATCCATATCCTCATGTTTTGCTTGACAACTTCAAGGTGTTCCTATAAAGTGACAACTTGCTGATTTTTATATGGCTATTTTTTTTAGATTTTTAGATTTATGACAGTCCTAAAATTTTGGCTTCAATGTGGATTTGAAACAAGTTGAAGGGCATAAAAACATTCAAAAACCATTGAAAAGTTAATGGATATCAGCATACCACATTTTGTTAATTGAAATGAATGTTTTTACTTGCTATTTAATCAAGAAAAATCAGTCACAAAATGCTCAAAATAGTCAAAAACAGAGATATAGTATTCCTAACATAAAATCATGCAAACACTTAACAAATAGTATATTTTAGTCAACTATTTAGCAATTAACTTATCATATGGTAGTCAAACATTGTGCAATAATGAGGCATTTTTGGGCCTCATCATCGCCCCCAACTTGAACTGATGCATGCCCTCATGCATCTTAGTAGGCCATAGTAATCTGCAGGTTTTATTCTTGTGAACAACATCCTTTGCTACCAGCTAACTGAGAAATTCCTCCTTGCTACACTATATCAAGTATTTTGTAATTAAGCACATGTATGACTATTTTTATGTCTTTCTACAAGTTTTAGTGTTGCAAGGTACCTCTTAAAGGCTTGATATCATGTGATTCATCTTGCAATAGTCTTATTGTGGAACCATATTTGGTAGATGCACTACTACTGATGGAATTTTCTATTCTTAACAACATTTCAACCTGAATGCTTATTTCTGTTGTTTGCACCTTTTGAACAAAATTGATAAAAAATTTAGATTTGAAATGCTTGAGGGATATACTTACTTGTGGTAGAGCCTTATGAACCTCAATATTTGATGTAACCTACTCTTTTTGCTATTCTGTAGCATTTTTAGCAATTTTGGTACAGTTTCTGCTCATTCCGAAGATATCCTACTCATTCCAAAGATATGCCTGTTCATTTCGATATGACTGTTCATTCTGAAGATGCATCAAAAAATGTAGAAATGACCTCCTATGCAAAATTTAGCTATATATTCTATTGTGGGCCCATATCTAGAGTGTATAAGCCTTCCATAACATTAAAAATCCCTTCATCCTTTTGTTTAGATGCTATTCTTTCTTTTGTATGTTGTTATTTTATTCTAGTAGTACTAAAATAGAACCTTCAGGTGCGTTTTGTTGATTATCCTCCTTCAATTTATCATACAATTCTGAGATATAAACTTGCAGTTCTCCTTCTGAATTTTGCCCTACAAATTGAAATAGAATTACTGCCATGTCTGTCCCAAAATTAGGTTTTTGCACAATTTTGGAATTTCCATGCAATTAAGGGCATAAGGGGGTGTTTCTTGACATCTTGAACATGTTCCATTTTCAACTTGTCAATATTGTATGAATAGTTTATGCCAAATACCGACTATCATACACTAAATATTAAATGCTTACAATGAATTAAATGCAAGAAACACATACCTTACTGTCCTGAAAATTGGTCATGCACCTTACAAGCTGCTTTTGATGATTGTTAGCAGGCTATCTGAAAACATAAACATAACACATGTGCAGTGTGATATTTGTACAATGGTGGAAAAATTATGGGTAGATCAATAAGGCAATGCATGCTGAAAATTTGGTTTTCATGCAAGCCAATTCAGTAGCACCTCCAAGAAGGTTTTCACTACTGAATTATTCATTTTTCTCATCATTTTTTTTCTTTCCTTTTTTTCATCTTTTTTTTTTTCATCAGAAGAGGTTGCCATTTTTGGTTTTCAACCAACTTCTGTATTTTTTTTTTCAAGTGCTTCAATGAGATAGAACGTCTCTCACTCTTATTTGGATAAGACCAATCCTTATTCTAAAAAAACATGTCAATTGTTGTATGAAAACACCATCTCTTTTTGTTGAAACCTGTAACATTGATGCAACCTTCCTTTCTAGATGAGTAGTAAGAATCTTCTTACATCATAATTGCCTCCTTATTGCTGGAAATGAAGTATTGGCTCCATTGTTCCTCTTTTTTTCTGAAATTGATGCTTGTCTTCATGTATCCCCATTTTGTGGGACATGCCTTTCCTGCAAAAAATTTTTTTTCTCTCTTTTTTATTTTTTATTTTTCTTGTCTTGCTTTTACCCAAGAAGGAAGTTCACAAATAAGACTATTCTTCTTTTTGCTTTTCTTGTATTTTTTTTATTTTTTTGTCAAACCTTTTATCATCACTCTAAATCTGATATTGAAGAGAAATTCTCTTCCATTATGTGTACATCCAATGGAATCTCCTTCAAGAACTCCTCCTTAGTTAATGGTGCATGGTATACCTGAAGCCAATGTCAATTTACTACTAATATCCTCAATGAATTATTAATGGGAGAAAAAAGCACTACTCCATATCTAAAAACTTCTTCAATTAAGTGTTTTCCATGCCTCCTAGTCTACAAAATATTGTCAATTTGTATTTGAAACAATTAAATACCAATTCCCAAAAGATGTTAAGTGCTTATATCAAGATAAAATCTTGAAATACCCTTGTAATTCCATGTAAAGGGATTGAAATATTTCAAAATAGCAACAATTTTGCTTTTTGTTTATAAGTCAGCAAGATAATAATGTTCAAGAATTTTCTTGGCTGCATTTCAATTTGTTTCATTCCTAGGAGGACAAAATTTACCCCTTTGTAATTTCTTACTAAGGAGTTCAATGGAAGTAAATTTTCTATGTGCGGTTTTTCTAGTTTTTCTCCTTTATCCAAGGCTAATTTTTGTGTGTTTGGACTAAAGGTTTTCTGTGTATCTCCATTGATTTTTGTCTCTTCAAGCTCAGTTAAGTTCTTGTTTGAGCACATTTGGATGTTGCTGCAGTCAATAGCATTTCTTACAGTTTTTTTTTTACCAGATTCAACTACATAAACAGGGGTTGCCTATCCTGTATTATTCAAATTGATCATAGGTTGGGTTGAAAAGACATATTTTTGGTTTACACAATAAGACAATAAGTGTACAACTTTAGTAGATCAACTACTTTTCAGGTAGGATCACCTCTAATGAGATCAACTATTGTCGATGTAGGCTAAGAATTGTTAGGTTGTGGTTTAGCGCGGTAAAACCCTAAAAATATTTAAGCAATAATGGCAAAAATCTAGGATCACTATTAAGCTGTAAACTTCTATTTTGATTGTGAAAAAGTTTTATGATTTTTTTTTTAACTGACTCAGCTTACATAGACAGGGGTTACCTGTCTTGTATTATTCATATTGACCATAGGTTGGGCTGGAGGTAGTGGTTGTACTTGCTCTGTTTATTGTTGTTGGGATCTCCCTTGAGAAGAATTTAGACTAGACAACAAATTTTGCATCTTTGAGTTGTGGAAGTAAATGGTATTTATCAATGATATATCCTTGTGAACAAATGCTACAAGTAGCTGATATGATTGTTTTGTTCAAGGGATAGTCTTGTATATCTGCCATGATGTCTTCCCAACACCTAGTACAAATTTTTTTATACTACCCTAATGATATGGATATAAAAATGGTAGTACTAGCATATGGCTCTTCTAAGAGATCTTATGTTTATTGATAATGAGGATGACGAATTCTTTCAATTTTTATCAAGAATTTCAAACATAAGCAATTTAACCCCTAGGTGTGAAGATCACCTCCCTATGGTTTCTTGTTTTCTAAATGGACTGAAATGCAATTTATAAAAAAATGTTACTAATACCAATCATTTATCTATATTTTACTATGAAGTTCATAATTTAGTATAATTAACAATTATTGGGCTACTTTTACCATTTAAAAACATCGTGTTCCCCAAAAATGGTGCCAAAATGATGCATTTTCGTTACGCACATCATTAAATCTCAAAGATCTTATCAGTCTAGGGTGGTGTCCAAGGCTGTCTATGATAGAAGGCTAGGGCAAAGTACAATTTAGGCATTCAAATTTCAAGCATTTATTAGGTGAGAAAGATTTTATTTAGCATTTTGGTGTCACACTAATCCTAATCTACAGAATGAAAACTTGTAGAAACTAAGAACTAATTCTAAGTTGTAGGAATTGAAATCTAACTACAATTGCAGGAATTGGAATTGCTAAATTGAAAGTCTAATCTACTTTTGCAGAATTTAAATTGTTGAATTTAAATGTTGCTAAAATGAAATACTAAGTTACATTTGCATAATTGAAACCTAGTTACTCTTGCATAATTGAAATGATGCTTGTAAATTAAAATTATGCTAAAAACACCTGTCAATGTCCTGCCACAAAAGGTCGTCAAGCTTCTACTATAGGAATTGATAGCAAAATGAAATATGCTAAAAATTGAAAGTTGCTAAAACAAAAAACAAGGAAAACATGGAAGGCAAAGGAAAAATGCTTAATATAATTTGTCAGCTGACACACACACAAATTTTTTACACAAATATAATATAAAACATAAATAACATTATACAAACTTAAAACAAGAAAAATAAACTTGACAAGTAATCTATTAATTCTGCTACAGAAAAATTATAGATTAAAACCTGCCATAAAAATCGCTCTTCTAGATCTGAAAGTGGGCCCATACTTCCTGATCTAGAAGGAGGTGAAAAGCACTACTTAACTAATTAAAACTCAGAACAAAAAATGATAAAATTACTACACTTTTATTGATGAAAAAACATGCTAAAAACTGTTATAGAAAATTACTGTACAGTCTTAATTGTTGTTATTGAAAACTCTCCTCTATTCTAATTCCTAACTGGCTCAACCAAGGAGGGATTTGTGTTATTTAAATAAATATTTACAACATATACCATGCTAAAATTAGCTTATGTGCTACTTTACAGTGATTTTTCAATAATTTTGGATCTAAAATAAATACAAATCTAGACAGTTTGTGTTGCAGTAGTAGTCATTGGCCCTTAGAAAGCATCTTCAGTGGTTGGAGTACGTGGGAGAAGTCTAGAAATATCTCACACATATTTCTTCACTTCAGAATATGAAATTTCTATCTTTGAAACAACTTCCTATTATGCTATATTTATTTCTGTGTTTATCCTAGAAGAGGATCAAAATTGATCTTTTCCATGAATGGTGGCTTTGGACGACAAGGATGACAAAATCAAATGAGAGATATTTTCCATTAACCTTCTCAACCTTCTTTCCCCTTTTCCATTGTCAAAAAATAGTCAAAAATTCAAAAAGCACTTTTTGTTCTCATTCCGAAGATAAGTGGCTCATTCCGAAGAGACTATTTCTCATTTCAAAGATGTCCGCTCATTTTGAAGAGACTGTATTTCTCATTCTGAAGATGTTTGCTCATTTCAAAGATCTTTGAAATGACCAACTGTGTGCTCTTAAAGTGATTTCAACTACATTTCTCAGGTGGATTGGCCCTCAGGATCAGATGGCAATAGTCGTCATTCCTCTCCATGTGTGAATTTCATGCCTTGACATTCATTGGTAGCTTGTTGGAATTTACGTGGTAAATTACTGCATTTTCCAACTCTACTGCATAGTTGTAAAATATTGGAATTTCTTACAAATTCAAACAAATTAGAACATGAAAAAATTATTCAAATATCAACATGAAGGAGTACATCAAGTTGCTACTAAATTTATACACTTCATTCACCAAGTAACAATGTTGAAATAGTGCAACAGTGCTGCACATTTGTCCTTGCTCTGTTATACCCTGTAGTTGCCTATTTAGACCATGTGGGAATGCTTCTAAATAGTTCAGATGTCTTCTATAGTCCTTTTTAACTCATTCCATCCATATCCTCATGCTTTTCTTGACAACTTCAAGGTGTTCCTATAAAGTGACAGCTTGTTGATTTTTATATGGCTATTTTTTTTTCAGATTTTCAGATTTATGACAGTCCTAAAATTTTGGCTTCAATGTGGATTTGAAACAAGTTGAATGGTAGGAAAAAATTCAAAAACCATTGAGAAGTTAATGGATATCAGCATACCACATTTTTTTAATTGAAATGCATGTTTTTACTTGCTACTTAATCAAGCAAAATCAGTCACAAAATGCTGAAAATAGTCAAAAACAGAGATTAGTATTCCTAACATAAAATCATATAAACACTTAAAAAATAGTATATTTTAGTCAAATATTTGGAAATTAACTTATCATATGGTAGTCAAACATTGTGCAATAATGAGGTATTTTTGGGCCTCATCAAGCACCGAAAAAACACCAGGTCCAGATGACTTTCTAATTGAGTTTTTTAGGCCTTCTGGGATAACTTGGAGGAGGATGTAATGGATGTTATATAGGAGTCCAAAGGTAGTAAAATAATTCTTAAAGAATTAAATCATACATTCATTACCTTAATTCCAAAAGGGAAGGAGGGGGTGCATATTTCAGATTATAGACGTATTGCCTTATGCAATGTCATATATAAAATAATCACAAATGTAATGACTGAGCAGCTAAAACCTCTTCTACATAGAATTATATCCTTAAAGCAAGAGGGTTTTTTAGAGGGTTGGAAGATCTTGGATGGTGTGGTTCTAGCTTAGGAGGCAATCCATTCAATGCAAACATCTGGTAATAGAGGAATGTTCATAAAATTAGATATGTCAAAGGCTTATGATAGGGTGGAGTGGAGATTCTTGTCAAAGATGATGGCAGCCTTTGGTTTCTCTCAGGATTGGATAGAATGGGTTATGAGTTGTGTTTCTACTCCAACATACTCAGTGTTAATCAAGGGTCTTCCCTCACAACTATTTGGAGCTACTCGAGGCCTTCATCAAGGAGATCCTTGCTCTCCCTATATTTTTCTCATATTGGCTGAAGGATTGGGTAGAATCATATTAAGGAGAAGACAACAAGGTTTGCTAACATGTATCAAGGTGGGTGAGGAAGTTTTGAATCACCTATAGTTTGTGGATGACATAGGATTGGTGTGAATGGCCAGCTTCTAGGAAGCAAGAATGATTAGAGATACACTTAATGTCTACCTTAGGGCTACAAACCAAGTTATCAATGATAAAAAATCCAAAGTGGTATTTTGAAATCTTTATCAAAGGCTTCAGGACATAATTTTAGAGATCTTGGGATTCACAAGGACTTATCTCCCAATGGTATACTTGGGGGTCCCTTTGCATTTAAAAAAACTAAAAATATATATCTAGAGGAATATTTTGGATTGTATCAAGGACAAAATTAATCATTGGTATCACAAATGGTTAAGCTATGGGGGTAGATTAAATTTTTTACAGTCATTCATTCAGGCCATGCCAATTTATAAATTTTCTATCCTTGCTGCCCCACATACCATATGGAAAGAGTTGGACAATATGGCTAGAAATTTTTTATGGGAAGGAGTAAAAGGAGAGAGGAAATGGGCCTTAGTAGGTTGGGATAAAGTAAGCCAACCCAAGGTAAAATGAGGTTTGGGACTAAGAAGATCAAAGTTAAATAATAAAGCTTTGGCTGGAAAGCTTTACTGGAGGTGGATTTCCCAACCAAATTCTTTATTCAGTAGAATCTTAACTAGTAAATATTTGGGACAGGTAAACCCAAATAAGGTGGGTTGTTTCCATTTGGACGGTAATGGATCTTTAGTGTGGTAGGATCTCAAGTTAGGATCTCGGGTAGTAAAAGATAGATTATTTTGGAAAGTGGGGAGAGGGGAGAAGGCACGATTTTGGACAGATTCATGGGATCAATACCCACCTATCATTGTTGAATTTCCTGAACTGAAACCAATAAAAATAGCCATAGAAACCAAGGGATGGGTCCAAATTGAAATCTATTTCAACATTAGTCATCTGGGGGATTATATTTTTAAGTAATTTAAGAAGTTGGATGAGTGACCAATTTTAATCCCTTAGGATTTGACACCCATCATGACTAAAATCTTGGTAGAAATATTTCTCATAGGTAGAGACAAGGAGGATGAATTAGCTTGGGGATATGGTAGCCTTGGCGTCTACACAGTGAAGGATGGATATGATAAGATCCTTTTAGAGCCTCCTCCTCATACATATCAGGTTAAGGATTGGAGAAAGATTTGGCAATCCAAGGGTTGGTTGAAAGTAAACTTTTTGCCTGGCAGTTCATGCATAATGGAATTCTTACTTTTTATAATCTCAGATGTAATGGAATCATTGGTCCATATCAATGTGTTTTATGCTACAAGAGTGAGGAAACAACTGGTCACTTGATGTTTGAGTGCCCATTCACGCGCCAGATTTGGGAGAGATGGTTTTTATATTATAAAATTCAAGTTAATGGTGATTTGAATTGGATTAATATTTGGGAAAAATGGAAGAGGGGTAGATTTAAATCTAAATATATTTGTATTGGTTGTGAGCTTCGATTAAACTTTATTTGGTGGCAAGTGTGGTTGGAGAGAAATGCCAAAAATTTTATAGAAAATTTTTATTCTTTAGATGGAGTTTGGTAGGTCATTTGGAGCAAAGTCATAGAAACTATGGCAGCCTATGCTAAAGAGGAAACTTAGGTTGTTATTGGGGCAATGGAAAAGGGAGTTAAAGTGCAAGAGGGATAGGAAAAATCTAGTTGAAAACCAACCCCAAAAGGTTGAATTAAAATTAATACTGATGGAGCTGCAAAAGGCAATCTAGGTAGAGCTAGAATTGGAGTGGTTTGCCAAAATCATGTTGGAATAGTGCTCTATTAGGAACTGCAAGGCCTGGGAAGAGCAAAAAATAATGAAGTAGAAGCCTTAGCTATAAAATCTGCTTCTATTTGGGTGGTAAAACAATGTCACAGGAGGATAATCCTAGAATAAAATTCTCAAATAATGGTTGGAGCTCTAGATTGCATGAGGAACTTTGCTTTGAAAACATGGAGGTTGAGGATTCTTGCCACACAAATTAAGGAATTATGGAGGGAATTAGATGATGTGATTCTAGTTTATGTGAGTAGAGATCTAAATAAAGTGGCAGACTTACTTGCTAAGATGGGTACTGAGAAGGAGGTAGGGGTTCAGTGTCACATTGACATGGCTATTGAGGATGAGATGATTGGGTAGGTTGGTGAGCAAATCTAGTGCTTAGCTAATTTGGATAACCATTCCAGAAATATTGTTTAGGATATTTGTGCTTCAATGTAGATCTTCTTTTATAGTTGTAAACAAGTGAACAGTCATTGTAGAAATATGGTTTAAGAGATTTTGCTCCAATTCAAATCTTCTTTTACTGTTGTAAACATGTGTTTTCTTTGACTAAGGCTGGGAAAAGTATCATCCCAGCTTGTAAATGATCTTTGTTTTAATACAATTTTTTTAAAATTATTTTTCAAAAAACTTAATGTACATAGATGCATGACTATGGGTAGTTGCATTGACCCACATTATTGATGACTTCAATGGATTTATGCTTTTAGAAAATAGAAAACCTAGATAGGCATATATATCAAATGCAGGGTCAAGTAGAGGATAAGGGAACTAGAAGAAAATTTGATAGAAAATGGAGACTTAGGTGGTTGTAAAACTTAAAGCTATGGGAGATAGAAGAACTTTAGAATAGGGTTTTGAGAAAAATAATGTGGATATGTGAAGGAGGTGAATGGATTTTATATTTGTAATAGGGATTTTGAAGCATGCAGAAGAAAATATCCCTATTGTAGATCCATCTCATTTGTTTGTGAAATATGGGATTGTCTATAAAATGTGGAGGAGAAAATATTCTAGAGGAAGAAAAAAAATGAGGTTTACATAAGGATAGATGATGGGGAGAGGAAGGGTAGAAGAAGGATGTTGGGAAATAGGAAGAAAATATATAAAGAGGATGGGAAGATGAAAAGATGTAAAAAAGTAAAATATAAGGATATGCCTAGCTACAAGTATATCTAACAAAATTGAATCCTACATGAGGATAGTCCACCATAGCTGAAATTTTCTTTAGACCTAGGCAACCTGACTTAGGTAAATATTCCAATAACCCAAGTGCATGAGTACCTTATTGAATTTTGCTACTTTCTTGAAAAAAATATAGATATACTCCTTCCCTAGATTATCAATCCCTATGCAACATCCTAGAGATTTTAAAATATGCATGTTACTTAGATTAAGGCCCAAGTATTGAATAAAACATGTTTTTATGATTATTTCCTTACATATCCTTTCATAGTATTCATGGGTGGTAGTAACAACTGGAATATTAATTGGAATTGACTTTTGTCAGAGCTAGCACTACCAAACAAGAATTACACTTCATGCAACATTCACACATGATTTTTCCTTTCTAGTACCACACACTAGTCATTTTTATCTAAGCATCATGGCATATAGATAACAACCTATTGCATTATCTTCACACAACATCTTCATCAACCATAACACCTTCTACTACCTACAAAATAATATTTTAGCCATCTTATCCATTGGGATATGGATTCAAAAAAAAGTAGTGGAGATCTCGAATTAAGAGAAAGATTTACATATTTATGGCATAGGAATAATGATTACTGAATAAAACTAGCCATAGACTGAATGGAAGAGAAGGGGATGAATCATGATACAAAAGGTGAGAGGAGAAAAATGTGTAATGAATGGAAGTATGATATCAAAACATTAAAGAGTTTTTTTTTGATAACGTTCATTGCTCTATCATAACCTCAAGTTTCATATTTTTGCCTTCTTTTCATTTGATAATTTGAAATTTCAAATGACAAAAAGGCAAAAAATATGAAGCCACTTTTCCTTGGTCAATAAGTTCTTCAAATATTGTGTCTCTTCATTTCCCATTAATTTAGAGAAATATCTATCTAATTGAGTTTGTTGAAATTGTAGATCCACACATCCTACAAACCAACTATATTTGAAAAAAAAAAAAAACAAAGCTCAAGTCCTCTTTGCAAGAGAAAATGAGAGGAAAATTTTTGAGAGGTTGGAATGCTTCAAGTCCTATATCTATGCATCCTCTTTAAGCTCAACCAAATAGATTTTTTCTCAATTTTTGATTGCCTCTACTAACTCCTAGATATTATTTGTTTGATAATTCTAGTATTCCCTTAAGATAGTCACATCTAGTTATTAGAAGAGTGTAGTTGTTCCTATTGGTCCTCAATAAGAGATATCAAAATTATGCTAAAATATAGTAATCCCCAATATAATAATTAGTAATAATATAAATATGAATAAAGTAACCTCTTTATATAGACTCCTGGGCTAAGAGAAGTCATATATCAACTATCAAGTATATCCTCTTTTTCTTAAAATCTGACCATATCAGTTTTCAAGAATAGATAGCACCAAAGCAATTTAAATTAATACTACACAAAATGTGTCTTATTCCTCCCAATCCTACACGTGTTATACATAACACTCTTTTCAAAATCCTTATTTTTCCATTTGACTATCTACTTGGCCAACTACATTATTTATAGTTATATCTACGTATAACTAGTTTTTATTTACATGTTGGATTATTTAGACAATATTATGGTCTACCTATTCATGCCAGTGGTGTTGATGTTCACTTCATAATCATAATATACAATTAATAAACTATGTTATGTTGAATTTATGTCTTTATCTCTACTTAGAATTTTGAAATACGTAGCTTGTTCTAGCTATGTATCGTCATTAGTTTGACTTTGAGCCAAGATTGGTTCTCAAACATATCTAAAAAATGGCATCATGAATATGTGCATCTAATTTTATTTGAGAATATGAATTTTTATCACCTTCCCCATATGCATTGATAAAATTTCTAGATAAGTAACTAGTAAATGAAGAGTTCCAAGGTGCATGAATATCTTTGTCTTAAGATACATCCTAGAATACTCTTTGGCCATGTGTAGTTCTTATTGTAGTTGTCTTAGAATTTTTTAGTTTATTTGTTGGGACATGTGACTCATCATGTATTTAGATAGATCATAGCTAGCCTATAAATCTTGATGACTCTATTTTTTTGAGAAAATTATAGCTTTAGGACTACTCAAAAATAGCTCTTGTCATATCAGATCCTACTCACATTACGACCAATATATTACCTCCACTTGGGAACTCTCCATAAATTTTACCTCCATCTTTGTATTTTTCCCTTAATATATTTTCATATAATAATATCGATTTCAATATGAATATAGACTACTTTATGAGTGTAAGGGATAGTCATATAAGCATAGTACTATTATAGGTGTCCCCTTAATTGTACTAAATAATATTTTGATAGACTTATCCTAATAAATGGTAGCAATTCGAAAACTATCATATCTTATACTAATAAAATATCCAACAAGTTGTACAGTAATATTAGGACCCTTTTTATGAGATCCACTATTTTGATTTTCTTTATTTTGAAGTACAATGTCCTAGAATTATCTTTAGCATATTCTAATTTCATAGCATCATATATTTATTTAATAATTATTATGGCAACAAGTTTTGGGTCCACTATGTAATTATGTAATACCTAGCCTTCTAAGCATAATGATAAATAAATGGGTAGAGAATTAAAATTATCCATATAAATAGATGTTTGTGTTTGTGCTAGCTTAAGATTCGAAAGGACAATTCTATTGACCACTAAGCCTTTAAAAGCTGCTAGAACAAAATTTACTTCTTCAAATGTTAACAAAATTGCTTCTAGATATCTCACTTTAGAATGTTATATTTGGTAGTGTTCAATAGCCTAGATTCCTCTTGGGTTAATTGCTTCAACCATTTTTTATAACTTTCCTCTATTTCCTTATGATTGACAATTAACATAATTTTTGGTAAGCTTATTTTCTTTGGTAGTGTAGGCACAATGCTTCTAGACTATGTTCCTTTGCTGGTAATTCTATATTCTATTTCTTTGGATGCTCTCCTTGTACGTAAATTACCTCTTATAGATTATATTATTTTACTTATTCCTTTTCCTACTTCTCCTTTTGCTTCATGTTTCCTAAATTTTTGATCTCTTGATTATAGGTCAATAAATAAATATACCCAAATCCTGCAACTAGGTTAGCTAAATAGGTTGTGGAGAGTTTCTCTATTACAAAATATTATTATGGGTCCATTTTAAGAGCTAAAAAATCACCCTATTCTTGAGTTGGCATTGGATAAAAGTGTGATTGATGACATTTATAAGTGTTACCATTGTTATGACCATCATATGTAGAACATTTATTCTTGATCAAACTTAGATGTTCTACACTAACCTCTAACAACACAAAGATGTTCTACACTAACCTCATAAATGTGCATCACTTGGTTACTTGAGGTAAATGCATTTTGAAGATATGCCTCACCCTTTATTTTATCATTTTTTATTACATAACATTGAGCACATTAGTCAAATTTTGGATCATGGCTCTTATCTCTTGTACTATTTGGTATTTTAGAGCAATCAAAGAAAATGTATTACTTGCTAGAGAAACAAGAGGAACATGATTCAAACAACATTTCTAGTGGTAAGGTATGAATGGCTAGAGAAGGGATTTGTGGGATCATTTGATGGACTTGAGGGGTATCCCATATGGTGTTTATGTGAGGAAGCTTTTCTACTAAAATAAGCATATTCACTATTGTGACAACCACCTAGAAAATCTACAATAATTTTTTTTAACTAAGTTATTATATAAAGAGATTAATCTTCTATGCCATTAAATTATAATATGAGGGGTACATCCAGGTTTTCCAAAGCCTTAATGCTATTATCCTCCAAAGAGTGGTACCATTGTATCACTTTTACATGGAAATATATTGAAAGCACGAGATTCCGAGCGAAGGAAACACTACTTGCGATGCATTCAAAATCAAATACGCTTAAGTCCTAGAAATGTAGAATGCATGAAGTGAGACAGACGCATTGAAATGAGATACAAGAAAATGGAGAAAACACAACCCTTTTATTAAACTCTCCTGATATCGGTTACAAAGATGCCTCCATTTTTAGGGGCTAGGAGCATTAAAAGAATTTCATTACAATCAAGACTCAATGTTCCTCTTTCCGTGTGCCCACATTTGAAATGGGCGGGCCAAGACGCTGCCGTCGCTGGTGTTGATGAGTCCTCGCTTCTCGCTGCTTATCCTGCATTCAGAGACACAACGACATTGTTAGTAGCACCTGTTGCAATGAAGAAGCACTTGTTCTCTAAAAAACGATAAAAGATGCATGTACAATATTAGCTAAATCGGTGAGTAAAATGATTTTAAACGACCTGCACATTTGACAGAAACCAAAAAACTTTACCAGAGGGCCACTACCATTGAAACAGTCGACCAATTTGCTTTCAACTATAATTCGTCCCTGGGCAGGACGAATTCTGCTGTTATTCATCCCCGGGTGGGACGAATTCGACTGTTATTCGTCCCCGGGTGGGACGAATTCGACTGTGTTAGGAAAGCTGAAGTGATGTCGTCTAAATGTCGAACCTTGGAGTCTCCAAAACACCTATAGATAGAGGGGTTAGCTAATTGGGGCCATTTTGGGATGACCTAGATGGTCGGATTCTCCCAATTTGACTTCCATCAATGGGAATTTTGCGTCGCCACTTGCAAGTTAGTGGGACAACAAAAGCGACGAGAACATGATGAAATCTGATCATAACATTGTGAGATTGAATGCATAAAATATCTAATCAACAGAGAATAAAATGAATTATGAGCAGATGACAGCAAAACGAATTAGAATGAAACTCAAAAGGTGCGGGGCGCCCAAGTGGGCCGCCCACCGTTGGCACTTGATTTTGGCACCAATCCACTTGGGATGGGCCAAAAATCTCTTAGGATGGGGTTGTCAGCAAATTGGTTGATTCAAATGGCCAAATGTCTAGTTTTGGGTCTGATTTTACACTTCCAATGGCCACCCAATAACCTCTCTTGTGAAAGAGATTAAGGATGTGGAAAATGTAAATCAAGAGGGCAAAAGTGTGGTATCAATCGACAACATTTCATTGATTGAAAATGCTTCCTCCTTGTTTTGGGTGGGAAAATTCCACCATTTTATAGACCCTGGGGGTCTCTTTTGATAGGGATTCATAAGCACCATGTGTTGGTCATAGGTGCCATGTGGCGGTCATGTCTTCCCATGAGAGAGGAGAGTCCTCCATGACTTGGGCTTTCATAACTGCCCTTGTGATAGTCCTCTAATGGCCCATCTGTTTACCCACACACACGTGTGAGGTAGAAGTCATCAACTGACTGTCTTTGGCTGCCACTTGGTGCCATTCTTCTTTTTACCTGTTAAACCTAGAATTCATCTCAACCAGAGACAAATTAAGAATTCGTCCCTGGGTGAGACGGATTCCAATTTGAATTCATCCCTGGGTGAGAAAAATACTGAGCAAAGTGCCTGAATGTGCCAAATTGCCTTTTGACCTTACAAAATTGCTATAAAAGTGGTTAGGACCACTGTTTAACCTCTGATGGCTGCCCTGGGTGCTGTGTGTTTTCAAAGCGATTAGTGTTTGCAGTCACATAATCAGATTGGTGTTGTTTTTGTGTCTATAGATGCCCCTTTTTGGGATGCGTTGTGCATGGCGCAGCGCTGAGCAAAAATAGATAACCAAAGCACTAATGATTAGGGTTTCTTGATAACCTAACCAAATTTTGATGCCCCAAGTATGGAAAGGGCATGCATTCTTGAATCCTTGCTTCTGACAAGCTAAGGAATTTGATTTCAAGTATTAACCTGTTTTGGTGAGGTGTGACTTGAGCTTGGACATTGATCAGTCATGATTAGGCAAAGGGCGCAACCTTTTGTTCACGGGGGAACCTTGTGTTCATGATTCACAAAATGCCAAGCGTTTGATCAATTTGTGATTGTTGCTTGTTTACTGCCCCAAGCGGGAGCATAATTGTCTTTGTCAATGATTCTTTGAATGCATTTCATTGCCTTGATTGGGTGTGTGTTTGTTGATTGGTGACTAAGTTTGACTACCCCCTCAAGCGACGAATTGATGAGGGAATGACCTTCGTGAGAAAAGAGACAAGTCACTTGACGCAAGATGACTTGTGCAAGGGTGCCTTTAGATGGTTTATCATGAAGCATGTGCAATTTTTCCAACATTTAGACTTGTTTTTGGTGGGTGTTAACCCTTTTTGTGATGCTGTTTGGAGCTGAAATTGACGAAAATCCATATGCCCATGGAGCGGTCCGGATAATATAGCATTTTTAGGGTGTAGGATGATGACAATTTGTGATTCCAATGTCTGTTTTGTATGCCCGGGATGTCAAGTGCATTAGCACTCTCATCGGGCAAATTTATTATCTTTTTTAGTGCATTTTTGTTCAGTTTTTAATGTTTTTTGAATTTATGGCCTGAATTCATCCCAGGGTGGGATGAATTCTAGCTTTAGAATTTGTCCCTGGGTGGGAAGAGTGCTAATAAGAGTGCTCATCCCAGGGAAGGACAAATTGCAGCTAAAAAGGCCTATTTAAGGGCTAAAACTTGAGTTTGGGCTCATTTGCATCTAATTTTTTTTTTGGTGATTTTGACCTCTGGGGAGGAGGAGGTTAATTCTGCGAAGCGAAGCACTGTCATATTTTCCCTACCATCATGAGTACTTAAACCAGGTCGATCGGCGGAGCCGAAGCGAGACCAGTAAGTGCTCCCTAGAGTTTTTTTTTATTTAAAATTGCATTTGTTTTATTTTGATTATTTTTGTGATGATGTTTTTCAAAAATTTTAAAACTTAAACCTTGAAACTGGATTGAAGACCACTAATACTTAGTGTACAACTAAACGTAGCATAAAACCTGGGTAAAGAATTTTACAACTAAACCCTAGGATAACGAAACATAAAACCCTAAGACGTAATTTTTTGTGTTTTTGAATTATTTTCTTTTGCAGGTTGTTAGGAGCCGGTACCGTGTACCCACTGCTTTCACTGAGGTGTAGGGGGCGCTTACTGAGGCTGATTGGGAGTGGCTTGATGCCCTTGGGCTCAAGCAAGTGGCTCAACTGGAGCCTGTGGTCCCGGATCAAGCCTATTTGATGGCCCTGATCAAAATTTGGGATCTGCGGACCAACACCTTCCATCTCTCGACAGGGGAGATGACTGTGACTTTGGAGGATGTCTATCAGCTTCTTCGGATTCTGATACATGGATTTCCCATCAAGACATTACTGCGTGATTAGCGAACTTTTGTACTGACGAGATGCTTTGGGCATGGGGAGCGGTTGGGCGTAGAGAGCCCAGTCGAGACGGCCAAGGTGGACTGCCAGGTTGGCGATATTTTGGTTGGATGGTGGCAGGAGAGGGGGTGTTAGGAGTGAGGCACACATTCCTTATGGGCCTCATTTCTAACATGTTATTACCTGACTCATCAGGTGCGAGGTTCCCATGGAACCTGCTAGATTTGGTGTGGCATTTGGTAGAGTGCCCGATAGAGGCACCGTTGATCTTGAGATGGGGACAGACACTGTTGGCACAGCTCTACGAGGAGCTGTATGGGGTCTGATGTCGACAGCAGAAGGAGGTCAGTTGCAGTTATCTATTGCAGTGCTAGGGTTGGAAGCACATAGCAGTTGAGAGGCCAACCGGGTTACCATGGATGACTCAGGCGGTGATGGAGGATAAGGAGATAGGTTATGCAGTTTTGTGGCGATGGTACATAGAGTAGGGGCAGAGTCAGCGGTGGGCAGGTTTCGTAGGGCACTATGTTGATGCCTTCTCTTGGATCACTCCAGGGGAGGTGGTTTGGTGCCCTTATCAGGACTATCTGGCATGGCCAGAGGCTAGAGAGTCGCTTCGATGGGTATGCAGGGAGCGGTGGTTGATTGGGCGACATAAGATCGAGCATGAGTTCTTCTCATATAGTCGGGTTACACGACAGTTTGGGGTGCACCAGGGGTTGCCTGGTGAGCCCATGGTCTATTAACATCAGGGAGATGAGAGGACTCTAGATCGACCGATCATCACGCCATTGGGTGAGGATTCAGATGCGGTGATCGACGTCCCGAACGTGGATGACGTTGGGACTACCACTGAGTATGACTCGTGGTGGGTACTACGATGATGGCGAGGAGAGGGACCACTGGGAGGTGAGGAGGTGACAGCGAAGGATGTTGAGGCACCAGGGGATTATTGGGGAGATCCGTTGGAGGATGCGGACATGGTTGAGGTGGGGGATGAGGATGTGGATTTGGGAGCTCCGGATCAGCCGAACATGCAGGACACAGTGGAGAAGTGGGATCCAGGGCAGGCTGTTGTTCCAGAGAGTCCTGTGCTTTAGGCGGATACGAAGGAGATGGAGTCTGGGATACATGCTAAGAATGCATGATTGACAGAGTTGCTACGGATGCGGGATCAGGAGCTGAGGGACGCACTATGAAAGAGGGATCTCCTGCAGGCTCAGCTAGTAGAGCAGGATACGGTTTTGGCATAGCGCAACAATGTAGTAGCTTACTACCATCGGTGGGAGGCAAAGTGGTGTCAGCATCATCTATATTTGGAGAGGGAGGTCATCTGCCTCAACGGGCAGCTACCTGAGCCATCGAGAAGTAGATCTTCATGTCGAACGAGGGATAGTGCTACTGAGCAATCAACATCATCTTGTCACAGGCGATTGTATGAGGGAGACGGTAGCAGGCATGATGTGGGGGCTAGTAGTAGCCGCCCTATAGGTTCCCATAGGACCCACAACATGGGGGGTAGTTCCCATCACACCGATCCTGCGTGATCATGGTGGTCAATGCCTTAGGCTGGGTGATTTTGTTATATGATTGCGGGGACCAGTTTTGTAGCCTGCGGGCATTTTTTTTGACGGTATATATATACCGGATTTATTATGGTTATGCATATGTGATGATTTCATATTATGCATTATGATTGATGAATATGGATTTATGCATGATGATTTATTTTAATGGATGCATATGCTATGATGAATGCAAATGTTTTTTTTTAATATGTGATTTTCAGAAATGAAATGGATGAATGGGATTTGTGATGTTTGGCTATGGCACCATAGACTGTTTAGAACTCTGTTATTTTGTTTTAGGAAATTAATGTGACGTATGAATTTGTATGTTTACACGTGGTTTTTCTCTTTTTGGTATTTTCTGATGGTATTGAAAAGATGAAAAGTAGCGCAGTTGGTTTAGAAATGTAGCTAAGGTTTTCTGAGACTCAGACGATTTTAACTCACTAGCCACGATTGTACTTTGTCTTAGAAGACTTTTGACCAAGGCATGATTTGAACTTGTTTTTGACCAAGCTATTTAACATCCTTGTGTGTGCAATTGAGTTCATTTATGTGGTATTTTTCAGGATACCACCAGTGCCAGATGGGCTTTCAACCGAACCTGTACTGAGGATCACCTAATTATCTCCACTAATTCCTTTATTGTATTTTGTCAGATTAATCTGCGGTGTTTTCTAGGATACCATAAGCTAGCTCATCCACATGCAAACATTGATCTATACACAAGTTAATGTGACATATATATCGTCATGTAGGAGGTTTACCGCCAGTGACAAATAGGCTGTCAACCAAACTAGTACTGAGGCTTACCTCATGACTTTGAAATGCTAAGAGCTCCAGGGATTCAAGGTCAACTCCCTTTTTTTCTTCAATTGTATTGGGATACTTGCTTTATTGTAGTGATAAAAATCACTGTTTATTTTTATATACTTTTCTTTTGAGCAAGGGATTGGGATATGGAGTGACGAGAATCACTATTGTATGTGCCTTTTGATGTGTGCATTGTGGGATGTCAATTTTTTGAGTTTTGACATTTGCAAATTTTGGGATTCTTAGGGAATTGGGTAGGGAGGATGCTTGTCCTTTTGCCAACTCTCAGCATTCTTTGGGTCATTTACACAGGGGGATAAGCAAGATAATCGTTTCACTTATGGTGACCTAGATTACTATGCAGGTTTCATTTTTTGTTCGTTATACTCAGGAATTGCTTTAGTGTTTTAGCTTGTGATGGGATGTTATGTAGCAAGGCGTATTTGAAGTAGAACTCTACCTTTATAAAATCTCTCTGACTTTTTACAGTACGTGGCTAGAAAGCATAATGCTGACTGAAAGACGAAAACTCTTGATACATTATGAGACCACTGACTCTATTGTGGTAAACAACAGTTAATGGTGTTTGTTTGTTTGTTTTGTAAAATGAAAAAGTATGGAACAAGATGGACTGGTAGAATAATTACAGTCTATGGTGCCTTTGACTTGTACGACCACAAATGTGTATTGTTGTGATGCTTAATGCAGCTACATATTTTTGTATTTTTGATGGATTGATTTTGATTATGAAGATGAGATGTGATAAAAGGTCTCTATTGATGAATTTGAGCATGCCTTGAAATGAGATGCAATTTTTTGTTGTTTTTGATGATTTTTGTTATTTTTTTTTGGGGGGGGTGACCAAGCGATTGCGGGAATCCTTGGAGCTTTTTGGTTTGACCAAGTGATTGCGGGAATCCTTGGAGATTTTTTTGGGATTGACCAAGCGATTGCAGGAATCCTTAGAGCTTTTTGGGATTGACCAAGCGATTGCGAGGAATCCTTGGAGCTTTTTGGGATTGACCAAGCGATTGCATGAATCCTTGGAGCATTTTTTTTATTTTTTATTTTTTTGGGATTGACCAAGCAATTTTAGGGATCCTTGGAGCATTTTTAGGATTTACCAAGCGATTTTAGGAATCCTTGGAGCATTTTGGGATTAATCAAGCGATTGCAGGAATATTGGAGCTTTTTGGGATTGACCAAGTGATTGCATGAATCCTTGGAGCTTTTTGGTTTGACCAAGCGATTGCAGGAATCCTTGGAGCTTTTTGGGATTGACCAAGCGATTTTAGGAATCCTTGGAGCATTTTTGGGATATGGCTCTCTCTTAGATATAGAATGGTCATAAATGACTGATATTCAAGGGTTTTGTTTCCTTGATTCCATCAAGAGAGGCTAGCCGGTACGTCCCAGGCCCTATTTTGCTATTAATGACATATGGACCTAACCAATTTTCCATGAACTTGTCCCTTAGGTGGGGCGGCAAATTAGAGTTCTGTTGGTTTTCATTCAAAACCAAATCACCAATCCAAAAGTACCTTAGGTGAACTTTCATTTTGTAAGCTTTCTTAAGTCGCTCTTGATAGATACGTAAGTGCTTGAGAGCATTAACACGTCGTTCATCAAGCAACGTAAGCTGGTCTAACCGGGCCTGCCACGCAGTGTCATCATCGATGAACTCCTACATTGATATGTGCAAGGAAGGAATTTCCAACTCTAGAGGCATGACTGCCTCGGAGCCATACACAAGCGAAAATAGAGTAGCCCCAGTGGGCGTTCGAATGCTAGTGCGATAAGCCCAAAGGGCAAGTGGAATTTGGATGTGCCAATCCTTATGACTGTCTGCGACCATATTTTTAAGGATGGAAACTAGCATTTTGTTTGACACCTCTGCTTGCCCATTTGCTTGCGGATAATAGGGTGTCAAAAAACTATGCTGAATTTTGTACTTTGTGGTCAAAGCACGCACGTCTTTGTTCTTGAATGATGGCCCATTATCCGAGATTATTTTGGATGGAATACCAAAACAACATATGATGTTATGCAAAATGAACTCCATAATGCGGGGTCCTGTTGTAGAGGTCAATGAAATTGCTTCCACCTACTTGGTAAAATACTCTGTAGCCGTTATGATAAACGTATGACGACCTGACAACACAAGGGAGATCTTTTCGATTAGATCGAGGCCCCACTACGAGAATGGCCAAGCAGACTGGACTATCTGCAAGGCTTGGGAAGGTACATGCATCAAATTGGCATGATGTTGACACTTCATGCACTTCTTGACATATGTGCAACAATCTTGCTCTAAAGATGGCCAATAATAGCCCATGCGAAGAATGCAATTTACAATGGCCATACCACTGAAGTGGCCACCACATGTACCATCATGTGCTTGGGCGATTGCCCAAGTGGACTCTTGTTGGTCCAAGCAACGAAGGAGGATCCCTTCATAGCTTCGATGATACAAAATGTCTCCTATAAAGACATACTTAGCCGCTTTCTGCTTGAATGTTCATTTTGCGGCATGCGTCAATCCAAGTGGGAGATTACCTAACTTGAGGTAGTATCTAATGGGTAAATACCAGTCCTGTTGATCGGAAACCTCGACAGTATGAACAGCCAATCCCTTTTGAAGTTCCTCCCTAACAAATGTTGAGTGGGATAGAACTTGTAAGAACATCGTTCTGTTGCTATTAATGGGACTAGGGGAGAACAAGGACCCCCATTTGGCATGTTTCAGATGATCACAGATTCGAGAGAACTTATCCGAGGATGGTTCAATCTGGATCATGTGGATTTCTGACATCAAGTCAGAGCTTGCACACTCCATCATGGATTACGATAAGGTTTTGACTTGAATGGTTGTCATATCACCAGAAATGTCTTACGGGATTAGTGACCCCAAGGAGGCCATTGTGTCCACAAAATGATTCAATGACCGAGGGAGTGCTTCGATGTCGTACCATTCAAGTTTTTCCAGGAATTTGTCCACAAGGGCTTTATAAGCCTGCAAAACTGGGAATTTGCATTGGTATACCCCTTTGACTTGATTGACGATTAACAGCGAATCACCAAAGATGTTTAGGCATTTGATGTTCATGGCGATCGTTGTCTAAAGACCTATGAGCAAGGCTTCATACTCTGCATTGTTTTTGGTGCATGGGAAATTTAATTTAAATGACAGGGGCATTGGAGCACCCTGCGGTGTGAAGAATACTATTCCCGTGCCACCACCTTGCTCACATTTAGAACCATCGAAGAATAAGGTTATGTCGGCCTGTGATTCAGGCTCATCAAAATTTGGCAACTCTGAGACATGGAAGACCCCATCATCGGGTAGTTCTATGACTAGAGGCTGATCTTCTTCAAGAGGAGCCTCTGCTAGTTGATCGACTATGACTTGTCCTTTGATAGATTTTTGTCCAATAAATTCTATGTCAAATTTTGTCAACAACATGATCCATTTTGTCGTGCGACTACTATGATAAGTACGACTCATCATGTATCGCAATGGATTCTCCTTAGACACAACATATGTAGTGTTGCTTAGCATGTAGTGGCATAGCTTCTTTGTAGCAAACACCACTGCCAAGCAGAGTTTCTCGATGTATGCATAGTTAAGTTTGTAACTGACCAGGGTGCAGCTAATATAGTAAGTAGCCTGTTCTTTATGAAGTTCATTCTTCTAGGCCAGCATGGTGCCCAGTGCCACCTCAGTAGCTAAGATGTATAAGTAGAACGACACTCCTAGTCTAGGTGGTGCCAATACTGGCGACGAAGCCAAGTATTGTTTGATTTCATCAAAGGCTGACTGGCACTCATCATCCCAGTGGAATGTAACCCCCTTGTGCAATAATTTGTTCATGGGTCGACACTTGTTAGATAACTACACTATGAAGTGCTTAATCGATGCAACCTTTCCTTGCAGACTTCTGAGCTACTTAATAGTGGTTGGGGGAGCCATTTCAAGGATTGCCTTGACTTTCTTTGGGTCCACCTTGATGCCTCGCTTGGAGACTATAAAACCCAAGAGTTTTCCAGATGTGACGTCGGATACACACTTCTTGGGATTTAGTCAGACCTTATGCTCTATGAGGCGATCGAGAATCTTGCTTAAGTCATCAAGATGATCTGAGCGAAAAAGAGACTTAACTAACAAATCATCCATGTAATCTTCCAAAGTTTTATGCATGTAATCATGGAAGATGTACGTCATGGCACGTTGGTAGGTGGCACCAGCTTTTTTAAGTCCAAAAGGCATGACCTTATAACAAAATGTCCCCTAAGGCATTGTGAACGCCGTTTTGAGTTGATCCTCAAGATTGATATGAATCTGATTGTATCCTGAGAAACCATCCATGAGGGAGAGCATTTCATGACCTGCTGTAGCATCTACCAACACATCGATGCTTGGAAAGGGGAAATCATCCTTAGGACTCTCTTTGTTTAGATCTCAAAAATCGGTGCATATGCGAATCCTCTTATCGGGATTTTTGACAGGCACCATGTTGGACAGCCATGGTGGATAATCCACGTAGATGACAAACTGTGCATCCAACAACTTTTGCAATTTTTCTTTGACCATCAAGGCCACTATTGGGTGCATCTTACGTAGTTTTTGCTTTACGGGCTTGATTGTCGGATCAAGCGTTAAATTATGCATGACTAGCTATGGGTCTAGTCCCGACATGTCTCTGTATGACCATGCAAAAACCTCCTTCTTCGCTTTGAGAAGGGCAATGTATTTGGCTTGCTCTTTAGGGGATAAGCTTACCCACATCTTGATAATCTATGGATTCATTGGGTCTAAGCCGATGTCTACGTCAGTCGTCTCCTCGACTGACATGTGGGATCCATCCTCCAACTGATGTGGAGTTGGGATCAAATGGATATCATTAGCTGAGTTTAAATCTACATTTGGAACCTCGGGTTCCTCTTCAGCTTGAAAAATATCCTGAGTTGTCTCTGGGGTAAAATGAGGCATTTCACCGAAAGGCCATTACTTTGATGGGGAGAGCAGTGAATTGATGCGATCCCAGTCGATGGCATCTATGTCTAGATGCAATGACCATGTTGGATCGGCCGGATTGCGGATGGGTGCGGTCAAATCAATGGAGATCATGTGGATGAAATGAATTTGGTCTCCATTATCATGGGTATGATAACTCGAACATTCTAGATGCTCCCTATGTTCTGGATCTGGCTCTATAGGGACGGGCATGAATGGATTGGCCCTATGTGTTGATAGGAAGATAGGGTCTTCCCTCGACACTGATGTCATTATAGGGTCTCGGGGTGGACGATGCTCGTTGTGAACTTGGAGCCATTGATCCAACACATGGTCCCACCCTACTGGGTCTATGTACCATTCATGCCCTAACCTTATGCCTAGTTGTGTCATTGCTTCTTCATGGGTTATAGGGTGATTGTGCCATCGTGCATGATTAAGATAGTCCATCTCAGTTTTGTCTATGTAATCATTATCGATGATCCAAAGGCCCTCATTGGCCCCAACAACTGTCTGCGCCATACTATGCTCATCTTGTTTGAGCAAATTTATCTGATCCCATTACGGTTGTTCCACACTTGGCGGTGGGGACCTGATTCGCTTGACATTGCACTGGTTCAATTGAAACCTCTAAAGGGAACAATTTCAAAAATATATTTGGACACTTTTTATGTTCTCCTTAGAAGTTAGTGTTTGAACTTTCACCTCTCTCTATCAACAGAGAAGGGTTATTGATGCTACCAAGGGTGGTTGTTGACCATGGGAGATAGTCTCCCAATGTGTATGTTGTGTTCGGGTTGGCATAAGGATCTGATGCCAATCCACCCTTGTCGCCTATTCCTAGGCCTTGCATGTTTTCCACCAAGATGTTTAAGGGCAGGGGGTGGTTGAACCCTACTCCCGACTTATCATAAGGCATTTGATATCTTGGCTGGCAAAGGACACACACCCCTTGCTCATACCTACCTAACCCATATCCGTGCCAATTGCATTGGCCTAGGTATCTCAGAGTGAAGTCCAGGTTCGACAGATAATTGATATTTTTGGCAAAAGGCTCTTCGTCCTCATCGTTTTGCTTGCATGGTTTGATACCATGGTCAAGGCCCCCATACACAAAATTTGTCTGGTTTGGTAGGTAACCTAAAGGAACAATTGTCCCTATGGGAAGGCGAGGTCTCCCCATGTCCTGCACTGATTCTAGCGTGGGTGTTGCTACAACATTTTGCACCAGATATTCTCCCAGGCCCGCACTAACTATTTCAATCGTAATTGTTGATGATTGAGAGGGAGGAAATGGAAGGCCCTCTTGAGTCCATTCCATTTTGGGTGGATTAGGAGCTTCAGTTTCCATTGTGCTAGGTATTTCTTCTGTTGAGACAGTTGATATCATTGGCAACACCTCTTCTAAGGGTTGAGCCTCTTCCAGGATCTTTTTTCCTTTGTCCTTCTATTTAGCCATGATAGGTGGCATTGGTAATGAAGGAGCAGATGATGTAGATGCACCTGGCTGGGGTTTCGATGGATTAATCACAGTCACAATTTCAAAGACAAGTTGTTTCTTAAATCTACAATAAACGCTATCTTATTTTCTTACTTGGTATTTTTATTTGGATTTTTTTTGTATTAATCATTTTTATTGACATTCAAAATACTGTCATATGCTCACAACTAGTAATAAAATAGCATATAGCCATAACGTCTTTCCAACTAACTTAGGTAATTGCAAATAAATTTTGAGACAAAAAATATGTTATTAACTATTCATAACTCACTTGAAACTTCTCACGTAAAATTCCCACGAGTTACAAACACTTGGTACAAACTAGTTGTTTCCATAATTTCACAAACAAAGCACTAGTAGTGATGGATTGCAAACAAACAAAGCTTGATGAGGTCCAAACAAATTTGTTAGCTTTATTTCCAATTCCAACTGCTGCTCATGGCCTCATCTGATTTGTTATCATGACGTGTCCTCGCAGTAGTTGGTCATTTTGCAAAGAATATTTTAGAGTTGTCTCGTCTTCCTTTACTTTTGCTAAGCACAATGATCATATGTAGGACAAGGAGTATAGTGTAGTTGCATGAATTCAGAACAATACTGATGGGCATGTATGAACAAATATCCTAAACTCAAATTCACCTACTAACAAATGAATACAAATATTATTTATTCAAGTAGAGGTATCTGTGACCAAAGCAAAACATTGAAAACATGTGCTTGATCTATAGTTGACTTGCAGCAGGGTGGGTGTTCAAAATATTGCAGAAGAAATAACATGGCTAATGTTTGCTTTGCTACAAGTCAACTATAAATTGGGCACACGTTTTAGATGTTTTGCTTCATTTCATCAACATAAGTTAAAGCAGTGCAATGTCTCTCTTTACCCCTCACATTTTTTCACTTGTTCCACCTCTTTTGATAACCACTCATGGTATATATATATATATATATATATATATATATATATATATATATATATATATATATATATATATATATATATATATATATATATATATATATATATATATATATATCCTTACGTGTATGGCCTATTTGTGTTGTGATTATTGTTAGGGTTAGGAGATGTTGCCAACTGAAATCTAGTATGGAATGGTATCATAATACCTAAAATTTGAATCAGTAGAGGAGGAGAGAACTAAGGTCACGTGTGGGCAGGAGTTGTTTTTGATTTTCCTTTTTCATTTTTGGGATCATATTGATATATAATTCCTACCATTTAAGGCGCAAACACAAAGGATTTATGATGTGTTTGGGGGTTCTATTGTATGTTTTTATGGATCTAAGATTATGTGATTTAGTAATTTAGTAACACGTTACTTTGGCAGTTATGATAGGTATTAATGAGAATGGACATGGACGGAGGAAGGATGTATAAGAGAATATTTGTATATTGAAATATTGTGATGTAGAAAGACATCATCATTGTATGGGTTGAGGGAAAATATTATTTTAGGATGAGTATCTTGTTGGAAATATGTCATTTTTTGACCTTGTTGTCTGTATTCACAACACACTTACATACCAAGAAACTTGTAACTGATATTTGGCACGATCGTGGTGTGTATGTGAATAGAAAAATGTAGCGGTGGTTTAGTTGTGTTTTTTCCAGAGTTAAAGGTAATGAACTTTTTGTTTTGATTCTTTTTTTTTTTCCTTTTCTAAAGTTCAACCTAAACCTATGTATATAGTTTGATGGGTAAAGTTTGGGGTTATCATTGGCTCTCTTCTTAGTGTGAAATTAGATTAGGGTATGATGGTCTCAACTTTGAGTGTAAAATTTCAAAAACTTGGTATTAAAGTGAAATGAAAGACTCTATGTGTTATTAGAATGAAAGATTTCATTTACTTTTATGATAATAGATGAACACATTCTATGAACAAAGCATTGTAATACAACCAGTGTGTGAACCTAAAATATGAAGGTTATTTGCATTCTTCAAATCTAGGAAATAAAGAACTAGATATAATAATTTCAATCTGTTTAAAGATGTAGTTGCAGCCCATTGATAATAATCAGCCAGGTTTTCAAGTGTATGAAATCATGTAATTGTTGATATGCTATATGTAATGTTTAATATATTTTAAGAATTATGTAACTTTGCTACAATGTGTGCAATGTTTTTAATCTATTATAAATCTAAATTACCGTGTTTGTCAAGTAAATTAAAAAATGTTTGAAAATCATTAAAATGCGGATAGGTATTTAAATTTAATGTTTATTAATTTTAAATAGTATTTGTTAATTGGTTATATAGATTAAAACGAGTAGGTATTTGTTGACACATTTTTGCTCACTCTATTCCTTAAAAAAATTAGTGATTCCGTAATTGTTACTATGATTGGTAATTTTGTGAACAAATAATCCTTTTAAAACATACTTATTGAAATTCCGTTCCACGTTAATATATATCTATCTATGAAGCTGCTACCATCCTTAGAAAATAAATAAATAAAATTTTAAACCGCAACAGTCAATAAAAATATTTAAATTTGAAATTCCAGCCCTGCCTCCACCAAACTCCCATTTAACCGATTTCCCTATCGTAGACATTTCACAAATTCCACGAGAATTCGATGCAGAAAAACTCAACCACATCCAATCTCGTCATGGCGTCGCGGCTGTGAAAGACGCTTGCGAAATATACGGGTTCTTCCACGTAGTAAACCATGGAATGCCAACAGATCTTCTCCAAAGCCGACCATTATTATAATGTATTTCTAATTATAGATTTGAGGGTATTATGGGTTGAGTGCAGGCGTGGACCAACGGATGGTATCGCTGCCCAGTACATCGGGTTGTTTAGAAAGTGTGGGAGGAAAAGATATCGATTGGATATTTTGTGCGATTTCCTCAAGACCAAGAAATTTGGGCTCCTGCAGATCTTGTGGACGATGATCATCCACAGCGTTACAGGCCTTTTACATTCAACCAATTCAACAAAGAACATCTTTAATCTCAACCACGAAAGCCCAATTACATCGATGAATACGGAGGCATAGGAGCCGAAACTCTTCAAATACGTCCTTGTGTTATTCGTTTGTTGCTTTTATCTTAGGCCGTCCGCGATCGTGTTTTCGAGGAGACATTCCTCCATCAATTATAGATGTAATAAATTAAGAATATTTTTGTTTCAATTCGAGTGGCGTGGTGTGAATTTTTTTTTTATATTATTAAAAATAAATAAATAAATATTCGTAATAAAAATCGAAAATAGTATTATTAGTATTTTTAAAGATTTTTTTTTAATATTAAAAATAAGTGTATATTTTTCTTTGATATTATGTTGAAGCTTTATGCGAGTCGTTTTATATACGTATTAACAACTGAAGGCCCCCAAGTATGGCGGCTATTAAAGGCCCCGCCGGAAGCGGGAGGACCTTTAAAATAAAAGGGTACTCTTAAGATAGGACTCGACCTCAAAAATATGGGGTGAGCTTGGGGAGAGGGCCTTATTAATCTAAAAGCCCGCTTTCAAGCTTTCTTTAATCGGAGAGTATTACGGGTAAGCAGTAAGAAAAAAAAAAAGGAAACAAAGAGCGAGAAATGGAGCAAAACGGAGCGGAGCAGAATGGAGCGGACTCGGAACAGCGTAGGAGTTTGAATTTTGAACCTGGTCGAAGCGGGAAAGGAGGCAGCCCTGGTGGTGGTCACGGGTCAGTCCCAGGAGGACATGGGGCGCCCGATTCCGATTCGGGTCTTCCTGAGGAGGATGGCGGGCAGGAAGGGACAGCTGATGAGGATGCTGCAGAAGACCCCCTCGGAAAACCCCCCGATGGGCCCAGCTCTCATGGGACCCCCTGTGAGAGGCTGGGCCCAAATGCTTCGTTCGCGGATAAAGTCAGAGGGAATACCCGTCAGAGTCACTCAGACTCCTCACCAACCATCGATACTTTCTCTGATGACTGTAAAGAGCTGAACTTCCCTGAAGATGTCATGACAGAGGTGCTGAGTAAGAAATCCCTGTCCTTGGTGGGAAAGTTCATTGGATCGAGACCTGATATCGAATCCATTCGCCGTTGGGCGATGGCCAAGTGGAAGCCTGAGGGCCACATGGAACTCGTTGTTTTGACCCGCGGGTTTTTTCTCATACGGCTGAACAATGCGAATGATACAACTCGGATTCTAACGGGAGGGCCTTGGTTCTTCGGGCGAAGACCCCTTTTTGTTATGCGATGGAACCCTGGTTTCAACCCAGGCACACAAAGTATCAATCTGGCCCCCATTTGGGTCAGACTGCCCGAACTTCCCTTTCAGTTATGGGATGAGAAATTTATTCGGAGCATTGCACGTGTTGTTGGCGATCTGGTAGCCTTTGACCCGACCACCAAAGCACAGTCCCGAATGCCTTATGCCCGCTTCTGTGTAATGGCGAATCTGGACTCTCAGCTCCCGATGTTTATTGACCTAACTTATGGGTCATACCGTTGGAGATAGGCCTTCGAGTATGAGAATAAACCCGCCTTCTGTGTGGGGTGCCAGAAGCAAGGACATTTAAAATCTCAATGTCCCATGGACAAGAAAAACCTGAAGCCAAAAGAAGTGATATGCAGTGTATGCAAGAGCCAAGATCATTCGAAGGAGATGTGCCCGTCCCTCAAAAAAAAGTTCGTGGAGTCCGCACTGGTGGGAGGCGCCCTAGGAATTTCAACATTCAGAATGAGGACCACAATATGCATCTGTGGAAAGAGAAAGGGAAGCAAAAAGAAGTTCCACCTGAATCATCATCCAAAGGATAAATTCGTGATACCCGTGAGGTATTTTCTCTCTTTGCTAACCAGTTTGAAATTCTTATAGATAAAGATAGTGAACTTCCTTCTGAAGGGTTTGTTGTTGAACAACTTCCCCATCCTGACCCATCCCTTGCAAATCAAGGCATTCCTTCCGAACCCATTATTCCCCAAGAAATCTCAAAAATCCCCCAAAAGCCCCTCCCTTCCTCCTCCCCTCGACCACCCACCTCCACCGCTACCTCTGCCCCATCCCCTGTTCCTCCTAAATCCTCTTCGCTCCCGCCCACCACTGCTGATACCTCCACCCCCACATCCCCCTTACCCTCCCCCCTCAAGCCCCTACGTAAAACCACCTTCGTCTCTTCTCCGTTGGCTTCTCCTATCAAGCCAGCCTCCCCCCACCCACCCCAAATTTCTTCCCCCTTGTCGCCTTCCCCTGTGTGCTCTCCTTTGCGGGAAGGGAGATCCCCCTTTGAAGATTTTTCTCTGGGTTCTCCTTCTCTTGCCCTTGTCTTGTCGGGTGGTGGCAAACCTTCAAGTCCCCCCATGAATAACACCAGAAGTCATAAGAAACCCCAATGTGATGTGGGTACAGAAAGAAGACGGGGTCGACCGCCCAACCCAGATTCCAAGAAAAAGTAGATGGTAGATGACATTGCTAATGGCATGCAAACAACATTACTATCTTCACTATCTCCACCCAAAGAGATGTCTAAGGAAGAAGGTAAAAGACCCAAACCCCCACAAGCGAAAGGGGGGAAGAAATCCACTTCAAAACCTTGCAAATGAAGGTCCTATCTTGGAATGCCAGAGGGCTCAACGGAGCAGTAAAACAAAGAGTATTTTCTTCTCTGAGAAAGGATATGAGACCCTCAATATTTACCGTCCAGGAAACAAAGGTAGAAGAACCAAACATAGACAAGGTAGTTAAATCAGTGTGGAATAATTGCAAGTTTGTAGCCAGCTCTGCCCATGGTGCTTCAGGAGGGCTGCTATGTCTATGGGATCCAAAGAAAGTTACTGGAGAATTGATATCTAAAAGTGACAGAGTTATCAATATCCTCTTTAAATGTAATGAAACCAACAAACAGTGGGTTCTAACAAATATCTACGCTCCAAATAATTTTGGCGATCGGCTTGGCATGTGGGATAGTCTTACGCAGATGCGTTTATCCTTTCCTTGTCGCGAATGGATGGTGGTAGGTGACTTTAATAATTTGTTGTATCCCACTGACAAAGTTGGAGGTGCCCCAATTACCCCAAGGAGTTATGAGCATTTTGCTGATTTCATTGACTCTAACGAGCTCATGGACATTGAGCTCCGGGATTCATTGTTTACCTGGACCAATCAGCGCGTAGGAGACCAACTCATACAAATGAGACTTGACAGAGTTCTGATATCCAGAGAAGCAATCCCATTTTTTGGTGATGCTACCTTGTCGTCCCTACCAAGGATAGCCTCTGATCATAACCCACTTCTCTTAGAAATTTCCAGGCCGGATAATAATTTTAGACCTCCATTCAGGTTTGAGTCCATGTGGCTTCAACATCCGGAGTTCAAGACAAAAATCATTGAATGGTGGAGTCAACCTGTTGATGGTACGAGTGTTTTCAAAGTCTGTATGAAACTAAAAATTCTTAAGCTTCAGCTCAAAAAATGGAATAAGGAGGTATTCAAGAACATTTTTGAGTCGCGACAAGTAATCTGCTCCCAACTAAAAGAAATTGAAAAATTGGTTCAAGTTGGCAATGCTACTGATGAAGTTCGAAGACAAGAGAAGATATTGTTATGTGAATTCCACAACTTGTTGGCCAGGGAGGAAATATTTTGGCGGTAAAAGTCCAGAGCCTTGTGGCTCAAGGAAGGTGACTTGAATACAAAATTTTTCCATGCCACCACAATGAGGCATAGAGGGGCAAATACTATCAGATGTCTTCGTAGAGAAGATGGATCGTTGGTTGAAAGTCCTGAAGAAATCTAGAATGAGGCAGTGGAACACTTTCGTAATATCCTGGGCCCATCTCAGGCTTGCCCGGTTGAGGTGTCGGAATCCCTTCTACAACACATCCCATCCCTTGTGTCTCAGGCTGATAATGATATTCTTCTACAGCCCTTCTCCCGTGATGAAATTAAAGAAGCTCTATTTTCTATGACAGCTGACAAAGCCCCTGGCCCTGATGGTTTCCCTCCTAGATTTTTTCAATTCTGTTGGGATATCATTGGAGAAGATGTCTTTGAAGCCATTCTAGAAATCCAAAGAACCAAGTTTATCCCTAGAGAGCTTAACTCCACATTCCTTGCTCTTATCCCGAAAACCCATGAGTGTCGATCCATGTCTGACTTCCATCCCATCAGCTTATGCAATGTGTTATACAAAATCCTTACTAAAGCTATGGTGAATAGAATGAAGTTCATTATGCCTAAAATCATTGACAAGTGTCAAGGCAACTCTGTCCATGGGAGAGTTATTACAGATAGTGTGATTACTATCCATGAGCTAATCCATTCTATCACGGTCAATAGGTCCCCAAGTTTTTTCCTAAAATTAGACATCAGTAAAGCCTTTGACAGGATTTCTTGGGAGTTTCTCACTGTTGTCTTAGCCCGGTTTGGTTTTCACCATAGATGGATTCATCTGATTAAAGCGTGCATGTCCTCTGCTTAGTTTTCGGTTATTGTTAATGGAGCAGCTACGAGATACTTTAGGAGTAAAAGGGGAATAAGACAAGGTGATCCAATCTCACATTTCCTGTTCATCCTAGTGGCAGACAACTTAGGAAGGACTCTTAATGCAGCGTGCTCTGAGGGTGGTATTTCAGGGATCAAGGCTTCAACCGGGCTCCCTCCAGTGTCTCATCAACAATTTGTTGATGACACAATATTAGCCAACCTCTCTAGTATTCCCGAAGCCAGAGTTATTAAATCTATACTAGAAGCTTATGAGAAGGTTGTCGGGCAAAGAGTAAATTACTTGAAAAGCAACATCTACTTCATCAATACTCCGGTTGACAGACAGACGAGAATAGCTCAGATCCTGGGATGTGCCATTGTTGAGTTTCCTGCAACTTACCTTGGCCTACCATTGTTCCAAGGGCACCCAACCGTGAGGATGTGGGACAGTGTCATTCAGAGGGTTATGAAGAAGCTTGTTGGCTGGAAGGGAGCCTTGCTCAGCAGTGCAGGGAAGTTCATTCTAGTCCAATCTTGTCTTCAGAGTATACCAATATACTTTATGTCCCTGTTTTGAACTCCGATAGTTGTTTGTAATAAATTGGAACAACTTCAGCGAAATTTCCTATGGTCAGGAACGGAGAATAAAAGCAGATTTTCCCTTGTTGCATGGGATAAGGTCTGCCTTCCAAAACACAGGGGAGGATTAGGTTTGAGGAGAGTTCACCAGATGAATATGGCCATGATGTCAAAGCAGGGATGGAAGATTGTGTCTAACTACCCAGCTCAGTGGGTTGATATTGTTAAGACCAAATACCTCAGGCAACGGTCTCTGATGGACAATTCCCTTATGCCTGTTGGGTCTGCATTCTGGAACTCGGTGTGTCGAACCCGGTCTATCATTCAAAAGGGTGGACGTTGGAAGCTTGGAGATGGATCACAAATTAGATTCTGGGAGGACCCATGGATTACAGCTCAGCCCCTCATCCATGATCAGTCTGTAAGTATTCTTAAACCTTTCACTGATCTATATTTTGGCCCCAAAGTTGAGAATTTTATTAATAATGAAGTAGTGGTTCCCCATTGGGTTGACATCCCTGCTGATCTGGATTCTCCTGAGCTTCGCTCTGCCCGCCTCCACCTATCTGAGCTTCTTCGAACTCATGTGATTCCAAGCACCAGGCCACCTGATGTTCTCTTCTGGCAACTCAGCCAGTCTGGGAATTTCTCAGTCAAAATCGCATATATGGCTATGACTAAATCTGAAGATGATTGGTTCCCCTCCAAGAGTATATGGATCAAAAATATTATTCCTAAGATTTCTCACTTTTATTGGTTGGCAGCAAAAAATAGGCTATTGACCATCGATAATTTAATAACCCATGGTATGATCTTGCCCAACAGATGTTACCTCTGCAAATCTGCATGGGAGTCAGTCAATCACCTGTTTCTAGAGTGCCCCTTTTCTTGCATTGTCCTGTCCTCTATCATGTCAAGTGTATCCATTTCTTGGGTTGCTCCTCAGTTTATCAGTGATCTTATTATTCAATGGCCAAACCCCTTTAAGTCCACTCGTCTAAAGTTTTGGTGGGCGATCATTCTCCCTCACTTTATGTGGTAAATCTGGCTGGAAAGGAACAATCATGCTTTTCGATATTCGTGCCTTGACCCGGAGTCGATTTCTTTGAGAGCTGTCATGTTTGCCTCAGAAAATGCTAATATCATTCCTTCGGACAATTGTCCTTCATCCCCATTTGAGATTCAAGTGGCACGTTCTGCTAACCTATCTTTTGAGGTTTTTGGTCATCCCCAAGTTGTTGTGGATAGATCCCTGGTTTCATGGATTCCCCCCCTCCTCATTGGTTCAAGCTAAATTTTGATGGTGCTTCAAAAGGCAATCCTGGCGCTGCGAGTTGTGGAGGAGTGATCCGGGATGACAGAGGTCAACTCATTTTGGCGTATGCAAAAAAACTTGGAGTCCAATATAATAATTTTGTTGAGGCTTGGGCAGCTTTTCGAGGCATCCAAATGGCCATCGATCTCAATATCCAGTACCTGATAGTCGAAGGAGACTCCTTAAACACCATAAACTATTTGAAGGGGGTCTCGAATCCTCCTTGGAATGTGGGACCAACCATTGAAGAGTCCATTGTCCAGCTAAGGGCGATCAGCAATAGGTGTATTCAACATGTGTATCGGGAAGGCAATCGGGCGGCAGATACAATGGCAAACTTTGGCTTAACTGTTCAATATTTTTCGACGTGGCAGGGGAATCTTCCCCAATGTATTGTTGATTCCTGTAGTGAACTTGTCGCTACCAATGATGATTAATGCCATGATTAATGTATTTATGGATGATCCCAAAGATGACGAGGACTACATCCCAGAGTAAAACAGTTGGTCCTGAACGGGATTATCCCCTTTTGTTTCCTGGGATGGTCTTTGTGCTCTCCCTGTCTCTTTGTATGCGGTTGTTTGGGAAGGTCCCTACGATATCTATGTTGTTTCTGTTTTCTGTTTGTGCCCATGGGCGGTATGTTTGTAATAGTTTAGACTGTTTTAGTTTATGGATTCTGCGAATGGTCCAATTTTGGCTTGTTCTGTAGGGAGTTGAACCTTCACAGGATCCTCCTTGCAGCATGTTATAAGGTTTTGGGTCCCTTTTAAAACCCGTTACTAATAAAAAAAATTAGAAGCGCATCTTTATCTATAATGGACTCGGCCTTTTAAAGCTCTCTATCTATAATCTCAAGAGGGAGAGGCTCTCTATCTATAACCGGGCCGAACTATAGGAAGAGAATCTGGCGGGCGGGCTCTCTCTATCTCAAATTTAAAATAGAGAGGCTATAGCCTTCCCGACTTTATCCTTCTTCCTAAAAACCAAAAATAGTATTATAAGTATTTTTAGAGAGTTTTTTGGATATTAAAAGTAAGTGTATATTTTTATTTGATATTATGTTGAAGCTTGTGTGTTGTGGAGAGGGTTAGAAGTTCTGAGATATTACATGAGAAATTTAGAAATTGAAGGTGATTCCATGAATGTTACAAACTCTATCATCAATGATAGAATTTCTTCATGGAACGTGCGCACTATTATTCAGGAAGCTAAGGTTTTTATGTAGAATTTTTACAACACTACAACCTGCCATGTGTATCGGGAAGCTACAAGTCTACTGATTTGCTTGTCAATGTTGGGGTTAGTTACAGGAATCTGTCCATCTGGCACCAAAATTTCATTGAAAATGTTCTAAATGTTGTTGCTATCGACTTGTAAATGCACAACTAGCCCTCATAGGTATGCTCACCTCAAAAATTCTGATGATGGGAGTGACAAAATAGCTTCTCTGATGGGCATCTTTAACTTGGTCCACAACACCATCCTCAATAGCATCATTAGTGACATGGATAGCATCAACGCCTCCCTGAAATTGCATGTCCAAAAGAGCTTTGTAGCTGAAGAGATTGTCGATGATTAGAGTTTGGTTTTTTTGTTTTTCGAGCTCTTATTCCTGCATGAGAATTTTGGTACTAATATTTTAACCCCTATGTGGGCACTGGTTTGATTTTGCTTTATGTTCTACTTAGCCCCTACATGGGTTCTCTTTTGATCTTTGTTTTCTGTTAAACAAGCCCTGCGTGGATTTGTTTTTCTCTGGTCTGATTCATGGAATGGGTAGTATGTAGACTCCCTGTTTTGTGCTTTTCTACATACTTTTCATCAGATGCTTATGTTTCTAGTTTTAGAATTATATTTTTTCCACCTACCAAAAAATCCTTTAATGAATATAATAAAATTAAGGTTTTGTGTGACTTTGAATTTCAAGTATATTTATTTTATTTATTTATTTAAAAAAAAAGATGCATATGGGAGTTACATAGACACTATTTTAGTATGATTTTGACTATATTTGTGTTGTTTTTTTTATTGCTGTTAACAAGCTTATATCATTTTGTTATTGTTGAGATCAGATTATTGCCTTTGCAATAAGCATACCCCATAGACAAACAATTATAATTACCAATCCACTACCTTTGATGGTAGTATATTTGTTTTTTAACTTAATACTTTTTAATAATTATTTGTGTTGCATTTTCGTTGGTTTGCATTTCGCTCTCTAAATATTAAAATGTAGATTATGTTTTTAATGGACATTTGTGTCATAAATTTTGTGATATATTTTATTATATTGATTTTTATTTAACTTATTTTTGATTTGGTCCAAATAATAATAGTTATTGGATGAGGTTGAGTTTGTTTTTAAATGATAGTTAATTATTAGTTTATGTATATATACTTTTTAATCTAATAAATATTGACATCCATTCTCCTTAGCGAAGGTTGAGTTTGCGTTTTTTTTTTTAAATTTTGAAAAAACTTGTATTAAAACAAAGATCAATTTACAATAAGGGAAGAGACTCTTCCCAGCCGAACTCATAGAGAACACAATCTTACAATAGATGAAGCAGCTTGTCACAAAATCGCGACACAAATCTTCTCCTTAGGCCGCGAACAAGCAACATGTAACGAAATCATGACACTTTTCCCCTTTGGCCTCGAGAAAGTAACATGTCGCAATATCACGAAATTTTCCACATTTGGCCGCAAAAACTCAACATGTCATGAAATCACGACAACTTTTCTCTCTTGGCCGCAAAAAAACAACATGTTGCGAAATCGCGACACCTTTTCTCCATTGGCTGCGAAATAGCAACATGTCGTGAAATCGTGACACCTATCTCCCTTGGCCGTGAAAATGCAACCTGTCGCGAAATTGTGACAAATTTCCTCCCCTGGCCGTGATGAAGCGACATGTCACGAAATTGTGACAACTTTCCTCCCTTGGCCGCGACGGAGCGACATGTCACGAAATCGCGACAAATTTCCTCCAGTGACAGCGACGGTGCACCATGTCACGAAATCGTGACAACTTTCCTCCAGCGACCATGATGGCACAACATGTCGCGAAATCGCGACAACTTTCCTCCAGCGACCCCGACCACGCAACATGTCACGATATCATGACAACTTTCCTCCAGCGACCGCGACGACGCAACATGTCGTGATATCATGACAACTTTCCTCCAGCGACCACGACGGCACAACATGTCACGATATCGCGACAACTTTCCTCCAGCGATATTGTGTTTTTAAAAGAAGTTAACTATTAGTTTTTTTTTAATGTATATATGATTTTTAAGTTTTATATATGTTTTAAAATGTCTAAAAGAATTTTAAAAATTGATGAATTTGGGTTTTAAATCATATAAATTTTAAAACATATATTTTTATAATGTAAATTTATAGTTGATTGAGGTGCATATACAATGAGAACATTTTAAATAAATCTATATATTTTAGTTTCTATTTTTTATGAGTTTTTATGTGTTTTTTATTAAGGTCAGAACCATGGGTTTGAAGAAACACATACTTATATTGAGAGAGGGTGAACAATATAAGATACACAATTTCTTTCTAAATTAATAACTGCAATAATATGAATGCAATAATAAATAAATGCACAAAACACCACACACACAAGAGATAAGGATTTTATGTGGAAACACCCTTTTAGGAGAAAACCATGGTAATATATTGCTTTTGTTACTTCAAAAGTTTGTGGGCACCAACCCATAGGAGACACTGATCCCCTTATACAAATACGTAGGCACAAAACTAACTACGGGAGACACGATCTCCTTATACAAATATGTAGGCACAAATATATGGGAGACACCAATATCCTTATACAATATGTAGACACCAACCTGAAGGAGACACCAATCTCCTTGAGGCACCAACCTCAAATTGATCTCATCAAAACTTGTACAGGTCTGCTGATCAAAACCTTATTCAGGTCTTCTCCAAAGCATAAAATTCTTCTCACAATATGCTAATTCTCGGTGTCATAAGTATTTTCCAAAAAACTCAACATCCTTCCTACCACCTACTACAATCGTTTCGCTCTGAATAAATATCTGAAGTGTTCATTTAAATTTCATGTCAACTCAGAATATGGTCCAATTTAATTGAAAATCGTGTCTCTTCTTGTACACCATTAGTAGAGGTCTCTCCATCTGATTTAATATAAATATATTAACTTAAATACTCTAGATCCACGATGGCAAATGCACTGTCTGCATAAGCCATGTTATGTAGAAAAACATTCATGCACTGTGACATAATAAACTAAACAACTTGACGTCACTTTATCGATGTGTACCTTTACAACTAGATAATTTGGTGATAACGTATTTCTAACATTAATCATGTTCATATAGATAGATCACATCCATTGTCATTCATATTAGCACTCATTGTTCATCGGCTTTGCCACATCTAAAACCTGCTACTCTATCTCTTGATTCCAAGTAAGCAGTCAAACTAGGGTCCACCACTGATATGGATGCTTGTGATAAAATCATCTCCATGCTATCCAAATTTTTGAGCCCATGTTCACTAAAATCATTTGTCACCTTGTCCAATCATATTTTATTAGCTATTTATCATAGTTTAAATCCATGTCATCACATCTTCACCTCTAAATTTAGTCACCTTCCATGAACTGTGACACTTCTTGTTTTTGGCACCCAATAGGGTGGCCCATTCGTACATCACTTAAAACATAGATGGAAAAACACTTGGCCACAACTGAAAGTTAACCATCCTGGTAATATTCATGAGGCTAAAAATTGGATTGTCCTAGTTGCAGAATGAAAACCATCATCACCAGATATTCAACACTTCTCATCGATTTTTATTCCATTGTGATGCTAGCTTGTAGTCTATCGAGTGCTTCAACCGAAACAATCCATATTTGAGGTGGTCCAACAATGGAGATAACCTATTATCATGGGAGTGATGGCTAGGTCAAACCCTAGAGAGAATGTAGTCTAGTTGTGTGAATTGCAGACAACTTCTATAATTCTTCACTTTTATTTTTTCCTCTCTTTGTCCTTTCTATTTCAAAATTAGAGTGATCCCTAGCTTTTATTTTTCCATCTCAAAACCACATCACTAAAGAATATAACTTTTTCTATTTATATGGTTTATAATATTTTTATTTTGAATTTGAAACTTAAGGGGTTGGACCATTCATAAACAATATGCCAAATATTCATAAGGGGTCAGCCCCTTCATAAGCAATATGCCAAATCTTTAATAAGGGGTTGGCCCCTTCATAAGAAATATTTTGAAATATCACTTGAAACTATTCATTAATATTTAAATTTTTAATTTAAATATGTCAAACTTGAAAATATGTCTACCTTGAATAATTTTCCCAAGCATGCCACCTTTTACCAGAAACCAAGTCAACCTTTGACATCAATGAAAACTCAATAGTGAATAATTCTAACAATCTCTTCCTTTGTCATTGATGTCAACCCTGCAAAGAAAATGCCCTTTACTGCAACAGGATCACAAGCTGCTCCCACTTACTGAAATTATAAGGTGCTCCCCTTACTGAAATTCTCCCCCATTGAAATCAATGGTAAAGGATTCTTAAGACTAAAATATAAGGCACTAGACAACTCCCCCTTACTAATTGCTCTAACTGAGATCTTCAATGATGAGAAGAGAGTAAAAATACTCCCAACTCAAATGTCTCCATTTCTTGTTCCATTTTATTTTTCAAAATTTGGATGACATATCCTTTTGAATAGTTTGATCATCCTCCTTCTTACTTGATTTCAAAAGTTTAGGGAACACCGTTCTACACCATTTAGCTCTAAGACCAAAATTATTACATTTGTAAAAAATGATATTGTAGTCCATGAGAGGTGCAAATGAATTAAAAATTTTCTTGGTGAAGCCAAAATCATTTTTGGTATGGACCCTGCAATGTACAATTTTATGATCAAATTGGTGACATGAAAAGCAATAACCCTAGAAGAAATATTGAAACTTGTTTGATTGCCTTGGAGGATATGACCGCATGGTTCTCTCATTGTTGTTTTTGTGATGGACCTTGGTCCATGATGATGCTTTTATTTTTTCATTTTTTATGCTTCCACTTCTAAACACATCAACATAGATCTTAGGCTCTTCTTTAATTATTTTCTTTTATGCTTATGTTCATTTTGAGCTTGACTCCTTTTTTTTTTCTTTAGAATTTTTTCAAAACCAAGTCCAGTCTTCATAAATGAAAATTTGTATGCTTTGATAATATCATCCAAGATTTATGTGTTTTTCTTAAACCTGATATTTTGTTGTAGCTTATCATTATATTTTTCCACTTCCTTCCTCAGAGAGATAATCTCATATTCCAATTTTTCACATTCCAACTCTTTTGCCTTTAATTGCTCAATCATAACTTCTTCAATTCACTTTACCTTTATCTTCTCATCCTATTATAATTGAGTCTTCAATATTGAGTTCTTCTTTCTAAGCCTCTTCATATCTTCAAGAGCAAAAATAAGTTTGTCTTCAATGTCAACTATGGATTCCTCTTCATTTTCTTAATCTTTCTCATTTTATTAGTTTTCGATAATAGGAGCATCTTCTTTCACCTCCATAGCCATCAATATGATTTCTTTTGTTTCACTATCGGAGAGGCTTTCGTCACTATTGTTGAAATAATTGCTTACTTGTTCAACATAAAGACTCTTCTTGTGCCTATAGATCTTCTTTTCATGCTTGCTTTGGTCATGCCTCTTTATATTTTCATGATGATATTTTCTTTCCTTATTTTTCTTGTATTCCTCTTCTTATTTACTATTAGTACTTCTAGATTGTGGGCATTTAACTGCATAGTAACCAATGTTACTGTAATTACAACATTTCAAAGCATACTTACCTTTGTGTTTACTTAATCCCTTATTTTTTCAATAAATTTATATTCTTCTCTGCTACTTGATCCTTCATAGAACAAAAACCTAATTGCTGAAAATCATTGTCGGATCCTCAATGCTTCCTCTCATCGATTTTCATTCCATCATGATGCTAGCTTGTAGCCTATAAAGTGCTTCAACCAAAATGAACCACAATTGAGTGTTAGAAATTCACCATGTATAGACAATACACAGTCTATGGAAGAAAAATAAATAATAACAGTGACAATGAAAAACAGTTTAAACTTTAGTTAAGCAGTGCAATAAACAATAATCACACAAATGTAAGAGCACAATATATACGTGGTTCGGGTAGTGTACCCTAATCCACGGAGAAACAATCGGTCCTTTGTATTAGTAACAATACAACAATATTCTCTACTTTTACAATGTCTCCTCTCCTCTCTTCCTCCAAACCAAAAAAGAGCCTTAATATTTCAAGGTAGTATTTACAGTACAAAATATATAAAGATTCATGGCTTTTCCTCTACCCGAAAACACAGTGGTGTCGGAATACAATGGGAAAAAAAACCATAAGTTGAAACCACCCATATGCTTATCACATTTTTTTTTTAATTTACTAGCAATTAAATATTTAATGGTAATTAAATATTTAATGCTACCTCTTGGAACCCCGTTCATGTTCCTATTGTTGAATGTTGTTCATCAACATTTAATGGCCTTGGAACTCTGCCAATAATAATGGTATTGGAACCCTACAAACAATATTTAATGGTAATTAATTTCTTGTTATAAATTTGGCTCCATTACCTAACAATCTCCCACTTGGAGACAATATTGATGCAACATCCATGCATCCTAGGACTGAAAGTTTCTCATAACATGATATTACTCCTTAAAGCCAATCGAAGTAGAGAAAAAGCTCAAATTCTCCCTGGTTACAATTTTAGTAATCATATCAGCAAAAGTTTAGGAAGTGTGAATCTTATCCAACTCTACCAAACCATACTCCATTGTTGATCTAATGAAGTGATACCTCAATTGAATGTGCTTTTTTCATGAGTGAAAAGAAGAGTTCTTCGCTAAATGAATGGTACTTTGGCTATCACTCCAAAGTGTCCCATATCCTTGCTCCTGACCTAGCTCCTCAATCAATATTTGAAGCCATATGAACTCTTTGGCACATTCTGTGATGGCTACATACTCAGCCTCCATAGTAGAAAGACCTACAACATGGTGTAGCTTGGATATCCAACTCACTAATGAACCTCCAACTGTGAATACATACCCAGTAGTGCTCCTCCCACCATCCAAATCACCCGCCATATCTGAATCCATATAGACATGTAACTCAACTTTGGAACCTCCAAATTCAAACACAAATTTGAAGTCCCTTTCAAATACCTGAGTATCCATTTCACTTTTTTCTAGTGAGATTTACCTAGATTACTCATATACCAACTCACAACTCCCACTGCTTGGGTAATGTCTAGTCTTGTACACACCATAGCATACATCAATATCCCAACTATTTAAGAATGGGGTACCTTCCTCATGTACTTTTCCTCCTCCTTTGTCTTGGGACATAACTTCTTTTGAGAGATTAAAGTGCTTTGCAAGAGGTTGGGCTATCAGTTTTGCATCATGTATACTGAACCTCTTAAGCACCTTTTCAACATAATCCTCCTGAGACAACTTCAATGTTTTCTCCTTCCTATCTCTAGTGATTCTCATGCCAAGGATTTGTTTGACCTCCCCCAAATACTTCATGGCAAATTTACTTGCCAAATCCTATTTCAATTTCTTAATATCCTACATATCGGATCCTGCCACAAACATATCATCAACATACAATAAGAGAATAAGGAAGTTACCATTTCTTGTAGCTTGAAAATAAACACAATGGCCACTCTGGATCCTAGTAAAATTATGCTAAAAAATGAAACTATCAAACCATAGATACCATTGCCTTAGAGCTTGCTTCAAACCGTACAAGATCTTTTTTAGTTTACACACGACTCTTCTTGCCTTTGACCTCAAACCCCTCCAGTTGGTGAATGTAGATATCCTCCTCCAAATCGCCATGAAGGAATGTTGTCTTCACATCTAACTATTCAAGATGAAGATATTCTACTACAACTATACTCAAAATAGTCCAAATTGAAGTTATTTTTACTACAGGTGAGAAAATATCATCATAGTCAATACCTTTTCTCTATGAAAATCATTTCACAAGTCTTGATTTGTATCTCTTGCTACCATCAACTTCGTCCTTCACTTTGTACATCCATTTGCAATGCAATGCCCTTTTACCCTTTGGAAGCTCAAGCAAATCCCAATTTTGATTTTGAGTCAATGATTCCATATTATCCTTCATAGCATGCTCCCACTTGCTCCTAGTTTCCAATTACAAAGCCTCATGAAGACATTCAGGCTCACTGCATTAGTGTATAGAATGTATGCAAATAAGGAGAATACATATTTGGTGCTCTTCTTACTTGAGTATATCTCCAACCTTTCGATATTAGTGGTGATGGGGGTGGTGGTGGAGTAATAGTATTTTCCTATTCATATTGCTCTTCCTCATGAACACCATGTTCATCAATCTGAACAAGAGGCTGTATTTTTACACCATACTCTGGGATTTCATCCAAGTCAATAAACTCAGGTACATCCTCTTCAACCTGTATGTGCCTATCCTTGTACAACCTATCCTCATTGAAAATAACATCTCTAATCTTGATAACTTTTCAGCCAATGTTATCCCATAGCCTATATCCCATCTCATCCACACCATAACCAAGAAAACACTTTCTAGAATTTGCATCAATATTACTCCTATTTTATTTATCTATGTGGGAAAAAGTCTCACAACCAAATACTCTAAGGAAAGAGTAGTTTACAATTTTACCTTTCCAAGGCTCCTATGGAATAACTCTATCTAATGTAGTACAAGGTCCTATATTTATCAAATAAACTGATGTGTCAATTGCACTAGCCCAAAAGAACAATGCCAACCTTACATGCAATCCCATGGCTCTGGCATGATCCATTATAGTTCTGTTCATCCTCTCTAAGACTTCATTCTCTTGTGGTGTCCTAGGAGTAGTCTTGATTCTCCTAATTCCTTCCTTTACGTAATAGTCCTCAAAATCCTTGCTACAATATTCACCACCATTGTTATATTTAAGGCATTTAACTTTCTTGCCTGCCTCAATCTCCACTAATGCTCTCCACTTCTGAAAGTGTTGAAAACATCAGATTTATGCTTGATTGTGAATATCCATGTCTTCCTACTGAAATTGTCAATGAAGGTAACATAATAAGAGTAATCCTCAAGAGAAAGTACATGTGAGCGACCCCACACATTTGAGCGAACTAACTCTAATTTCTCTTTCTTCCTTTTTGGACCAACCTTCAGAAATATTACCCTTTTTTGTTTTTCGTGTACACAACCTTCACAGAAACCCAAATCAACCTCCTTGAGTTATGGAAATAGTTTTCTGGAGTGAAGGAGTTTCACCCTTTCTTACTCATATGACCCAATAACAAATGTCATGCTTTCGCATCATCTTGAGTAGCATAGTTCAATGTATAATAAGATGAGTTCTGTAATAAATACAAAGTTCCAGTCAACTCACCTTTTGCAATCACCATTGAACCCTTTGTCACTCTCCATTATCGATTTTTGAAAATAGTGTTGCATCCCTCCAAATCAAGTGCACTGGCTGAAACCAGGTTTCTCTTCAAATCAAGAATGTGTCTAACATTGTTAAGCACCCAAATATTTCCATTTGTTAACTTTACTTTCATGGTGCCAATACCCACAATCTCACATGGACAGTTATTGCCCAACAAAACCTCCCCATAATGACCTGAAGTATAATCAACAAAGTACTCCCTATGAGAAGTGACATGATAAGAAGCTCCAGAGTCCATAACCCAATACTCACTCATGCAATTTGCTACAAGAATCAAGGCATCTTGATAAATTGCACCTACAATATTTACCTCTTGAGCATCATTCCCATTATTGTCCTCATTCTTCTTTTTGTCTTTGCACTCCCTCTTGAAGTGTCCACTCTTCCCACAATGCCAACAATCAATCTTGCTTTTGTATCTACTTTTAGATCTACCCTTCAATTTTCATTTGTTCTGAATTTTCCATATAGCTTGACCTTTTCCTTTTTCTTTATTTTTGCCTCTACTTTCTATAGATAATGCTACTCTAGATGATGATGCCTCCCCTAAGGTTTTTCTCCTCATATCCTCACTAAAGATTGTGATAGCCAAATCATCAAACACCAGCTTTCCATATCCAGGTACATAATTACTCACTACCATTACAACGCTACCCTACGAGTCTGGTAGTGAAAAAAGAAACCCTAAAGCCATAACCTCATAATCAAAATCAAGACCTACAGATTTTAAAGAACCCATAATAGCATAAAACTCATTAAGGTGTTTTTGGATAGATCCAATCTCTTGCAACTTCATAGTAAATAACTTTCTAATAAATAAAATTTTATTTGAAGCTGAGGATGTTTCATACAACTTAGCTAGTGTATCCATGGCTCCTTTGGTATTATTTTCCTTCCTGATTTTTTATGCAATAGAATCATCCAGGATCAACAAGATCACCCCCAATGCCCTCTCGTCTATCAGATCACATTCCTCATCACACATCAAGTCAGGTTCACCATTAGTCTTCTCAATTAGAGCCAATTATAGATTATCCTTTTGATACATATAATCCTCCACTTTGGTTTTCCACTTACCAAAATTTTATTTGGTAAAATTCTCTAGTTTAAACTTTGAAATTTCTCCCATTTCTCAAACTCAAACATAAAACTCTCCTATGAATGTGATTTCCCAAAAATATCACTTTGATACCAGTTTTTAATTAAATTCACCATGTAAGGACAATACACAGTCTATGGAAGAAAAACAAATAATAACAACGACAATAAAAAATAGTTTAAACTTTAGTTAAGCAGTGCAATAAACAATAATCACACAAATGTAAGAGACACAAGATATACATGGTTCGGGCAGTGTACCCTACTCCAAGGAGAAACAACCAGCCCTTTGTATTAGCAACAATACAACAATATTCTACACTTGTACAATGTCTCCTCTCCTCTCTTCCTCCAAACCAGAAAAGAGTCTTAACCATTCAAGGTAGTATTTATAGTACAAAATATATAGAGATTTGTGGTTTTTCCTCTACCCGAAAACACATAGAGGTGTTGAAATACAATGGGCCAAAAAACCATGAGCTGATACCACCCATATGCTTATCACATCTTTTTTTTATATTTACTAGCAATTAAATATTTACTGGTAATTAAATATTTAATGCTTATTAAATATTTAATGTTCCCTCTTGGAACCCTGTTCATGTTCTTATTGTTGAATGTTGTCCATCAATATTTAATGGCCTTGGAAATCCACCAAAATAATGGCCTTGGAACTCCACCAACAATAATGGCCTTGAAAACCTGCAAACAATATTTAATGGTAATTAATTTCTTGTTATCAATTTGGCTCCATTACCTAACACCGAGGTGGTCCAAAAATGGAGATAGCCCATCAACACAAGAGCGATGGCTAGGTAAAACCCTGGAGAGAATAAAGTCTGGCTATGTGATTTGTAGGTACCTCCTTTAATTATTCATGATGCTTTGTACCTCCATTCGTCCCTTCTATTTCAAAATTAGAGCGATCCCTAGATTTTATTTTTCCATATCAAAATCACATCACTAAAAAATATAACTTTTTTTATTTATATTCTTTATAATATTTTTATTTTGAATTTGAACATAAGGGGTCGACCCCTTCATAAGCAGCATTTCGAAACATCACTTGAAACTATTCATTAATATTAAAATTTTTAATTTAAATATACCAAACTTGAAAATATATCTTCCTTGAATAATTTTCCCAAGAATGCCACGGTTTACCAGCAACCAAGTCAGCCTTTGACATCAATGACAACTCAATAGTGAATAACTCTAACAATGTCAACTACATTATATTTCATGAATAATTTTTAACATGAATGTTTATCAAATGCATTTTCTAGATCACTTAAGTTATGCATTATATTTAATACCATTGAATGGGAATTATTCTATGGAGACAAAAATTATCTATTGTGGTTTAATATTTTAGACTTCCATATCATCTTATTAATAAGAATATTTTGAAGAATATTGGCAATACTCTATGTGGGTTCATATAAGAGGTATAAACTACTAAAGAGCAAATATATGCTACATATTTTTGAATCATTATAGACATTGAACTTTTAAGCACCCATAATTTTATTTTAGTAGATGAAAAAAGAAGAAACATACCTTCTTTGACCCTTGAATTTAGGCCATATCTCCACTATCCTTGCTAATCTAAGTTAATCTAATATGAATACTAAAATAAAATGTGAGATAATAAATGTATAGAACTAAATGTGAGGATGTAAATATGTGAGAGATTCAATGTAAATGTATAAAACTAAAATATGGTCATACTCATAGAAAGGAGAGTGTATGATAAATTAACGCATGAAGAAATTGAATGACATGAATTTGATCCACCAAATGCAAAATTTAAAATAATATAAGGGAATGAATAATAGAAAGAAATTAAGAAGTTCTAAAGTCATTACACACCCAATAATACAAATGGACAACGACACAATTAAATAGCAAATGTCATGCACAGTACTTCCATTATTCTAAAATTAGAGCAAGAATACAACATTAAATCCAAAAATTGTAGTTATATTTTATTTATCATTAAAAAGAGGTGGACAATATATTTCCTAGGTCCTATATAAATAAAAATATTTACCTAAGAGTTTCATGGAGTAATAAATTTTTACTCCTTAAAACATTGCTCCTAATTAAGTGTCACATTTCTTTCAAAATTGATCCTAAACAATTTAAAATCCTACTAACTAGATTTTGGTTTCATAAAATAAATAAATAATTAATTATTTTATTGAATATTTGTTCATATTCTATACTCCTTGTTCCACTTGTCCTAAAATTCAACATTTCACTCATTTGAAGGGAACAACTTGTTACTTCTATAAAACAATAATTCACTTATTTGGAGTGAATCACACCTCTAGGATGAATCAAATTTCCAAGTGATTCACAAGTTTAGAAAGAATTATTGCCTCCATACTTAGCCATTTTCTATCAGTTTCAAAACTTCGAAGGCCTAAAAAATGTTCTTAGGGTTTTAAAATTATGAATCATTATTTTTGGACTTTAACCATCATGAATTCAATGGTATTAGCTAAGCTACTATAATTTTAATGAATTTATAGGGCACCCAGATCAATTGGTGTAAGATCCCATTTCTTGGATTTATCCTCAAGTGTAAAGTCTACAAATTGGTATAATCCTACTAGAAAATTTCAAAAAAAATTCATTCTTGTTGAGTCTTTATAGAAGCACTTTTACCAAAACCTCACAAATAATATCACATAGAAATGCTAGTTGGTAATAATATTAGCTTATCCTATGAGGTATTTGTATTAGTTCATAGAGAATCTTTTATTCTATATTGATATCCCATAAGCTTCTCTAACAATGAATTTAGCTTCCTAACTTGGTTGAGCAAGGTGTCACTTTCTACTCATCATAAATATTCTATAGTTATTCCTCAATGAGGAGATTATTTTGGCCATAAAAAATATCATGCAACTTGGTACTCATCAAATGTTTAATTTTATTACCCATTTTATGGATTGGTGTATTCATTGCATCATGAGTTATCTTGCACTCTTGTAGTTTTTTGTTGGACATCAACAATTGTTTTTAGTTATATGTGAAGAACACAAGCTTATACTGAGAGGGGGGTGAACAGTATAAGACCAATTTTTACTTTTCTTTATCAAATAGTATTATCCAATATAATGAATGGTAATATCAATAGCAATAACCAAACCAATGCACAAATCATCACAAACAATAGAGACACCAATTTAACGTGGTTCACCCAATGTGGGCTACTCCATGGAGAAAATGTTTCACTAAAATTTTCTCTATCAATATCTTTGGAATCCTTTCTCTATTACAATATTTATGGATCTCTGTCCAAAGGAGACACCAATCCCCTTAATCAAGTTGGTGTATCTCTATCCATAGGAGACACCAATATCTTATCTCTACTCTAGTTTGTGATCCTCTAGAAGAACTTTGCCTCCACTTCCCTTAGCAAGTGGAACTCTATCCATAGAAGATACCTGTCCTCCCTGCTCTAGCTAGAGATCTTGGTCCTCAACTCTATCATCTCCAAAGATCTGTCTAAAATCTGTACTAAACATAGTCCTTTAGTCTAGCACAAATCTATCTTCAATATCTATTTTTGGTTTGGAATAAACCTATCCTCAAATTTGTACCAAATTATGTCCTTGAATTTGTACTAAACACAATCCTTTAGTCTAGCACAAATCTATCCTCAATCTCTGGCCTCAAGCCTTAACTCAAAGTTTGACTTAATCTCAAATCAACTCTGTTGGATCTGCTTCAAATATTAACTCAAGGTTTGAACAAATCATCAATCAACTCTGCTCACAAGTTTACTCAAATACTTGTATCAAATTTGCCTTGTAAGCTTCCACAAAGGCTCACACTAATCTGTCCGCAAGTCCTCTCTATAACTTATCCAAATCTGCTCTCAATATTTATTGTAAGCTTCCACAAAATCTCACACAAATCTATCCACAATTCTTATCAAAGACTTACCTCAAATCTTCTCAACAAGTCCACACTAGGACTTGTCCAAATCCACTCTCAATCTATATTGTAAGCTTCCACAAAAGCTCACACAAATATGTCCATAAGTATTTTCAAAGACTTACCTCAAATCTGCTCAACAAGTCCACACTAGAACTTGTCCAATATCATAGAAACATAAAGATAATTGTTAGAGACTCAATATGCTCTACACACATCACAATGCTTAATCACTTTCAATCACTCTCTTAGAAACATATAGAGAATTTTTAGAGACTCAATATGCTTCACATTCACTTCAATGCTCAAACACTTTCAATCACTCTCTTAGAAACATATAGAGAATTGTTAGAGATTTAATATGCTTCACATTCACTTCAATGCTCAAACACTTTCACTCACTCTTTTATCATAGAAACATATGGAGAATTGTTAGAGACTCAATATGTTTTACACTCATCAACTCTCAATATTTTTCTCAAATAAATTCATAATATAGAATAATTTGTTTCATAGAAATTGAACAATCACTTCACACATTCACTTGACTAGGCTCAACCAACTCTACTCAACCAATCACTCAATGAAACAGTCCTTGCTTAGAAACCCTATTCCAAGCATATGAATGCTCACTCAAAATATTTCCAACAATTATTATCAACCAATATTACATAACAATGATACTCATGATATTTGCAAACCCTAGTTCAATTTCTTCACTCAATCAATTACTTCAACAACAATGCTTATAAACCAATCTCACATATATCTCAACAACTCAATAAGAAAACCTAATTAAATCCTTTTCACTCCAAACTTGTTTTCCATAAAACAATCAATCAACTCAACTATGGAAGAATCTGCCCATACCTTTTTCTTGATGAAGAATAGTATTTAAAACCTATCTCAAGTATAACCACTTCCTTTACCAAAAATCAAGGTTAGATGACAAAAATATCATTATAAATCTTCTTCAAAACTTTTCTTCAATACACAAGATAGCACTTAATTACTCCTTATAATATCCAAATTGAAATAAATAATATTCAACATTCTTCAATTTCAAAATATAAAATTCAACCTTCCTTATAACTCCTTAGCCTCTAAAATTCCAATTCAAAAATTAAAGATTTGCACTTCCTTTTAACTTCCCTAAACACTTTACACTCAAAATAACATGCAAAGAACTTTAATTTAAAATTAGTTTAGAAAAATAAAAATATTATTTTCCCTTTAACTTTTCGTAGGCCAAGAAAACCAACTCAAATCACATACCTCAATGCTCCCAAAAAACCTTAGTGATATTTGAACCCTCGTTGGTTCTCCCCAAGCGCTTCCACAGTTTTAGCACCCACCGCTTTGGCTGCGTGGCTCCACAAGAGCAAAAAGGTACTTGGGTACCTTTACTTTTCTCCCTCGATCGGTGTACAAACAAAACGTGTGTCCTTATTTCAAATATCACGTGCACAAGTTTTGAACCTACCTCAAATTCCACAACAGCGTCTTTCACAGCCCTTGGCTGCCAACCAAGCTACAAGCCCTTCATGTTGATTTCAAAGGATGCCAAAATTTGTCTCTTTCCCTTGCTCGATTTGCACATGCAAATTTTCCTTCTCTTTTCATGAGCCAACACAAGTCGCATGGATAATTTCAAATGCCAATATTTTGGCATATTTATACATAGGGTTTTACTTTCTTCAACATCGGTACATTTTGAATTTCCAATTTGACTTTGCTTTGGAAAGTTAGAATTAAATATTAAATAAATATTTAACTTAAATTTAGCACCCAACATTAATAAATTAAAGTTTTAATAAATAATTAAAATACTTTAATTTTAATTATATTTGTATCAAAATTAATTTTAAATATTAAATAAATATTTAAATTAACCTTAGCACTTATCAATATTTAAATTAAAATTTTAATAAAGGACTAAAATATTTTAATTTAAATCAACATGTGGGTCTTTTCAACTTTGTCCTTGATCTCCTTTAACTTGATCTTGGTGCCGAAAATAATAATAAAATATTATTATTTAATTTGACTTCTCCTTCTTGGATCTTCATTCTCTAAGCTTTCCTAATGTCCTCAAAGATGATGAATATTGATCAATAAGCTTTTGATATCAATGACAATAACATTCCTCAAAATTTCCAACAATATGACTTCTTTATTTTTATTTGATACCCCAATCTACTAATCCTATTGTACTAATATTTGATAAATTTTAACAACACTTCTTGGAACCTTCCTTTAGTAGTGAAATCCTCATCTAATTGTTGTATTATATTGGTTGTTTGTTCTAGGATACTCCTTGCACCAATGGTGAAGTTGGAAAATGATTTTTTATTTACAACCTTGACTTTATTCATCCCATAGAGACTTAATTTGTTCTACACAAGTTTTCTTCCTTGCTACTTTTGTCCTTTTGTTTAAATTTTCATTTTTTACCTTTATTCCTATAATTTCTTCATCTATTCCTTATGAAATTGCTTGAACCTATTCTAATGCTAGTTTCAAATGATGATTTTATTGTTATATGATGACTTTTAAAGCCTTAATTCTATCACAAATATCACAAGATCAAATATAATATAGACACAATATAATAAGGTCAAGATAATAAAACTTGTAGAATAATACAAGAAAACGAATATCTAAAATAAGGATTATAATAACTCAAATAACATTCAATAATAAGCAGAAATATAGATGTAAATAGCCTTAATGAACATGTAATAAGCATGCAATATAAATTACAATAGTAATTGCTCAAAATATATAAGCTTTATTGCTTCTCTTTTTCTTACAAAAGTATATAATAGTAATAATTGTGATTGTTTATGATACATGCTAATGGAGTGTTATATCTATAATATAGCCATAGTAGTGTAACTATTTAGATACTTAACTATTCCTTTCCATATTCCATTTTCCATGACTCTCAGTTTATCTACTTGAAACTTGCATACTTGATGAACACTTGACTCTATATTGTATGCACACCTGTACATGAGTCTTATAATTCTATAGCTTGCACACTCTAATCTAAGATACTTTTACACATATTTACATTACATATTTATTCTCATATATACAAGAAACTTTTGCACATAGACTCAAATTACACTTGCACTATAACTCACATGACACTTGTGTATTTCTTGCATATTACAACCTTACATAACACTTGTGCATTTCTTACACATTCACACATACATAAAAGGGAAAATATAACTCACACTCTAAAATATGACTCAATGCTAGTCTATTATTTACAAATGTACCATAAATGTACCATGGGGGTACATTAGCATGTACTAAATAATGCAATATACTCCAATGTCCCCCTATATTACACTATTTGGTTATTCAAGTCTTTAGTATTCAATCATGGTCTTCATATTTTTTCAAGTTTCAAGTGATCGTGCTATGCATATGATCTTCTACTTTAGATTCATCAGGTTCATCTTCTTGATTGACTTTTGCTTTTATTTCATCTTTAGTTTCATCAAATTTATTTTCAAAATCTTCAATATTTATAGCTTCATGATTACAAACTTATTGAAATCTCTCATTGTCATTAGATTGATATATGATATTCTTTCCATTGTCTTCATGTCATATAACTTTTTTTTAAGATAATTTTGGACCATATTTGATTCATTTTATGTTTTCTTGTTTTCTAAATATTTTATCTTCTTGTATTGTACAATTAGATCCATCATTAGAAGATGCTTCAAAATAAGTATATGAAAAAGGTTATCTAATCTGAAAAAAAAAATGCTCTTTCAAATCTTCTACAATACTTATCCTTGTACCAGCAAAATTTAGGAGAATGCAATTTTCTTCCACAATATTTACATCGATGAAGACTCCATCAATTTGCTTTTTATGACCAATTCTATTACAAAACATACACCTTAAACACTCTTTTGTTGTTTTATTCATCATTCTTAGAGCTTCCAATTTATCTATATTCTTGATAAAACAACATACCCATTGATTTGCAACCAAAACTACTCTTTCTTTATTTTTCATGTAATTAAGTTGTAAACTATGATAATCTTCAATTTGTTTTAGTAGTTATAACTGAACCACTAGAATAATATTTTGTAGTAACAAGATCTAATTTTGAATCCTCATGAGTATTTAGTGATCTTGTTGTTTTATTCTTTCTATCAAGATCATCTATCATTCTTTGAAAATAAAGTTTTAATTTATTTGCTATATCTTCATTATCTACATTGAATGCATTTTTAATAATTTCTTCCATGATATGCAATCAATTTTATGATCTATTTCCTTTCAAGTGGACAACTCCTAGCTTTAAATAATAAAAAAAATCTAATTTAATTTCTATAGTGTAATGTCTCTCTAACTTTAGAAACTAATATAAAATTTTGTAGATGTATGTTTTCCTAAAATTTTATGTAGAAAATCTTTTTACCTCCCAAAAAAAAATTTGCAAAAAAAATTAATAATTTCAAATTTTGATTTTTGATTTTCTTTTTCAAAAATAGAACTCAAAATAAAATCTTCAAGAAACTTTAAACTTATAAAAAACTTACAAAAAAATTTTTAAATAAATAGACTAGTATGAACTAAAATCCTTTTTACTACTAGTAAACATGAAAAAAAATTAAAAATTTATAGTAAACACATTAATAATATTCAGCTTATCAATCCAAATTATAAAAATTTAAAAACTTTTATAATCCAAACTATTTAGCTAACCAAACTTTTCATTCCAAATTAAAAACCTTAAGTAAAGCTTATTCATCCTATCATAAACTTTAGATGAGCTTAGATTATTAAAATAGACTTGAGAGAACCCTAATATCACCAACCTTATACCAATAACTATTACATGTGCATGTACTTGATCATTTTTGTTCTGACTGCACTACTTCATGACCTTCACATTCTCTTTAATGCTTGGTATATCCTTGTTTTATACTCTTAGATGTCACATGTAAGCATGCAAATGTTTACTTGCTTTGAGATGTTATGATTCTCAACTACGTTGATCAAACAAAACATAACTCATCCTCGATTGGTGTTGTAATAATTATTTGGCTTCCACATTGATGCTAATATGTTTCACTCCTCCAATTGAAATTTTTGCTCTTGTGGATTTTATGCTTGGCTACAACTTCCAACATTAGTACTCACTCAACTTCCAACTTAGTACTCTACTTGGAACTTATCTGCTCAACTTCCAAAATTATGTTTTATCTTGGTTTAAGATATAGAATTCAACTTATAGCTTACCTCCTGACATAGTGCTCAACTTAGTTTTTAATGTAACCCTTGACTTATTACATGGAATATGACTCATTTCTCACCTTATCCCATGGCTTAATGCTTGACGTCCAATCTAAGTATGCTTTGTTGTTTGGACTGCATTGTTTCAATATTATGACTCCTACTATAATTGTAATATTTCTATGAGTTCTTTAGCTAACGCTTTTTGCTAGTTCTCTTTTATACCTCCTTCTAATGCCAATATTTGTGTTGGTTCTAATATTCCATAACATTATTGATTTGCAAGTCTCTAAGCTCACTAATGATGTTTGATATTTAATAACAACCCTTTAACCAAATTAATCTACATATTCCTTTTGTTGTACCTTTTTTACAAATTATATGTTCCTTTTACATGGTTGCTTTGCTTTATTCCCACATTCCTCTTCATGTTATCGCTTTGTGTATGACCTAATTCTATGGATGTCTCTTCCTTTTTTCTTTCTTCAATATTGGTTTCCTCGTTATTCTATCATATGCCTTTTATTTATTTATCTTCTATAATAAGCTACTTAAATTTGTATTTAATCATTAGCTTCTTGCTTTTCTTCAAATGCAACTTTATATGACCTTTCTTATTCTATATAATGGTCTCTCTTTATCTATATAAGACCATTTATTTTTATTGTATGAGACTCTATTTATTTTCTATATGGGATTCTTTCTTTACAATAGAAGGGCATCCTTATTCTCTATATGGATATATTTCTTTAAAGGGCCTCTTTTCTTCAATATTGACCTCTTCAACCAATGCTAATATCTGAATATTCTTAATACCTTGTAACTCTTATCAATGTAGATACTAATCCAATGCTTGAAGCAATATAAAGTAATCTAGATGCTTCTTTATCCATTTTTATTATTGCTATATTTCTTGCATTTTATTATGTGAGGCATTGTATATCCGCATTGGATATGATTTATTAGTTGTTGGGATGCATGATTATATTGTTAGTGATCTCCTTGACTTCTAGTAGTTTATTATTTTGTCTATATCCATGTTTAGTAGGTGTTTATCCCTACATATATTATAGTTATAGGTGGTTGACCTTGCATGGTAAATTGTTACAACCATTTTAACCAACGTGATTCTATTTAATGTACTATATATTTAGTTGAACATAATGGAAATATTAGCTTCACATTTGGTATTTCCATACCACTGGTAATCAGAGCCACAAGATAGTTTGAGCAAGAAGATAGACAACTTGTCAGCTTCATTGCATCATATCCTAGGCTAGTTGTTGCAAGATATTGGCTTGGGCTAGCCATAAAATTATTTTTTTGAATCTCCTCAGGTGGTAGAGGGTGGAAATTATCCCTACATTGAATACCCTTGATAGAATATCAAAGGGTAACCAAAATTACCCTGAGGAAGGTAAGAAGATTTTTTCTAATGTGAAGATCAATTATAATAATGGTGGATTTGATATTGTTGATTTGAAGATCAACTTCATCAATAAAAAGGCCTATTTGTGGCCAAAAGGAGGCTTGGTATGCCTTGCCAAAGAAGGACAAGACCAACGGAAGGTTGCACAAGTGTGAAGGAGTGCTTAATTTTTTGGAGGTATTGTAAGTGCTCTTGGAGGACCAGAGGATTTCAAGACGACTTTTTGGATTATTTTTTCTTGTCTCTTGTTTTCCCCCCTCATTCCTGAAATGGCTAACTATTTTTTCGATTTTCCACCCCTAAATCAATCGATTGAGATAGGGCAACCCCTACCCTCCTTCTCACCTCCCTACACCCCCTTAAAATTATCCCTCCATGATCTTCCCTCCCTATCCCTTAATTTTCCATGCACCCATTTTTTTGGTCATTTTAGCCATAAGTATATAGTTCAGTTGATTATAGTTGGTCACCCTCATAGGTCTTTATGGCTAGGCCAAATTCAACCAATTGCTTCACATCCATGAATTCTACCTTATGGTAACACACCATGGTATAGTAGCCCAACACAGATCATCACGTAGATGATCGTACATAGGAGATCTCCTTACAAGTGGATAGAATATCATAAAAACTCATATAGAAAAATTAATCACCTTGCTAAGGTTTTTAATTCAACCAATCAGATGTTATATTTTAAAAATATAACTCTACATTATTTATGCATGACATGTGACATCTTTGAATCTTGAGGGAGAGTCTTGGTGACTAATATAAGGTAAACATAGAGTGATTCATAAATTGCTGATATCTTTTAGTGATTATCTTGTGAATTTTATGGTTTCTCGATGCGGATTTAAAAATTTTAGTGAATTTGATTATTTTTTGATGTATGAAAACTCTAGCAATGATGATGATTTCCAATATTCTCCAACACAATTCTTGAATTTCTAGCACAAATTTTGACCTTCCAACGATCACAAACCATTCTTGATATAATTTTTTCATTTTTTGGAATGGACTAATTGTTACGAGTTATCTCAGTGATCGATGAAACCTTTAACAGGGTGTTCAGGAAGAAATAAATTTTTTTATGAGAAATTTATTCCATATTAGGAACATGAAGAGCCTAATGGGAATATAATAGCACGAGCATTTATATATTAGACTGACCACCACTCCTATTGGTCATGAAGGCTCCTATCATGTGGGCCTACAGTTGTCACTTCACAACTTTTTCTTTCATCCATGTGGCATATTATGGACATTTTTGTTGATCCTACCCATTGAATTTGGACTATTGACTATGAAATTCTATTTATTGTGTGGAATTTTTGCTATGGATTGTTGACCCACTTACTTGAATCATTAACTTGCATAGTTTCTCATTGACCTACCAAAATTTTGCAGGTGAAACCATTTTTGATAGTTTTTGAAAATTTATCATCATTATTTTTGTAAAAAATATAATTTTGCCATTCAATGTCCAATTGTTTTGCATTAGGGGAAAAATTAATAGTTTTAGTGCTATTTTTGTTGTAAAATCTCAAATTGAAGGAGAAATTGACATTGTATTTTTGTAAAAAACACTAAAAATCACCCCCATTGCAAATTGTAAAAGCAATTTTTTATGTAAATCTAGGCAAATTTTGGCATTAGGAATCTCACAAATTATTCCTAATAGTACCTAGATAGTTCTTGCAACCATATTAGCTCTCCTAGACTAGCATAAACAAGATTTCATATGGTGAATAATCTTGCAACCCAATTGGTAAACATCACCATTGTAGTAGGTGACTTAATAGATAGAGTGAAATATATTAGTATTCAATTCACTCTTGGTTATATCAAAATTGATAAAAATAAATTCATCAATAAATTAAAATGTAAAGGAATCTGGATGTGTTGTCTACTTGGATCATGGATATGGAGACTTGTTTCTCATATGCTAAGGTTCTTGCAAATGAACAACCTTTTGCCAAGGTTAAGCTCACAAGTTTAGCAAAGCTATTGATTTCATATGGTAAAACTAAGATCAAATCTTGGATAGAGCTCGTAGAACTCTTGAAAGACACATTATTTCTACGTAACTATCAAGGTGATCTCAAAGTCAAGTGGCATATGTGGAGACAAGAGTTTAACATGTCAATCTTAGACTACAATTTTTAGTTTAATAGGCTTAGAGTTATTGCTATAGTTAAAATTTTAGAAGACGAGCTTATTGAAATTTTTATCATTGGGTTGAAAGATTCTATAATTAGAGAAGTGCAATTAATTCCATTTATCCCTTTGTCATCGACATTAAAGCATGTCATCTTAGCGAAGTAGAAAGTTGGTGGTTTTCATAAATCTCAACCTTTACAGGAAAGCACTTGCAAAGATTCAAATTAGCATCAACAAAATGTGAAGGATTCTTTTCACTCTTCTTCCCTTAATTCTTCTACTCCTCCCACTTCACGTAAATCTCAGTTTTCTTATTCTCACTCTAAAAATTCTTCTTCTTCACAAATGTATTGTGACTTTTGTAAAAATAATTGTCATACAAAGTCTAGATATTTTACATCTAAAAAAATGAAGATGAAGAAGTCCCTAATTGTACATATTACGAATGAGGACCCAAAATATGGTCCCATTGTGACTACTAGGATAGAATAAGAATATCCTACTTTGAATGGTAAACTCACCAAAGTCACCCTCATGATAAATTTTTATACACAATGGGGTCATGGTAAGACCCCAAGGTCTTACTATAAAATTATTAACAAATTAATATAAATGTAATCGCAGGCCACTCAAAGGGGGCTCCCTTGTAATCGCTTTGCCACTATAGGGGGCTCCCTCCTTAGAATCTATGCTTATTATTCTTCTTCTTGGATGATTTGATATGGATGGCCAACCTAATATATATATCTACCCTAAAGCTATGTTGGTGAAGAGACATGATGGTTCACGTATGAAGAGACGTGATGGTCACGTTATGAAGGGTGTGATGGTTCACTTTATAAGTTAATAATATAATAATTAAATGATTAATAATACTAACTAATAATGTTAGGATTGAGGATCCTAACATGCCACCCTCCTTAAAAAGAGCTTTGTCCTCAAAGCTCAAAGTGAGAAGCTTTGTCCTTTGTTTTCCAAGAAGGATTTGTGTAAGTTCTTGGACTCTTTTAATGGCATCCTTTCGTAGGTAGGGATATCGAGAAGGATGAAGCATTAGCGGGGGGTTGCCAAGAACAATAGTAGAATATTCCTTAGGAAAATCATGATGACGATGGGAGGGCAACCCTTGGGGTTCCTCAAATACTTTAGAATGATGCATCAAAAGTGATGGTAATGATTTCATATCATTTTTTGGTTCCTTGGTAGAGCCAATGGAGAAGGAGTGTGTAGTCACTCTACGTTGGTTCCGAATAGGTTTGGTCATATGGCAAGAACTCACTATTGGTGAGGAAGGTATGTGTAGGTCTTGTAGAGTGCATGTTTGGCTAGCATTGATCACTTTGGGTATGTCTACCTCATCCTTTCTTGGTACATCAATCACTTCTTGCACATCGACCTCATTGTCTTCATTGCGGTGAGTAGGTGCACTGGTCGCTTCGGACACAACTACCTCATCTGCTTGCTCTATGGAGAGACAGGGATCAACTTCCTTCAATAAATACAATGTTAGTGTAGCACATTTATGGTGGGGTCCAAATTGTTCATCATAATTATCACAGAGTCCTTTTGCTCGTCGTTCCTTCATCTCCTCAAAGCTAAGATGTTTAATTCGTAAAGTTCGGTTAGATTTGGGGGTTGTGTAAGTGCTTTGTGCCCTTCCATTATGCATAGGTTTGGGAGCGATGTAAGTGGTCGATGATTTTTCCATAAGTGGTTTCCCTAATCATTGTTGTGCATTGATTTTATCTTCAACTAATTTTGCCAATCCATAGGTCTGCATCATGGTATAGGGATTGAACCTTGTCACCTCCATTCTAATTTCCTCTTTTAATCCCCTAATGAAGCTATTGATGAGAATTGATTCATCCAATATTGTGTTGTGTTTGGTGATATCCTCAAACCGAGTTTGATACTCATGCACATAAGTGATTTGATGAAGATCTTTGAGCAATTCCCACATGGTTGGGTCCCACATGGCTCTGATACCAAATGGTAAGACCCCAAGGTCTTACTATAAAATTATTAACAAATTAATGTAAATGTAATCACAGGCCACTCAAAGGGGGCTCCCTTGTAATCGCTTTGCCACTATAGGGGCTCCCTCCTTAGAATCTATGCTTATTATTCTTCTTCTTGGATGATTTGATATGGATGGCCAACCTAATATATATATCTACCCTAAAGCTACGTTGGTGAAGAGACATGATGGTTCACGTATGAAGAGACGTGATGGTCACGTTATGAAGGGTTGTGATGGTTCACTTTATAAGTTAATAATATAATAATTAAATGATTAATAATAATAACTAATACTAACTAATAATGTTAGGATTGAGGATCCTAACATGCCACCCTCCTTAAAAAGAGCTTTGTCCTCAAAGCTCAAAGTGAGAAGCTTTGTCCTTTGTTTTCCAAGAAGGATTTGTGTAAGTTCTTGGACTCTTTTAATGGCATCCTTTCGTAGGCAGGGATATCGAGAAGGATGAAGCATTAGCGGGGGGTTGCCAAGAACAATAGTAGAATCTTCCTTAGGAAAATCATGATGACGATGGGAGGGCAACCCTTGGGGTTCCTCAAATACTTCAGAATGATGCATCAAAAGTGATGGTAATGATTTCATATCCTTTTTTGGTTCCTTGGTAGAGCCAATGGAGAAGGAGTGTGTAGTCACTCTATGTTGGTTCCGAATAGGTTTGGTCATATGGAAAGAACTCACTATTGGTGAGGAAGGTATGTGTAGGTCTTGTAGAGTGCATGTTTGGCTAGCATTGATCACTTTGGGTATGTCTACCTCATCCTTTCTTGGTACATCAATCAATTCTTGCACATCGACCTCATTGTCTTCATTGCGGTGAGTAGGTGCACTGGTCGCTTCAGACACAACTACCTCATCTGCTTGCTCTATGGAGAGACAGGGATCAACTTCCTTCAATAAATACAATGTTAGTGTAGCACATTTATGGTGGGGTCCAAATTGTTCATCACAATTATCACAGAGTCCTTTTGCTCATCGTTCCTTCATCTCCTCAAAGCTAAGATGTTTAATTCATAAATTTTGGTTAGATTTGGGGGTTGTGTAAGTGCTTTGTGCCCTTCCATTATGCATAGGTTTGGGAGAGATGTAAGTGGTCGATAATTTTTCCATAAGTGGTTTCCCTAATAGTTGTTGTGCATTGATTTTATCTTCAACTAATTTTGCCAATCCATAGGTCTGCATCATGGTATAGGGATTGAACCTTGTCACCTCCATTCTAATTTCCTATTTTAATCCCCTAATGAAGCCATTTATGAGAATTGATTCATCCAATATTGTGTTGTGTTTGGTGATATCCTCAAACCGAGTTTGATACTCACGCACAAAAGTGATTTGATGAAGATCTTTGAGCAATTCCCACATGGTTGGATCCCACATGGCTCTGATACCAAATGGTAAGACCCCAAGGTCTTACTATAAAATTATTAACAAATTAATGTAAATGTAATCGTAGGCCACTCAAAGGGGGCTCCCTTGTAATCGCTTTGCCACTATAGGGGGCTCCCTCCTGTCGCTCCTCGCCTTAGAATCTATGCTTATTATTCTTCTTCTTGGATGATTTGATATGGATGGCCAACCTAATATATATATCTACCCTAAAGCTACGTTGGTGAAGAGACATGATGGTTCACATATGAAGAGACGTGATGGTTAACGTTATGAAGGGTTGTGATGGTTCACTTTATAATTTAATAATATAATAATTAAATGATTAATAATACTAACTAATACTAACTAATAATGTTAGGATTGAGGATCCTAACAGTCATGACCATTTTTTTGTCACTCGAGCCCAACTTACACATAATTTTTTGAATGATTGTATCATAGATAATGACTCACAAAAAAATTCATTGTAAGGATTGTTGTCAATAATTTGAAGTTTTTCTTAAATTCACATCATCAACCCTATGCATTTGGATGAAAGTATGTAGATTCTACATACAACATCTCACACACTTGTACCTTATATTTTGCTTTTGGTGGTAATTTTGTGGATAAAATGAGATGTGATATCACTGACATGGATTATTATGGACTATTGCTTGGTAAGCCCTATAAATTTGATAGGAATGCAATGTATCATGCTAAAAAGAACACATACACCTTGTAATTGCATGATAAAATATTTTTGATACAAAGCACTATACCGACATAAAATTTTATGCTAACTTATAGGTAATATTGTAAGCCATTAAGTCAGGCATATGTATTTGAAGAACACAAGCTTATACTGAGAGGGGGGGTGAACAGTATAAGACCACTTTTTACTTTTGCTTCAAAACAACTTTCAAATCAGTATTATGCAGTGTATAGATAGACAGTATTAAAAGCAGTAATCAAAGCAATGCACAAAACACCATCCACAAAAGAGACACAACAATTTACGTGGTTCACCCAATGCGGGCTACTCCACGGATAAAATTTCTCTCTAAATTTTATCAACTCAAATCTGGGAAAACCTTTCCCGATTACAATATTTATGGGTACCAACCCAAAGGAGACACCTTCCCCTAACTCTGCTCTTAGTGGTGATCCTCTAGAAGACCTCTACCTCCTCTCGCCCTTAGCAAGTGGAACTCTATCCATAGAAGACACCTGTCTTCCCTGCTCTGGCTGGAGACCTCTGTCCTCAACTCTTTCACCTCAAAGCTGGTCCTCGAATATGCACCAAACATAGTCCTTCGGTCTGGCACAAGTCTGTCCTCTTCCTCTTTCTATTTTGTTATAGCCGCACTTGGTCAAAGCCAACTTTTGCACTGAACGTGCAAACACAACAACACTCGATCGAATATCAACTTATGCACCTCTACGCAATCACACAGCACTCTTCGCACACTTTGCTTCTCGACGATCGAACTTCTCCCTCGCACTCTAACTATGAATATCACACTTCGAACGCACACTTCGATCGATTCGACACGACTGCTCTTTGCACACCATGGACTTAACATGTGCAATTTTGATACACACATTCGATACCTTCAATCTCGAAATAGCCCTCCTTTTATAGAATAAATTTCATGATCAAAACTCTCAAACTTAGTCAGCTGTAACCCTCAAACTACATCGGCTGCAAAACCCTATGCTACGTCGGCCTAGATTTAACTCTGTCGGCTCAAAGTTAACTCTGTCCTTCAACCGCCTCTGGTTCTGTAGCTTTTCCTGTGAAACTACAACATGTCACGATATCACGACATCTTTTGCAACCATACACTACCTTATGGCTTTTGTCGTGATATCATGACACTTTTGCTTTTGTCTGCCTTGACAACGTCCTTGTCACGAAATCGTGACACTTCTATCTTTTGCTGACGTCATCTTCACTCCTATCATGAAAACGTGACACTTTAGTCTTCATTGCCTTCTTCTCTACTTTTGTCATGAAATCATGACACATCTGCTTCTGCTGACGTCATCTCCAACTCTATCATGAAATCGTGACCCTTATGACTTCATGGCCTTCTTCTCTGCTTGCACTAGCAAAAATGGAACATGTCACGAAATCGTGACACTTTCGCTGCCTTGAGCTTCTCTCTGCCTTACACCCATGAAACTGGAACATGTCACGAAATCGTGACGCTTTCGCCTTCGAGCTCTTCCTTCTTGAATTCATCATGAAATCATGACGCTTCTTCTATTGAAGACTTGCTAACTATTTCTATCATAAAATCGTGACACTTTCTCCAACTGAATGCTGCCATCTCAACCTGTCACGAAATCATGACACTTTCTGCATTCGCAAGCTTTCTCTTCAACCTGTCGTGAAATCGTGACACTTTTTGCATCCGTACAACTTCTTTGTAGCCTATCGCGAAATCGTGACGCTTCTCATTTCAGACTCTTCCCCTTTGCTGCATGTCACGAAATCGTGATAGTTCTCTCTTCGAGCTTTTCAGCATGTCATGAAATCATGACAGTCCTCACCTCGACCTCTACAACATGTCACAAAATCATGACATTTTTCATGTAACTTTCTCTCTCTTCTAACTTGTCGCGAAATCATGATAGTTCACACTACGGACTCTCTTTTTGCATTATGTCACGAAATCATGACACCTTTTCGTCCATACAACTTTCTTGGCAATGTGTCACGAAATCGTGACACTTTTCCTTCTCTGCCTTCCTACACTTTTCGAGTCACGAAAATGCGACATGTCACGAAATCGTGACAGTTTTGCCAGCTTCTTCTCTTTCTTCCAACATGTCATAAAATCGTGACAGTTTTGCCAAAACTTTCTCTCTCCTCAAACATGTCACGAAATCATGATAGTTTTGCCAAAACTTTCTCTCTCCTCAAACATGTCGTGAAATCATGATAGTTTTGCCAACACTTTCTCTCTCCTCAAACATGTCACGAAATCGTGACAGTTTTTCCAAAGTTTTCCACCTCTGCATACTTTTTCTTACTTGTCTTTTTCTTGATCTTTTGCAAATGGGCTACTAAGAACTTCTTGGAAACTCACTGATCATGCTCGGAATAACCTTCAACAAAACAAATTCCTTGACATCAAATCAAATTGCTTCAAGAACTTCTTGACATCAATGACAACATCTACACTTGAGCAAAGGCAATGTACCCAAGGTACCCAAAATTGCCAACAATCTCCCCCTTTGTCATTGATGGCAAACCTTTACTGAAACACATCTTAGGAGCCAAAACTGAAACCAACTGTGCCAACAACTTGAGAATCTCCTTTTGAAGTTTTGCTCCCCTGACTTGAAGCTTTCCTCTTCACATTGAAGCTCTCCCCCTTACTCATATCTCTCCCCCTTACTCAAATCTCTCCCCCTTTGTCATCAATGGCAAAGGGTCACCTTTGGGGCTCGGGACTAAGAATGAGCCTCTTAGCTTAGTCCCTCCCCCACCTCCTCATGAGGAGATTAAAACTGGGGTGGGAGTAAAACTCCCATTAGGCACTGATCATCATCAGTGTCTATAATTTCCTTGCTCGACCTTTTCTTGAACTTTTTGCTCGTATTCCTATTTTTGTCATTGTTCTTGTTCTTGTTCTCATTCTTGTTCTTATCCATGCCTTGATCCATGGACCTGTTCATACCACTTTTCCTGTTCCTGTACCTTGGCAGTTCAGCTCTGCACTGTCTAGCTGTGTGACCTGCATTGTTGCATTTATAACAAGTAACACTGTAATTTCTTTTAGACATATCTGTTCTTTGAATCCATCTGTTCTGACTAACCGTGAACCTGTTATTAGTCTTGCAGACAATTGCCTTATGCCCAAACTGATTACAAGAGTAGCAATACCCTTGGAAGAAATTAGCACTTCTGAAATTGTTGTTAACCTTCTTCATTTGAGACATGCAATGTGCAGCCGTGTGACCAAACCTGTGACACGCAAAACATCTACCATGAAATATTCTTTTAATCGACCTTTTGGGTCCCGAAAACTTCTTCTTCGCATTCAGAATTCTGTTTTCTGTTTCTGCGCATTTATCACTCACGGACTCTTTCTCTGAGATACTCTCTTCATCAGAACTCTCTTCTCTTTGAAATCTCTTACTGGATTCCCCAAACTGTTCCTTGTGTGGTTTAACAAAACCAAGACCTATTTTATCTGTTGACTTTCTTTGTCCTTTGATGAGTGATTCAACCTTTTTGGAGCTTTCTTGAAATCTGTACAGCTTATCCTTGTACTCTTTAGTTTCCTCTTTCAAAGAAGCCATTTTCTGTTCTAATTCACTATACTCAAGCACCTTAGATTCTAACTCATTCCTGAGATCTTGTGTCTTAGCCATAGAGACGTCAAGACTTTCTATAAGTTCATCTCTTTCCATACAACATTCATCTAACTTATCCTTGAGTCTAGCATTCTTCTTTCTTTCCTTTTTCAAAACACTAAGAGCATTAGTAAGTTCACTTTCAAGATCCTCTATTTGATTGCATTTTGAATCATCAAGGCCTTTTTCAGATTTCTTATCACTAGAGGTGCTACCCTTTTCAAAAACCATACATGCATCTTCCTTATCATTTTCTGAAGCATCCTCATACATACTAGCAACCAATTCATTATTTGTGCAATCATCCTCAAGGTGCCCAAAATTTCCACATCTAAAACATTTCATGATAATGAATTTATGTTTCGGTTCTTCCTCCTTTTCTGAAATAAACATCTCATTTTCATCATCACTAGAAGAACTTTCACTATCACTGCTAGAACACTTACTTGTTTTGTCTAGGTAGAAGCTCTTCTTGTGCTTGTGAGAATGCCTCTTTCCGTGATTGTTGTACTCATCTTTGCTCTTCCTGTGATGCTTGTGCTTTTCAGAATCCTTGCTCTTAGAATCCTGTATATCTTCATCACTTTCATTCTTGGAAACAGTACAGTCAGTAGCATAATGACCAAACTTTCCACAGTTGAAACATCTTATATTTTTCTTGCTTTTGTGTTTTCTAGAGAACTTGCCTTTCTTGCTGTAATATGCCTCTTCATCACTAGAAGACTCATCACTTTCTTGAATCTGTTTACCTTTGGATTTCTTGGTAGCTTTGAAAGCTGCCTCTTTCTTGACATCAGCTTTCACTTGAGTTCTCAACTCAAATGCTGCAAGAATACTATGGAGCTCATCCTTTTTCAGTTTATCTAAATCTTTAGCTTCCTCAATGGCAGAAATATTTTCACTAAATCTATTAGGAAGAGATCTTAAAATCTTATCACACACATCATTTTCAGCAAGTTCAAGACCTAAGTCTTTCATGGAGTTAACAACCTCATCCATACGAAGCATGTAGTCACTAATATTTTCATCATCATTCATTTTGAGTTGTTCAAACATACCTTTAAAGTGTCTCAATTTGGCCTTTCGAACATTTGCATCACCTGTATGAACCACCTGTAATTGTTTCCACATTTCACTAGCTGTCTTGCAGTGAATAACTTTGGTGAGATCTGCTTTCTGTAAGCCTTTCAAGATTGCATTCATGGCTTTTGAATTGCTGTGAAGCATGAGCCTATCTTCTTTAGTATAAGGACCATGTTCAGGAATAGTGTACTCATCTTCAATCACTTCCCATACCTCATTACCAAGTGCCATTAGATAAACTCTCATTCTTGCACTCCATAGACCAAAATCTGATCCATCAAGAATAGGTGCTGCATTGCCACTTGAGTAATCCATTGTGTTCTTAACCAGTTCTTCCTTCAAGCTGTTAAACCTTTTCGAAGGAACCCGCTCTGATACCAATTGAAGAACACAAGCTTATACTGAGAGGGGGGGTGAACAGTATAAGACCACTTTTTACTTTTGCTTCAAAACAACTTTCAAATCAATATTATGCAGTGTATAGATAGCAGTATTAAAAGCAATAATCAAAGCAATGCACAAAACACCATCCACAAAAGAGACACAACAATTTACGTGGTTCACCCAATGCGGGCTACTCCACGGATAAAATTTCTCTCTAAATTTTATCAACTCACAATCTAGGAAAAACCTTTCCCGATTACAATATTTATGGGCACCAACCCAAAGGAGATACCTTCCCCTAACTCTGCTCTTTAGTGGTGATCCTCTAGAAGACCTCTACCTCCTCTTGCCTTAGCAAGTGGAACTCTATCCATAGAAGACACCTGTCTTCCCTGCTCTGGCTGGAGACCTCTGTCCTCAACTCTTTCACCTCAAAACTGGTCCTCGAATATGCACCAAACATAGTCCTTCAGTCTGGCACAAGTCTGTCCTCTTCCTCTTTCTGTTCTATTACAGCCACACTTGGTCAAAGCCAAATTTTGCACTGAATGCGCAAACACAACAACACTCGATCGAACATCAACTTATGCACCTCTGTGCAATCATAGCAACATAGTCTTCGCACACTCTGCTTCTCAACGATCGAACTTCTCCCTCGCACTCTAACTGTGAATATCGCACTTTGAACGCACACTTCGATCGATTCGACATAACTGCTCTTTGCACATCACGGACTTAACATGCGCAATTTTGATACACACATTCGATACCTTCAATCTCGAAATAACCCTCCTTTTATAGAATAAATTTCAAGATCAAAACACTCAAACTTAGTCGACTGTAACCCTCAAACTACGTCGGCTGCAAAACCCTATGCTACGTCGGCCCAGATTTAACTCTATCGGCTCAAAGTTAACTCTGTCCTTCAATCGCCTCTGGTTCTATAGCTTTTCCTATGAAACTACAACATGTCACGATATCACGACATATTTTGCAACCATACACTACCTTATGGCTTTTGCCACGATATCGTGACACTTCTATCTTTTGCTGACGTCATCTTCACTCCTATCATGAAAATGTGACACTTTAGTCTTCATTGCCTTCTTCTCTACTTTTGTCATGAAATCATGACACATCTGCTTCTGCTGACGTCATCTCCAACTCTATCACAAAATCGTGACCCTTATGACTTCATGGCCTTCTTCTCTGCTTGCACTAGCGAAAATGGAACATGTCACGAAATCGTGACACTTTCGCTGCCTTGAGCTTCTCTCTGCCTTACACCCGCGAAACTAGAACATGTCACGAAATCATGATGCTTTCACCTTCGAGCTCTTCCTTCTTGAATTCATCATGAAATCATGACGCTTCTTCTATTGAAGACTTGCTAACTATTTCTATCATGAAATCGTGACACTTTCTCCAACTGAATGCTGCCATCTCAACCTGTCATGAAATCGTGACACTTTCTGCATTCGCAAGCTTTCTCTTCAACCTGTCATGAAATCGTGACACTTTCTGCATCCGTACAACTTCTTTGTAGCCTGTCGCGAAATCATGACGCTTCTCATTTCAGACTCTTCCCCTTTGTTGCATGTCACGAAATCGTGACAGTTCTCTCTTCGAGCTTTTCAGCATGTCACAAAATCGTGACAGTCCTCACCTCGACCTCTACAGCATGTCGCGAAATCATGACATTTTTCATGTAACTTTCTCTCTCTTCTAACTTGTCACGAAATCGTGACAGTTCACACTACGGACTCTCTTTTCTACATTATGTCATGAAATCGTGACACCTTTTCGTCCGTACAACTTTCTTGGCAATGTGTCACGAAATCGTGACACTTTTCCTTCTCTGCCTTCCTGCACTTTTCGAGTCGCGAAAATGCGACATGTCACGAAATCGTGACAGTTTTGCCAGCTTCTTCTCTTTCTTCCAACATGTCACGAAATCGTGACAGTTTTGCCAAAACTTTCTCTCTCCTCAAACATGTCACGAAATCATGATAGTTTTGCCAGAACTTTCTCTCTCCTCAAACATGTCGCGAAATCGTGATAATTTTGCCAGCACTTTCTCTCTCCTCAAACATGTCGCGAAATCGTGACAATTTTTCAAGCCGTCTGCATACTTTTTCTTACTTGTCTTTTTCTTGATCTTTTGCAAATGGGCTACTAAGAACTTTCTGGAAACTCACTGATCATGCTCTGAATAACCTTCAACAAAACAAATTCCTTGACATCAAATCAAATTGCTTCAAGAACTTCTTGACATCAATGACAACATCTACACTTGAGCAAAGGCAATGTACCCAAGGTACCCAAAATTGCCAACAGTATTGGCTCCTACTTGCATAAGTCCCACATAGGATAAAGAACAAGCACCTCTAAAGACTCATAACAAAGAAGCTTCACTTCCAATAATTGTACAATCATAAGAGCTCATGGTTAAGGAACCCATCACTCTCACTCATTAGAAAGATACCAATAATTCCATTGACATCATTTCAAGTACACCTATGAACACACAACCACTTGCTCCATAGAATTTTCCTTTATTATTGGCCTCTTCCACCATTGCACATATAGAGAAAGAGCAAGATAAGGTAACTTACTTCATACAAAACTAGCAGAGACTTTAGGACAAGATAACACAAGACTCGTAGAAGACTCAATAGGAATAGTAGAGAGCTATAGGTAAGCATTATAGTCCTCATCCATTTTAGGTTGGAGATAGAGTTTGGATTCCCTGGGATAAGCGGTTCTTTCCAGAGATACCATATTAGGACCTTCATTTCGTAACTTAACCCATCATCAACCAACCAGTAGTAGTGATACCTAACCCTCAGCTTATGCTCACTACAAATAGAGTTTTTGATATGAAGACTCTAGGGTTCTTCCACTTTTTATCTTTTATACCATCGTGATCACTTTCCACATATGGCTAGCTCAATCTCTCACTATCATATGGCTCATAACTTTCCACATTTGTTGAGAGAATTGGGATCCAATGCTTTCATGGTTGGAAGGAGTGTTGAGGATATTATTGTACCTTTGGCTTAATTATAAGCCTAAATATAATATTATTTCTTACTTATTTCATTGTATTACGTGAGGTATAGTATGCCCATGTTGGACATGATTTAGTTTTTAGGATGTATGGTTATGTTGTTAGTGATATCCTTCTATTCTAGCAGTTTATTATTTTATCTACATCCATGTTTGGTAGGTAGTTATCCCTGCATATATTATAGTTATAGGTGGTTGGCCTTGCATGGAAAATTGTTACAACCACTATAACCTACATGATTCTATTTCATGTACTATATATTTAGTTGCACATAATGGAAATATTAGCTTCACGTTTCATTTCCATATCACTTTTTTTTTCAGTATTCTCTCTTCATCTATCTTTTAAAATTCTCTTCTCTTAGAAGTTGAATATCTTGTCTATCCTTTTTAGGAAGCTTCTCACACCTTTGTAGCTTAATATTTGTTATACTTATTTTCTAAAATCAATAATGTATTAGGTTGCACCTAACAACTCAATATGATTCTTTTCCTTACTAGAGAATCCAATATAATGATAAGGTGATATTGAATGTCCCTTAATATTTAATGTTTAGGGTTGGCCATGTCCCTAAATGATAAAATATCATAGAGTTGATTCACCTCTTAATTATTAATATCCAAATCAATATTAATGTCAACATTGTCTTTATTCCTGAATGACCAAATAATATTGAATTGGTATACCCATCAATATAGTTAAGTCCTTTCTTCACTAGATTTCCTTCAACTCGGTGGAATGACCCTAGATTTTTCTACTCAATATGACCTTAAAATAGAGTTTGAGTCTCACTACCTTCAAAGTGGATATAATCTTAATCAACTTTATCAAATTGGATACAATAAATTTATAGTAGTGGCTAAAATTAACTCTTATCAATCTAGATATAGTCTAGTGGTAGCTTTGATACAACCGATGGCTTTTTAAGCCTTAATACTACCACAATTATCATAGGTTAAATACCACAAGATTGAATATAATATAGCCACAATATAATAAGTTCAAGATAATGTAAAGAGTAGAATAATATGAGAAAATTAATATGTAAAATAAGGTTTATAATAACTCAAATAAAAATCAATAATAAGCAAAAATATGAATGTAAATAATCTTAATAAGCATACACTAAGCATGTAATATAACTTACAATATTAATTGCTCAAAATATATTTAAGCTTTATTTCTTCTCTTTCTCTTATAAAAGTATATGATAGTAATGATCATGATTGTTTGTGATATTTTCTTATGGAGTACTGTCACTATAATATAACCATAGCAGTATGACTCTTTGGGTACTTTATTATTCCTTTCCATATGCCAAGTCTCATGACTCTTCCTTATCTACTTGGCACTTGGATACTTTATGAACACTTGACTCTATATTGTATGCACCTATACATGACTCTTACAATACTATAATTTTCACACTCTAATATAAGACATTTATTCACATATTTACATTACATATTTGTTTTTGTACGTACAAGATATTTGTGCACGTAGACTTAACTTACACTTGCACTCTATCTCACATGAAACTTGTGTATTTCCTACATATTCATACTTATTGAAAGGGAAAATATAACTCACACTCTAAATTATGACTCAACCATAATCTATTATTGACAAATTTACCATGAAGGTATCATGGGGGTATATTATCATGTACCAAATAATGTAATATAATCCAACATTCTAAATGTTGTCTAATTTGATCTTGTTCTTGCAAAAGTTAAACTAAGAGGTCTTCCATATGCATTCAACTTTGTAATTATAATGTCCTTATACAATTTGACCTTTTTATCAATCTCGTGTCTTATTTTGTGGCCATATAATGTGTTCAAACCATGGACTATGACCTCACTACTAAAGACCCTTTTAACATCATAAGACTGGAAGTCCCTAATTTCTCCATATTGTCAGTGATGAACATGTGAAACTCTTTGATATTATGCATGATTGATGCAGGAGCATCCAATCGTGTAAGAGTGATCTTGCATCACCCAAAAAAATTGTAATTGTTTAATTTTGTAAAACTAGTTTAACTTGTAGGAGATTTTTGAAGGTCTTAGAGGTCGAATTTGAGGATTTTTAGGTGCCAAGGCCCACCTTGCTTAGCTTATCTCATGCATTTTCTGAAAACATGTTGTAATAGTCAATCATGTCAATGAGCGTGAAGTTATGACCTCAAAAATTTGCCTCCAAAATTTAAATTTGAATTTTGATGGTTTTAGGTGGGAAAAAGGGAAAATGAGTTAAAAAAAAGGAAAATTTGAATTTGTAAGGGGTTAGTCTCTGAAAGCTCGATTTTTGTGGAATAGAATGCAAGAAATATTTGGCTCATTTGTGATTTTATCTATATTTTCTATATTGTATGTTTTTTTTTAATGTAACTCTACTTCAACTGGTGTTAGAGTGGGAGTTCTTGAGTGCGTAAATAAATCATCGAACGTGAGGTAGTTTACATCAGGATCTACATTTAGGGTTTGTGATAGAAGTGAGTAGAATGCTTCCACGAAGAAACCATGGTGGTGGGAGAAATGTGGTTTGAGAAGAAGATTTCAGAGCTTTGCACAGGCAAGTTCAAGCTCTGCAAGAGCAGTTGCATAGAGGGTTTGAGCCAAAGAGAGAAGATGAAAGTGAAGATGAAGTTGAAGAATAAGAGGACTAGTTTGAGGAAGAAGAATAGGTAGTATATCCTACACAAGATAGGTTATACAGAGACATATATCATATTGGAAAGAGACCAAATATGGAGGTTTCTATGTATTCTAGAAATCTTGATCCAGAGGAGTTGATTGACTGGATAAATAATTTGTAAGAATACTTTGAGTATGAGGAGGTTGAAGATCCTGATAGGGTTAATTTTTCTAAGACCAAGCTAAAGGGTCATGCCAGAATATGGTGGAAGGGAGTGTAGCTAGATAGAAACAAAAGAGGAAAAAAAAGGATAACAAAATGTGAACGAATGTTGGAGAAGTTGATGAGGCAGTTCATTCTAGCTGACCACGAGTTGGATCTACTAAAAGAAAAGCAAGGTTTGAGACAGTCAAGTAAGTCTTTCAAAGAATACACAAAGGATTTCTATAATATCCTATATAATAGACCATTCTGAGGCCAAAAAGGAGAAGGTAGTCCATTATATTAATGGGTTAAGAGCAAGTATCAAGAGGAGTTAAGTTTTGTTATGATGAAAACCATAGAGGATGCTTACTAGTTTGCCTTGAGGGTTGAAGAGAAGCTGAACAGAAGGTTTGAGAGAAAGCAAAGAGGAAGAGGTCATGGTGGAAGAACTGGTGGAAGAAAAAATGGAGGATGAAATAAAGATCAAAATAGGAATGGAGAAGCCAACAATAGTCAATACCAAAAGGGGGATAATGATTACCACCCTTGTGATCATAACAATGGTTACTATAGAGGAATATGAAGTTATGGACGAGGGTTTGGAAGAGAAGGATTTCATGGAACCTATTTCCACTGTGGAGAAGAAGGACATCGAGCATACGAGTATCCACAACACCAAAAAATGAAAAATAAGAGGCCCTAAGGAAATTCCCGGGCTACGGTTGTTGATGAAGGTGTTGAATCTAAGAACTCTGAAGAAGCAGAAAGATAAGTGTTTATCACAAGAAGAGCCTTGTTGAATGAGGAGAGAGATCCATATCAGAGGAAGATATTAGTTTGCACAAGGTGGAAATGTGTGGGTAAGGTCTGTAATATTATCATAGACAATGGTAGCACAAATAACCTAGTTTCAGAAGGAATGGTTACGAAATTGCAGTTAGAGATGAAGAGACACCCGTATCCATATCGTATTGCATGGTTGCAGAAGGACCATAGGGATTTTGTTAGTGAGAAATGCTTGGTAAAATTTAATATTAGAAATTACCATGATGAGGTCCTATGTGATATCCTGCCTATGGATACTTGTTATTTGTTGTTGGAAAGACCATGATAGTTTTATCAGTGTGCAGTGCATGATGGTTATGCCAACACTTACTCCCTGACAAAGAATGGAGTGTGCCATAAGCTGAAGCCCCTATACGAGGTGGATGAAAAGGTATGTAGTAGTTCCAAAATATGTTTAGTTAAAGGTAGAAGGTTTTTGGATGGTTTTAAGCATGAGCATATGTGCTATGCATTAATTCCTAGATTTACGGAATAAGAATGCAAAGATACCCTAGTAGAAGTCTCAAGTACGTTAGAAGAATTTCTAGATATTATATTAGATAATGTTCCTGAGGGTTTTCCACCAATGAGGAAGATTAGTCACCATATATATTTGGTATCGAAAGCTATTTTTCTCAATAAGGCAGCCCATAGAATGACTCCTGTAGAAAGTGAGGAGCTAAACAGGCAAGTCCAAGAGTTGTTGAAAAAGGGACTGGTTAGGGATATCCTGAGTCCATGTGCAGTACCTGTAGTGCTAGCACCAAAGAAATATGGAGAGTGGAGAATGTGTAAAGACTCCCAAGATAATAACAAGATCACCATTAAATATAGATTTCCATTGCCAAGGGTGGATGTCATTATTAACTGTTTGAGTGAGGCCAAGTACTTCACAAATATTGACCTAAAGAGTGGATACCATCAGATTTGTGTCAAATAAGGGGATGAGTGGAAGACATCCTTCAAGACCAAAGAGGTTTTGTATGAATGGTTGGTCATGCCATTTGGGATAACCAATGCACCAAGCACATTCATGCAACTGATGAATGATGTATTGAAGGAGTTTTTAGGAAAATTTATCATTATCTATTTGTATGACATTTTAATATTTAGCAAAACCTTGGAAGAGCACATGATGCATATCAGAAGGGTTTTTGAGAAGCCGAGGGAGGAGCAGTTGTTGATCAATTTGAAGAAGTACAGTTTTGTGAAGGAGTTAGTGTATCTAGGATTTTTCATCTCAGTCAAAGGTCTAAAACTAAACCCAAAAAATGTGAGGGCTATCATTGAATGACCTACTTCAAGGAGTATAACTGAGGTAAGATCATTTCATGGTCTAGCAAGTTTTTACAGAAAATTCGTTAGAAATTTCAATAATATTTGTGCACCCCTTACAGAAAAAATGAGAGGGGATAAGAAAGAATTTAAGTGGACCTTAGGAGCATATAAGACCTTTGATATGTTGAAGAATAAGGTCACAGAGCAACTTGTTTTGGCACTTCCATATTTTAATAAGGTATTTTAGGTAGATTGTGATGCTAGTGGTAGTTCCATATGTGTTGTATTGAGTCAATAAGATAAACCTATTTCTTATTTTAGTGAGAAACTCAATGATGCTAGGAAGAAGTATTCAATTATGATCAAGAGTTTTATGCTATAGTTTAGGCTCTAAAGAAGTGGAGGCATTATTTGTTGCCAAAAGAGTTTGTTCTATATACTGATCATCAAGTCTTACAGTATATTAATAGCCAAGGTAAGCTAAATTAGAGGCACTTGAAGTGGGTTGAGTTTCTACAGAGTTATACCTTTGTGTTGAATTATAGGAGTGGAAAATAAAATAGAGTTGTAGATGCCTTAAGTAGAAGGTAATATTTATTGACAAAAATGAAGGTGGAAGTTGTAGGGTTTGACGAACTTAAGGGTTTGTATCCTGAAGATCCTGATTTTGTAGAGGCTTGGAGAGCTTTCTTAGCACCTGTTACTTTGAACAGGACTAAGTGGTTGGATTTTCTAATCCAAGATGGAATTTTTTTCAGAGGAAATCAATAATGCATTCCCAGGAGTTCAATGAGGGAGAATCTGGTCAAGGAGAAGCATAGTAGAGGGTTGGTTGGACACTTTGGTTGAGATAAGACCATTGCCCTCGTTAGTGATAACTACTATTGGCCAAAGTTGCAAAAATATGTGAAGAGATTTGTGTAAATTTGTAGAGTATGCCAGATGGCAAAGGGTGTGAGACCAAACACTGTATTATATCAGCCATTATCTATACCAGAGAAACCATGGGAGGACATCAGCATGGATCTTGTTCTTGGCCTACCAGGAACATAGAGGGGAAATGACTCCATAGTTGTGGTGGTTGATAGGTTTTCAAATATGACACATTTTATTCCCTACCAAAAAACTAATTATGTAGTTCATGTTGTAGGTTTATTTTTTAAAGAGGTGGTACGACTTCATGGTCTACTAAAGAGTATATTTTATGACAGAGATACCAAGTCTATTGGGTATTTCTGGAGAACTTTGTGGAAGAAATTAAAAATAAATTTGAAATTTAGTTCTACATACCACCCACAGACTAATGGAAAAATAGAGGTGGTGAATAGGAGTTTGGGTAATCTACTAAGATGCTTGGCAGGAGATAAGCATAAGGTATAGGATTTGATTTTGCCACAGGTGGAATTTGTACATAACAATTTTGTCAATAGGAGTACAAACAAATATCCATTCCAGATAATATATATGGGAGTAGTTAAAGAAATATTTTTGAGTTAAGGAATATGGATACAGGGGAAAAGTGCAATGCTGAGGCTGAGGACTTTGCAGAGCATCCAAAGATCTTGCATGAAGAAGTGAAGAAGAATATTACTAATATGAATACTCAGTACAATATAATGGTAGACCAGAAGCGACGATTTAAGGAATTTGAAGTGGGAGATGAAGTTATGGTCCATTTGAGAAAATAAAGGTTTCTTGGTAAAACCTATAACAAGCTAAAAATGAAGAAGTTTGGACCATAAAAAATCATAGAAAAATGGGATTCATACAATGCATATGAAGTTGAATTGCCAAGTGGTCTTCACATATCACCTGGTTTTAACATTTTAGATTTGGCAGAATACCATGAAGGAGACAATGGTGAGGGACCAGTAGCAAAATTATGGAATATTACAGCATCTACTCTATAGACAGAAGAGATAGAAGAGATCATGGATACCCGCATCAACAAAAGTACCAAAAATAGATAGTATGCAAAATATATGGTTAAGTGGAAGGGCAAACCTATTGAAGATTCATCTTGGTTATCAAAGGTTGAGGTTGAACGCCTTGGTTTTCTTCCAACAATAGAGAAGTGAAGGTCACTTCTCAAAATTACCCTAGGTTTCTGATGTAGGATCATCCAGTGGTCTAAAATTGATCTTGTATCACCCAAAAAAAATAATTGTAATTGTTTAATTTTGTCAAACTAGTAAAAATAGTTAAACTTGTAGGAGATTTTTTAAAGTCTTAGAGGTCGAATTTGAGGATTTTAGGCTATACGTGGGAGTTAGCACAAATATCTAAGGCTTTTTCCACTTATATCATCTTGTGCCCTTTCCGAAAACATGTTGTAATAGTCAATCAGATCAAAAAGCACGAAGTTATGACCTCGGCAAGTTGCCTCCAAAATTCAAATTTGAATTTTTATGGTTTTAGGTGGGAAAAAGGGAAAACGGGTTAAAAAAATGAGAAATTTTGAATTTTTAAGGGGTTAGTCTCTAAAACCTCGATCTTTTTGGAATAGAATGCAAGAAATATTTGGCTCATTTGTGATTATATCTATCTTTTATGGATTGTATGTGTTTGTTTCATGTAACTCTGCTTCAATGGTTCTTATGATTGCATTGCCTTGTCATAGAAGGTGGTCTTTTCTATTCCTTAAAGTATTATTATATTATATTAGCCATTATCTATACCAGAGAAACCATGGGAGGACATCAGCATGGATCTTGTTCTTGGCCTACCAAGGATATAGAGGGGAAATGACTCCATAGTTGTGGTGGTTAATAGGTTTTCAAAGATGGCACATTTTATTCCCTACCAAAAAACTAATTATGCAGTTCATGTTGTAGGTTTATTTTTTAAAGAGGTGGTACGACTTCATGGTCTACTAAAGAGTATATTTTATGACAGAGATACCAAGTTTATTGGGTATTTCTGGAGAACCTTGTGGAAGAAATTAAAAATAAATTTGAAATTTAGTTCTACATACCACACACAGACTGATGGAAAAATAGAGGTGGTGAATAGGAGTTTGGGTAATCTACTAAGATGCTTGGTAGGAGATAAGCATAAGGTATATGATTTGATTTTGCCACAGGTGGAATTTATACACAACAATTTTGTCAATAGGAGTACTAAAAAATATCCATTCCAGATAATATATGGGAGTAGTTAAAGAAATGTTTTTGAGTTAAGGAATATGGATATAGGGGAAAAGTGTAATGCTGAGGCTGAGGACTTTGCAGAGCATCCAAATATATTGCATGAATAAGTGAATAAGAATATTACTAATATGAATACTCAGTACAATATAATGGTAGACCAGAAACAACGATTTAAGGAATTTGAAGTGGGAGATGAAGTTATGGTACATCTGAAAAAATAAAGGTTTCTTGGTAAAACATATAACAAGCTAAAAATGTAGAAGTTTGGACCATACAGAATCATAGAAAAATGGGATTCAGACAATGCATATGAAGTTGAATTGCCAAGTGGTCTTCACATATCACCTGGTTTTAACATTTTAGATTTGGTAGAATACCATGAAGGAGACAATGGTGAGGGACCAATAGCAAAATTATGGAATATTCCAGCATCTACTCCAGAGAAAGAAGAGATAGAAGAGATCATGGATACCCGCATCAAAAAAAGTACCAAAAATAGATAGTATGCAAAATATATGGTTAAGTGGAAGGGCAAACCTGTTGAAGATTCATCTTGGTTATCAAAGGTTGAGGTTGAACGCCTTGGTTTTATTCCAACAACAGAGAAGTGAAGGTCACTTCTCAAAATTACCCTAGGTTTCTGATGTAGGATCATCCAGTGGTGTAAAATTGATCTTCTATCACCCAAAAAAAATAATTGTAATTGTTTAATTTTGTCAAACTAGTAAAACTAGTAAAACTAGTTAAACTTGTAGGAGATTTTTTAAAGTCTTAGAGGTCGAATTTGAGGATTTTCGGCTATACGTGGGAGTTAGCACAAATATCTAAGGCTTTTTCCACTTATATCATCTTGTGCCCTTTCCGAAAACATGTTGTAATAGTCAATAAGATCAAAAAGCGTGAAGTTATGACCTCGGCAAGTTGCCTCCAAAATTCAAATTTGAATTTTTATGGTTTTAGGTGGGAAAAAGGGAAAACGGGTTAAAAAAATGGAAAATTTTGAATTTTTAAGGGGTTAGTCTCTAAAATATCGATATTTTTGGAATAGAATGCAAGAAATATTTGGCTCATTTGTGATTATATCTATCTTTTATGGATTGTATGTGTGTGTTTCATGTAACTCTGCTTCAATGGTTCTTGTGATTGCATTGCCTTGTCATAGAAGGTGGTCTTTTCTATTCCTTAAAGTATTATTATATTATATTAGCCATTATCTATACCATAGAAACCATGGGATGACATCAGCATTGATCTTGTTCTTGGCCTACCAAGGACATAGAGGGGAAATGACTCCATAGTTGTGGTGGTTGATAGGTTTTCAAAGATGGCACATTTTATTCCCTACCAAAAAACTAATTATGCAGTTCATGTTGTAGGTTTATTTTTTAAAGAGGTGGTACGACTTCATGTTCTACTAAAGAGTATATTTTATGACAAAGATACCAAGTTTATTGGGTATTTCTAGAGAACCTTGTGGAAGACATTAAAAATAAATTTGAAATTTAGTTCTACATACCACCCACAGACTGATGGAAAAATAGAGGTGGTGAATAGGAATTTGGGTAATCTACTAAGATGCTTGGTAGGAGATAAGCATAAGGTATAGGATTTGATTTTGCCACAGGTGGAATTTGTACACAACAATTTTGTCAATAGGAGTACTAAAAAATATCCATTCCAGATAATATATGGGAGTAGTTAAAGAAATGTTTTTGAGTTAAGGAATATGGATACAGGGGAAAAGTGCAATGCTGAGGCTGAGGACTTTGCAGAGCATCCAAAGATCTTGCATGAAGAAGTGAAGAAGAATATTACTAATATGAATACTCAGTAGAATATAATGGTAGACCATAAGTGACGATTTAAGGAATTTGAAGTGGGAGATGAAGTTATGGTACATCTGAAAAAATAAAGGTTTCTTGGTAAAACCTATAACAATCTAAAAATGAAGAAGTTTGGACCATACAGAATCATAGAAAAATGGGATTCAGACAATGCATATGAAGTTGAATTGCCAAGTGGTCTTCACATATCACCTGGTTTTAACATTTTAGATTTGGCAGAATACCATGAAGGAGACAATGGTGAGGGACCAGTAGAAAAATTATGGAATATTCCAGCATCTACTCTATAGACAGAAGAGATAGAAGAGATCATGGATACCCGCATCAAAAAAAGTACCAAAAATAGATAGTATGCAAAATATATGGTTAAGTGGAAGGGCAAACCTGTTGAAGATTCATCTTGGTTATCAAAGGTTGAGGTTGAACGCCTTGGTTTTCTTCCAACAATAGAGAAGTGAAGGTCACTTCTCAAAATTACCCTAGGTTTCTGATGTAGGAGCATCCAGTGGTGTAAAATTGATCTTGTATCACCCAAAAAAAATAATTGTAATTGTTTAATTTTGTCAAACTAGTAAAACTAGTTAAACTTGTAGGAGATTTTTTAAAGTCTTAGAGGTCGAATTTGAGGATTTTAGGCTATACGTGGGATTTAGCACAAATATCTAAGGCTTTTTCCACTTATATCATCTTGTGCCCTTTCCGAAAACATGTTGTAATAGTCAATCAGATCAAAAAGCGTGAAGTTATGACCTCGACAAGTTGCCTCCAAAATTCAAATTTGAATTTTGATGGTTTTAGGTGGGAAAAAGGGAAAACGGGTTAAAAAAATGGGAAATTTTGAATTTTTAAGGGGTTAGTCTCTAAAACCTCGATCTTTTTGGAATAGAATGCAAGAAATATTTGGCTCATTTGTGATTATATCTATCTTTTATGGATTGTATGTGTGTGTTTCATGTAACTTTGCTTCAATGGTTCTTGTGATTGCATTGCCTTGTCATAGAAGGTGGTCTTATCTATTCCTTAAAGTATTATTATATTATATTAGCCATTATCTATACCAGAGAAACCATGGGAGGACATCAGCATGGATCTTGTTCTTGGCCTACCAAGGACATAGAGGGGAAATGACTCCATAGTTGTGGTGGTTGATAGGTTTTCAAAGATGGCACATTTTATTCCCTACCAAAAAACTAATTATGCAGTTCAGGTTGTAGGTTTATTTTTTAAAGAGGTGGTACGACTTCATGGTCTACTAAAGAGTATATTTTATGACAGAGATACCAAGTTTATTGGGTATTTTTGGAGAACCTTGTGGAAGAAATTAAAAATAAATTTGAAATTTAGTTCTACATACCACCCACAGACTGATGGAAAAATAGAGGTGGTGAATAGGAGTTTGGGTAATCTACTAAGATGCTTGGAAGGAGATAAGCATAAGGTATGGGATTTGATTTTGCCATAGGTGGAATTTGTACACAACAATTTTGTCAATAGAAGTACTAACAAATATCCATTCCAGATAATATATGGGAGTAGTTAAAGAAATGCTTTTGAGTTAAGGAATATGGATACAGGGGAAAAGTGCAATGCTGAGGTCGAGGACTTTGTAGAGCACCTAAAGATCTTGCATGAAGAAGTGAAGAATAATATTACTAATATGAATACTCGATACAATATAATGGTAGACCGAAGCTGACGATTTAAGGAATTTGAAGTGGGAGATGAAGTTATGGTCCATCTGAGAAAATAAAGGTTTCTTGGTAAAACCTATAACAAGCTAAAAATGAAGAAGTTTGGACCATACAGAATCATAGAAAAATGGGATTCAGACAATGCATATGAAGTTGAATTGCCAAGTGGTCTTCACATATCACCTAGTTTTAACATTTTAGATTTGGCAGAATACCATGAAGGAGACAATGGTGAGGGACCAGTAGCAAAATTATGGAATATTCCAGCATCTACTCTATAGACAGAAGAGATAGAAGAGATCATGGATACCCGCATCAAAAAAAGTACCAAAAATAGATAGTATGCAAAATATATGGTTAAGTGGAAGGGCAAACCTGTTGAAGATTCATCTTGGTTATCAAAGGTTGAGGTTGAACGCCTTGGTTTTCTTCCAAAAACAGAGAAGTGAAGGTCACTTCTCAAAATTACCCTAGGTTTCTGATGTAGGAGCATCCAGTGGTGTAAAATTGATCTTGTATCACCCAAAAAAAATAATTGTAATTGTTTAATTTTGTCAAACTAGTAAAACTAGTTAAACTTGTAGGAGATTTTTTAAAGTCTTAGAGGTCGAATTTGAGGATTTTCGGCTATACGTGGGAGTTAGCACAAATATCTAAGGCTTTTTCCACTTATACCATCTTGTGCCCATTCCGAAAACATGTTGTAATAGTCAATAAGATCAAAAAGCGCGAAGTTATGACCTCGGCAAGTTGCCTCCAAAATTCAAATTTGAATTTTTATGGTTTTAGGTGGGAAAAAGGGAAAACGGGTTAAAAAAATGGGAAATTTTGAATTTTTAAAGGGTTAGTCTCTAAAAGCTCTATCTTTGTGGAATAGAATGCAAGAAATCTTTGGCTCATTTGTGATTTTATCTATCTTTTATGGATTGTATGTGTTTGTTTAATGTAACTCTGCTTCAATGGTTCTTGTGATTGCATTGCCTTGTCATAGAAGGTGGTCTTTTCTATTCCTTAAAGTATGATTATATTATATTAGCCATTATCTATACTAGAGAAACCATGGGAGGACATTAGCATGGATCTTGTTCTTGGCCTACCAAGGACATAGAGGGGATATGAATCCATAGTTGTGGTGGTTGATAGGTTTTCAAAGATGGCACATTTTATTACCTACCAAAAAACTAATTATGCAGTTCATGTTGTAGGTTTATTTTTTAAAGAGGTGGTACGACTTCATGGTATACTAAAGATTATATTTTAGGACAGAGATACCAAGTTTATTGCGTATTTTTGGAGAACCGTGTGGAAGAAATTAAAAATAAATTTGAAATTTAGTTCTACATACCACCCACAGACTGATGGAAAAATAGAGGTGGTGAATAGGAGTTTGGGTAATCTACTAAGATGCTTGGCAGGAGATAAGAATAAGGTATGGGATTTGATTTTTCCACAGGTGGAATTTGTACACAACAATTTTGTCAATAGGAGTACTAACAAATATCCATTCCAGATAATATATGGGAGTAGTTAAAGAAATGCTTTTGAGTTAAGGAATATGGATATAGGGGAAAAGTGCAATGCTGAGGCTAAGGACTTTGCAGAGCATCCAAAGATCTTGCTTGAAGAAGTGAAGAAGAATATTACTGTAGACACCAAAACAGCACCAATCCGATTATGTGACTACAAACACTGATCACATTAACACACATAGCCCCCAGGGTAGCCCCCAGAGGTTAAATAGTGGTTCTAACCACTTACACAACAGTTTTGCAAGTCAAAAATCAGTTTGGCACCTTTTAGACACTTTATTTCTTATTCGTCCCACCCAGGGATGAGTGAGAATTTGTACTCGTCCTACCCAAGGACGAGTATGGATTTGTACTCGTTTCACCCAGGGACGATTACTAGCGCTCGCTTCTGGGTGGGACGAATGCCAGGTTTGACCAGCAAAAAGTCAGACCTCAGCGCATGACAACTCAGAACTACCACTTAGCTTTCCCTGCATGACATAGGAGTGCGAGTGAGTTCTTTTAACAACACACATCTGCCAATTGACTTTCCCTTCACTGCATGGGAAGGAGAGTAAGCTTTTTAAGACAACTCAGATTTGCCACTTAGCTATCCCTTCATTGCATGGGAATGCAAGTGAGCTTTGCTAAAACATGCAAAGACATGCACAGAGGCAGTTAAGAAGCCCTTGATCAAGAAGAAGTCTTCTCTTCACAAACAAAAGCATTCATGCAAAGAAACACTTTTGCATGTTAATTCAAAAAGATCCCTTGGGTCTATAAAAAGGGTGAGTTTTCTCACCCAAAAGATATATATAGAGAAGGAGCATTTTGAGCGACGAAGTGCTGCTAGTTCACTTATTGGCGATTTGTGCTTTCATAATCATGGTATTTCTTTTAGTTTCATGTTTATGCTTTTGTCAAGTTTTTCATTTCATTTAGATTCATTTCAACCATCGTTAGATTCATCTTTTATTTTTCATACACAGGTGCTACCGACTTTCTTGTTTGTTTCTTTGAGTGCGAGTTGCGGCATTAGAGGAGCGGCGAGGAGTCTACCTTACCAACGCAAGCGGCGGCAACATTTGGCCCGCCCATTCCAAACGTGGGCATGCGGAAGGAGGAAGACTAAGTCACAAATTGTAACAAAGACCAATTTAACGCTCCTAGCCCCTAAAAAGGGAGGAGACGTCTATGTAACCGAGGATAAGAAATTTTAATAAAGAGGGTTGTGATTTCCTTACATCTTTTCTTTCGTCTCCAATTTATCTCCTTTCCTTGTTTTTGTGCATAGGATTAAAGCATTACATTTCGTCTTATATTGCATAGTTATAGTTTTCCTTTTGCTTTCGGAATCTCGTGCTTTCAATGGCGATCATGGTGGGACCTCTGTCCTATATTTTTTTTTTAGGTTAAATTACTGATCTAAAATTGGTTGTTTATTTATTTTTTTTACAAGTACCTATTTTTCAACAATCGAACTGTTATTCATCTCTACAAGTGACGATTATAGAATTGTTACTCATCTCACCCCAATACGAATAAACTATTCGTTCCACCCTGTGACGATTACGATTCTGTTATTCGCCTCACCCAGGGACGATTATAGATCTGTGCAAATTTTCAGAGCAAATCAAAAAATTTCGATTAGGCAGAGAAGAGGTAGGGGTTGTTTTTTACAGCTTCTGTTAAATTTCTATTTTTCTGTTTCTGGTTTTCAGTTTGAATGGCTTAGGGAAAGATTTCTTTTCGTTTGCTTGTTTCAATTTCACAAAATTAAAACGAACCCCACACATCACGTTACATTTTAAACCAAGGCGTTGGTCGTAAGACCCCAACCCTTGAGCAAGACCAACGGTGGGTTCATCACCACCTTGGTTTAGCTTTGCATCCATTCCCCGATTGTCAACTGTTGTTAGGCGTAAATCCTGACGAAAGCTGATCGAGTGTCACTGGGGTGATTCCCATGCGTGCGAGGATAAGTATTCTATGGTAGGTGCCATTAATAGGACAATCCCCCTTTCGTACCGCCTACGGACCACGTACCATCTGCTCTCACGTACCTATAGTCTCCCTATCGTAAGGGCGGGTATATAGAGAGGTTGGTATATCGTCCTGGCTAGTATATTGAAGGGGCGACCATTTTGGGAGTTATATGAGCCGTCATAATGCATTTAAACGTTCTTCAAAACCTACAAAAACAAAACAAAACAACAAAAACACACTAAACCCGATTTAGGGAACACTATTAATCTTTAAAAGGGATAAGCATTGCTTGTGTGTGTAGGCTATTTTCTGTTTAGACAAAAAAAATCAAAAATCAAAAAAATCATAAACAAAGATAAAAATCTACGCATTTTGTCACTCGCTCTAAAAGCTCCAAGGATTCCCGCAATCGCTTGGTCACCCCAAAATGCTCCAAAGGTGTCCATGAACCCTTTGGTCAACCCAAATGCACCCTGAAGGTGCCCCTAAGTGATGCAGTCGCATCCAACAAAATATGGGAAATTTTATATTTTTCCCTAAATTTTAGTGCATCTTGCTGGGGCCATAACTTCTCAACCGTAGCTCCGATTGACTTGAAATTTTACAGGGAGTTAGTTGGGATAATTTTAAACAAATACGATTCCCTAGAATCCTATTTTCCCAAAAAAGTCAGTTTTCGGGGCCAAATTCCATCATCTAGTGCCCCGAAATTAGGTTTTAAAATTGCGTGCCCAATTTTTTGCACTTTTTGAGCTGTTCGGATGTCAATATCTCCTAATGTATTTAGAGTTAGGACTTGAAACTTCATTTTTATCTTGTCTATGGTAAGAGGGATGCACACACCGATTTTGGGCCCCATATGACTCATTTCAATTTTTAGGGTTTTTAGAGAGACATCGCCATGGTGCTCACCCGCAGTCAAGCCCACTCACGGGCAGACGCTGTGGAGAATGTCCAAAGAAGCACGAGTCACCTCCGTTACAATCCCCAAGATTTAGTCATACCACCTTGGCGACCTAACACACAAGGCAGTCCCCTCCACACCTTAATAGAAAGGGACTATAGGGGCACCTCTTCTAGGGGCACTCCTATTCAGCATAGCACCCAACACGCACCCTCCCATGAGAGGTACATCCATAGGAGAGCTCCCTTAGATGCTCAATATGAGTGGTCATCGCGCGATGAAGCGCTAGGTCAACATAGGGTTCGACGGGAGGAACCACATGATTACATTATCCCTCCTTCACCCCCTCTAGTTGTCAGGACTACAAGGACAAATCCAGAGCACAAGGCTCCTCAGGCGGGGTGAGCCAATTCTGCTCATTCCTTTTTCACTTACAAAATAGAGCATGAGGAAAACCCTTACCTTCCTCAAGAACAATATACATCGCAGGAGCAACATGCCTCCGCAATTGCTAGCTATCAGGATTACCTACTGAGGCCAAAGCCTCGGGGGAATTTTGCTACCCCCAAAAAATGGAGGCGGCCTATAGAGCATGAGGAAAACCCTTACCTTCCTCAAGAACAATATACATCACAGGAGCAACATGCCTCCACAATTGCTAGCTATCAGGATTACCTACTGAGGCCAAAGCCTCGGGGGAATGCCGCTACCCCCAACAAAGGGAGGCGGCCTATAGAGATCTCAGATCACCATGACTAGGATAGATATCTAGGAGAGGCATCTAGGCCTTCTAGACATGAGACGGTAGGCCCAACTATCTTAGAATCTGCCAAGTATATTGCACGCCGGATGCAACTCACGCTACTTGAGCTAGAACAACAATAGTTAGAGCAACAATATATTTTAAATCAAGAGTGCCTTCAGTGCCAGGAGGATGAGTTGTTACAACACACTATGCAGGTGAAGACTCCAACCCCTCACATGTATAAGACAAAACATTATAAGAGACACAACTGGGTGCAATACAGGTCTCTACGACCTTATCAAACATTGCCCTCGACGCCTCCTAGACTTGAGCAGGAGGCCAATCCTAAGACCAATGAAAGGTGCCTTCTTCAGGCGCCCACCCAGATTCATGGGCCACCCCCAAAAATTCTTCAAGAAGCCTCTGAGGAACCTAAGCGTGAAGAAGAGCGGGATGAAATGCCCTACCAAGACATGGGGGGTGCTATTCGATCACCCCTCCCAAGGCCCCAAGTTCCCCACAACCTACAACGGGAACAAATCAAAGTGGAGGAGCTCAAATCCCCCGATACAAGCAATGTGCTGCCCGATAACTTAGAGTTGGTAGAAACCAAGATTTTGGGGCCCCAAAAGCCCAACTCACATGAAAATCCTCTCAAAGAGGATCAACCCCTGGTTGTAGAGCTACCTGATGATGAGGTCTTCCCTATATCAGAATCACCAGCTTCTGATGAGCTTGACTCTCTCGCCAAAGACGAGTCAGCATATGCAATAGCGCCATGGGACCCATTTGAGTCCGACAACATTAATTCACAGGTGGTCCCCATGGATGAGCATCACAAAATTCTCCTAACATTACTCCCTTTGGAGGCTCCCATTGAACCCGTGCCATTGCCAAAAAATTCGGTCCCCCCGCAAAGCATAGAACAATTCCATGAGGACCACATCAATCTGCTCGAACAAGAAGAGCTTAACATGTCGCAGACAGCTATCGAGGCCAACGAGGGCCTTTGGATCACTGATAATGATTACGAAGATGAAACTGAGATGGCTTATCTCAATCATGCACGACGGCACAATCACCCTGTCACCCATGACAAACTAATGGCCCAACTAGGCATAAGACTAGGGCATGAGTGGCACATAGACCCAGCCCACTGGCATCACATGTTGATCCCACTCCTTTGGGAAGATCGCGAGCACCTTCCACCCAGAGATATCATAGCACCATCAGTGCCGAAGGTAGACCTTGCCCTCCTATCCATGCATAAGGCCGATCCATTCGTGCCAATTCCTACAGAGCCAGATCCGGTGCACAAAGATCATCACGTTGGGGGTACCTCTATTCCCTGAAGAGCCAGTGGGTTACACCAAATGCTCCAAAGGTGTCCATAAAACCTTTGGTCAAACCAAACGCTCCAAAGGTGTCCATAAACCCTTTGGTCAAACCAAAAGCTCCAAGGATTATCGCAATCTCTTGGTCACCCCAAAAGCTCCAAGGATTATCGCAATCTCTTGGTCATCCCAAAAGCTCCAAGGATTATCGCAATCGCTTGGTCATCCCAAAAGCTCCAAGGATTATCACAATCTCTTGGTCATCCCAAAAGCTCCAAGGATTATCGCAATCGCTTGGTCATCCCAAAAGCTCCAAGGATTATCGCAATCACTTGGTCACCCCAAAAGCTCCAAGGATTATCGCAATCACTTGGTCACCCCAAAAGCTCCAAGGATTATCGCAATCACTTGGTCACCCCAAAAGCTCCAAGGATTATCGCAATCACTTGGTCACCCCAAAAGGCTCCAAGGATTATCGCAATCGCTTGGTCATCCCAAAAGGCTCCAAGGATTATCGCAATCGCTTGGTCATCCCAAAAGGCTCCAAGGATTATCGCAATCGCTTGGTCATCCCAAAAAGCTCCAAGGATTATCGCAATCTCTTGGTCATCCCAAAAAGCTCCAAGGATTATCGTAATCTCTTGGTCATCCCAAAAAGCTCCAAGGATTATCGTAATCACTTGGTCATCCCAAAAAGCTCCAAGGATTATCGTAATCTCTTGGTCATCCCAAAAGCTCCAAGGATTATCGCAATCTCTTGGTCATCCCAAAAGCTCCAAGGATTATCGCAATCGCTTGGTCATCCCAAAAAGCTCCAAGGATTATCGCAATCTCTTGGTCATCCCCAAAAGCTCCAAGGATTATCGTAATCGCTTGGTCATCCCAAAAAGCTCCAAGGATTATCGCAATCGCTTGGTCATCCCAAAAAGCTCCAAGGATTATCGTAATCGCTTGGTCATCCCAAAAAAGCTCCAAGGATTATCACAATCACTTGGTCACCCTAAAAGCTCCAAGGATTTTCATAATCGCTTGGTCAAACCCTAAATGCCCCAAAGGTATCTATAAACCCTTTGGTCAAGACAAAAGCTCCAAGGATTACCACAATCGCTTGGTCAACCCAAAAGCTCCAAGAGTTACCATAACTGCATGGTCAACATAAGTATTCAAAAATCAACAAAAACAACACAAAAATCAAAATCACAAAAACATTTGCATTTCAATTCCATGCATTCTCATAACACATCAAAATTACAAAAACAATTGCATTTCAATTCCATGCATACTCATAAAAAAACAAAAAAAAAACAAAAATCAAAATCACAAAAACAATTGCATTTCAATTACATGCATTCTCATAAAAAAACAAAATCACAAAAACATTTGCATTTTCCATACATTCTCATAAAAAAAAAAAAAAACGAAATCACCAAAACATTTGCATACATTTTCATAAAAATCAAAATACAAAAATATAGGTTGCATTAAACATTGCATCCATCCCTTGCATACTTCGATAGGTCATACAAGTCAAAAGCACCATAGGCTGTCATTACTTGGCAATTCCATCATTTCCACCTCAAATCCATTTCCATAAACGCATACATCCAGCATATCACCTTTTTATTTTAGCATAGTCAGTTGTTTCCTAATGTATATAGGGTTTTCGTCATTCAGATGTCTTTAAATTTCTAGCCAAAAACTATACACAGTTAAACAGATTTTACACGGGAAAGTTTTACTTGGATCACACCTTGTTACGTATCATCCCAACACAAATTAACACACATATAAAAAATTCCTAAGTTGTGTGAATGAAAGATGAAACCTGCACCGTAATCCAGGTCACCATAAGCGAAACGACTATCTTGCTTATCCCCCTGTGCGAATGACCCTAGGAATGCTGAGAGTTGGCAAAAGGACAAGCATCCTCCCTACCCAATTCCCCATGAATCCCAAGTTCTCAAAAGTTGCAAAAACATCAAAAATTTGCAAAACGTCAAAACATTCAAAATTGACATCCTACAGTGCACACATCAAAAGGCACGTACAATAGTGATTCTCGTCACTCCCTATCCCTTGCTCAAAAAAAAAAAAAAAAAAAAAAAAACATCAATAAAAAAAAATAAACAGTGATCTTATCACTATAAAGAGCAAGTATCCCAATACAATTGAAGAAAAGAAGGGAGTCGAACTTGAATCCCTGGAATTCTCAGCATTTCGACAGGTCATGAGGTAAGCTTCGATGATCGGTTTGGTTGATAGCCTATCGGTCACTGATAGTAAACCTCCCGCATGACGATATATCTGTCACATCAACTTGTGTATAGATCAATGTTTGCATGTGGATGAGCTAGCTTATGGTATCCTAGATAGCATCATAGATTAATCTAACCAAACACAATCAAGGAGTTAGTGGAGCTAATTAGGTGATCCTCAGTACAGGTTCGGTTGAAAGCCCATATGGCACTGGCGGTATCCTGATGAATAACACATAAACGAACTCAATTGCACACACAGGGATGTGAAATAACTTGGTTAAATTCAAGTCAGATTTATACCTTGTTCAAAAGTCTTGCGAGATAAATGTACGAGTCTTGGCTAGTTAGTTAAAATATCCGAATCTAAGAAAAGCTTAACTACATTTTAAAAACAAGCTGTCACATTTTATTCCGTCCATCACCATCAAAAAATATGCAAACTACAAACACAAAGTTAGCACATGCAAAGTCATTTCACAAAGTCATCCCATTAGTATAGCAAGTCCGTCAAATCTTGTACAGTCTATGGTGCATCGACACATCATCAACACCTCATTTCATTCATTCCCTATCCATACATCATACAAATTAAAAACATCACATTCATAATCGCCTCTGCATACATCAAACACATACATAAAAACATGCAAAACAACCAAAATATATAAAAAAAAACAAACAAACACAACAAAACAACCAAAATATAAAAAAAAAAAAAAACAAACAAACACAACAAAACAACCAAAATATAAAAATGACAAATGCCAACAAAAACACTAAAAATTGCCGAACAAAAGTGCTCTTGCACTTAACCTCTTCGCATTAGAAAATTGATGTCGGGGTCTACCTTGTCGTTATCCTACTCCCCAAGAAGGCTACCATAGCCGGACCGCTCCACGGGAAGACGGATTTTCGCCCATGTTACCCCCAAATGGCATCCCAAAATGGGTTCACACCCACCAAAAATAGGTCCACAAAAAAAAATCAAGAAATTGCTCATGCATTCAACGAACAACATCTGAAGGCACCCTCACTTAAGTCATCTTGGGTCAAGCGACTCGTCGCTTTTCTCATGTCAGTCATTCCTTCATCGATTCGTCGCTTGAGGGGGTAGTCACACTTAAGTCACCAATCAACAACAACACACCCAATCAAGGCAATGGCATGAATTCAAAAAAACATTGACAAACAATCACGCTCCTACTTGGGGCAGCAAACAAGCAATAATCACAAAATTGATCAAACACTTGGCATTCCCGAAGCATGAACACAAGGTTCCCCCGTGGACAAAAGGTTATGCCCTTTGCCTATTCATGATTGATCAATGTCCAAGCTCAAGTCACACCTCACCAAAATAGGTTAATACTTGAAATAAAATTCCTTAGCTCGTCAGAAGCAAGGATTCAAGAATGCATGCCCTTTCCATGCTTGGGGCATCAAGAGTTGGTTAGGTTACTGAGAAACCCTAATCATTAGTGCTTTAGTTATCTATTTTTGCTCGACGTTGTGCCATGCATAGCGCTTCCCAAAAATGGGCATCTGTAGACACCAAAACAGCACCAATCCGATTATGTGACTACAAACACTGATCACATTAACACACACAGCCCCCAGGGTAGCCCCCAGAGGTTAAACAGTGGTTCTAACCACTTACATAGCAGTTTTGCAAGTCAAAAATCAGTTTGGCACCTTTTAGACACTTTATTTCTTATTTGTCCCACCCAGGGACGAGTGCAAATTTGTACTCGTCCTACCCAAGGACGAGTATGGATTTGTACTCGTTTCACCAAGGGACGATTACTAGCACTCACTTCTGGGTGGGACGAATGCCAGGTTTGACCAGCAAAAAGTCAGACCTCAGCGCATGACAACTCAGAACTACCACTTAGCTTTCCCTGCATGACATAGGAGTGCGAGTGAGTTATTTTAACAACACACATCTGCCAATTGACTTTCCCTTCACTGCATGGGAAGGAGAGTAAGCTTTTTAAGACAACTCGGATTTGCCACTTAGCTATCCCTTCATTGCATGGGAGTGCAAGTGAGCTTTGCTAAAACATGCAAAGACATGCACAGAGGCAGTTAAGAAGCCCTTGATCAAGAAGAAGTCTTCTCTTCACAAACAAAAGCATTCATGCAAAGAAACACTTTTGCATGTTAATTCAAAAAGATCCCTTGGGTCTATAAAAAGGGTGAGTTTTCTCACCCAAAAAGATATATACAGAGAAGGAGCATTTTGAGCGACGAAGTGCTGCTAGTTCACTTACTGGCGATTTGTGCTTTCATAATCGTGGTATTTCTTTTAGTTTCATGTTTATGCTTTTGTCAAGTTTTTCATTTCATTTAGATTCATTTCAACCATCGTTAGATTCATATTTTATTTTTCATACACAGGTGCTACTGACTTTCTTGTTTGTTTCTTTGAGTGTAGAGTTGCAGCATTAGAGGAGCGACGAGGAGTCTACCTTACCAACGCAAGCGGCGGCAACATTTGGCTCGCCCATTCCAAACGTGGGCATGCGAAAGGAGGAAGACTAAGTCACAAATTGTAACAAAGACCAATTTAACACTCCTAGCCCCTAAAAAGGGAGGAGACGTCTATGTAACCGAGGATAAGAAATTTTAATAAAGAGGGCTGTGATTTCCTTACATCTTTTCTTTCATCTCCAATTTATCTCCTTTCCTTGTTTTTGTGCATAGGATTAAAGCATTACATTTCCTCTTATATTGCATAGTTATAGTTTTCCTTTTGCTTCTGGAATCTCGTGCTTTCAATTACTAATATGAATACTCATTACAATATAATGGTAGACCAGAAGCGATGATTTAAAGAATTTGAAGTGGGAGATGAAGTTATGGTCCATCTGAGAAAATAAAGGTTTCTTGGTAAAACCTATAACAAGCTAAAAATGAAGAAGTTTGGACCATACAAAATCATAAAAAAATGGGATTCAGGCAATGCATATGAAGTTGAATTGCCAAGTGGTCTTCACATATCACCTGGTTTTAACATTTTAGATTTGGCAGAATACCATGAAGGAGACAATGGTGAGGGACCAGCAGCAAAATTATGGAATATTCTAGCATCTACTCTATAGACAGAAGAGATAGAAGAGATCATGGATACCCGCATCAACAAAAGTACCAAAAATAGATAGTATGCAAAATATATGGTTAAGTGGAAGGGCAAACCTGTTGAAGATTCATCTTGGTTATCAAAGGTTGAGGTTGAACGTCTTGGTTTTCTTCCAACAACAGAGAAGTGAAGGTCACTTCTCAAAATTACCCTAGGTTTCTGATGTAGGAGCATCTAGTGGTGTAAAATTGATCTTGTATCACCCAAAAAAAATAATTGTAATTGTTTAATTTTGTCAAACTAGTAAAACTAGTAAAACTAGTTAAACTTGTAGGGGATTTTTTAAAGTCTTAGAGGTAGAATTTGAGGATTTTTGGCTATACGTGGGACTTAGCACAAATATCTAAAGCTTTTTCCACTTATATCATCTTGTGCCCTTTTCGAAAACATGTTGTAATAGTCAATCAGATCAAAAAGCACGAAGTTATGACCTCGGCAAGTTGCCTCCAAAATTCAAATTTGAATTTTTATGGTTTTAGGTGGGAAAATGGGAAAACGGGTTAAAAAAATGTGAAATTTTGAATTTTTAAGGGGTTAGTCTCTAAAAGCTCTATCTTTTTGGAATAGAATGCAAGAAATCTTTGGCTCATTTGTGATTTTATCTATCTTTTATGGATTGTATGTGTTTGTTTAATGTAACTCTGCTTCAATGGTTCTTGTGATTGCATTGCCCTGTCATAGAAGGTGGTCTTTTCTATTCCTTAAAGTATTATTGGTCCCCGTAGTCTAGTTATCACATACATTCCAAGTTGGACATGTATATGGACACAAATGAAAGTAACTAATAAGGCATCATAGATAATCCAAAAGGACTAATGAAGGATTTTTTTATTTTCATAAGATGTATTTCCTTCTCCTTTTTTGGGTACATACATGTAGTAACAAATGAAAAATAACTTGTTATTTGACCATTATCTTATGCAATTCAAAATTTGGAAGCTAGTGTTTGTTTTGTTTTAGAATTAACTAAACCAATTATGATGTATAGTTGAACTATGTGGTCTATGATAAATTCTCTATATATTTATTCGTCTATTCCATAATATAATTAGCATAATACATTATTTTAAACTACAACAGATAGGGCTCAATTACATGTAATAGCAACACATGTTTTTCTTAAACATGCTCATCTATGATCTTCTTGAGCATCATTGCAAACCTTGATAGTTTGATTTTACACATCATCCTTACACTACTTAATTTTAATTGCTAATTTAAATTTCTAAATTTCTTAGGAGGTTTTAAGGTAGGTGGCTAGGAAGTCCTTTGCTTGTTGTAATAAAAGTTGTTACAATAATCATCTTGATAATTAGGGTTGTAGATGATCTAGGATTTTGGAATATCTCTTTCATTCAAAATTTTTCTAATTTCATCCTCAATGATTAATATGGTTGTTTAACCATAGGCTTGAGTATATGTCTTGTGGTTTTATTTATCATGTTTCTTTATGCATTGCTCAACCAACTTTGAGTACTCCTAAACTTAGGGCACTAGGTTTATGACGAGTCTAAACATGTAGATTCTACTAAAGCTCTAAGAATAAATGTGAGACCATATTTTATATATTTATTGGTTTCCTTAATTATATTTATAAGGGATTCCTTGATTTTCTTTCAAATACCTTCTTGCAAGGGTCGTCATACATGTCCTCTTTATTTTTATGCTTATTGGAAGTATTCTTCTTTTAGCCTTGGGTGGGTTTGCTTTATTAGTGGTAATCTATGTTACCTAGGCCTATGTAGTCTATGGGTGCATTTAAACTTATGTATTAGTTGGGGCTATGGTAGTGGTGTCTATAGGACTAATAAGGGTAGCTTTTTCTATTGTATTGCTACATATTCTTACACTAGAATCCATTTTGAATTTTAGGAACTAGATCAAAATTTGCTAGTTTAGGAGAAAAATAATTATCCAATCATTTGTATTACTAGTGGGGTAGTGAATTTCTACTTTTAAAAAATAGAAATTTGCTACTTTGACTGAACAATTTTTTCTTTTATTTTTTAAAATTAATTTTAAAAATGTTTTATTTAAAAAAAAAAAACTAGAAATCCTTAATTCGAGAATTAGAAAAGTTTTAGATGATTAATGTTGAGAAACGTACACTTGTAGAAGAAAATCACAAGTCATATCCTATGCACATAGGGGTATAAGAAAAAATCAAAGTTGTCATGCACTTCAAAAATCCTAGGTGAAACAACCAACAAATGAGAGCTACAAGAAATTAGGTTAAGGCATTGTTTCGTATAGGGTTATTGGGATAAGTTGTAGGCCAAACAATTTTGGGAACTACTTGATTGTGGTGGACCCAAATTTTGGAAGAGATACTGGATAAAATGTATCTTCCTTCCTTCAAAATAGACTTCTTCTAATTCTTCTCAATAAAATAAGTCTCTTTATCTAACTTTTAGTTGCTCTTAATAATGGTAATGAGGTAAAATAAGGGATGTGTGACTCATGGATTTTTAGGCATATTAAATTATAGGTATCAATATCCAAGATCTTAAACAAAGCAAATATATGAGCATTCAATGTAAATGGCCAATATTAATTAATATAACATTCATGAAATATATGAATAATAATATAACACAATGAATAAACTCATTGTATTATGAATCAAATATACAAGATCTCATATATGATTTTTTTCAATATACAATACATGGAACTTTGTCTCTATAATATAACATTTCAAGGTGACTCCTGGACACTTTGTGTATTTCTCTCTTCACATATCTAGGAGATGCATCCTTTCATATTCTACACATAATATAAATCTCTCATGTATTTTGACTTTACATCTTTCCACATACATGTGAATCTTCACTTGCATACTTCACACATACACACAAATCTTAACTATCATATATGACATATTACACACACTTGCACACTTAATTATAGGATACTTTCACACTCTCACATTCTATACACTTGCTGACATTGTTACAAGACACTCTGAATCATCCTACACATAGACACATACTTTAGGAGAAATATAAATTACACATCCTAAAATATGACTCACACCCTATTCTAATATTTACAATATTACAATGGTACCATGGGGATACATTAGATTGTATAAAATAATATAATATTCTCCAACATGATGAATTACCTCCACCTATACATTTATTAAATATGAGATGCAAATTGTAACTTATAAAAGGTAGTGATTTGCTTCCTCCAACCTTATTCAATAGTTATTTTCAAACATTATTTCAAGTTATTTATGGGGGAAAACAATGATTAAATATTTTTGATGAATCATTTTTTTTAAGTAGAAATTCACTACTTTTTGGTGAATTGTTACTTTTCAACATTACAGCCATACTTTAATAGAGGGAAGGGGAGAAAAGGAAAGAAAGTATTGAAGATACCTAAGTTGATTTTTTAGTGTTTTAGTTTTTTTTTCTATTTTTCTATTTTTTTTTTTATCTTTTGATTTTTTTGTCGTTTTAATTTTAGAAACGGAAAATAGCAGTAGGAGTAAAAGACAAGGAAAAATTCAATAAAGAAAATATTATGTACATATTTATAATTGCCTCCTTTTAGGATTTTAGACAAGTCTTAGGTGTTACCCATTGATTGAAATAGGCAATAGTCTCCCATAATGAATCACCACTTTATAGGTATTTGGGCCCTTTGATTTTATTAATTTGCTATAATCCACTCTAGGGAGGATCAAATTTCTCTTTTTTGTAGTATTAACTTTACCTTCATCTCACTTGAAAACAATGTCTCGTTCATTTGAGCTCTATTTTAGATACCCTTTGTTAAACCATCTCTTGAATGTTAGGTTTTAACCCTATTATAACAAATAATTGCTTAGTATTCAACTAAAGCAGAATATTGAGTTGTAGGAGGAAGTGTCTATGAGGCAATATGGTTGAAAAATATACTAGGGAGTATGGATATACTACAAAATAAACCAATAACCATATACTACGATAATCAATGTGTGTGGAAACTTTTTTGTATTCTAATAGTCTATGAGCATACCAAACACATTGATGTTCAATATCATTTCATATACAAACATGTCTCAACAATTTAACATATAATTCAATTTTTTTTTTACTCAAGAACAAAATACAAATATATTCACAAAATTACATGGATGAGTTAAGTTTGAAGCACTTCAAGACTTCCTCTCCAAGAAAATATAAACTATGTTATAATAAGATAAGAATACTAGAAATTATTAACATCATAGTTTATTTGACATGATAATAAAAATCGTTACAACCACCCATCACAAAGTCTATGTTTTTATTAGTTAAGTGTGTTTGTATTAGTTAAGGATAAGTGTTGCCATTATTTGTAAATTATACTATAATGGGCAAAGCCTTTGTATTTAAGTACATGTATGCCAATAAACATCAATATTGAAGCATTGATAAAATCTCTTAAAAATATTATATTCTCTCTTTAAATATGGATAACATATCATTATGGTAATTGTTGAATATATAATCCACATTTTTTTGATGATGTATATTAAATGTTTCACATAAATCTCTAATATCATATACCGTGGTAATAAATCCATAATTTACATATATCACTAGTATTATACAAATCATATTTCTTTTGAAACATATTTATACAATGTTGGAATAATTTAAATTAAAAATCACCAAAGTGTTTGTATCCGTCCGTTGCTATTTACATTATGATTATGCTCTTGGAAAGTCTAAAGAAAGTGTTTAAAAATATCCTTAAAGCAAAGCACGAACCTGGCAACTTGTAAAAATATTTTGAAAACTGTGAGTCTCCTAAAAAACCCAATAAGAATCCTCTGATTAGAAACCTTTTAAGGAATTTTGTTTAGTTTGACAGACTCTTAGTCTTGATATTATTTCAAGTACTCTGCATTCGAACTATTTTGCATTAACATTTTATTTTAATATTATAGTTGCTGATTTTCAATTCAAACAAAAAATCCATAATTTATTTTTCATAATCACTTCTTTAAATTTCTATAGATATAATATAGATCCATCTAAAAATGGAAGTGACATCAACCTTAATTAAATTTAAATATTTTATTGTAATCATAAAAATAATTTTTGGTTGGGCCAAACCTCATAAGGGAGAAGGTTCAAGGTTCAAATCTTGGGTTTCATTGGATTGAAGCGCTTGTACCTTGCCTGGTGCTTTCAGTGGTGTAAAAGGTTTAAAATGACCGTGACATGGTGGTTATAGGGGCGTCTTGTACCTTTCCCCAATACTTTCAGCGGTGTAAAAAGTTTAAAATGACCATGGTGGTTATAGGAGCAGACTGTGTAAAGATTTGTGTGACAGTTTTGAAACAAACAGCGCATAATACTATGACGACCATAAAAATCAACTACTGGATTCATGACAGCTAAAAATTCCACCATATATAAAAAATAAAAAATAAAAAATATAATAATAATAATAATAAATAATAGATTACAATATATTTTGTTCGCAGTAAAATCAACAAAATCCACTTATAATCAAACACCTGGCGTCAATATAAGATCTCTATAACTCGAGAGACCTAGAGACTATGAAGTTAAGTCTTGTACATGAAAATGACTTTTGTTAAGTTCCAAATTTATTTGCCAATATAAGATCTCTATAGCTCTAGAGACTCTCAATAATTATTGTTAAACATATAATTATTAAAAGTTCAAAAGATTGTATCGTTCATAGAATACAACGTTTCTTTAATAATAAAATGATACAATTTCTTTGACGATGTCTACAATAATCCTTATTGTTGCCATCGATTATACAACAAACAACACACTTTACGTCTAGGAAACGTAATTTTTATTTTTATTTTTCAAAAAAACGAACAGGCACACTTTTCTCGACGAGGCAAATCAAAATGTTTATATTAAATACATATGTCAATTGGGTATCGGAATTTCTGTTTTATGAAAGACACAAGACAGGATTTGCAAACCCTGATATACACACATAAATATAGAATGACGACACTGTTTCTTCGAATGAATTCTTCCTTGGCGGTCGTTTGTCTCAGCATTGTGTCCAACCAAGGCTAGAATATGCCATCTCCATCCCACAGACCATAAAGCTATTTAGAAACATAAACATTGCACTATTAGGTAAATGAATCATTAGCTCTTTCTCTTTTTCTTTCACTCATCTCCACCATGGCCTCGTCCCTTCAAACCCCCAATGAAGTCGATTTGCCTGTCGTAGACATTTCACAATTTCCACAAGAATTTGATGCAGAAGAACTCAAACACATCCAATATCGTCATGGCGTCGCGGCTGTGAGAGAAGCTTGCGAAGAATACGGATTCTTCCGCATAGTAAATCATGGAATACCAACAGATCTTATCCAAAACATGGAGTCCGCCGGCCGCCAACTATTTGCCATGCCTGCAAAAGTCAAAGACAGAGCCACCACTTCTAACCCGATCGAGTCCTACCTTCGTAGTCATTCGTCTGAGCGCTTTTGCATACTTAATTCAGATTCGATTCGCGAAATATCGGACAAGATATGGCCCGAAGGAAATCCAAAGTTCTGGTATACAATACACTTTGGTTTTTTTTTCTTCTAACCCACGAAAGTTGTTTGCTTTAATTGATTGAGTCACTGTGTGGCATGACAGCGGGGCGATTCAAAACTATATCATGCATCTGCAAGCTCTCACACATAACATCTGTAAAGTCATTCTTGCGAGCCTTGGTTTGAACGCTAAGGCTTTCTACCGTTCTGATTTTGAAAGGTGCGTTGGACCTCTGCGTACAACTCACTATTTAAGTGACGGAAAATCTATAGAGGAGGAGTCTCTGTTTCCTCATACTGATCTGGGCTGCATTACGATACTTTACCAAGATAATGTGGGGGGCCTTCAGATGCGATCAAAGGAAGGCAAGTGGTTGAACGTGAAGCCTGTGGCATACTCTTTTGTCGTCAACGTCGGCGACTCCCTAAAGGTGAGGAATTCCTCTTAAGCTGACCGTTATTATAATGTATTTCTGATTATAGATTTGGGGGTATTTATTATGGGTTGAGTGCAGGCATGGACCAACGGACGGTATCGAAGCGCAGTACATCGGGTTGTTTACAAAGGGTGGAACGAAAGGATTTCGATTGGATATTTTATGCGATTTCCTGAGGACCAAGAAATTTGGGCTCCTGCAGAGCTTATCGACGATGATCATCCACGGCGTTACAGGCCTTTTACATTCAGCCAGTTTAGGAAAGACTATCATGCGTCTATGGCGTATAAACCCAATTACATTGATGAATACGCGGGCATCTGAGCTGAAACTCTTGAATTACATTTTTGTCTTTATAGTTTATTGTTCTTATCTTAGGCCGTCCGCGATCCTGTTCTCCTGCATCGACATCGATGTAATAAAATCAAGAATGATATTTTTGTTTCAATTCGAGTGGCGTTGCTCGTGTGTTTAACGTACGGTTGGTACAAGAATCTATAAATAATTCAAATAAATATTGCTGATAAGGTTGGTGCAAAGATTTGTGTTTTTTCAAAGTTAGTGGATTGGTAGTTGTTTGTTTTGTTAAGTATAGATTTGATTTAAATCTTAAGGATGTCAATTTCTAAAATATAATTTTCATAGAAAATCAAAGAAATAAATTTATTAAAAGCATTCTATTTAAACACTAAAATAAACACTAAAATTATCAGTTATTTAAATAATACGATTCAAACCAATTTTTCCATATATCAAAAATAAAGGTTTGTGTTTCATTTATGTTGGTTTACATTTCACTCTCAAAATATAAAAATGTAGATTATGTTTCTCAAATGGACATTAATATATAAATGTAGATTATGTTTTTAATGGACATTTGTGTCGTAGATCTTGCGATATTGCTTTTGTTTCTTATTATAGACTTTGATTTTTTTAAGTTCATCAAAATAATAATAGTTCTCGAAGGACCTTGAGTTTGTTTTTTTAAATCGAGTTAATTATTAGTTTTTTTTATATATATAAATTTTTTAATGTAATTAGTATTGGCTTCTATTTACCTTATTGGTTTTTAATCATCAAAATAATAATAGTTATTGGAGGAGGTTGAGTTTGTGTTTATAAATGAATTTAACTATTGTGACAATACTTTTGTTTTTTAATATTGACTTCTGTTTAAGTTGATCAAAATAATAATGGTTATCGGAGGAGCTTGAGTTTGTGTTCTTAAATGGAGTTAATTATTAGTTTGTTTCTGTATATATATTTTAATTTAATTAGTATTGACTTTCTTTACCTTATTTTTTTACCAAAAGAATAATAGTCATTAAAGGATGTATTTTTTCACCAAAAGAATAAAATTTATTGAAGGAGGTTGAATTGTGTGTTTTTAAATGAATTTAACTATTAGTTGGTTTATGTAGATATATTTTGTAATGAAATATATGAAAAGTTTTATAATTTTTTAATGTGAAATAAATTTTATATAATTTGATGTTTTTTTTAAAGTGTGAGAAACCTTTTATAAGACTGAGCAGTTCCATATTAACTATAACTCTTTGTAAAATCGGTAGCTATGCTTGTCAATAGGGACTTTAACACATCCACCACACATCCACTTCCTCACACACTTGCCCATGTTGGGGTTTGAACCTTGGACCTCCCGAAGAAGAGCCAAATCTTGAACCGTGCTATCCCCCGGGACAATAAATAAATTTTATAAATTGGCAAATTTTAGTTTATAATCAAATAAATTTTAAAATATACAGTTTTATAATAAAATGTTATATTAATTACTATTTTTGAAAAAATATGAGACAATAATAATCCTTAACAATAATTGAGATAGAAAACTTTAAATTAGCAAGTTAATTTATATATTAACAAAAAGGATCCATGGGAGCGTATTTCTCGAGCAGAGGGAGAGGTACGAGCTAAAGATGGATTTGGAGAAGGGGTATTTGGGTCTTTGGGAGAGTTCCTCCCCTTTTTTGATCTACTTTTTTTACTTTAGTTCTAGTTGGATTAGAGCCTATTGGAATTGGAGTTTCTTTGGGACTCTTATTTTCATTGGATTTTGGTTGATCTTTGTTAAAATTTATTCTTTTGGATTCTAGCAGAACCTTTACTTTTTATTTTACCACTTTTGAGGGCTCCTCTAGCAAACATTTTGATGGATAAGACCCTATCTTCTCAATCTTGGATGGATTTCTTAAAAACATATTTCAATATTTTTTGGAGGTGCTCTCATGCTTTTCGAAGGGATTAGGCTTCAATTTTACTATTTTTAGGGGGTTAGGATTACTCCCTTTAGGTTTCTCTAGGAGTCAAGTTTATATGTGCCAAAAGGGCCTCCTTCAAGTTATTTGGCTCTTTAAATCTTGAGGGACCCCTTATTTGGTTCTTCAAATATTTCTTAGAGGTGCCAAGTTCATTGGTATGTGCATTCTATTAATTTTGGAACTCCATAAGGATTTTATCTCCTTTGTCTTGTTAGGGGCCAAGAGGATCCCTTATCTTCAAGTAAGGATGCACCACTGGTCCCATATCTTTGGAGAGTAGACCTTGTCAGTGAGCACATCCTTGATTCCTTGTTCTTGGGGAAGTTTCATTAAGAGCTAGGATGGCCCATGTTTCTTTCAAATGTGTGTGGATAGTTTTTGGGAGATTTTCTCCTAAGTATGTATGCATATTTGTTTCTCCCAATACCAGGAGCACATTTTATCTCCTAGCTTCAATATTTCTCTAGAGAAAGTTGTGGGTGCTTCTTAAAGCTTGTCTAGGGAGATTTTTTTTTGAGCTTCAATTGTAGATGATAATTCCAAGGCTTTAATCAATAGAATTTTCCTCATTGGGTTTATGTTCATGGGGATATGAATCAACAATATTTTCCCAACAGATGGATGTGCATTGGGAGACCCTTCAAAGAGGAAAAATTTCTTAAATCTTCTCAACAATTTTCTTTCTTAAGATCCTCTACAGATTTGACTGCTATGGTTTCCAAGCACCTCTAAACCAACCATTAATTGGACATGCTTGGGAAGACCCCCTTGTGGAGGGAAAATTTTAAAATTTTGATTTTTTGGTTTGAGAAATCCCTTGATTAGGTTAGAACTTTCCTTTTTTGAATTTTAACTTTTTCGGGTCCTTCTTACCTTGGTGCCTCTTGCATGACCCATTTTTTTTTATTTTTTAGATTGACTAGGATTCCCCTGCTTTGCCAATTTTTTTTTCAAATTTGAATTTCTTGTTTGAGTGACACCCTTTCTTAGGCAAAAATTTTCAAATTTGAATTGGCTATGGGTCTTTATTCATCTTAGTATCTTGTGTTTTTGGATGGCCCTTATTTAAGGGATTTCTCTTTTTGTAAAATATTTAGGGACCCTTCCTCTAACCATTAAAAAATTACATATTGGCAATATTTTTAGTTGATTTCGAGGTATTCATACAATAAAAAAAATCAAATAAAACTATAGACTTTAGTTTTTGTTTTTTATTTGTTTTTATTGAAGAACACAAGCTTATACTGAGAGGGGGGGTGTGAAAAGTATAAGACCTCTTTTTACTTTTTCCTTTATACTTCAAAATAGTAAAGCAATATTCCCAAAGCAATATCAAAACAATGCACAATATCATCCACAAAGTGACACCAATTTTAACATGGTTCACCCAAAATGACTTGGATACGTCCACAAAACTTTTCTCTAAAATTTATCTCAAAGTTCTTAGGGAATCCTTCCCAATTACAATGTTTATGAGCCTCGGACCAAAGGAGATACCTTCCCCCAATCAAAATTTATGAGCCTCTGCTCAAAGGAGATACCTTCCCCCAATCTGAACTTATGAGCCTCTACTCAAAGGAGATACCTTCCCCCAATTAGAATTTATCAACATCTGCTCAAAGGAGATACCTTCCCCTCTACTATGGAAATGATCCCTCAGAAGATCAACTACCTCTACCTCTTGTCAGCACGTGGAACTCCTTTCCATCGAAGACCTCCCATCCTCAATGCTTAGTCTAAGAGACCTCTGCATTCTATAATCACGTCCACAGTAGCTCTGCAACCTGTACCAAACATAGTCAATCAGTCTAGTACAAGTCTTCCTTTGTCTATCAAATCTGTTCAATACTTGAATAAATCAATCCTCTGCACAAAAGCCTTCTAAAAGACTTTCCAAATATATCCTCAAGTTCTACTCAAATAACCATTGCTCTTCAATCCTTAAGTTCTTTGATAGAACTAACAAACTCAACTCACAAGTCCTCTGCCAGGACCTATCCAAATCTGCTCACAAGTCCCCACCGAAACCTGTACAAAACTGCTCATAAGTCCCCACCGGAACCTATCCAATATCTACTCACAAGTCCCCACCGAAACCTGTCCAAAACCTGCTTACAAGTCCCCACCGAAACCTGTCCAAAAAACTTAGCAAGCTCACCAAGAAAAAACTTTCTTAGTAGGAAATCACAAAGTGAATTGTTAGAGACCCAATGTGATTTGTCAAACTCATATAAGCATAAAGAGAATTGTTAGAGACTCTATATGTTCTATACTCAAATCCCAATCTCAAAACTCAACTCAAATCAACTCATCTCAAACTCAATCTCAAATATGAAAACTCAACTCAATATCTGAAATGGATAGGATAGAATGCTTTCTTTCAAGAACATGAAACCCCAACAATTTCCAACTATGCAAAGAATCACATAAAAATGATACTCATGTTATTTTCACCATCAAATAGGGCTTCAACAATAATGCTCATCAAACAAGGTTCAATCAACACCATTCAACTCAAAACACAACCTTGAAGCATTTCACAATCAAAATCAAAAAAGGAAACAAGTATAACTCCTTTTCTCTCCAATATTGTTTTAACAAAAGCATTCCCCAACTCAACTCACAGTAGTATAAAACAACTTTTCAATTCATCAACAAAGGAGTAAGCCCAACACTTTAACCAAGTAAAGAATAGCTTGATTATAACCAACATAATGAAAGCAAATGTCAATCTCAAATCTGTCCACTTAAGGTTTCATACTTTCACACAAGAAGCAATTAACCTTAACACATCATGCTTTCATTTCCATAATCAACCAAAAGCACTCTCAACATTACAAGAAAAATTTATCCATTATACATATTATTTCTCCCTTATAGTCTTATCAAAAATAAACTTTATCTCTCATAAGAATGCAATAGGATATTTCAACATCACTTTCTAAATAATTTTTTATCAAAATAACAACAAGCTTTGAAACTCCTTATAACTCCTAAGCTGTTTTTCTTTTAACAAACTTCCTCCATCCGCAACATACACTTAGCAAAAGATTAATTTTGAAAATACCTTAGCCAACATAAAAAATCGCTTTGGAGAAATTTGTGCCTGAAATCTAACACCACTCGCTGCATCCACGACGAAAAACCCTTCTGTATGATTCAAATGCGAAACCTCCCATTTAGGTAGCATGCCAATAGCCTAGCTGCTACCGGTTTGCCAAAGGCACCCGGTGAGGTTAAAACCTCATGCTGTTACACTTGTCCCTTCTGTATCAGGAAAAATAAAACACAGTCCTCCCTTCCTTCTGACATGAACTCACAGACGACAAGCTATACAGAGGATTCGATAAACGGTGAGACAAACGAATGAACAGCGGAATACGAAAACCGATGAATACACACAAACAATCAGTGGATTACGAAAATCGACGAAGACATAGAAGCGATCAACGAGCAACTCTTCAAAAATTGGATGGGCTCCATATTTGTTTTCACTGAGAGGTATTAATATGAATCCTTTCCATGAGCTCTTTGACATCGTCGGGGAGTTTACCACGTTGGTGGAGGTCTTGGGCTAGTGCCCATTGAGTTTAAAACATAGTTCCCACCTAGACATTTGCGCATTTGCGCCATGGATTAGGAGAACCCATTGCAAACCATAAATTAATATTTATTTAAAAATAATTAAAGGGAACCTTAACAAGGTTTTTAATTATTTAAATAAATATTTCCTCTTGGACCCAATTGCATTAAATTAATGCATCCACCTGAAATCTTTAAACCTGCCAACATGGGGTTAACAAAAGACCTTTGAAACTGTCATGCCGAACCTTCATCAAAATAAGTTATTTGACATCAAACCAAAATCCTTCAAGAGCTTCTTGACATCAATGACAACTTATACACTTGAGCAAGGGCAATGTACCCAAAGTACACAAAATTGCCAACAATCTCCCCCTTTGTCATTGATGGCAAACCTTTACTGAAAACACTTCTCAAGAGCCAAAACTAAAACCAATCTGTGCTAACAACTGACCAATTGTGCCCACAACTGAGAATCTTCCTTTGAAGTTTTGCTCCCCCTGACTTGAAGCTTTCCTCTTCACTTTGAAGCTCTCCCCCTTACTCATATCTCTCCCCCTTTGTCATCAATGGCAAAGGGCCACCTTTGGGGCTTGGGACTAAGAATAAGCCTCTTAGCTTAGTCCCTCCCCCACCTCCTAATGAGGTGATTAATTCTAGGGTGGGAGTAAAACTCCCATTAGGCACTGATCATCATCAGCATCTATAACTTCCTTGCCAGGACTTCTCTTGAAATATTTGTCCATATTCCTATTCTTGTCACTGTTATTGTTCTTGTTCTCATCCCTGTTCTTGTCCATGCCTTGATCCTTGGACCTGATCATGCCACTATTCCTATTCCTGTATTCTAGAATTTTAGCTCTACACTGTCTGATTATGTGACCTTCATTGTTGCACTTGAAACACTTGATGATGTTGTTTCTCCGAGGTAAACCTGATCTTTGAATCCACCAGTTCTAACCAAACCTGTTCTGGCCAAACCTGTTCTGACCAAACCTATTCTGACCAAACCTGTTCTTGTTATTTGCCTTGCAATAAACTGCCTTGTGCCCAAACTATTGACAAGAGTAGAAATACCCTTCAATGCAGAGTTAAATAGGCAAGTGACAGAGTTAATAAAGAAGGGATTAGTTAGGGAGAGTATGATTCCATGTGCGAATCTAGAATTGTTGACCCTAAAGAAAGATGGTGATTGGTGGATGTGTGTGGATAGTAGAGCCATAAACAATATTACAATAAAGTATCGATATCCTATGTCGAGAGTGGATGATATGATGGATGAATTGGTTGGAGCTAAATACTTTAGTAAAATTGATCTACAGAGTGGCTACTACTAGATCAGAATTCAAGAAAGGGATGAATGGAAGACAACTTTTAAGACAAAATATGGATTGTACGAGTGGATGGTGATGTCATTTGGGTTGTCTAATGCACCCAATACATTTATGTGGTTGATGAATAGAGTACTACAGGAATATAATGGTAAGTTTGTGGTTGTGTATTTTGATGATATTTTGATTTATAGTAAAAGTGAAGAAGAGCATTTGTTACACCTGAAATTAGTGTTAGAAGTGCTTAGGAAGGAGAAATTGTATGTCAACTTAAATAAATGTATATTTCTTCAAGATAGTTTAGTGTTTTTGGTATTTGTAATCTTGAGAGATGGCTTGAGGATGGATGATGAGAAAGTGAAGGCAATTCTGGAATGACATCTTCAATGATCTATAACAAAGGTAAGGACATTTCAGGGACTAGATACCTTTTATAGGAAGTTCATCAGGAACTTCAGTAGTATAGTTGCCCCTATAACTGAGTGCATGAAGGGAAAAGATTTTGTATGGACTACGAAAGCAACAAAGAGTTTTGAACTCTTGAAGAAGAAAGTGTCAGAAGCCCTTGTTCTAGTGTTACCATATTTTAGTAAGGTGTTTGAGGTTGATTGTGATGCCTCATTTGTTGGGATTGGTGGTGTCTTAAGTCAAAAGGGTCGACCTGTAGCATTTTTTAGTGATAATTTGAATGACGCAAGGAAGAATTATTCTACATATGATGTGGAATTTTATACAATTGTGCAAGCATTGCAATATTGGAGGCACTACCTAATATCAAAGGAGTTTGTGTTGTTTATTGATCATGAATAATTGAGGTATGTAAATTCTCAAAAAAAGTTAAATAGTAGGTATGCCAAATAGGTTTCATTTTTGCAATAATATACATTTGTCCTAAAATACAAGTCAGGAAAACAGAATAATATTATTGATGCATTGAGTAGGAGAGTATTTTTTTTGACCACTATGGAGAATGAAGTGGTAGGATTTGAGGGGATTAAAGATATGTATGAATCTGATGCAAATTTTAGGAATATTGTGCAACAGTGCAAAAGTGAGGTAGGGGTGAGTCATGTACTATTTTTGAAGAGTATTTTTTTTAGAATGGTTACTTGTTTAAGGGTAATCAATTATGTATTCCCAATGGCTCTATGAGAGAGAACATCTTGAGGGAATTACATAATGGGGGTTTGACTAGTCATTTTGGAGTAGCCAAAACTACCACTCTTGTAGAGGATAAGTACTATTGGCCAAAAGTGAAGAGAGACATAATCAAGTTTATCTCTAGATGCAGAGTATGTCAAATGGCTAAGGTCTGTACACAAAATATAGGGTTGTATATGCCACTACCAGTTCCTATAGGACCATGGACCGATATGAGTATGGATTTTGCATTGGGGTTGCCCAAGACACAAAGGGGTAAGGATTCAGTTTTTTTTGTGGTAGACGAATTTTCAAAAATTGTACATTTCATTGTTTGCTAGAAAACTAATGATGCAGCTAGGACTGCAGTCCTATTCTTTTTTGAAATTGTACGGTTGCATGGTGTTTCAAAGACTATTACTTCTGATTGGGATACTAAGTTATTGAGTCACTTTTGGAGGACATTGTGGAAAAAGTTGAACACCAGGCTGCAATTCAGTAGTGCTTACCACCCAAAAACCGATGGGCAAACAAAGGTAGTGAACAAAAGCTTCGAAAACCTCTTACGATTCATAGTGGGAGAAAAACCAAAAAAATGGGATTTAGCCTTGTCACAAGCCGAATTTACATACAATAGTTCAATCAACAGGTCAACAGGTAAATCTCCTTTTCAAATCATTTATGGTCAAAATCCTAGAGGTATATTATATTTGGTTGAGTTACCAATTGAAGAACAAGTTAATTATGATGTAGAAGCATTTGCTGAGCATATCCAGAAAGTGCAAGAGTTAGTGAGGGAAAAATTGCAGAGTAGTGATTCTCACTACAAAGAGTCTTCTGATGCACACAGAAGGGTGAAAGTTTTTGAAGAGGGTGATATGGTCATGGTTCATATTAGGAAAGAAATATTTCCTAAGGGGATGTATAACAAACCTAAAATTAAGAAAATTGGGCCTTATAGGATTTTGAAGAAGATCAATGATAATGCCTATAAAGTGGAGTTGCCTGATGAATTTGATATTTCACCCATTTTTAATATTTTTGATTTATTTTAGTATCTTGGTAATGTAAAGGATGGCGAATTATAGAAGACTATAAATTGGGCATGAAATATGCCTAAGAAGAAAAAAGACAAAGTTGCACAGGTGCTCGATAAGAAGGTGATCACCACCAGACATGGGAGCTACAAAAAATTCATGGTTCAGTGGGAAGGATTACCACAATCAGATATCACTTGAGTTTCAGAGTCAGAGCTAAATAAAATTGATAACCAGAAGCTATAGGATTTCAATTCAGCTGAACTCATAGGAGTTGAGTTCTTTTTCACCATAGGAGAATGATTCACCTTGTTGGAGCCATAACTTGTGAACCGTATGCCCGTTGTCCTTGAAATTTAATAGGTAGTTTTGTGTGTGTTATGCATTATGTGAATATTTGATAGGCCTGAATCTCCAAAAAAAATATTTTTGGGACCTAACTCCTCCATCTAGTGTCCCAAAATTAGCTTTTAGAATAGGTTCCCAAGTTTTTTGGGTTTTTTTGGTTGTTAGAAGTTTATTATATTTTGTTATACCTTAATTTGAGACCTAATATTTTAAAGTAAGGTTTCTTATTTTAATAGGAATGTGTGCACAAAATTTGGGCGCAATCCAACTCATTTCTATTTTTAGAATTTTTTAGAAAGAAGATCTATTTTTAGCAGTTTTAGAAAAAATATGTTTTTAAGGTTTCTTTAGGGTTTCCTTGGTTTTCTATTGCTATATGATGGATTGTAATATTTTGTAGAAGGGGTGTGAATTCAGGAATGAGAAGAATATCAATTTGCAGTTTGTTTCCATTATTGCATTTGTGTTATGTGATTGGAGTCCATTTTGTTAGTCTCTTGTAGCTTAGTTTAAACCAAAAAATCTTGGTCTAGATTTTTCCTACGCAAATAAAATATTCATTGAGATATCCACCAAGATTGGAAGACCCAAAATTTCTACTGAGTCATTCTTTAGAGAAGACAAAAACCTTGTATACCTTACTAAACTAAAAATTGGGTAAATACTAAAGAGAGAAATGAGAAGGGTATGAAGAGTGTAGGGTTAGAAATAAGGATAATAATAGTTGGGATTCATCTAACAACAATAAGAAACACTACATAAGAGTATTACACACAAAATAAAATAAGGCCTAACTAACTAGATGACATACAGAGCTACTTAAAATAATTTAAAGTCAATTCATATGCCTTTTAACTATTCATAATATTAAATGAATGATGATCTAGGTAGTAATATAAATGAAATAATTAGATTTAGTAGAATAAATCATTTATCAAGCAAAAAATAAAAATGAATTAAATAATGTAACATCTAACATTTTAAGGATAAAATGAATTACAATCCAAATATCTTAGAAATGCTAAACAATATAACTTAGATTACTGTAAGTTACACAACACTATTAATAGATGCCAAACAACACTTGATTTTTATTGATAGGCAATAATCATCATACAGCATATGCAAAAGGTCAAAACCAAATATCCAACCCTCTTTTAGATGCACATTGAGTTATTCATAGATCTAAATTATAAAAGTGTTTATATGCTTGCTAGAGATGAGTGTAGTGTTTGGATATCACTTTCTAGCTCAATTATACCTAATTACCTTGATTATGGTTTGTTGATGTGTCTAGTATATATTTTTTCCATGAATCTAGCTTCCACATGTATCTAGTAGATTTTAATGTACTCTAATAGGTTATCTTTTTAGCACAATGCTTTTTTACATTGCTAGCTCATCATGAACCCTAAAATCCTTAATTTGGGTGGATGAATAGTATACATAAATACAATATATAGGTATAGTTCTAGAAGCCTCTTTCTTAATGTCAAATATTGGGAGTGTTATTGGAATTTTTTCTTGATTTGTCATTGGTGTTGGGTAAATCTAGTTAGCATGATCTTGAATTTAGATCTATATCTTAATGTCATAATTTTTTATTCCTAAATATAACATCAACTTCCTCACAATTCTAGACATTTTCACCACTTAGACAAATTTTGAATCTAACATGTTGTAGTACTGGATATGAGATGCTAAACTTTAAATCTCCCTAGGTGATTTCAACACCTCCAAAAGTTTTACCATATTTTGTATTAATCTCCAACTTAACCAATTTTTGAGTCTAATAGTGTGTCAAACTCCAAATAATCTTCATTTTATGATGACATCAACACTTTATAATTTTATCCATCTGTTATACCAGACTCTCTACCTTATGATTATAGACATTTCTTGCACCTTTGCTTACATTGGTATGCTAAAATTCTGGCCTTATACCTTGATGAAACTTTTAGTTTGGTATGTAGAGAAATACTAGACTCTTTGTCTTAGTCAAATTTTATGTCTAACAAGGTAATACTAAACTAATCGTCTCCCATGCATTGGCCTTCTATAGCATAAATCTTGTTTTGAAAATCTTCTTATGCCAAAGTGATGCTTCTAGTCAAGTTTGTGTTGTTATCTTGGTAAAGTTTGATATAAGCAAAATTGTAATCCAACTTGATCTATGTGGACTCACATATGTGGGTTTTCATAATGACCTCTAGGATATTATTGATATTTCACTAGGGAATATGGTTATTGGATGCAAATGGATTCTCAAAATCAAGTATATGTTAGATGGTACTATTGATAAATACAAGATGTGACTTGTAGCCAAAGGCTATGCACAAAAAAGAAATATCAACTATGAAGAAATGGTTGCACCTATAACAAATATAAATATCATTAGTATCATATTTCCTCTATCTATACAATTTGAATGGAGAATTCATTAGATCAAAATAAATATGATTTTCTCAATGGAGACTTAAAATAAGTTTATATGACTTGACCAAATTGATTTATCATACCTAGATAAGGAACAAAGGTATATAAATTGATCAAATCTCTTTATGATATCAAATAGGTCCCTCAAATTTGGTATATAAAAATATATGAATATTTTGAAAAAAATGGTTTCAAGAAAAATTCATATTAATCCAAATTTTTATCACAAATAATGACCTAAAAAATAATTTGACATGACCGATCTTAGACTAATGTATTATTATATAGGATTGACAATATGAAAATATATAATTACATATTTATCACTCAAATCAAATTTACCAAGACACTTCTTGAAAAATATCACATGGATTATTGTAATTTAATGATGGATCTTATAGAAACAAGGCTATAACTCTCATGGTATGACTCCTCTCCTCCAATAAATGCAACTTTCTATCATCAATTGGTGGGAATTCTCATTTATCTAACATACACTAGACAAAATATTAGCTTTGTAGTAAGCTACCTCTCATAATACATGCAAGAACCAAAAATATTTCATTAGAAAGCAACAAAATGGGTATTAAGGTATGCCCAAGCTACCATTACATATGGTCTAGATTGAATAAAAGTGATTGGTTCTTCTTAACCGACTACATAGATGAAGATTATGTAGAATGTATTGATGATCATAAATCCACTTCTAGATATGTATTCTATCAAATATCTACAAGTATGTCATGGGAAAGTAAGAAACAACAAACAATTGCTTGATCTTCCACCAAAGCATAATATTTTGTTGTAGGAGGTGTCTATGGGAAAATAGGGTTGAAATATATGCTAGCAAGTATGGATTTACCATAAAATAAACCAAAAACCATGTGCTATGATAATCAATGTGTATTGAAACTTGTTCATATTCTAGTGGTCTATGACCATACTAAACACATTGATGTTTAGTGCCACTTCATATGCAAACATGTTCTACAGTATAAAATTTAACCCAAATTATGCCCTACTTCATACGTAAACATATAAAATTGATGTTTAGTGCCACTTCATATGCAAACATGTTCGACAATATAACATTCAACCCAAATTATAACAGTCAACAATATGTAAATATCTTTACCAAACCACATGGATGAACTAGGTTTGAAGCATTTTAAGACTTCCTCACCAAGAAACTCTAAACTATGATATAATAAAGAGGAAATTTTAGGAATTATTACCATCATAATTGATTTAACATGATAGCAAAAATGGTTACAACCACTAATCACAAGATCTATTTATTTGTATTAGTTAAAATTAGTTGTTATCCTTATTTAGAGGTTAGTATGCCATAATGGAAAAAATATTTATATTTAAATACTTCCATATCAATGAACCACAACATCAAAACATTAAAAACACCAAGAATTCTAAAACATGTCTTAAAAATATTGTGTTCAACATGTTCTTATACTAATTGTTAAATATATATTCTAAAAAAAATTCATGATGCATATTAATTGTTTCTCATAAATATCCAATACCATATACCACCTTAACAAATCCAAATTTTACCTTTTATGATCACACTTTTCAAATTCTATAAAGATAATATTTATACATCTAAACATAGAAGGTGGCATCAACCTAAATACATAGTTATAATTATAATAATAAAATAAATTAATTGATTACCATATATTTTGTTTACACTCCCACCTTAAGGTCAAACACCTGCACTAAATATAAGATAACTATATTTAGAGACCTCAGACCTAAAGTTATGCCTGGTACATGAAAATGACTTTTTGTAAACCTCTTGTAGATTTAATAGACAAATATATTTACCATCAAACATATAATTATATAAAAAATAACTTGAAGGCGTTAAATGTTATTATTCAATTAATTTGAAGATACCAAAAATATAAGTATTCTTAAACACATAATTATAAGTGAAATGTTTTCAATACCTTTAAAATATAAATATATTTGAAGACTCTAATTTAACAAACAAAAATAATTAATGTTAAACATATAATTATTAAAAAAATTAAAGACTAGGCATTGTAAGTGAGTGGGAGAGACGAGGGCAATCCTCCAAGGGAGGTCGAGGTTCGAATCTCCACCCTACCAAAAGTTGAATTGAGTATCCAAAATCCAATTGATAAATGTTGGTGCTGGTAAGATAGGGCAGATCCGGGCATGACTCATAGGTGACTTTGACTGTGCCTCTCAGACCAAGACAAGGGATTTTTTGCTTCCAAAAAAATTAAAGTTCTAAAATGTTATCATCCATAAAATACAACGTTTTTTTTTTTCCTGTAGACAAGAATCCTGGTTGTTCGCATCAGGGTTGGAATTTAAAAAAAATACTTATCAGAAGGAATTAGAAAATATGAAGCCACTACCATTTATAACAAATATTATAATTGTTTCATATTTTTTTATAAAATAATATGTGAGATCAAGTTTGTTTTAAAAGATTATCTATTCATAAAATTACATAAAATTATAGTCATATAAATCATGGAATCACTAACTTTAAGGAGTTTTAATTTATATAATCAATTAACAAATATCATTTAAAGTCAATAAACATTAAATTTAAATACTTACCCCATTTTAATGATTTTTAGACATTTTTTAATTTAGTTGACAAATGAGGCAAGACAAATTTATAATATATTAAACATTGCATATAACATATCAACAATTACTTGAATTCATACACTTGAAAACCTGGTTGATGATTAGTGATGGATTGCAAAACTTTCAAAATTTGCTTGCTTTGCTAGTAGCTTCTTGGACACGCACTGAATCCAATACATCTTAATGGAATTGATATTATTATATCTAATATTTTATTTCACAAATTTAAACAATGCAATTAACCTTCATATTGTAGGTTCGCATATGGGTTGTATGAAAATACTTTGTCCATAGAATGTGTTCATCCTTTATCTTCAAAATAAATGAAATCTTTCATTCTAATAACACATAAAATATTTCATTCCACTTTAATACCAAGTTTTTGAAATTTTACACTAAAAATGAGACCATCATACCCTAATATAAATTCATGCTAGGAAGCGATCCAATGATAACCCCAAACTTTACCCATAAAAATATATATATAGATTTACATTGGAATCTGGAAAAACAACAAGAAATAAAAACAAAAAGTTCATTATCTACTCTAAATTTCGAAAAAACACAACTAAACCATCACTACATTCCTTCATTCACAGACACGCCATCAGTGTGTCAAATATCAATTACAAGTTTCTTGGTTTGGAAGTATGTTGAATACAGGAAAGGGCATAAAACAACATATTCTCAACAAGATACCCATCCTAAAATAATAGTTTCTCTCATCCCATACAATGATGATGTTTTTTTGCATCATAGTATTTTAATATACCCATCTTCTCTTATACATTCTTCCTCCATCCATGTCCATTCTCATTAGTACCTATTATAACTGCTAAAGTTTTTTATTACTAAACTACTAAAAGGGGAAACAAAAATAATTCAACCATCATTAATCACATAATATTAGATCCATAAAAACATACAAGAGGACCCCCAAACACATCCTAAATCCCCTGTGTCTACTCTTTAAATGACAGGAATTATATATCAATATGAACCCAAAATAAAAAATAAAAATCAAACACAACTCCTGCCAACACATGACCTCAGTTCTCTCCTCTACTAATTCAAATTTTAGGTATTATAATACTATTTCATACTAGATTTTAGTTGGCAACATCTCCTAATGTTAACAGTAATCACAACACAAATAGGCCACACACATGAGAAAGTAAAGGGACAAAACCAAAAATCCTTACCTTCCATTTTCTTTACTCTATGGAGAAAATTCATTTAAAATATGAAGCACTAAATAAACACTAACTTTTTACATCTGTCATATTATCATTTCATCAACATAAGCTAAACTAGTGCAATGTCTCTCCTTACCCCTCACAATTTTTCACTTGTTCCATAACCACTCATGGATATATATATATAGATGAACACCCACCCTGCTATCAACTATAGATTGGGCACACATTTTAGGTGCTTTACTTATACCTCTGCCTTGATAGGTGAATAAATAATATTTGTACTAATTTGTTAGTAGGTGAATTTAATTTTAGGATATTTATTCATGCATACTCATCAGTACTGTTCTGAATTCATGCATACTATACTTCTTATTCTAAATATGATTATTATTCTCAAAAAAGTAAATAAATATCAAACAACTATGAAGCACTCTTTGCAAAATGACCAGCTACTATGAAGACACGTCATGGTAACAAATCATATGAGGCCATGAGCAGCACTTGGAATTTGAAATAAAGCTAAAAAATTTGTTTAAACCTCATCAAGCTTTGTTTTTTTTCAATCCATCACTACTAGTGCTTTGTTTGTGAAATTATGGGAACAACTAAGTGTTGTAACTCATGGGAATTTTACGAGAGAAGTTTCAAGTGATTCATGAATAGTTAACAACATATTTTTTGTCTCGATATTTATGTGCAATCAATCGAGTTCATTTGAAGAGTCATTATGGTTATATGCTATTTTATTATTAGTTATGAGCATATGATTGTATTTTGCATGTCAATAAAAATTATTAACACAACAAAATTCCAAAGAAAAATATTAATTAAGAAAATAAGATAGTTTTCACTGTAGATTTAAGAAAAACCTCACCTTTGAAGTTGTGCAACTACGAAAATTGAAACCTTTTTTTAGAGGCAGGTCAACAGTAGAACTAACCTTTTCTTTGTAACTATCAAACTAGGTGAACCAGATAAAATTGTAGATGAATAGATGGTGGACCATGTTTTGATCGTTTTACTGTGTTCTAAAATCAAATCCCCTATGTTTTTAAAGGCTGATATCCAAGATTCATAATGCTTAATCCATTTTAAAATGGGGTAAGGGGTCTAGGGTGGCAAATTGATTGATCCCAAGGAATGACCTATCGTGAAATATGATAGATTTTCCAAAAAAAAATATAAATTGAAAGTAAACAGAGAGGTTGACTCGAATTTTATTAAGAGTGCCATTTATGACAAGCAGAGAGGGAGCTCTATTTTAAAAAGGTCTATCCTTTATTTTAAAATGTGGAGGGGAGCTCTCTATTTTAATGTGGAAGAACCTATCCACATGTAAATGATTGATGTAAGATGGGCAAGGTGAGTTAGTGAGGCATGGAATTGGAGAGTGGAGACTTACAATTTGCAACAAAAATAAAATATAATTAAATTTAATCTATAGTAACACTTAATGTTCTTCTATCCTTAATGTGCACATCTACTCTTATTATGCATATCTAATATATATATGTATATCATAAATAAAATTTATAGTTTTTAAATATATTTATCTATAAAATTTACAGTTTATAAAAAAATAAAAAGTAAAAATCTACGTTCGATATAAAATTAAGACTATAATTTATTGTTTCAAATGTAAAATATGGTCATCTTTTCGACACACTCAAAGATCAAGTTTTTTTTTTTTTAATCTTCTTGTTTGTTGGTGTTTGTGTGTTCTTATTTTTTATTGTTTTAGGTTTACTCCTTGAGTATGTTAAAGGTGGTAGGCTAGGTGTGAGTCCTACGCAATTTTGGTGGAATAGATACCCTTGCCTCCTTGGGTCTTACCCGAAAGTGTCATCCTTTCTAGGATGTTTTCCACAAAAAAATACAAAATATGGTCATATTTACCTAGAATTTGATAGGCATACATATTTGAAACCGTAAATTATAGTTTTAATTTATATGAATCATAGATTTTTACTTATTTTTATAAACCTTAAATTTTATAGGTAAATATATTTAAAAATCATAGATTTTACTTATGATATACATATATACATTAGATGCAAAATAAAAGTACATGTGCAAAATAAGGGTATAAGAACATTAAATGTTAGTACACATTAAATTTAATTATATTTTATTTTTATTGCAATTTGTAAGTCTCCACTCTCCAATTCCATTCCTCACTAACAACTCACCCATGAACCTCTTATGACGATCATTTACAAGTGGATAGGATCCCCCCTATTAAAATAGAGAGTTCTCCTCCACATATTAAAATAAAGGGTGAGCATTTTTAAAATAGAGCTTCCTCTTTGCTTGTCATAAATGGCACTGTTAATAAAAGTCAGCTTAAGTCAGGCTAACCTCTCCGCTTTCCCTGCACTTTCAATTTATTTTTTTATTTTTTGGAAAATTTATGATGCTTCACATGATAGGTCGTTCCTTGGGATTTGCCACCCTATCCCCCTTACCCTCATTTTAAAATGTATTGAATGTTATGAAGCCTGGACCTTAGCCTTTTAAAACATAGGGGCTTTGCTTTTAGGACATAGTAAAACAATCAAAACATGGTCTACCATTTATTCATCTACAATTTTATTTGGTTCACCTAGTTTGACAGTTACAAAGAAAAGGTTATTTTTTTTATGGCATTGCCTCTGCATAAAGGTTTTAGTTTTCACAGTCACACAAATTCAAAGACAAATTTTTTCCTAAATATACAATAAACATTGTCTTATTTTCTTAATTGGTATTTTTCTTTGGAATTTTTTTGTATTAATTATTTTTATTGACATTCAAAATAGTGTCATATGCTCACAACTACTAATAAAATATCATATAGCCATAACATCTTTCCAACTGAACTCAGGTAATTGCAAATAATTTTCGAGACAAAAAATATGTTGTTAACTATTCATAACTCACTTGAAATTTCTCAGGTAAAATTGCCATGAGTTACAAACACTTGGGACAAACTAGTTGTTCCCATAATTTCACAAACAAAGCACTAGTAGTGATGGATTGCAAACAAACAAAACTTTATGAGATCCAAATAAATTTGTTAGCTTTATTTCCAATTCCAACTACTGCTGATATTTTTACTATGATAATTTCAATCTACACTTTATGATTGTAAGGACCTAAGATGAAAAAAACTTGCTTTAGAGGAGGGAAGTTTTTTCATAGGATTTCCCAAAATGTTGAACTTGTTTTGGCCATATATCACTGATCTGGACATTGATTGAACTTAAATTTTGAGGGTAGATGATTAAAAAACCCTAGAACATCTCCACAAATTTTCATATCATTTGGATAAATATAGAACCTAGCACATCCCTATGTGTGAACGAGATTTTTGGAAAGTGACTATGCGAGGGTTTCATCTGGGTTGAGTGCAAGAAGCTCCAGAGGTTGGTTTTTAGGACCTTCAGGCCCTAGCGGCCAATATATTTGTGGTTTATGATCAATATTTTAGCAAGAAATATTGCAGGGGATCCAATATGGGTTATAAATTTGTATTTCAATAGATCATATTGTGAACTTGAGTGAAAACAGTTTCCAATTTGCTGCAAAAATAAAAGTGAAAACCATACCTTTCCACGGTGTCTAGGGCAAAGATTAAAGAGATCACGAAACAAGTTTCAAGTAGTTGATCAAAAAATGGCTCATATCTCAAGTGAATTTAGTGATAAGGTGCACCCACAAAATAATTCTACTATGAAAACCCCTATCAAAGGGTAAGAATTTCAAAAAATTAGCCCCAAAAATGAATTTTAGGGATGCTCTCTATGGTGGACAGGCTCAACCCAATGCTAATACCAATATTAGGGCTTCCCATAAACCTCTAAGAATACCTAATATTGATACCAAGAAAATTGATTCAGTATGTCATAAATTAGTTGATGGAACTCCTATTGTTAAGCTTGATATGGGTAAAATTCAGAATGGAATTGAAGATTTGGAAATAAAAGGACTAATTTTTCGGTTCATGGGTTTTTGTCTGAGCCTGCTTGCTTTCAAATTTTGGGTTGCAAAAATCTGGAAAACTAAAGGTGAGTTACAAATCTCTATTTTTTTAAGCAAAAATCCCCTTGTAGAGCCGCCTTGGTCTGAGAGACCACGAACAGGGGTTCTACACCATCAAAGTCACTCGGGGTCGCACCCGACCCTACCCGCACCAACATTATCAATTGGATTTTAGATACCCAATTCAAATTTTTGGTAGGGTGGAGATTTGAACCTAGGACCTCCCTTGGAGGATTGCCCTCTCCTCTCCAACTCACCTACAACACCGGGTAGTTACAAATCTCTATTTATCCAAATGGTTATTTTCTTATTTTATATGCTAATAATGAACATAGAGAGAAAACTTTTCAAGGGGGCCCTTGGTTTTTTGGAAGGGTAGGGCTTTTCATGAAGCTATGGTCTACTAAATTTAAAATCGAAGAAGAGATGCCTTCTATAGCTCCCATGTGGGTTAGAATCTTTGGCATCCCTATTGAATTTTGGAATCCTACTATTTTTTCTTCAATTGAAAACTCTTTAGGAACTTTTATGATGACTGCTGATTGTACTCAAAATTTTGAAAATATTATTTATGCTCGGATTTGTGTCTTAATGGATTTTGACAAACCCCTACCTAAAAATATCACATTACAATTTGGGAAAGACACTTGGGAGCAAGTAGCGGACTATGAAAAAATTCATTTTTGTTGTAGAGTTTACGATGAATATGGTCATTTGGCCAATGCTTGCCAAAATAAAATCCCTGATCAAAAGAAAGAAAATATAAACTCAGTAGGTTTCCAAATACCTAAGAAGAAGAACACTCGTAAAAAACCAGTTATGAAGGATCAACCAAAGTCATCTGCTAATATGTTTGAAATACTTTTCACAAATGATGTCCCAAGTGAGGAAGAGGAAATAATGGAAATAGAAATCTTAGAAACATAATTTAAATACGAAGGAAAGAACTCAGAGACAAATCAACAAATCAAATGTTTTCAACAAAAAAAAGGAGAAATTTTACACAAGAAAACCAATCTTTTAAATGTCAAAACTTCAAATAATATAGGTCCCAATATAGACTTCATTGAACTCTCTAGTAAAATTTTTGTTGTGTACGAGCATTCTTCAAGGTTAGAAGCCATATCAAATTCAATTGGAATAATTCAAGAAATAGGGAAAAAAATTGAAGATGGATTCTAATCAAAAAGCAGGTCGCAAGACCAATGAATATGATATGGTAAAAGAAGATGAAAAGCTTGTAGAGGAAGGTAATATTAATGCCCTTCCCAAATTTGTTAGCCCTGGTATTAATGAAGATCATCACTTGGAATATTAGAGGAATCAAAGGGAGTCTTTCAAACAAAATGAAATTACAAGAATGATTCAGATAAATCATCCACATCTTGTTTTCCTTCAAGAAACAAAGATGTCAATGGAGGACATGGACTCAATTGCCAGTAAAATTTGGCCAGCTAGAAAATTAATTTCCCTCAGTTCCTAGGGTACTTTTGGTGGCATTGCTTGTCTTTGGGAACCAAAAGAGATAGTTATTCACAATATGGTTGGAAGTTGGGGTCTGTTGGCTATAGCTATTCAAAGTAGACATTCCAACCAAATTATGCTCTACATTACTATTTATGCTTTGACTACTTTAGAACGAAAAAGAAGACAATGGAAGGATATAACTCATATTATCTCTCAATTTCCTGAATCTTGGATCTTGATTGAAGGAGATTTCAATACCATCCTCTATCTAGATGAGAAAATTGGGGGAAATAGAAATTTGGAGAAAAGCACTGACCTCATGAGAGAATATATTGCAAACCTCCATATTGTGGACATCCAACCAGATAATGGCCTTATGACTTGGTCTAACATAAGGTAAGTATTAGCTTGTATAATGGAGATATTGGATAGGTTTTTGATATCTAAAAATTTCTTAATCCATGGTCACATTCCTAAAGTGAAGACTCTTAATAATGCTGGTTCGGATCATTGGCTAGTCATGGTGGAAATGTAGAAAAACAATGTGATTTTCTCTCCTTTTTGTTTTCAATTAATTTGGCTTAGAGACATTTCCTTTAGACCTCATGTGCAACAATGGTGGAAGGAAGGTAAACCTAGGAATGGGACTAAGATGTTCTGTTTTGCCAAAATACTGCAATACATTAAATTCAAAATCAAGACTTGGAACTAGAAAGAGTTTGGGGATGTTCATAAAAAAAACATGAAGTTATTGCTCATCTTGAAAAATTGAATAAGAAAATACGTTTAGATGGCCTCACAGAGAAGATAAGTGGAGATGAAATTAAACTCACAACTCAATTATAGGAATGGGAAAAAAGAGAAGAAATTGTATGGAAGCAAAAATCTAGAATTCAATGGCTCAAAGAAGGAGATTGAAACACAAATTTCTTCCACAAATCTCTTCTAGATTGAATATATCATAACTTTATTTATTCCCAAAAATAAAATTCTGGAGATTTTGTTTATACTTGGGATGGCAAGAACTTTATTATTGTTGATTACTTTTCCAATATTTTTTTTGCTACTCCTCTTGACTCAGATTCTCAACAAAATGTTCTTGAAGCAATCCCTTCTCTTATCACTTCTAAGGAAAACTCTATTTTGACTGCTCATGTTACTATCAATGAGCTTCAATATGTAGTTTTTAAAATACAAAAATAGAAAACCCCATGTCCTAATGGTTTTTCCATTGAGTTCTACCAAGAGTTCTGGGATATCCTTCACGTTGATTTATTGTAAGTGGTCGAAGAAGCCAGGAAAGTCAAATAAATTTTTAAGGTTATCAATAAAACTTATATTACTCTTGTTCTAAAATCTAAATAGGTTGATCATATCTCATATTTTAGACCTATTGCTTTATGTAATGTTCTTCTCAAAATCGTGGATTGGCACTTAGACTTATCCAAAGCTTATGATAGAGTGGATTGGCACTTCCTTATCAAATTTTTGAGGCAATTTGGTTTCTCTAAGGATTGAATGGATTGGATTATGGGATGTATCTCTTTATTTTCCTACTTAGTTCTTATCAATGGTAGGCCTTCTCAGTCATTCCCAGCTTCTAGAGGTATTAGGCAAGGTGACCCACTATCCCCTTATTTATTCATGATTCTTGTTGAATTCTTGGGTAGGAATATAACCAAAAAGAGGGAAAACAAAACCCTTGATGGAGTTACCATTAATCATGGAGCTAGACCTATTACTCATCTTAAATTTGTGTATGAATCTACTCTTTTATGTAAATCTACAGTTAAGGAAGATTCTAATATTAAGCAAATCATTAGTTAGTTTTCTAAGGATATTGGGCAATTGATCAATGAAGACAAATCTAAAGTTATTTTGTTTCTTTGCTCTGCTAGATAGGAATCCATGGTCTTGGATGAATTAATATTTAAGAAGACCTCGCTTACAATCACTTATTTAGGTATTCCCATAAATATTCAAAGGCAGAAAAATAAAGATTGGAATTGGTTGTTCGATAAAGTCAAGAAGAAAATTGGAAAGTAGACCAACAGGTGGCTTTCTTCTAGGGGTAGAATCACCTTGGTAAAATCAATCCTTCAAGATATTCCTATTTATGTATCTTCCATGTTGAATATTCCAAAGGTTGTTCTTCGAGAACTAGATCAAATCAGTCATCGTTTCCTTTGGAGTGGTACTAAGGAGAAAAGAAAATGGACCTTGGTGAAATGGGATACTTTATGTCTTCCTAAGAGTGAAGGGGGGTTAGGATTCCATAGCTTAGAGGCCAAGTAAAGTGGTCCAATTTTTTTACTTTTGAATAGCTTTGGAGGGATTGGCCTAATCAAGAGGGTGTTGATCATTTTATTAGGCAGTTAGCTTGGATGGGTTCTACCATTCTTCTTTGGAATATTTGGATTGAAAGGAACAACCAAATTTTTAATCAATATAGGAAGGATATTCACTATATTTGGCAAAAGAACATAGCCAACTTAGTTGGATCATTCCATCAACTTCTTAATCACCCCTAAAAATCCCACAAAATATGGGATCAAGTTATGCAAAGATTGAAGATTAAATATTCTAAGGGCAACCAACTTAAAGGGGATGTGAGTATTAGTAAGATGAATAGGACAAGAAATTGGCAACCTCCTCCTAAGGATTTTGGAAAAGTCAATATTTATGGAGCCTCTAGAGGGAACCCTAGAAAAGCCAATATGAGAGGAATTGGTAGACTTTCAGATGGCTCCCTGGTTTTTACTTTTGCTGAGAATTTGGGTATTATTTCCAATAATCTTATTGAGGGGTATGGTATCCTCAGAGGCCTTCAGGAGGCTACTAAGGTTGGATGGGAAAAGGTGTTAGTTGATTCTGACTCTCAACTTATGATTAATATTTTGAAGACTCCTTCCAAGAATCATAAGGTTAATTGGAGAATAAAAAAAATTATTTAGAAGATTCAATTAATCCAGATGGGATTTTTGAAAGTTGATTACAATCATGTGGTCAGAGATCAAAACAAGAGTGTTGATGCTTTAGCTAATTTGGCTTTGGACAAAGGTGATCTTACTTGTTATGGCCACCCTCCTAGATGGTGGGATTCACAAATTAGGGAAGCTCTTCTTTCTATAATTTCGTTGGATGGCTCCAATTCTGAAGGTACCTAGTTTCTTCTTTTTTTATTTGCTTCTCTTTGGTTCATTCATTTTTTTTTAGCTCTCTAGCTCACTCTTTTCTTTCTTTTGTTTCCTTTGTTGTTTCTTTCCTTAATAGTCTTATGTTCTAGATAGGTCATTGTTATGTTCAATTTTTTTCTTTTTTCTTTTTTTATTTTTTGTTTAGTTTTTTAAGGTGTGTGTTCTTTTGTTTGTTTTGTTTTTGTGTTCTTTGTGTTGTTTTGTGTTTTTTAATGTTTTTTTTTATTATTCTTGTGTTTCTCTTTGTTTGTGTTAGTTCATGTTTTTTTGTGTGAGTGTTTTCTATGTTTTTTGTTTTTGTTTATTGTCTATTGTTGGTTGTTTTTTATTTTTATTTTTATTTTATTTTTTTAATATTTTAGGTTTTGGTTGTTTTTATTTTTCATGTTTTTTTGGGGTTATGTCTTTCCAGTGTTCTATTGTTTTTTTCTTGTTTGTGTTTTGTTATGTGGTTCTTGTGTTTTCTATGTGGTTTGTGTTTTGGTTTCTTTTATCTTTTTGTGTGTGTGTTTGGTTGTGCTTTTATTTTTGACACACTCAAGGAGCATGTTTTTTATTTTATTTTATTATTTTTGTTGTTATTTACTTATTTATTTTCTTATTTTTAAATTTGGTTTTGTGTGTTTGTTTGCTCCTTGAGTATGTCAAAGGTGGTAGGCAAGCTCCGAGTCCTGGGTATTTTTGGTGGAGTATAGTGTATTTGCATGAATTGAGAACATTACTGATGCGTATGCATGAAAAAATATCCTAAACTCAAACTCACCTACTAAAAAATAAATACAAATATTATTTATTCAAACTGAGGTATCTGTGAGTGAAGCAAAACATTGAAAATGTGTGCCTTATCTATAGTTGAATTGTAGTAGGGTGGGTGTTCAAAATATTGTAGAAGAAATAACATGGCTAATATTTGCTTTGCTACAAGTCAACTATAGATTGGGTACACATTTTAGATGTTTTGCTTAATTTCATCAACATAAGTTAAAGGAGTGCAATGTCTCTCTTTACTCCTCATATTTTTTCACTTGTTCCATATCTTCTGATAACCACTCGTGGATGGATATATATAATATATATCCATCCACGAGTGGTTATCAGAAGATATGGAACAAGTGAAAAAATATGAGGAGTAAAGAGAGACATTGCACTGCTTTAACTTATGTTGATGAAATGATAGATGTAAAAAAATATTGAGGAGCATGATTTATGATTGGTTAGTGTATTATCAGTGCTTCATATTTTAAATGAATTTGCTCGAGCATTGAGGAAAGCAAATGGAAGACAAGGATTATTGGGTCTATATTTTTACTTTCTTACGTGTGTGGCCTATTTGTGTTGTGATTACTGTTAGGGTTATGATATTTTGCTAGCTGAAATCTAGTATGGAATGGTATCATAATATCTAAAATTTGAATCAGTAGAAGAGGAGGTAACTAAGGTCATGTGTGGGTAAGAGTTGTTTTTTATTTTTCTTTTTCATTTTTGGCTCATATTGATATATAATTACTACCATTTAAGGAGTAGACACAAAGGATTTAGGATGTTTTTGGGGGTTCTAAAGTATGTTTTTATGGAGCTAATATTATGTTATTTAGTAATTTAGTAACATATTACTTTAGCAGTTATGATAGGTATTAATGAGAATGGACATGGATTGAGGAAGGATCTATGAGAAGATGGGTATATTGAAATATTGTGATGCGTACATACATCATAATTGTATGGGCTGTGATGAGTGTCATCAATTCTTCACCATTTAATCATTATGTGTCAATCCAGGGTGGTGTCCAAGGCTATATACGAAAGCAGGGGTTAACAGACTGATTTTTAGTTCATCTAGATCATGGCCTTATTCATGGAACAGTTAGTGTTTGGGGGTGTCAGGTGTCCCTTTTAATCTCCTAGAAACTAAAACTGAGTGCCTACTTATCCTTGCATAATTGAAATTCACACAGTTGCAGAAAAGGAAACCTGGACTATTGCAAAAATTGAAGGTAACAAAATTTAAATGACAGGAAATACCCAAATTGAAATTGCAGCATTTACTATAAAAATAATGAAAATTTTCTGAATTGAAATATCACACTTGTAGAAATAAAACAAACTGATGAAATTCAAGAACTGACAAATAAATGTAACCAACTGTATTGACAAGAAATTCTGGAAATGTTGATTAAGAATGCAGAATGTGAAATAGGAAATATTGTGTTTAAATTCTATCCTAGATGATTCAACTATTATGCATTCATGTGCCACATGTTCTATGGAGTCTAAATTAATATTAACCATGCAAAAGCTGACAGATTTTTGCTGATTTGCTGCAGCAAGAAATTAGCAGAATTCTGGCAAGAATAATCCCTCTTTTGGGCCTGGAAGTGGCCCTTGCTTCCTGAACCAAAAGAGGGAAAGAGTACTTGCTCTACACTATCAAATCCTCACACTGAACTCAGAAGCAAACATGAATGACAAATATTGCACCTTTATTTCATTCTCAGCATATCAACAGTGCAGGGGAAGTTCTGTAGACTACTGATCTACTGTAGTACACAATTACAACACTTGGACTGCTCTATCTCCTAGCACCTATATCCTTTTTCCTCTATGCTCAACCAAATGGGAGCACTTTATTTATACTAGCAAGGTACAACAATGATAAGGTTTGGTGCTTCAATACAGGACTGTTACAACTGTTGCAGGACTATGTTTCCCAAAAATGTAGGGATCTGATCCATTAAACCTTATCCATTCTAGCTATTGGCTTTATCTGGTGAGGGACAGGTGTTGGAAAGGATAGGGAGGTCCCTAGAATAGTTGCAACCACCGTTTACCTCCCTTTTACTGCAATTAAAGATGCATTTGACCAAATTTATGTCTTCTGCGCTTATTTCGGAGCTGCTCCAGAATATCAGGTAGTAGAACAGAGTTGGCATTAATTCATGCAATAGAAGCATGTGTGACCAGTTGTGATGGCATAAATAACCTCCATAGGTACCCAGATGACTGATTCCACCTTTTGTATGAGTTGGAGTGGACAAATTCCAAGCCATGTTGTATATGTACAGCTGGCTGGAATTTGTATGGAAAAATTCCTGTTTTCTACACAGTCAACTGCTGACAAAGTATTTGGCACCTTTAGATTATTCAAAATGGGTGAATGGCGGGGAAACTTTGTAAAAGAAGCACAAAACTAAATAGATATCAGTACCTTCATATTACAATTCTAATTTAATGCAAAATATACTAAAACATACAGTTGAAACAGATTATAAAACATAGATAAATTAGTCAAAATAGGTCATATGCACTTTATCATTCCAATATGCAAACATCATCATATAATGCATAGTATCACTAAAATTAGTACAAAAACATATCATAAGTAGTTCCAAATAGTTTAATAAGTTATCAAAAGCAGTCTTTGTATGAGGTAATGTTCTGCCTCATCATTTCCCCCCAACCTATTGCAATGCATGTCCTCATGCATTATGTTCTGCTATAGCAGCACAAAGATCTATGTCAAGATAGCGCTCAACATATTTCCATAGTCTGCTTCCAACTTTGTAATATCCTTTGTGCTCTTTGATTTCCCTGAGCCACTCCTAGAATTGATCATCTGATTGAGGGTCATTATCAAAGAAATATGGAACAAGGATGATAATTGTTGGATTCCTGTACCTGAGACCTATCCATTGCTCCTTTACCTCAAATATGGTCTGGATTATACATTCTGCCCTTCTTCTAGACCACATCAGGTTATTTGGTGAGATGGGTTCTCTCTTCTGCAGTGATATAGGTAACTCTCCCCATCTATTTTTGCAAGTTGATAAAGCATCAACAAAAGATGTTGCACAGAAGGTTTGAAAACCATCTATGCATTTCTGCAAGTTCCCCAGATACATTTTTCTTACTCTATCATCCCTCATTAGAGTATAGTGCTCACTGGTGGAGGTCCTATGGTTCAGGTGAATAGGCCTAATGAGAAAAACTATCTGTAATTCCATGGCTTTGCTGGTTTTCTTTTCCTGCTCCCAATACATTTGATTTTGGAGTGTAGACTGAAAAGCCCTAAGCTGAAGATCACCAGTGAAGACATGGGGAAGGAAGATAACTTCTGTTGGCAAAAATAAATTATGTAGGAATAACTCACATAGCAGATTCTGGTGTTCTGCAGAACTTTTCCAAAAAGCTTCCAGAAACTCACCAGGTGTTTCCAATTTGTGAGAGAGACCAGAAGTGACCCTCATCATTTGCCAACGGAGGTATCTCTCCTTTAACATTAAGCTATAGAATCTGGCTAGCCTCCGACACTGGACCATACATTCTGCAATCTGGCATACGTCCTGCACTTGTTCCTTCAATTTTTCAATTTCTAAATTTTTCTGTTCTAGCTCTTTTGTTAAGGTCTGTAATGATGAGACCTTTCCTTCTAATTGATGACATCTTGCCATCCAATATGCCACATATTCATTATATTTTGCAAGTGTGATTATGTCTGGTGATCTAACAATTGGTTGCATTTGAGGAATGATATTAACTTGGATGCCTACATCCACCTTTTCAATTACAGGGGGCTTTGTCTGTGTTCCAATTTCTACTAGTTCAATCTCAGGTGCATTCAAATTAACAAGATTTTGAGGAGACTGTGGAATTACCTCTTCTTGTACTATTATTTCTCCCTCTATAGGTGTTATTGATTCGGTTATCTGTTGTGTCCCTGGATGCTCATCCTTTGTTCTGTCTTCAACCTGTTGTGGTGCTTGTGCAACTTCTTCCTCTTCAATTGCTGCCCTAATTGGTGAGTTCCTCTTAGATAAGGTTGCATCACCAGCCAAGTTCAATAGAATATTGGCTAATTCATCTCTAGAGTCAGACTGAGGAGGATGCTGCTCCAGAAGTGTGAGTCTAGCCTTTACAGCCTCTATCTCTTGCCATAACTTAGCAATAATATCATCTTTTTCCTTCAAAGAAGCTTCACTTTGTTCAATCCATCCTATCTGTGTTTTAATTACACTCCTGGCTGCATGCAACTGAGTCTTTATATCCATTTCATTCTCCTCTTTGGTGCTTAAATCATCCTCCCCTTCCTCAGCTGCTACAGATTCTTCCTCAGAATCAGGATAATCTACAAGTGGTGCAGGCATTTTTGCAATAGTGGTGTGTCCCCCTGCTTCCTCCGTTATGGTTCTATCTTCTGAGTCTGATGAGTAATTGAGGGACATTGTAGGCATAGCCATATCTGTTGCACTATCCATGCCCTTGGCACTTATATCTTCAACTTCCTCCATAGTTTCTTCCACCTGTAGGGTATCAACATGTGCAGTTCCTTCTTCCTTTTCCACATCACCTATGTTGGTGGATTTCTGAAGTCTTGAAGACCTTCTCAATCCCGAAGCTGATTGCTTTTATTTCTTTTTAGATTGTGAAATAGAGCTTGTCAATCCTAGGGTAGGGTCTACTTCAGGTGTTCCCTTCTCCATCTGCCCTTCCCTGCTTGAACTTCCAAATTGCTCAGTGGACTGAGTGGGAAAAATAGTTACATTTTCAAAAAATGTAACCTTCCTCCTCTTTCCTATAGGATCAATCTTAGACTGTTTCTCTCTTTGCTTCCTCATCCTAGAGGATGGAGGTCCCTATGGTGAGGAGGGAATTTCTTTTTTAGAGGATTCAGTTTCAATTTCATGTTCAAAACTTTTAATTTCTATTTCTGCTTCAGATTCAGGTCCTTCAACCTCTACCTCTTCTTCAGATCCAGGGCTTTCAACTGCCTCTTCCTCAATCAACTCATTCCATGCATGAAAAACCTATCAAAGCTTCTAGGGTTTCCCTTGAAGTGATGTCTGCATATAATCTTGATTAGGCCATGGTGTTTGGGAGACCCTTTTCCTGCTTGGTACTTTTTGGCCATATTTACCAGCTCCTGATATAAATACAGAGGCAGATTTACCTTCAGTTAAGGGTTTGAGTGGCCATGACGAAGATGGGTTAAAATTCGCATATGATGTCCTGAGAGGACATGGAATTGCCCATCGTAGGTCAAAAACCTAATGACCCATACTGCAACTTCATTCCAAGGAGGCTGTAAACTTGTTCTTTTGACCCCCTTGCAGATATTATTACTCAATATAAACTCAGTGGGCCTATCCTCATTTCACTTGAATTGATTTACAAGTTCAACTAAAGTATTTTTCCCTGATTTTCCAATTTGAACCCCATGCAACGATAATTCAGTAACCTAGCTGAGAATTTTGGGGCTTACCTGGATGGTCATGCCGCTGATATGAATTTGGTTGTTGCGGAAGGTACGTGCGAACTCAGTAGCCAACCCTTCTGAATACCCATCGAACTTGTGCAAGAAGGGCATAAATCCCCCTTCAGTAAAAATTTGCATGCATTCCCCATATTTTTGCAAATATTCTATGTTATCTGGCTCAATTTTATTCTTCTGTCCTCCCATTATCAATGATTGGTGTTCTGCGTATCTTAGGCCTAAAAATTTTACTACAGGTTTTTCTCAGCTTTGGAATACTTGAGTCTGTAAAGAGTAATGCTCGAGGGTGAAGAGTAAATGAGTGCAATGCCAGAATAACTTCCAAACATGCTAGGTAACGTGAACTTGGCACGTGGTGGCAATTCATTGCATGCAGAAGTTACCATCAACCGGATGTTACTACATGTCATCGTATAATTGTAGCTATTGAGAGTGATATGGGATAATTAAATTTTTATGAGAGTCCCCCTTTTCAACAAGCTTTGAGTTGTGTGCCATACTGGTCACATGCGACAATTTTTGAAACTCCATGCCCCCTCAAATATTTGCTTTGGAACTCGAATTTGAAACCTGCATTCTAAATACTATTTCCAACCCAATTGGTGCAAAACCTTCAAAAAATTTAATTTATTTGACTTTTTAGCCACGTGATTCTGGAGATTAATGAATTAACCTTTTTGTTAATTCATTCCAATCGGTTTTATCACATAGTCCATTCCAGAGCATATACCCTTTTCATTCCAAAACTAATTCTAAAGCTTCTTCATTCAAAAACTTGTTATGTGCAACAGGTTCGTTCCAGAGCAGTACCTTTCAAGAGCATTTGAAGAGCCTTTTCTGCCTTAGACTACCTTGATAACTTTCTGGAACCAGACCTTATGTATGCTTTATACTAACTAGGGATATCATACACTACATAATAAATATTTACAATATTAAAATAGAAAAAGGCACATACCTGAAGAAACCATTCTATCTATATTTTGTACAGATGTTATTTTCTATTGATTTTAAACTGACTCCTCACAGAGTGTAATAGGTGCAATATAAAAAATAGTGAAATAGAGGTGAGAATGAATGGAATGGTAAATAGTGAAACAATGGTGAGAATGGATGGAATGGTGGTGGGTCTATGAGGCAAACATGCGAAAAAACCGATTTTCATGTAAGCCCAATTCAGATGCGCCTCAAAGAGGTTTTCACATTCTGAATTATTATTATTATTTTTATATATTTTTTATTATTTTTTCATTTTTTTTTTTATATATTTTGGTTCATGTCACTTGATTGAGTCCATCTTGGAAGAAGTGGTTTCTTCCAATACTGATACATCCAAGTTTCCTACTTGCTTGAGAAACTCCTCCTTGGTTAACGGTTTGTGATATATCCGAAGACGATGACCGTTAACCACCATTTTCCTTCTTGAATCATCTATTGGTGAAAGACGTACAACTCCATTTGCAAATACCTCCTCAACCTGATAAGGTCCGAGCCACCGAGTCTGCAACTTGCCAGGATAGTCTTCATATCATGAGTCAAACAACAAAGCCCAATCACCTTGTTGAAATTTCCATTGTTGGATATGACTATCATGCCACAACTTGCGTTGTGACTGGATCACCTCGGTCTAGTGCAATGCATCCCTCCTTAGCTCATCCAATGCATTGAGCTACAGAATTTGGTCCATTTGTGCCTGTGACAAATCAATACCAACTTCCAAAGTAGTTCAAAGAGTTAGTAATTCAAACTCAATAGGCAAAAGAGGCTTTTTACCATAAACCAATTCATAGGGAGTAAATCTAGTAGTGGATTTCCAAGTGGTGTTATAAGCCCAAATTGCTTCAGGTAACTTCTCCACCCAATTCCTCCTATGGGCTGCTATAGTTTTGGTTAAGATCCTCTCTAATTCCCTATTTGTCACTTCAACTTGGCCATTGGCTTGTGGATGGTAAGGTGAGGATTTTCGGTGTTTGATTTCATATAGCTTTGTAAAGGCTTCAACAAATTTTGAGGTAAACTGAGGTCCCTGATCAGTGGTGATGGATTGTGGGGCCCCAAAATGCAGGAAAATCTATGAATACAAGAAATCAATAACTTTTTCTTCTCGAGCATGCTTAAAAGCATAGGCTTCTACCCATTTGGTTACATAGTCAGTACATACCAAGATATGCACTTTCCCTTGGGAAGGAGGGTCAATGGGTCCTACAAAATCTAACCCCCACCTCTCAAATGGTTTTGTTCCTACTTGAGGTTGTAATGGCATTTCACTAGTGAAGGTAGGTTTTCCCATCCTTTGGCATGCATCACAATGTCTAACATAATTTTTCACATCTTTATGCAAAGATGGCTAGTAATAACTAGTACCCAAGATCTTTCGAATTGTACTCTTGACTGAATAGTGTCCTCCTGAAGGTTCATCATGACATGCCCATAGGATATCATATACTTCATCCTTGTGGATGCACCTATGCAAAACATGGTCAGGACTGCATTTGAAAAGTAAACCTCCTATCCATTTAAAAGAAGAACTTTGCTTGATTAATTGTTTCCTTTGTTTAGGAGTAAAGTGAAGAGGAATTTTTCCTGTAGCCAAATAATTAGCTATATCTGCAAACCATGGAGACTGCACAGAAATAGCAAAAAGTTTCTCATCGAGAAATGCATCTTCAACCAACTCTCCTGTATCTTCATTTGGCAATCTTGACAGAAAATCTGCAACTACATTAGCTTTCCCTGGTTTATTAACTATAGTGATATCAAATTCTTGCAATAGTATTAACCAATGAATAATTCTTGCACTAACCAGAGGTTTATTCATCAGGTATTTAATGGCAGCATGATCTGTATGAATGAATACCTGATATCCTATGATATAGTGTCGAAACTTATTAATAGCATATACTACAACTAAGAATTCCTTCTCAGTAGTAGTGTAGTTCTTTTCAGCTCCTATCAAGTTTTTACTGATGTAATAAATGGCATAATGCTCCCCATTGTCAATTTGCCCTAATGCAGCTCCAATAGCAGTATTGGAAGCATCAGTTTGAATATGGAAGGGCAATTCCCAATTAGGTCCTCTCAATACAGGGGGAGTTGTTAACTTTTCTTTTAATTCCTCAAAAGACTTTTGACACTCAGTAGACCAAGAAAATTCAAAAATTTTCATTAGTAATGCAAACATTGGATTGGCTATGGTACTGAAATTGGCAATAAATCTACGGTAGAAACCAATGTGTCCCAAGAAACTCCTCACATCAGTTTGAGTTTTTGGAGGAGGAAGGTTTTTGATGACTTCCACCTTTTTAGGATCAACCTTGATCCCATAAGAGGAGATATGATGACCAAGGACAATCCCTTCCTCCATCATTAAGAAGCATTTCTCAGGATTAAGAGACAAATGGTATGTTTCACAACGTATTAAAACTTTTTCAAGTTGTTCCAAAGTATATTCAAAACTATCCCCAAATACTATGAAATCATCCATGTAAATTTCTACACTCTCATTTGTCAAATCAGAGAATATGGCCAAAATAGCTCTTTGAAATGTTGTTGGAGCATTACATAAACCAAAAGGTAGAACCCTATAAGCAAAGGTTCCCCAAGGACATGTGAAAGTAGTTTTCTCTTGGTCTTCAGGTGCAACTTGTATCTGATTATAACCACTGAATCCATCAAGAAAACAAAAAAAATTTCTTGCCAACAAGGGTGTCTAATACTTGGTCTATGAAAGGTAATGGGAAATGGTCCTTATGTGTTACCTTATTTAACTCTCTGTAATCCACACACACTCTCATTTTCCCATTTTTCTTTGGAACAATGACTAATGGAGAAACCCATCTACTGTCTCAATATTGGATATATGAATCCTACATCTAAAAGCTTTTCAATTTCTTCCTTGACAATATCTTTCAAAGCAGGGTTCAAACGTCTTTGAGGTTGTCTCACAAGTTTAACATCTTCAATGTATATTCTATGTGTACACACATCAGGGTGAATGCCAGTCATGTCCTTATAACTCCAAGCAAAATCCTGAACATGTCTCTGCAAAACAACAAATAATTTGGCTTCTTGCTTATTAGTCAACCAACTATTAATGTTCAAAAACTTTCCTGGCTGTATCTCAATCTGCTTAATCCCTGGATAAACAGAGTTGCCAGCCTCATATTTACTGATTAAAGCATTTAAGGGACAATGATGTGGCTGCAGAGTATGAAATACTCTTGATTCGGGTGTAAATGTGATACCTGATGGGATCATTTGCATAGGACAGGTGAAAGAAGTCAGAAGATGATGATGCCATCCATGTGGCAATGTGAAGGAGCTTTCTTGTAGTGGAATAGATGACAGATGTTCAACAGTTTGTTCTTCATATTTCCATAACAAACGATGGACAAGAATTTGATCATCCCTAAGGCCTTCTTCTTGCAATGTTTTCACCAAAACTATTTCATGTTCAAATATTTCTCTTTCTGGTGAATTAAGTTCTTCAATATGTTCCTTTACTACAATGGTGGCCAAGGTGACAATAGTTTCATGTTCTTCATCAGACTCAGGATACCATATCTATCCAAAAAATTTGGCTGAAGGTTGGGCTGGTGGATACAAGGAAATATTTTTTAGGTCTACACCATTTGAAATAGTCATCTCACCTGACCTACAGTCTATAAATGCAGCTGTAGTGGCAAGCCAAGGTCGCCCTAGAATAATAGGATAGCCATTAGCTGAGTTTCTAGGCTGCAATACTAAGAAATCTATAGGATATTCCCAAGAAGACACTTCAATGGCAACATCCTCCAGAATTCCTTCCGGTTTGGCCATTGACCTATCTACCATTTCCAAAATTGTGGTAGTAGGACTAAGATTATTGAGCTGCAATTTCTGCATGGTTTCCTTAGTCATCACGTTGATTGCAGCTCCTAAATCAATAAGTACATTTGGAATTTGAACTAACCCAATAGTAATTGTAACTACTGGACTCCCTGGATCACCATATTTGGGGGTACTAGTTTTCCAGAGAGCAGGTCAGCCAACTTACCTTCTACTTGCACAGTCTTAGGAAAGGCTTTCTTCTTCCTGCCAGGTTTCCTAATGCACAACTCCTGAATGGTTTTCTTAATCAGAGGTACATCCTTTATTGCCTGCAACAAAGGGAGTGAGATAGACATTTTCCTCAATTCTATGATTAATTCTGATTCAGGAGGAGTGATAGTGTGGTCAAACCTTTCAGGATACGGAAGGTCTACTGAGGCAGGTTCAATTTTTCCTTGTAAATTTTTTGTTTTTCCTTCTTTTTGCTTTGTTTGTGGTTTTTCTAGACTTGAAAATTCTTGCTTTCCATCAATTTCTTCAATAGTGGGTGGTGCAGGGTCAGGTAAAACTTTCCCTAAATGTAACTGGATGTTACTACAGTCAAGGACATGGACTACAGTAGTCTCTTCAGACTCAGCTCCATAAACAGGGGTTGCTTGTCTATTGTTATTGGGGTTAGCCACAGGCTGAGCTGGAAGTGGAGGTTGCTTAACTGGTTGTGATTGTTGTGGTGGCATTCTTCCTTGAAAGTTCTGATTAGGAGCTGGTAGCAGGTTTTGAGTCTGTCCTTGATACCTCTGCTGCCCTTGATATGATGGGTATTGTGGCCCCCATCTCTGCCCAGATTGTTGATTCTGTGTCCAAGGTGGATTAACAGGATTCCATGGTTGATTCCAACCAGAATATGACCAGTATTGAGGGGCTGACCAAGATTGATTCCATGGTTGTGAAGGTGGTTCTGAATATCCCCAAGGCATATTCCAAGGATTTTATCCCCAACTTGTAGGAAAACGAGGGGCATTCTGGTATTGTGAAAAGTTGCCTCCTGGCCTCTGCCCAATAACATTAAGTTCTTCAGTTTGGGTTTGCAAAACATTTTTAAGGTGAGGCAGGAGATGGCACTTATCAGTGTTATGCTCTTTTGAACAAATGCCACAAATAGTTGAGATAGAGGTTCTATCCAAAGGACAATCATGTAGGGCATGCTTATTCCTGCATCTAGGACAATAGATAGCTAGGGGTGGTGAAGAATTGGATTTTGCATTCCTTTCCCCTAATGCAGTATTTAATTGAACAAGAATATCAATTTTCATGTTAGCCATTTCCTCCATCAAATATTTTATATCAGTATTACCAGGATTCCTTTTCCTTCTTCTTTGCCTAGTGTGGGAATAATTTTTGCACAACTCTACAATATCATTAATATCAAGCTGGTTTATATCTCCTTTTCCCATTAAGTCCAATACTTCTCTGGAGTCATCCTGCAAACCTCTCAAAAATATAGTTTTTAATAAGTCAGTTTCCATAGGACCACATCTCTTTTGGATAAAGGCAAATCTATCAAGATAATCCTCTAAGTTTTCATCCTCTTCTTGTCTTATCCAAAATAACTCATCCTTCCTATTTCTCACTCTACAATACTCCTGATACTTATCCAAAAATGCAGTTTCCATTTGATCCCAAGTGTGGATTGAATCTGGTTCAAGGCTCATAAACCATCGTAAGGCTGCATCTTTAAGTGTAGAGGGAAATAACTTCAATTTTTGGTTGTCATTGACATAGTCATAAGTCTGACATAGAACTTTGAATTCAAACAAAAATTGATCAGGATCTTCAGAAACAACTCCCCTAAAGATTGGCAATACTGAGGGTGAAATTGTTTTCATAGGAGCATTCTGAGTAGGATTCAGATGAATAGGGTATTCAAAAGTTCTAACAGGAGGATTGTCAGCATCATGACCAACAATGTCCCTATCACGTTCTCCTTGTTCTACCATAGGTGCTTCTTCAGTTTTAATTTGTTCAACTGGTTCAGATGGATCAACCCTATGGGTATGTCTAGAAGCAAGTGCCTCTAAGAGCTCTTCTTGCAAAGATCCTGCAATTTCAGTTGATGAAGAAGATGATTCTCTTTTAAGTCTTTCAGGAAGTTCATACACAAGTAGATCTTCACCTGATCATGAAGAACGCCTTGGTGGAAAAGAGCCAGTTATGATAAACCTTCCTCTTTCATCTCTTGGCCTATGCATTCATGCCTATTTACTAAATGAACTAAACCTCAGGTTTCCAAAAATTGTTTCCTGAAACAGGACAGTTTTTGGACTGCTAGACCTCTCCTAACAACACCTAAGTATCCCCGAAAATGGTGCCAAAAATGATGAGTGTCATCAATTCTTCATCATTTAATCATTATGTGTCAATCCAGGGTGGTGTCCAAGGCTATATACGAAAGCAGGGGTTAACAGACTGATTTTTAGTTCATCTAGATCATGGCCTTATTCATGGAATAGTTAGTGTTTTGGGGTGTCAGGTGTCCCTTTTAATCTCCTAGAAACTAAAATTGAGTGCCTACTTATCCTTGCATAATTGAAATTCACACAGTTGCAGAAAAGGAAACCTGGACTATTGCAAAAATTGAAGGTAACAGAATTTAAATGACAAGAAATACCCAAATTGAAATTGCAGCATTTACTATAAAAACAATGAAATTTTTTTGAATTGAAATATCACACCTGCAAAAATAAAACAAACTGATGAAATTCAAGAACTGACAAATAAATGTTGTAGAATCTGTAACCAACTGTATTGACAAGAAATTCTGGAAATGCTGATTAAGAATGCAGAATGTGAAATAGGAAATACTATGTTTAAATTCTATCCTAGATGATTCAACTATCATGCATTCATGTGCCACATGTTCTATGGAGTCTAAATTAATATTAACCATGCAAAAGCTGACAAATTTCTGCTGATTTGCTGCAACAAGAAATTAGCAAAATTTTGGCAGGAATAATCCCTCTTCTGGGCCTGGAAGTGGCCCTTGCTTCTTGAACCAAAAGAGGGAAAGAGTACTTGCTCTACACTATCAAATCCTCACACTGAACTTAGAAGCAAACATGAATGACAAATATTGCACCTTTATTTCATTCTCAGCATATCAGTAGTGCAGGGGAAGTTTTGCAGACTACTGATCTGCTGTAGTACACAATTACAACACTTGGACTGCTCTATCTCCTAGCACCTATATCCTTTTTCCTCTATGCTCAACCAAATGGGAGCACTTTATTTATACTAGCAAGGTACAATAGTGATAAGGTTTGGTGCTTCAATACAGGACTATTACAACTATTGCAGGACTGTGTTTCCCAAAAATGTAGGGATCTGATCCATTAAACCTTATCCATTCCAGTTGTTGGCTTTATCTGGTGAGGGACAGGTGTTGGAAAGGATAGGGAGGTCCCTAGAATAGTTGCAACCATCGTTTACCTCCTTTTTACTGTAATTAAAGATACATTTGACCAAATTTATGTCTTCTACGCTTATTCTGGAGCTGCTCCGGAATATCAAGAAATAGAACAGAGTTGGCATTAATTCATGCAACAAAAGCATGTGTGACCAGTTGTGATGGCAAAATAACCTCCATAGGTACCCAGATGACTGATTCCACATTTTGTATGAGCTGGAGTGGACAAATTCCAAGCCATGTTGTATATGTACAATTGGCTGGAATTTGTATGGAAAAATTCTTGTTTTCTACATAGTCAACTGTTGACAAAGTATTTGGCACCTTTAGATTATTCAAAATGGGTGAATGGCAGGGAAAATTTGTAAAAGAAGCACAAAACTAAATAGATATCAGTACCTTCATATTACAATTCTAATTTAATGCAAAATATACTAAAACATACAACTGAAACAAATTATAAAACATAGATAAATTAGTCAAAACAGGTCATATGCACTTTATCATTCCAATATGCAAACATCATCATATAATGCATAGTATCACTAAAATTAGTACAAAAACATATCATAAGTAGTTCCAAATAGTTTAATAAGTTATCAAAAGCAGTCTTTGTATGAGGCAATGTTCTGCCTCATCAGGCTAAGTGAAACTATTATTTTAGGATGAGTATCTTGTTGGAAATGTCATTTTCTGCCCTTGTTGTCTGTATTCACAACACACTTCCACACCAAGAAACTTGCAATTGATATTTGGAATGATGGTGGTGTCCTTGTGAATAGAGAAATATAGTGGTTGTTTAGTTGTGTTTTTGCTAGATTTAGAGGTAATAAACTTTTTGTGTTGATTCCTTATTTGTTTTCCTTTTCTATAGTCCAACCTAAATATATGTATATAGTTTTATGGTTAAAGTTTGAGATAATGATTGGATCTCTTCTTAGTGTGATATTAGACTAGGGTATGATGGTCTCAAGTTTGAGTGTAAAATTTTAAAAACTTTGTATTAAAGTGAAATGAAAGATTTTGTGTTATTAGAACGAAATATTTCATTTACTTTGATGATAATAGATGAACACATTATATGAACAAAGTATTATAATACAACCCGTGTGTGAACCTAAAATATGAAGGTTATTTGCATTCTTCAAATTTAAGAAATAAAGAACTAGATATTATAATTTCAATCTGTTTAAAGATGTAGTTGCTGTCCATTGCTAATCATCAACCAGTTTTCAAGTGTATGAATTCATGTAATTGTTGATATGATATATGCAATGTTTAATATATTTTAAAAATTATGTAACTTTTCTATAATGTCTACAAATTTTTTAATCTATTATAAATCTAAGTTACCATGTTTGTCAAGTAAATTAAAAAATGTTTGAAAATCATTAAAATGTGGATAGGTATTTAAATTTAATGTTTATTAATTTTAAATGATATTTGTTAATTGGTTATATGGATTAAAACAAGTAGGTATTTGTTGACACATTTTAGCTCACTCTATTCCTTAAAGTTAGCAATTCTGTGATTGTTACTATGATTACTAATTTTATGAATAAATAATCCTTTTAAAACATCTTATTAAAATTTTGTTCCATGTTAATTACGTTGGTAGGCATTCTACAATGGCTTGGGGAGAGCTTTGGGAGAGCTTTGGGGGAGGTATTTATTAATCTAAAATTCTGCTTGCAAGATTTCTTTAATCAAAGTGCATTTCGGGCAAGCAGTAGGAAAAAAAGGAAATGAAGAGTGAGAAATGAAGTGATACAAAGCAGAGCAAAATGGAGCGGACTCAAAACAACGGAGTTTGAATTTTGAACCTATTCGAAGCAGGAAATGAAGCAACCCTAGTGGTGGTCATGGGTTAGTCCTAGGAGGACATGGGGTGCCCAATTTTGATTCGGGTCTTCTTGAGGAGGATGGTGGGTAGGAAGGGACAGCTGATGAGGATGTTGCAGAAGACCCCCTCAAAAAACCCCATGAATAGCCTAACTCTCATGGGACCCCCTATGAGAGGTTGGGCCCAAATGCTTCATTCATGGATAAAGTTAGAGGGAATACCCGTTAGAGTCACTTAGACTCCTAACCAACCATCGGTACTCTCTCTAATGTCTGTAAAGAGTTGAACTTCCTTGAAGATGTCATGACAAAGGTGCTAAGTAATAAATCCCTATGATTGGTGGGAAATTTCATTGGATCGAGATCTGATATCAAATCCATTTGTCGTTGGGCGATGGCCAAGTGGAAGCTTGTGGGCCACATGGAACTAGTTGTTTTGACCCATGGGTTTTTTCTCATATGACTGAACAATGCGAATGATACAACTCATATTATAATAGGAGGGTCTTGGTTCTTTGGGAGAAGACCCATTTTTGTTATGGGATGGAACCTTGGTTTCAACCCAGGCACATAAAGTATCAATTTGGCCCCCATTTGGGTCAGACTACCCAAAATTCCCTTTCATTTCTGGGATGATAAATTTATTCAGAGTATTGCACGTGCTATTGGCGATATGGTAGCCTTTGACCACCAAAGCATAGTCCCGAATGCCTTATGCCCGCTTCTGTGTAATGGAAAATCTGGATTATCAGCTCTCGACATTTATTGACCTAGCTTATGGGTCATACTGTTGGAGATAGGCCTTCGAGTATAAGAATAAACCCATGTTCTATATGGGGTGCCAGAAGCAAGGACATTTAAAATCCCAATTTCCCATGGACAAGAAAAACCTGAAGCCAAAATAAGTGATATGCAGTGTATGCAAGAGCCAAGATCATTCGAAGGAGATGTGCCCGTCCCTCAAAAAAAGTCCACGGAGTCCGCACTGGTGGGAGGTGCCCTAGGAATTTTAAAATTTAGAATGAGGACCATAATATGCATCTATGGAAAGAGAAAGGGAATCAAAAAGAAGTTCCACCTGAATCATCATCCAAAGGATAAATTCACGATACTCGTGAGGTATTTTCTCTCTTTCCTTACCATTTTGAAATTCTTATAGATAAATATAGAGAAATTCCTTCTAAAGGGTTTGTTTTTGAACAACTTCCCCATCCTGACCCATTGCTTGTAAATCAAGGAAATCCTTCTGAACCCATTATTCCCCATGAAATCTTAGAAATCCCCCAAAATCCCCTCCCTTCATCCTCACCTCGACCACCAACCTCCACCGCTACCTCTACCCCGTCCCTTATTCCTCCTAAATCCTCTTCACTCCTATCCACCACTGTTGATACCTCCACCCCCACATCCCCCTTACTCTCCCCCTCAATACCCTGTGTAAAACCACCTTCGTCTCTTCTTCGTTGGCTTCTCCTATCAAGCCCACATCCCCCCACCCACCCCAAATTTATTCCCCTTATCACCTTCCCCTGTGTGCTCTCCTTTTTGGGAATGGAGATCCCCCTTTGAAGATTTTTCTTTTGGTTCTCCTTCTCTTTCCCTTGTCTTGTCGGGTGGTGGAAAACCTTCAAGTACCCCCATGAACGCCCAACCCATATTCTAGGAAAATGCAAATGGCAGATGACATTTCTAATGGCATGCAAACAAAATTTCTATGTTCACTATATCCATCCAAAGAGATGTCTAAGGAAGAAGGTAAAATACCCAAACCCCCGCAAGTGAAATGGGGGAAGAAATCCACTTCAAAACCTTGCAAATGAAGGTCCTATCTTGGAATGCCAGAGGGCTCAACGGAGCAGTAAAACAAAGAGTATTTTATTCTCTAAGAAAGGATATGAGACCCTCAATATTTATCGTCCAGGAAACAAAGGTAGAAGAACCAAACATAGATAAGGTAGTTAAATCAGTGTGGAATAATTGAAAGTTTGTAGCCAGCTCTACCCATGGTGCTTTAGGAGGGCTGATATATCTATGGGATGTAAAGAAGGAAACTAAAGAATTGATATCTAAAAGTGACAGAGTTATCAATATCCTCTTTAAATGTAATGAAACCAACAAACAGTGGGTTCTAACAAATATATATGCTCCAAATAATTTTTGCGATCGGCTTGGCATGTGGGATAGTCTTATGCAGATGCATTTATCCTTTCCTTGTTGTGAATGGATGGTTGTATGCGAATTTAATAATCCATTGTATCCCACTAAAAATATGGAGGTGCCCCAATTACCCCAAGGAGTTATGAGCATTTTGCTGATTTTATTGACTCTAATGAGCTCATGGACATTGAGCTCCGGGATTCATTGTTTACCTAGACCAATCAGTGACAAGAGACCAACTCATACAAATGAGACTTGATAAAGTTCGGATATTCAGAGAAGCAATCTTGTTTTTTGGTGATGATACCTTTTCGTCCCTACCAAGGATAGCCTCTTATCATAACCCACTTCTCTTAGAAATTTCCAAGCCAAATAATAATTTTAGACCTCCATTAAGGTTTGAGTCCATGTTGCTTCAACATCTGGAGTTCAAGACAAAAATCATTGAATGGTGGAGTCAACCTGTTGATGGTATGAGTGTTTTCAAAGTCTGTATAAAACTAAAAATTCTTAAGCTTCAGATAAAAAAATAGAATAAGTGGGTATTCAAGAACATTTTTGAGTCACGACAAGTAATATGCTCCCAACTAAAAGAAATGGAAAAATTGGTTCAACTTGGCAAAGCTACTGATGAAGTTCAAAGACAAGAGAAGATATTGTTATGTGAATTTCACAACTTGCTGGCTAGGGAGGAAATATTTTTGTGATAAAAGTCCAAAGCCTTGTGGCTCAAGAAGATGACTTAAATATAAATTTTTTCCATGCCACCACAATGATGCATAGAGAGACAAATACTATCAATTTTTTTCATAGAGAAGATGGATCACTGGTCAAAATTCCTGAAGAAATCTAGAATGAGGCAATGGAACACTTTCATAATATCCTAGGCCCATCTCAGGATTTATCGACTGAGGTGTTAGAATCCCTTTTACAACACATCCCATCCCTTGTGTCTCAGGTTGATAATGATATTCTTCTATAGCCCTTCTCCCATGACAAAATTAAAGAAGCTCTACTTTCTATGATAGCTAACAAAACCCCTAGCCCTGATGATTTCCCTCCTAGATTTTTCAATTTTGTTGGGATATCATTGGAGAAGATGTCTTTAAAGCCATTCTGGAAATTTAAAGAATCAATTTTTTCCCTAGAGAACTTAACTCCACATTCCTTTCTCTTATACTGAAAACCCATGAGTGTCGATCCATGTCTGACTTTCATCCCATCAACTTTTGCAATGTGTTATACAAAATCCTTACTAAAGATATGGCGAATAGAATGAAATTCATTATTTCTAAAATCATTGATAATTATCAAGGCAGCTCTATCCAAGGGAGAGTTCTTACAGATAGTGTGATTACTATCCATGAGCTAATCCATTCTATAATGGTCAATAGGTCCCAAAGTTTTTTCCTAAAATTAGACATCAGTAAAGCCTTTGATAGGATTTCTTGGGAGTTTCTCACTACTGTCTTAGCCCGGTTTGGTTTTCACCATAGATGGATTTGTCTGATTAAAGCGTGCATGTCCTCTGCCTGGTTTTCGATCATTGTTAATGGAGCAGCTACGGGATACTTTAGGAGTAAAAGAGGAATAAGACAATGTGATCTGATATCACATTTCCTGTTCATCCTAGTGGCGGATAGCTTAGGAAGGACTCTTAAAGCATCGTGCTCTAAGGGTAGTATTTTAGGGATCAAGGCTTCAATCAGGCTACCTCCAGTGTCTCATCAATAGTTTTTTGATGACATAATATTATCCAACATCTCTAGTATTCCTGAATCTAGAGTTATTAAATCTATACTGGAAGTTTATGAGAAGGTTGTCGGGCAAAGATTAAATTACTTCAAAAGAAGCATCTACTTCATCAATACTCCTGTTGACAAACATACAAGAATAGGTCAGATCCTAGGATGTGTCATTGTTGATTTTTCTGTAACTTACCTTGGACTACCACTGTTCCAAGGGTACCCAACCATGAGGATGTGGGACAGTGTCATTCAAAGGGTTATGAATAAGCTTACTGGTTGGAAGGGAGCCTTTCTCAGCAATGCAGGAAAGTTCATTCTAGTCCAATATTGCCTTCAGAGTATACCAATATAATTTATGTCCTTGTTTCGAACTTCGATAGCTATTTATAATAAATTGGAACAACTTCAGCAAAATTTCCTATGGTCAAGAATGAAGAATAAAAGCATATTTTCCCTTGTTCCATGAGATAAAGGTCTGCCTTCCAAAATGTAGGAGAGGATTAGGTTTGAGGAGAGTTCACCAGATGAATATGGCCATGATGTCAAAGCAGGTATGGAAGATTGTGTCTAACTACCTAGCTTAGTGGGTTGATATTTTTAACACCAAATACCTCAGGAAATGGTCTCTGATGGATAATTCCTTTATGCCTGTTGGGTCTACATTCTGGAACTTGGTGTGCCAAACCCGGTATATCATTCAAAAGGGTAGACGCTGGAATCTTGGAGATGGATCACAAATTAGATTCTAGGAGGACCCATGGATTACAACTCAACCCGTCATCCATGATCAGTCTGTAAGTATTCTTAAACATTTCACTAATCTGTCTTTTGGCCCTAAAGTTAAGAATTTTATTAATAATGAAGTAGTGGTTCCCCATTGGGCTGATATCCTTACTGATCTAGATTCTCCTGAGCTTCTCTCTTCCCACATCTACCTACTTGTGCTTCTTTGAACTCATGTGATTCCAAGCACCAGACCACCTGATGTTCTTTTCTACAACTCAATCAGTCTGGAAATTTCTTAGTCAAAACTGCATATATGACTATGACTGAATCTGAATATGATCGGTTCCCCTCCAAGAGTATATGGATCAAAAATATTATTCCTAATATTTCTCACTTTTATTGTCTAGCAACGAAAAATAGGCTATTGACCATCAATAATTTAATAACCCATGGTATGATCTTGCTCAACAGATGTTACCTCTGCAAATCTATATGGGAGTCAGTCAATCACCTGTTTCTATAGTGCCCCTTTTCTTGCATTGTCCTGTCCTCTATCATGTCAAGTGTATCCATTTCTTAGGGTTGCTCCTCAATTTATTACTGATCTTATTATTCAATGGCTAAACCCCTTTAATTCCACTTGTCTGAAGTTTTGGTGGGTGATAATTCTCCCTCACTTTATGTGGAAAATCTAGATGGAAAGGAACAATCATGCTTTTCGATATTCGTGCCTTAAACTAGAGTCAATTTCTTTGAGAGCTATCATGTTTACCTTAGAAAATGCTAATATCATTCCTTCAGACAATTGTCCTTCATCCCCATTTTAGATTCAAGTGGCACGTTCTACTAACCTATCTTTTAAGGTTTTTGGTCATCCCCAAGTTGATGTGGATAGATCCCTGGTTTCATGGATTCCCTCCCTCCTCATTGGTTCAAGATAAATTTTCATGGTGCTTCAAAAGGTAATCCTGGTGCTACGAGTTATGGAGGAGTGATCTGGGATGACATAGGTCAACTCATTTTTGCGTATGCAAAAAAACTTGGAGTCCAATATTATAATTTTGCTAAGGCTTGGGCAACTTTTCAAGGCATCCAAATAGCCATCGATCTCAATATCCAGTACCTAATATTCGAAGGAGACTCCTTAAACACCATAAACTATTTAAAGGGGGTCTCGAATACTCATTGGAATGTGGGACCAACCACTAAATATTCCATTGTCCAACTAAGGGTGATCAACAATAAGTGTATTCAACATGTGTATTGGGAAGGCAATTGGGCGACATATACAATGGCATACTTTGGATTAACTATTCAATCTTTTTAGACATGGCAGGGGAATCTTACCCAATGTATTTTTTATCCTGTAGTGAACTTATCGCTACCAATGATGATTAATGCCATGATTAATGTATTTATGAATGATCCCAAAGATGACGAAGACTACATCCCAGAGTAAAACAGTTGGTCCTGAATGGGATTATCCCCTTTTTTTTCTTGGGATGGTTTTTGTGCTCTCCTTGTATCTTTGTATGCGATTGTTTGGGAAGGTCCCTATGATATCTATGTTGTTTCTATTTTCTGTTTGTGCCCATGGGCGGTATATTTGTAATAGTTTAGACTATTTTAGTTTATGGATTTTGTGAATGGTCCAATTTTGGCTTGTTTTGTAGGGATTTGAACCTTCATAGGATCCTCCTTGCAGCATGTTATAAGGTTTTGGGTCCCTTTTAAAACCCGTTACTAATAAAAAAAATTGGAAGTGTATCTTTATCTATAATGGATTTGATCTTTTAAAGCTCTCTATCTGTAATCTCAAGAGGGAGAGGCTCTCTATCTATAACCGGGCCGAACTATAGGAAGAGAATCTGGCGGGCGGGCTCTCTCTATCTCAAAAGGGGAGGTTGGATCCTAGCTCTTAAAAATAGAGAGGCTATAGCCTTCCCGATTTTATCCTTCTTCCTAAAAACTAAAAATAGTATTATAAGTATTTTTAAAGAGTTTTTTTTTATATTAAAAATAAGTGTATATTTTTCTTTGATATTATGTTGAAGCTCATGTGTTGTAGAGAGGGTTAGATGTTCTAAGAGATTACATGAGAAATTTTGAAATTGAAGGTAATTCCATGAATGTTACAAAATCTATCATTAGTGATAGAATTCCTTCATGGAACATGCACACTATTATTCAGGAAGCTAAGGTCTTGATGTAGAATTTTTGCAACACTACAACCTGCCATGTGTATCAAGAAGCTAACAAGTATGCTGATTTTATTGTCAATGTTGGGGTTAGTTACAGGAATATATCCATATGGCACTAAAATTTCCTTGAAAATGTTCTTAATGTTGCTGCTATCGACTTGGAAATGCACAAATGGCCCTCACAGGTATGCTCACCTCAAAAATTTTGATGATGGGAGTGACAAAATAGCTTCTCCAATGATCATCTATAACTTGGTCCACAACACCATCCTCAGTAGCATCATTAGTGAAATGGATAGCATCAATGCCTCCCTAAAATTGCATGGCCAAAAGAGCTTCGTAGCTGAAGATATTGTCAATGATTAGAGTTGGGTTGTTTTGTTTTTTGAGCTTTGATTCCTACATGGGAATTTTGATACTAATATTTCAACCCCTGCATGGGCACTGCTTTAATTTTACTTTATGTTCTACTTAGCCCCAGCGTGGGTTCTCTCTTTCGATCTTTGTTTTTTTGTTAAACAAGCACTACGTGGATCTATTTTTTCTCTGGTTTCATTCATGGAGCGGCTAGGATGTAGACACCTTGTTTTGTGCTTCTCTACATACTTTTCATCATATACTTATGTTTCTAGTTTTAGAAATATATTTTTTACCACCTACCAAAAAATCGTTTAATGAATATAATAAAATTAAGGTTTTGTGTGACTTTGAATTTCAAGTATATTTATTTTATTTATTTAATTTTAAAAAAGATACATATGGGAGTTACATAGACACTATTTTAGTATGATTTTGACTATATTTGTGTTGTTTTTTTTATTGCTCTTAACAAGCTTATATCACTTTGTTATTGTTGACAGTGTAATCATCAAGATCAGATTATTGCCTTTGCAATAAGCATACCCCATAATACCAAACAAACAATTATAATTACCAATCCACTACCCTTTGATGGTAGTATATTTGTCTTTTAACTTAATATTTTTTAATAATGATTTGTGTTGCATTTTCGTTGGTTTGCATTTCGCTCTCAAAATATTAAAATGTAGATTATGTTTTTAATGGACATTTGTGTTGTAAATTTGAGATATATTTTATTATATTGATTTTCATTTAACTTATTTTTGATTTGATCTAAATAATAATAGTTATTGGAGGAGGTTGAATTTGTTTTTAAATGATAGTTAATTATTAGTTTATGTATATATACTTTTTAATTTAATAAATATTGACTTCCATTCACCTTAGCGAAGGTTGATTTTGTGTTTTCAAAAGAAGTTAACTATTAGTTTTTTTTTTTAATGTAGATATGATTTTTATGTTTTATATATTTTTTAAAAGGTCTAATTTTTTTTTAAAATATGATGAATTTGGTTTTTAAATCATATAAATTTTAAAACTTATATTTTTATAATGTAAATTTATATTTGATTGAGATGCATTTATACAATGAGAACATTTCAAATAAATCTATAGATTTTAGTTTATATTTTTTATTAGTTTTTATGTGGTTTTTATTAAGGCCACAACCATGCGTTCGAAGAAACATACACTTATATTTAGATGGGGTGAACAATATAAGATACAAAATTTCTTTCTAAATCAATAACTACAATAATATGAATGCAATAATAAATAAATGCACACACAAGAGATAAGGATTTTACGTGGAAACACCCTTTTAGGAGAAAACCATGGTAAAATATTGCTTTTATTACTTCAAGATTTTGTGGGCACCAACCCACAAAAGACACTGATCCCCTTATACAAATGCGTAGGCACAAAACTACGAGAGACACCAATATCCTTATACAAATATGTAGGCACAAACCTATGGGAGACACCAATATCCTTATAGGCACCAACCTAAGGAAGACACCAATCTCCTTGAGGCACTAACCTCAAATTGATCTGATCAAAACTTGTACAGGTCTGCTGATCAAAATCTTGCTCAAGTCTTCTCCAAAGCATCAAATTCTGCTCACAATATCTTCTTGGATCTCCATTCTAATATCTATTCCTTAAAATATTATAATCCCTATTGTACCTTGCTTTTACTCTTCACATCTATCATTGTCGTTGTCGTCTGTCTTGTTAATTTTTATTTTGATATTGAAAATCGAACAACTCAAAGAGCTTGCTGATTACGTCCATTGTAATAAGTGTATTCCCATCCAATGTGATATTTTAGAACTTTGACTACGCTATTGTGTGTATTTTCCAAAATATCATATGAATGTTGATGGCAAGAACATGTAAAACACACTCGACATCTATCACGAGTGTATTGAATATGCTAATGCTCTGTGTCATAAGTATTTTCCATAAAACTCAACATCCTTCCTACCACCTACTGCAATCATTTCCCTCTGAATAAATATCTCAAGTATTCATTTAAATTTCATGTCATCAACTCAGAATATGGTCCAATTTAATTGAAAATCATCTCTTCTTGTACGCCATTAGTAGAGTTCTCTCCATATGATTGAATATAAATTTATCAACTTAAATACTCTAGATCCATGAGGGCAAATGCACTACCTGCATAAGCCATGTTATATAGAAAAGCATTCGTGCACTGTGCCATAATAAACTAAACAACTTGACGTCACTTTGTCGATGTGTACCTTTACAACTAGATAATTTGGTGATAATGTATTTCTAACATTACTGCTATTCATCTAGATAAATCACATCCATTGTCATTCATATTAGCACTCGTTGTTCATCGAATTTGCCACATCTAAAGCCTACTACTCTATCTATCGATTCCAAGTAATCAGTCAAACTAGGGTCCACCACTGATATGAATGCTTGTAATCAAATCATCTCCATGATATCCAGCTTTTTGAGCCCATGTTCATTAAAATAATTCGTCACCTTGTCCAATCATATTTTATTAGCTATTTATCATAGTTTAAATCCGTGTCATCACATCTTCACCTCTAAATTTAGTCACCTTGCACGACCTGTGACACTTCTTGCTTTTGGCACCCAAGAGGGTGGCCCATGCCTACATCACTTAAAACGTAGACGGAAAAACACTTAGCCACAACTGAAAGTTAACCATCCTGGTAATAGTCGCGAGGTTAAAAATTGGATTGTCCTAGTTGCTGAACGAAAACCCGTATTGCCAAAAATCATCTCCATATATTCAACACTTCTCATCAATTTTTATTCCATCGTGATGCTAGCTTGATGTCTGTCAATTGCTTCAACCGAAAAAATCCATGGTTGAGGTAGTCCAGCAATGGAGATAACCTATTAGCACAAGAGTGATGTCTAGGTCAAACCCTGGAGAGAATGTAGTCTAGTTGTGTGAATTACAGACAACTTCTATAATTCTTCACTTTTATTTTTGCCTCCCTTTGTCCCTTCTATTTCAAAATTAGAGTGATCCCTAGATTTTATTTTTCCATTTCAAAACCACATCACTAAAGAATATAACCTTTTCTATTTATATGCTTTATAATATTTTTATTTTTAATTTGATTGGACCCTTCATAAAAAAATATGCCAAATATTCATAAGGGGTCGGTCCCTTCATAACCAATATGCCAAATATTTAATATGGGTTGGCCCCTTCATAATAAATATTTTGAAATATCATTTGAAACCATTCATTAATATTTAAATTTTTAATTTAAATATACCAAACTTGAAAATATATCTACCTTGAATAATTTGCCAAAGCATGCCACCGTTTACCAGCAACCAAGTCAACCTTTGACATCAATGAAAACTCAATAGTAAATAATTCTAACAATCTCTTCCTTTGTCATTGATGGCAACCCTACAAAGAAATTTTCCTTTACTGCAACAAGATTACAATATGCTCCCCCATACTAAAATTATAAGGTGTTCCCCTTATTGAAATTCTCCCCCTTTGAAATCAATGGTAAAGGATTCTTAAGACTAAAATATAAGGCACTGGACAACTCCCCCTTACTAATTGTTCTAACTGAGATGTTTAATGATTAGATGAGAGTAAAACTACTCCCAAATCAGATGTCTCCATTTTTTGTTCCATTTTATTTTTTAAAACTTTGGAGGATATATCGTTTTGAATAGTTTGACCATCCTCCTTCTTACTTGATTTCAAAAGTTCAGGGAACACCATTCTACACAATTTAGCTCTAAGACCAAAATTATTACATTTGTAAAAAATGATATTGTAGTCCATGAGAGGTGCAAATGAATTAAAATTTCTATTGGTGAAGCCAAAATCATTTTTGGTATGGACCCTGCAATGTACAACTTTATGATCAAATTGGTGACATGAAAAATAATAACACTGGAAGAAATATTGAAACCTGTCTGATTGCCTTGGAGGATATGACCGCATGGTTCTCTCATTGTTGTTTCTATGATGGAACTTGGTCCATGATGATGCTTTGCTTTCTTCCTTTTTGATACTTCCACTTCTAAACACACCAACATAGGTCTTAGGTTCTTATTTAATTATTTTCTTTGATGCTTCTGTTCATTTTGAGCTTGACTCCTTTTTTTTTTTGACTTTTTCAAAACCAAGTTTAGTATTTATAAATGAAAATTTTTATGCTTTGATAATATCATCCAAGATTTATGTGTTTTTCTTAAACCCAAAATTTTACTCTAGCTTATCATTATATTTTTCCACTTCCTTCCTTAGAGAGATAATCTCATATTCCAATTTTTCACATTCCCATTCTTTTGCCTTTAACTGCTCAATCATAACTTCTTCAATTCACTTTACCTTTATCTTCTCATCCTATTGTACTTGATTCTTCAATCTTGAGTTCTTCTTTCTAAGCCTCTTCACCTCTTCAAGAGCAAAAATAAATTTCTCTTCAATATTAACTATGGATTCATCTTCATTTTCTTGAGCTTTCTCCTTTTCTTAGTTTTCGATAATAGGAGCATCTTCTTTCACCTCCATAACCATAAAAATGATTTCTTCTATTTCACTATCGGAGAAGATTTCGTCACTGTTATTGAAATAATTGCTTGCTTGTTCAACATAAAGACTCTTCTTTTACCTTCGATAGATCTTCTTCTCATGCTTACTTTGGTCATTCTTCTTTTTATTTTCATGATGATATTTTCTTTCCTTATTTTTCTTGTATTCCTCTTCTTCTTTACTATTAGTACTTCCAGATCGTGGGCACTTAACTGCATAGTGACCAATGTTACTGCAATTAAAACATTTCAAAGTATACTTACCTTTGTGTTTACTTGATCCCTTATTTCTTTCCATAAATTTATCTTCTTCTCTGCTACTTGATCCTTCATAGAACAAAAACCTGCATTGCTGAAAATCATCGTCGAATCCTCAATGCTTCCTCTCATCGATTTTTATTCCATCGTGATGATAGATTTTAGCCTATCAAGTGCTTCAACCAAAATGCACCACAAATGAGTGTTATAAATTCACCATGTACAAACAATACATAGTCTATGGAAGAAAAATAAATAATAACAACGACAATGAAAAATAGTTTAAACTTTAGTTAAGAAGTGCAATAAACAATAATCACACAAATGTAAGAGACACAAGATATACGTGGTTCGGGAAGTGTACCCTACTCCACAGAGAAACAATTAGTCCTTTTTTATTAACAAAAATACAATAACCTTCTCCACTTGTACAATGTATCCTCTCCTCTCTTCCTCCAAACCATACAAGAGCCTTAACATTTCAAGGCAGTCTTTACAGTACAAAATATATAGAGATTCATGGCATTTCCTCTACCCAAAAACACATAGTGGTATCAGAATACAATGGGCCAAAAAACCATGAGCTGAAACCACACATATGCTTATCACATTATTTTAAAATATATATTTAAATATTTACTAGCAATTAAATATTTAATGGTAATTAAATAATTAATGGTAATTAAATATTTAATGTTGCTTCTTGGAACCCCATTCATGTTCCTATTATTGAACATTTTCCATCAATATTTAATGGCCTTGGAACTCCACCAACAATAATGGCCTTGGAAACCTACCAACAATATTTAATGGTAATTAATTTCTTGTTATCAATTTGGCTCCATTACCTAACAATCTCCCACTTGGAGACAAGATTGATGCAACATCCCTGCATCCTAGGACTGAAAGTTTCTCATAACATGACCTTACTCCTTAAAGCTAACGGAAGTAGATCAAAAACTCAAATTCTCCTTAGTTACATTTTTAGTAATCATATCAGCAAAATTTTGGGAAGTGTGAATCTTACCCAATTTTACCAAACCATCCTCCATTGCTGATCAAATGAAGTGATACCTCAATTGAATGTGCTTTATTCGTGAGTAAAAAAAAGAGTTTTGTACAAAATGAATGGAAATTTGGCTATCAATCCAAAGTGTCCCATCTCCTTGCTCCTAAACCAGCTCCTCAATCAACCTCTGAATCCATACGAACTCTTTGGCACCTTATGTGACGGCTACATACTCAACCTTCATAGTAGAAAGAGCTACAACATGTTGTATCTTGGATATCCAACTCACTGATGTACCTCCAACTATGAACACATACCCAGTAGTGCTCCTTCTACCATCCAAATAACCTACCATATCTGAATCCACAAAGACCTATAACCCAACTTTGGAACCTCTAAAATTCAAAAAAAAATTTGAAGTCCCTTTCAAATACCTGAGTATTCATTTCACTGTTTTCTAGTGAGATTTACCTGGATTACTCATATATCGACTCACAACTCCCACTACTTGGGCAATGTATCATCTTGTACACACCATAGCATACATCAAGCTCCCAACATAGGGTACCTTCCTCATGTACTTTTCCTCCTCCTTTGTATTGGGACATAGCTTATTTGAGAGATTAAAGTGCTTTGCAAGATGTTGGGCTACTAGTTTTGCATCATGCATACTAAACCTCTTAAGCACCTTTTCCACAAAATCCTCATGAGATAACTTCAATGTTTTCTCCTTCCTATCTCCAGTGATTCTCATGCCAAGGATTTGTTTGGCCTCCCCCAAATCCTTAATGTAAAATTTACTTGCCAACTCCCATTTCAATTTATTAATATCCTGCATATTGGATCCTGCCATAAGCATATCATCAACATAAAATAAGAGAATAAGGAAGTGAACTTTTCCTGTAGCCCAAAAATAAACACAATGGTCACTCTGGCTCCTAGTAAAATTATGCTCAGTCATGAAACTATCAAACTTGAGATACCATTGCATTAGATCTTGCTTCAAACCATACAAGATCTTTTTTAGTTTACACACAAGACTCTTCTTGCCATTGACCTCAAACCCCTCCGATTGGTGCATGTAGATCTCCTCATCCAAATTACCATGAAGGAATTTTGTCTTCACATCTAACTGTTCAAGATGAAGATCTTCTACTACAACTATACACAAAATAGTCTGAATTGAAGTTATTTTTACTACAGGTGAGAAAATATCATCATAGTCAATACCTTTTTTCCATGCAAATCCATTCACAAGTCTTGCTTTGTATCTCTTGTTACCATCAACTTCGTCCTTCACTCTATACACACATTTGTAATGCAATGCCCTTTTGCCCTTTGGAAGCTCAACCAAATCCCAAGTTTGTTTTTGAGTCAATGAGTCCATCTCATCCTTCATAGCATGCTCCCACTTGCTCCTAGTGGCTCATGAAGACATTCAGGCTCACTGCATCAGTGTATATAATGTAATGCAAATAAGGAGAATACTTATTTGGTGCTCTTCTTACCCAAGTATTTCTCCAACATTTTGATATTAGTGGTGATGGGGGTGATGGTGGAGTAATAGTAATTTCCTATTCCTCTTGCTCTTCCTCATGAGCACCATGTTCATAAATCTGAACAAAAGACTATATTTTTACACCATACTCTAGGATTTCATCCAAGTCAACAAATTCAGGTGCATCCTCTTCAACCTGTATGGGCCTATCCTTGTACAACCTATCCTCGTTGAAAATCTCATCTCTACTCTTGATAACTTTTTTGCCAATGTTATCCCATAGCCTATATACCATCTCATCCACACCATAACCAACAAAATAGTACTTTCTAGACTTTGCATAAAGCTTACTCCTATTTTATTTATCTATGTGGGAAAAAGCCTCACAACAAAATAATCTAAAGAAATATTAGTTTATAGGTTTACCTTTCCAAGGCTCCTATGGAATACCTCCATCCAATGTAGTACAAGGTCCTTTGTTTATCAAATAAATTGATGTATAAACTGCAAGAGCATAAAAGAAAAATGACAACCTTACATGCAATATCATGGCTCTGGCATGCTCCATTATAGTTTTGTTCATCCTCTATGAGACTTCATTCTCCTATGGTGTCCTAGGAGTAGTCTTGATTCTCCTAATTCCTTCCTTTGCGCAATAGTCCTCAAAATCCTTTCTATAATATTCACCACCATTGTCAGATTTAAGGCATTTAACTTTCTTACCTGCCTCAATCTCCACTAATGCTCTCCACTTCTGAAAAATATTGAAAACATCAGATTTATGCTTGATTGTGAAGATCCATGTCTTCCTACTAAAATTTTCAATGAAGGTAACATAATAAGAGTAGCCATCAAGAGAAATTACCTGTGAGGGACCCCACACATTTAAGTGAACTAACTCTAATTTCTCTTTCTTCCTTTCTGGACCAACCTTCAAAAATATTACCTTTTTTGTTTTTTGTATACACAACCTTCACAAAAACCCAAATAAACCTCCTTGAGTTTTGGCAATAATTTTTTGGAGTGAAGGATTTTCATCCCTTTCTTACTCATATGACCCAACTACAAATGTCATGCTTTCGCATCATCCTGACCAGCATAGTTCAATGTATAAAAAGACAAGTTTTGTAATAAATATAAATTTCCAGTCAATTTGCCTTTTGCAATCACTATTGAACCCTTTGTCACTCTCCATTGCCAGTTTATGAAAGTAGTGTTGTATATCTCCAAATCAAGTGCACTGGCTGAAATTAGGTTTCTCTTCAGATCAAAAATGTGCCTAACATTGTTAAGCACCCAAATATTTTTGTTTGACAACTTTACATTCACCATTCCAATACCCATAATCTCACAAGGAGAGTTTTTGCCCAAAAAAACCTCTCCATAATGACTTGGAGTATAATAAGCAAAGTACTCCCTATGATAAGTGAAATGATAAGAAGCTCCATAGTCCATAACCCAGTACTCACTCATGCAATTTACTATGAGAATCAAGGCATCCTAATAAATTACACCTACAATATTTACCTCTTGAGCATCATTCTCATTATTTTCCTCATTATTCTTTTTGTATTTGCACTCCCTCTTGAAGTTTCCACCCTTCCCACAATACGAGTAATCAATCTTGCTTTTTTCTCTACTTTTAGATCTACTCTTCAATTTTCCTTAGTTCTAACTTTTCCATCTAGCTTGATCTTTTCCTTTTTCTCTATTTTTGCCTCTAATTTCTGTAGATAATGCTACTCCAAATGATGAAGTCTCCATTGAGGTTTTTCTCATCATATCCTCACTAAGGATTGTACTAGCCACATCATCAAACACTAGATTTCCATATCCAGGTACATAATTACTCACTGCCATTACAATTCTACCCTACGATTCTGGTAGTAAACAAAGAAACCCTAAAGCCATAACCTCATAATAAAAATTAAGACCTATAGATTTTAAAGAACCCATAATAGCATAAAACTCTTTAAGGTGTTCTTGGATAGATCCACCCTCTTGCAACTTCATAGTAAATAGCTTTCTAATCAATAAAAAATTATTTGAAGCTGCGGGTTTTTCATACAACTTAGCTAGTGTATCCATGTCTCCTTTGGTGTTCTTTTCATTCCTGATGTTGTATGCAAAAGAATCATTTAGGCTCAACTGGATCACCCCTAGTGCCCTCCTGTCTATCATATCCCATTCCTCATCATACAGCAAGTCAGGTTAACCATCAATCTTCTCTTTTATATCCAAGTACAGATTATCCTTTTAATACAAATAATCCTCCACTTTGGTTTTCCACATACAAAAATTTTGTTCGGTAAACTTCTCCAGTTTTAACTTCAAAATTTCTTCCATTTCTCCCACTCGAACATAAAACTCTCCTATGAGTGCCCTTTCCCAAAAAGATCACTCTGATACCAGTTGTTAATTAAATTCACCATGTACAGACAATACACAGTCTATGGAAGAAAAACAAATAATAACATTGGCAATGAAAAATAATTTAAACTTTAGTTAAGCAGTGCAATAAACAATAATCATACAAATGTAAGAGATACAATATATATGTGGTTCGGGTAGTGTACCCTAATCTAAGGAGAAACAACTAGTACTTTGTATTAGCAACAATACAACAATATTCTCCACTTGTACAATGTCTCATCCCCTCTCTTCCTCCAAACCAGAAAAGAGCCTTAACCATTCAAGGCAGTATTTATAGTACAAAATATATAGAGATTCGTGGCTTTTCCTCTACCCAAAAACACATAGTGGTGTCGGAATACAATGGGAAAAAAAACCATGAACTAAAACCACCCATATGCTTATCACATTTTTTTTAATATTTACTAGCAATTAAATATTTAATGCTAATTAAATATTTAATGCTGCCTCTTGGAACCTTGTTCATGTTCCTATTGTTGAACGTTGCCCATCAATATTTAATGGCATTGGAACTTCACCAACAATAATGGCCTTGGAACCTTGCCAACAATATTTAATGGCAATTAATTTCTTGTTATCAAATTTTCTCCATTACCTAACACTAAGGTGGTCCAAAAATGGAGATAGCCCATTAGCACAAGAGTGATGGCTAGGTAAAACCCTGGAGAGAATGTAGTCTAGCTGTGTGAATTGTAGGTAGCTCCTTTAATTATTCATGTTGCTTTCTACCTCCATTCATCCCTTCTATTTTGAAATTAGAGCGATCCCTGGATTTTATTTTTCCATATCAAAACCACATCACTAAAAAATATAAATTTTTTTATTTATATGCTTTATAATATTTTTATTTTGAATTTAAAACATAAGGGGTCAATCCTTTCATAAGCAGTATTTCAAAAGATCACTTGAAACTATTCATTAATATTAAAGTTTTTAATTTAAATATACCAAACTTGAAAATATATCTGCCTTGAATAATTTTCCCAAGCATGCCACTATTTACCAGCAACAAAGTCAGCCTTTGACATTAATGATAACTCAATAGTGAATAATTCTAACAATGTCAACTACATTATATTTCATGAATAATTTTTAACATGAATGTTTATCAAATGTATTTTCTAGATCACTTAAGTTATGCATTATATTTAATACCATGGAGTGGGAATTCTTCTATGGAGACAAAAACTATCTATTGTGGTTCAATATTTTTAGACTTCCATATCATCTTATTAATAAGAAGATTTTGAATAATATTGGCAATACTCTATGTGGGTTCATATAAGAGGTATAAACTACTAAAGAGCAAAGACATGCTACATATTATTGAATGCTTATAGACATTGAAATTTTAAGCAGCCATAATTTTATTTTAGTAGTTGAAAAAAGAAGAAACATACCTTCTTTGACCCTTGAATTTAGGCCATATCTCCACTATCCTTGCTAATCTAATCTAATCTAATATGAATACTAAAAATAAATGCAAGATAATAAATACATAGAACTAAATGTGAGGATGTAAATATGTGAGAGATTCAATGTAAATGTATAAAACTAAAATATGGTCATACTCATAGCAAAGAGAGTGTATGATCAATCAATGCATGAAGAAATTGAATGACATGAATTTGATCCACCAAATGCAAAATTAAAAATAATATAAGGGAATTACTAATAGAAAGAAATTAAGAAGTTCTGGAATCATTACGAACTCAATAATACAAATGGACAATGACATAATTAAATAGCAAATGTCATGCATAGTCTTTCCATTATTCTGAAATTAGAGCAAGAATACAACATGAAATCCATAAATTGTAGTTATATTTTATTTATCATTAAAAAGAGGTGGATAATATATTTCCTAGGTCCTATCTAAATAAAAATATTTACCTAAGATTTTCATGGAGTAATAAATTTTTACTCTTTAAAAAATTACTCCTAATTAAGTGTTACATTTCTTTCAAAATTGATCCTAAACTATTTAAAATCCTACTAACTAGATTTTGGTTTCATAAAATAAATAAATAAAAAATTATTTTCTTGAATATTTGTTCATATTCTATACTCCTTGTTCCACTTGCCCTAAAATTCAACAATTCACTCATTTGAAGGGAACAACTTGTTACTTCTATAAAATAATAATTCATTGATTTGGAGTGAATCACACCTCTAGGATGAATCATATTTCCAAGTGCTTCACAAGTTTAGAAAGAATGATTGCCTCCATACTTAGCCATTTTATATCAGTTTCAAAACTTCAAAGGCCCAAAAAATATTCTTAGGGTTTTAAAATTATGACTCATTATTTGTGGACTTTAACCATCATGAATTCAAGGGTAGTAGCCAAGCTACTATAATTTTAATGACTTGACAGGGCACCAAGATCAATTGGTGGAATATTCCATTTCTTGGATTTATCCTTAGGTGCAATGTCTACAAATTGGGATAATCCTACTAGAAAATTAAAAAAAAAAATCATTCTTCTTTGAGTCTTCATAGAAGCACTTTTACCAAAACCTCACAAATAATATCACATAGAAATGCTAGTTGGTAATCATATTGGCTTATCCTATGAGGTCTTTGTATTAGTTCATAGAAAATCTTTTATTCTATCTTGATATCCCATAAGCTTCTCTAACAATGAATTTAGCTTATTAACTTGGTTGAGCAAGGTGTCACTTTCTACTCATCATAAATATTCTATAGTTATTCCTCAATGAGGGGCTTCTTTTGGCCATCAAAAATATCATGCAAATTGGTACTCATAAAATGTTTAATTTTATTATCCATTTTATGGATTGGTGTATTCATTTCATCATGAGTTATCTTGCACTCTTGTAGTTTTTTGTTGGACATCAACAATTGTTTTTAGTTATATGTGAAGAACACAAGCTTATACTGAGAGGGGGGTGAACAGTATAAGACCAATTTTTACTTTTCTTTCTCAAATAGTATTATCTAATATAATCAATGGCAATATCAATAGCAATAACCAAAGCAATGCACAAATCATCACAAACAATAGAGACAACAATTTAACGTGGTTCACCCAATGTGGGCTACTCCATGGAGAAAATGTTTCACTAAAATTTTCTCTATCAATCTCTTGGGAATCCTTTCTCTATTACAATATTTATGGATCTCTGTCCAAAGGAGACACCAATCCCCTTAATCAATTTTGTGGATCTCTATCCATAGGAGACACCAATATCCTAAATCTACTCTAGCTAGAGATCCTCTAGAAGACCTCTATATCCACTTCCCTTAGCAATTGGAACTCCATCCATAGAGGATACCTATCCTCCCTACTCTAGCTAGAGATATTTATCCTCAAATTTATCATATCCAAAGCTCTATCTAAAATTTGTACTAAAAATAGTCCTTTAGTATAGCACAAATTTATCCTCAATATCTATTTTTTTTTTGGCATAAACCTATCCTCAAATTTGCACCAAACTATGTCCTTGAATTTTTACTAAACATAGTCCTTTAGTCTAGCACAAATCTATCCTAAATATCTATCCTCAAGCCTTAACTCAAAGCTTGACTTAATCTCAAATCAACTCTGTTGGATCTGCCCCAAATATTAACTCAAGGTTTAAACAAATCATCAATCAACTCTGCTCACAAGTTTACTCAAATACTTGTCTCAAATATACCTTGTAAGCTTCCACAAAATCTCACACTAATATTTCCACAAGTCCTCTCTAGAAATTGTCCAAATTTGCTCAATAATTTATCACTAGAACTTATCCAAATTTGCTCTCAATCTGTATTGTAAGCTTCCACAAAAGCTCACACAAATCTATCCACAAGTCTTCTCAAATACTTACCTCAAATATGCTCAACAAATCCACACTAGAACTTGTCCAAATCCGCTCTTAATTTTTATTGTAAGCTTCCACAAAATCTCACACAAATCTGTCCACAAGTCTTCTCAAATACTTACCTCAAATCTGCTCAACAAGTCCACACTAGAACTTGTTCAATATCATAGAAACATAAAGATAATTGTTAGAGACTCAATATGCTCTACACACATCACAATGATTAATCACTTTCAATAACTCTCTTAGAAACATATAGAGAATTTTTAGAGACTCAATATGCTTCACATTCACTTCAATGCTCAAACACTTTCAATCACTCTCTTAGAAAGTTATAGAGAATTGTTAGAGACTGAATATGCTTCACATTCATTTCAATGCTCAAACACTTTCACTCACTCTTTTATCATAGAAACATATGGAGAATCATTAGAGACTCAATATGTTTCACACTCATAAACTCTCAATATTTTTCTCAAATCAATTCATAATATAGAATAATTTGTTTCATAGAAATTGAAAAATCACTTCACACATTCACTTGACTAGGCTCAACCAACTCTACTCAACCAATCACTCAATGAAATAGTCTTTGCTTAGAAACCCTAGTCCAAGCATATGAATGCTCACTCAAAATATTTCCAACAATTATTATCAACCAATATTACATAACAATGATACTCATGATCTTTGCAAACCCTAGTTCAAGTTCTTCACTCAATCAATTACTTCAACAACAATGCTTATAAACCAATCTCACATATAGCTCAACAACTCAATAAGGAAATCTAATTAAATCCTTTTCACTCCAAACATGTTTTCCAAAAAATAATCAACCAACTCAACTATGGAAGAATGTGCCTATACATTTTTTCTTGATGAATAATAGTCTTGAAAACCTATCTCAAGTATAACCACTTCCTTTACCAAACACAAAGGTTAGATGACAAAAATATCATTATAACTCTTCTTCAAAACTTTTCTTCAAAACACAAGTTAGCACTTAATTACTCCTTATAATATCCAACTTGATATAAATAATATTCAACATTCTTCAATTTAAAAATATAAAATTCAACCTTCCTTATAACTTCTTAGCCTCTAAAATTCCAATTCAGAAATTAAAGATTTGCACTTCCTTTTAACTCCCCTAAACACTTTACACTCCAAATAACATGCGGATAACTTTAACTAAAAATTAGTTTAGAAAAATAAAAATATTATTTTTCCTTTAAATTTTCATAGGCCAAAACAACCAACTCAAATCACATACCTCAATGCTCCCAAAAAAACCTTGGTGGGATTTGAACCCTCGTTGGTTCTCCCCAACCACTTTCGTAGTGCTAGCACCCATCGCTTGGGTTGCGTGGCTCCACAAGAGCCAAAAGGCACTTGGGGTACCTTTAATTTTTCCCTTCGATCGGCACACAAACAAAACATGTGTCCTTCTTCAAAAAAATCATGTGCACAAGTTTCGAACCTACCTCAACTTCCACAACAGCATCTTCCACAACCCTTGGCTGCCAACCCAGCTACAAGCTCTTCTTGTTGATTTTAGAGGATGCCAAACTTTGTCTCTTTCCCTTGCTCGATTTGCACATGCAAATTTTCCTTCTTTTTTCATGATCCAACAGAAGTCGCATGGATAATTTCAAATGCCAATCTTTTGGCATATTTATACATAGGGTCTTAATTTCTTCAACATCGACATATTTTGAATTTCCAATTCGAATTTGCTTTGGAAAGTTAGAATTAAATATTAAATAAATATTTAACTTAAATTTAGCATCCAACATTAATAAATTAAAGTTTTAATCAATAATTAAAATACTTTAATTTTAATTAGATTTGTATCAGTATTAATTTTAAATATTAAATAAATATTAAAATTAACCTTAGCACTTGTCAATATTTAAATTAAAATTTTAATAAAGGATTAAAATATTTTAATTTAAATCAACATGTGGGTCTTTTCAACTTTGTCCTTGATCTCCTTTAACTTGATCTTGGTCCCGAAAATAATAATAAAATATTATTATTTAATTTGACTTCTCCTTCTTGGATCTTCATTCTTTGAGCTTTCCTAATGTCCTCAAAGATGATGAATATTGATCAATAAGCTTTTGATATCAATGACAATAACATTCCTCAAAATTTCCAACAATATGACTACTTTATTTTTATTTGATACCCCAATCTATTAATCCTATTCTACTAATATTTGATCCAATTTTAACAACACTTCTTGAAACCTTCCTTTAGTAGTCAACTCCTCATCTAATTGTTGGATTATCTTGGTTGTTTGTTCTAGGATACTCCTTGCACCAATGGTGAAGTTGCAAAAGGATTTTTTATTTACAAACTTGAATTTATTCATCCCATAGAGACTTAATTTGTTCTACACAAGTTTTCTTCCTTGCTACTTTTGTTCTTTTTTTTTAATTTTTATTTTTTACCTTTAGTCCTATAATTTCTTCAAATTTTCCTTATGAAATTTCTTGAAAATATTCTAATGTTAGTTTCAAATGATGATTTTATTGTTCTATGATGACTTTTAAAGCCTTAATACTACCACAAATATCACAAGTTAAATATCACAAGATCAAATATAATATAACCACAATATAATAAGGTTAAGATAATAAAAATTATAGAATAATACAAGAAAATTAATATCTAAAATAAGGCTTTTAATAACTCAAATAACATTCCATAATAAGAAAAAATATAGATTTAAATAGCCTTAATGAACATGTAATAAGCATGCAATATAACTTACAATAGCAATTGCTCAAAATGTATATAATCTTTATTGCTTCTCTTTTTCTTACAAAAGTATATAATAGTAATAATTGTGATTGTTTATGATACATGATTATGGATTACTATCTCCATAATATAGCCATAGTAGTGTAACTATTTAGATACTTAACTATTCATTTCCATATTCCAATTTCCATGACTCTTGGTTTATCTACTTGAAACTTTCATACTTGATGAACACTTGAATCTATATTGTATACACACATGTACATGACACTTACACTTATATAGCTTGCACACTCTAATCTAAGATACTTTTACATATATTTACATTACATATTTGTTCTCATACATACAAGACACTTTTGCACATAGACTCAACTTATACTTGCACTATAACTCACATGACACTTGTGTATTTTTTGCATGTTACAACCTTACATAACACTTGTGCATTTCTTACACATTCACACATACATAAAAGGGGAAATATAAATCACACTCTAAAATACGACTCAATGCTAGTCTATTATTTACAAATGTACCATAAATGTACCATGGGGGTACATTAGCATGTCCTAAATAATGTAATATACTCCAACATCTCCCTATATTACACTATTTGGTTATTCAAGACTTTAGTCTTCAATCATGGTCTTCATATTTTTTCAATTTTCAAGTGACCATGCTATGCATATGATCTTCTGCTTTAGATTCATCAGGTTCATCTTCTTGATTGAATTTTTCTTTGAGTTCATATTTAGTTTCATCAGATTTATTTTCAAAATATTCAATATTTATAGCTTCATGATTGCAAACTTATTGAACTCTCTCATTGTCATTAGATTGATATATGATATTCTTTCCATTGTCTTCATGTCATATAACATTTTTGTAAGATAATTTTGGACTATATTTGATTCATTTTATTTTTTATTGTTTTCTAAATATTTTGTCTTCTTGTATTGTATAGTTAGATCCATCGTTAGAAGATGCTTAAAAATAAGTATATGAAAAGGTTGTCTAATCTAAACAAAAAATGCTCTTTCAAATATTCTACAATACTTATCCCTGTACCAACAAAATGTAGGAGAATGAATTTTTCTTCGACAATATTTACATCGATGAAGACTTCATCAATTTGCTTTTTAATGACCAATTCTATTACAAAACATACACCTTAAACGTTCTTTTGTTGTTTTATTCATCCTTCTTAGAGCTTCCAGTTTATCTATATTCTTGATAAAACAACATACCCATTGATTTGCAACCAAAACTACTCTTTCTTTATTTTTCATGTAATTAAGTTGTAAACTATGATAATCTTCAATTTGTTTTAGTAGTTATAAATGAACCACTAGAATAATATTTTGTAGTAACAAGATCTAATTTTGAATCCTCATGAGAATTTAGTGATCTTGTTTTCTTATTTCTATAAAGATCATTTATCACTCATTGAAAATAAAGTTTTAATTTATTTGGTATATCTTCATTACCTACATTGAATGCATTTGTAATAATTTTCTCCATGATATGCAATCAATTTTATGATTTATTTCCTTTCAAGTGGACAACTCCTAGCTTTAAATAATCAAAAAATTCTAATTTAATTCCTATAGTGTAATGTCTCTCTAAATTTAGAAACTAATATAAAATTTTGTAGATATATGTTTTCCTTAAATTTGATGTAGAAAATATTTTTACCTCCCAAATAAAAAAATTTGCAAAAAAAATCAATAATCTCAAATTTTAATTTTTTATTTTATTTTTCAAAAATAGAACTCAAAATAAAATCTTCAAGAAACTTTAAACTTATAAAAAACTTACAAAAAACTTTTTAAATAAATAGACTAGTTGAAATCCTTATCTCTCCATAATTATTTAAAAATGCTAAAAAAAATAGTATGAACTAAAATACTTATTACTGCTAGTAAACATGAAACAATTTTAAAAATTTATAGTAAACACATTAATCATATTCAACTTATCAATTCAAATTATAAAAATTTAAAAAAAAATATAATCCAAACTATTTAGCTAACCAAACTTTTCTTTCCAAATTTAAAACCTTAAGTAAAGTTTATTCATCCTATCATAAACTTTAGATGAGCTCAGATTATTAAAATAGACTTAAGAGAACCCTAATATCACCAACCTTATACCAATAACTATTACATGTGCATGTCCTTGATCATTTTTTTTCTGACTGCACTACTTCACAACCTTCACATTCTCTTTAATTTTTGGTCTATCCTCGTTTCATACTCTTAGATGTCACATGTAAGAATGCAAATGTTTACTTGCTTTGAGATGTTATGATTCTCAACTACGTTGATCATACAGAACATAACTCATCCTTGATTGGTGTTATAATAATTCTTTATCTTCCACATTGATGCTAATAGGTTGCGCTCCTCCAATTGACATTTTTGCTCTTGTGGATTTTGTGCTTGGCTACAACTTCCAACCTTAGTACTCACTCAACTTCCAACTTAGTACTCTACTTGGAACTTATCTTCTCAACTTCTAAAATTGTATTTTACCTTGGCTTAAGATATAGCATTCAACTTATATCTTATCTCCTGACATAGTGCTCAACTTAGTTTTTAAAATAACCCTTGAATTATTACTTGGAATATTACTCAATGCTCACCTTAGCCCATGGCTTAATGCTTGACGTCCAATGTAAGTATGCTTTGTTGTTTGGACTGCATTGTTTCAATGTTATGACTCCTACTATAATTGCAATATTTATGAGTTCTTTAGCTAACACTTCCTTTTGTTAGTTCTCTTTTATACCTCCTTCTAATGTCAATATTTGTGTTGGTTCTAATATTCCATAACATTATTTCTTTGCAAGTCTCTAAGCTCGCCAATGATGTTTGATATTTAATAGCAACTCTTTAACCAAATTAATCTACATATTCCTGTTGTTTTACCTTTTTTACAAATTCTATGTTCCTTTTACATGGTTGCTTTGCCTTATTCCCACATTCCTCTTCATGTTGTTGCTTTTTGTATGACCTAATTCTATCGATGTCTCTTCATTTTTTCTTTCTTCAATATTGGTTTCCTTGTTCTTCTATCATATGCCTTTTATTTATTTATCTTCTATAATAAGCTACTTATCTTTATCTTTAATCATTAGCTTCTTGCTTTAAATTTTCTTCATATGCAACTTTATATGACCTTTCTTCTTCTATATAATGGTCTCTCTTTCTCTATATAAGCCCATTTATTTTCATTGTATGAGACTCTATTTATTTTCTATATGGGCTTCTTTCTTTATAATATAAGGTCCTCCTTCTCTATATGGATCTATTTCTTGAAAGGGTCTCTTTTATTCAATATTGGCCTCTTCAACCAATGCTAATATTTTAATCTTCTTAATACCCTGTAACTTTTATCAATGTAGATACTAATCCAATGCTTGAAGCAATATAAATTAATCTAGATGCTTCGTTATCTATTTTTATTATTGCTATATTTCTTACATTTTATTATGTGAGGCATAGTATATCCACATTGGATATGATTTATTAGTTGTTAGGATGCATGATTATGTTTTTAGTGATCTCCTTGTCTTCTAGTAGTTTATTATTTTATCAGTATCCATGTTTGGTAGGTGGTTATCCCTACATATCTTATAGTTACAGGTGGTTGGCCTTGCATAGCAAATTGTTACAACCATTTTAACCTACGTGATTCTATTTAATGTACTATATATTTAGTTGCACATAATGGAAATATTAGCTTCACATTTGGTATTTCCATACCACTCTTAATCAGAGCCATAAGATAGTTTGAGAAAGAAGAGATACAACTTGTCATCTTCACTGCATCAGATCCTAGGCTATTTGTTGAAAGATATTGGCTTGGGCTAGTCATAACATTCATTTTGTGAATCTCCTCAGGTGGTAGACGGTGGAAATTATCCCTGCATTTAACACACTTGATAGAAGATCAAAGGGTAACAAAAATTACCCTAAGGAAGGTAAGAATAATTTTTCTAATTTTAAGATCAATTATAATAATGGAGGATTTTATTTTGTTGATTTGAAGATCAACTTCATCAAGAAAAATGTCAATTTTTAGCCAAAATGGGGCTTGGTATGCCTTGCCAATGAAGGATAAAACCAACTGAAGGTAGCATGAGTGTGAAGGAGTGCTTAATTTTTTGGAGGTATTGTAAGTGCTCTTGGAGGACCAAAGGATTTCAAGATGGATTTTTGGATTATTTTTTCTTATCTCTTGTTTTCCCCCCTCCTTCCTGAAATGGCTAACTAGTTTTTCAATTTTCCACCCCCAAATCGATGGATCGAGGTTGGGCAACCCCTACCCTCCCTCTCACCTCCCTACACCCTGTTCACATTATCTCTCCATGATCATACCTCCCTATCCCTTCATTTTCCATGCACCCTTTTTTTTGGTCATTTTGACCATAAGTAGATAGTTCAGTTGATTATAGTTGGTCACCCTCATAGGTCTTTATGGCTAGGCCAAAGTCAACCAATGGCTTGAATTCCATGAATTCTCCATTATGGTAACACACCATGGAATAGTAGTCCAACATAGATCATCAGGTAGATGATCGCACACAAGAGAGCTCCTTACAAGTGGATAGAATATAAAAAAAAATCATATAGAAAAATTAATCACCTTGCTAAGGTTTTTAATTCAACCAATAAGATGTTAGATTTTAAAAATCTAACTCTACATTATTTATGCATGACATGTGACATATTTGAATCTTGAGGGAGAGTCTTGGTGAATAATATAAGGTAGACATAGAGCGATTCATAAATTGTTGATATCTTTTAGTGACTATCTGGTGAATTTTATGGTTTCTCGATGTAGATTTAAAAAAATTAGTGAATTTGATTATTTTTTTATGTAGATTTGAAAAATATAGCAATGATGATGATTTCCAATATTTTCCAACACAATTCTTCACTTTCTAGCACAAATTTTGACCTTCCAACGATCACAAAGTATTCTTGATATAATTTTCTCATTTTTTGGCATGGACTAATTGTTACGAGTTATCTCAGTGATCTATAAAACCTTTAGAAAAGGTATTTAGGAAGAAATATTTTTTTTTGTGAGAAATTTCTCCCATATTAGGAACATGAAGAGCCTAATGGGGATATAAGAGGGCGAGCATGCATATATTAGAGTTACCACCACTCCTAGTGGTCATGAAGGGTCCTATCATGTGGGCGTACAGTTGTCACTTCACCATTTTTCTTTCATCCACGTGGCATATTCTGGACATTATTGTTGACCCTACCCATTGAATTTGGACTATTGACTATGAACTTCTATTGATTGTTTGGAATTTTTGCTATGGATTATTGAACCACTTACTTCCATCATTGTCTTACACAGTTGCTCATTGACATATCAAAAATTGGCAGGTGAAACCATTTTTGATAGTTTTTGTAAATTTATCATCATTATTTTTGAAAAAAATATAATTTTGCCATTCAATGTCCAATTGTTTTGCATTAGAGGAAACATTGATAGTTTTAGTGCTATTTTTGTTGTAAAATCTCAAATTGAAGGAGAAATTAACATTGTATTTTTGCAAAAAGCACTAAAAATCACCCTCAATGAAAATTGTAAAAGCAATTTTTTTTGTAAATCTAGGTAAATTTTGGCATTAGAAATTTTACAAATTGTTCCTAATAATACCTAGATACTTCTTGAAACCACATTAGCTCTCCTAGACTGGCATACACAAGATTTCAAATGGTGAATGATCTTGCAACACAAGTGGTAAACATCACCATTGTAGTAGGTGACATAATAGATAGAGTGAAATATATTAGTGTTCAATTCACTCTTGGTTATGTCAAAATTGATAAAAATAAATTCATCAATTAATTAAAATGTAAAGGAATTTGGTTGTGTTCTCTACTTGGATCATGGATATGGAGACTTGTTTATCATATGCTGAGATTCTTGCAAATGAACAACGACCTTTTGCCAAGTTTAAGCTCACAAGTTTAGCAAAGCTATTGATTTCAGATTGTAAATCTAAGATAAACTATTGGATAGAGCTAGTAGAACTCTTGAAAGACATATTTTTTCTACCTAACTATCAAGGTGATCTCAATATCAAGTGGCATAGGTGGAAACAAGCATTTAACATGTCAATCTTAGACTACATTTTTTAGTTTAATAGGCTTAGATTTCTTGCTATAGTTAATATTTTAGAAGAGGATCTTATTGAAAAATTTATCATTGGGTTGAAATTTTCTATAATGAGAGAAGTGAAATTAATTCCATTTATCCCTTTGTCATTGACATCAAAGCATGTCATCTTAGCGAAGTAGAAATTTGGTGGTTTTCACAAATATCAAACTTTACAGGAAAGCACTTGCAAAGGTTCAAATAAACATCAAAAAAATGTGAAGGATTTTTTTCACTCTTCTTCCCTTAATTCTTCTACTCCTCCCACTTCACGTAAATCTCAGTTTTCTTATTCTCACTCTAAAAATTCTTCTTTTTCACCAATGTATTGTGACTTTTGTAAAAATAATTGTCATACAATGTCTAGATGTTTTAAATTTGAAACAATGAATATGAAGAAGTCCCTAATTGTACAACTTACAAATGAGGACCCAAAATATGGTCCCATTGTGACTACTAGGATAGAAGAAGAATATCCTAATTTTAAGGGTAAACCCACAAAAGTCACCCTCATGAAAAATATTTATACACAATGGGGTCATGACCATTTGTTTGTCACTCGAGCCCACCTTACACATAATTTTTTGATTGATTGTATCATAGATAATGGCTCGCAAAAAATTTCATTGTAAGGATTGTTGTCAATAATTTGAAGCTTTCCTTGAAGCCACATCATCAACCCTATGCACTTGGATGAAAGGATGTAGATTCTACATCCAACATATCACACACTTGTACCTTATTTTTTGCTTTTGGTGGTAATTTTATGGATAAAGTGAGATGTGATATCACTGACATGGATTATTATGGACTATTGCTTGGTAACCCCTATAAATTTGATAGGAATACAATGTATCATGCTAAAAATAATACATACACCTTGTAATTGCATGATAAAACATTTTTGATACAAAGCACTATACCGACATCAAATTTGATGCTAACTTGTAGGTAAGCTTGTAAGCCATTAATTCAGGCATATGTATTAGCTCCTACTTGCATAAGTCTCATACAGGATAAAGAACAAGCACCTCTAAAGACTCATAACAAAGAATCTTCACTTCCAATAATTGTACAATCATAAGAGCTCATGGTTAAGGAACCCATCACTCCCACTCATGATAAAGATACCAATAATTCTACTGGCATCATTTCAAGTACACCTATGAACACACAACCACTTGATCCATAGAAGTTGCCTTTAGTATTTCCCTCTTCCACTATTGCACATATAGAGAAAAAGCAAACTAAGGTCACTTCCTTCATACAAAACTAGCAGAGCCTTTAGGACAATATAACACAAGATTTGTATAAGAATTAGTAGGAATAGTAGAGAGCTATAGGTAAGCATCATAGTCCTCATAAATTTTATGTTGGAGATAGAGTTTGGCTTCCCTTGGATAAGCGGTGCTTTCCAGAGATACCATATCAGGACCCTCCTTTCGTAATTGAACCTATCATCAGCCAATCAGTAGTAGTGGTACCTAACCCTCAGCTTATGCTCACTACAGATAGAGTTTTTGATATGAAGACTCATCACATTTGATAGGGTTATTCCACTTTTTATCTTATATCCCATCGTGATCACTTCCACATATGGCTATTTCAATCTCTCACTATCAGATGGCTCATAACTTTCTATATTTGTTGACATAATTGGGATCCAATGCTTTCATGGTTGGGAGGAGTTTTGAGGATATTATTGTACCTTAGGCTTAATTATAAGCCTAAATATAATATTATTTCTTACATATTTCATTGTATTATGTGAGTTATAGTATGCCCATGTTGGACATGATTTGTTATTTGTTAGGATGTATGGTTATGTTAGTGATATCCTTATATTCTAGCAATTTGTTATTTTATCTACATCCATGTTTGATAGGTGGTTATCCCTGCATATCTTATAGTTATAGGTGGTTGGCCTTGCATGGCAAATTGTTACAACCACTATAACCTAAGTAATTATATTTCATGTACTATATATTTAGTTGCACATAATGGAAATATTAGCTTCACGTTTCATATTTCCATATCACTTTTTCTTTCAGTATTCTCTCTTCATCTATATTTTAAAATTCTCTTCTCTTAGAAGTTGAATATCTTGTCTATCCTTTGTAGGAAGCTTCTCACACCTTTGTAGCTTAATATTTGTTATAATTATTTTCTAAAATCAGTAACGTATTAGGTTGCACCTAACAACTCAATATGATTCTCGTCCTTACTAGAGAATCCAATATAATTATAAGGTGATTTTTAATGTCCCTTAATATTCAATGTTTAGGGTTGGCCATGTCCCTAAATGATAAAATATCATAGATTTGATTCACTTCTTAATTATTAATATCCAAATCAATATTAATGTCAATATTGGCTTTATCCCTGAATGACCAAATAATATTGAATTGGTATACCCATCAATATAGTTGAGTTCTTTCTTAACTAGATTTCCTTCAACTCGGTGGAATGACCTTAGATTTTTCTACTCAATATGACCTTAAAATAGATTTTGAGTCTCACTACCTTCAAAGTGGATAGACTCTTAATCAAATTTATCAAATTGGATAAAATAAATTTATAATAGTGGCTAAAATGAACTCTTGTCAATCTAGATAAAGTCTAGTGGTAGCTTTGATACCACCGATGGATTTTTAAGCCTTAATACTACCACAAATATCATAGGTTAAATACCACAAGATTGAATATATTATAGCCACAATATAATAAGGTCAAGATAATGATAAGAGTAGAATAATATGAGCAAATTAATATGTAAAATAAGGTTTATAATAACTCAAATAAAAATCAATAATAAGCAACAATATGAATGTAAATAATCTTAATAAGCATACACTAAGCATGTAATATAACTTATAATATTAAGGTCTGGAAATATATTTAAGATTTATTTATTATCTTTCTATTATAAAAGTATATGATATTAATAATCATGATTGTTTGTGATACATGCTTATGAAGTATTGTCACTATAATATAACCATACTAGTATGACTCTTTGGGTACTTGATTATTCCTTTCCATATGCCAAGTCTCATAACTCTTACTTATCTACTTGACACTTGCATACTTTATGAACACTTGAATCTATATTGTATGCACCTATACATGAATCTTACAATACTATAATTTTCACACTCTAATCTAAGACATTTATGCACATATTTACATTAGATATTTGTTTTTGTACGTACAAGATACTTGTGCACGTACTCTAACTCACATGAAATTTGTGTATTTACTACATATTCACACGTATTGAAAGGGAAAATATAACTCACACTCTAAACTATGACTCAACCATAATCTATTATTTATAAATGTACCATGAAGGTATCATGGGTGTACATTATAATGTACCAAATAATGTAATATAATCCAACATTCTAAATGTTGTCTAAGTTGATCTTGTCCTTGCAAAAGTTAAACTAAGAGGTCTTCCATATGCATTTAACTTTGTAATTGTAATGTCCTTATACAATTTGACCTCTTTATAAATCTTGTGTCTTATTTTGTGGCCATAGAAGGTTTTAAAACCATGGACTATGACCTCACTACTAAAGGCCCTTTTAACATCATAAGACTGGAAGTACCTAATTTCTCCATATTGTCAGTGATGAACATGTGAAACTCTTTGATATTAGGCATGATTGATGCAGGAGAATCCAGTGGTGTAAGAGTTATATTGCATCACCCAAAAAAAAATTGTAATTGTTTAATTTTGTAAAACTAGTAAAACTAGTAAAACTAGTTTAACTTGCAGGAGATTTTTGAAGGTCTTAGAGGTCAAATTTGAGGATTTTTAGCTACCACCTTGCTTAGATCATCTTGTGCCCTTTCAAAAAACATGTTATAATAGTAAATTGGGTCAAAGAGCGTGAATTTATGACCTTGGAAAGTTGCCTCCAAAATTCAAATTTGAATTTTGATGGTTTTAGGTGGGAAAAAGGGAAAACAAGTTAAAAAAAGAGAAATTTCAAATTTGTAAGGGGTTATTCTCTGAAAGCTTAATATTTGTGGAATATAATGCAAGAAATATTTGGATCATTTGTGGTTTTATTTATATTTTATGGATTTTATGTATTTTTTTAATGTAACTCTGCTTCAAGTCATATTAGAGTGGGAGTTCCTAAGTGTGTAAACAAATCATTGGATGTCAAACAATTTACACCAGCATCTATGTTTAAGGTTTGTAAGAGAAGTGAGTAGAATGCCTCCACAAAGAAACCATGGTTGTGGGAGAAATATGGTGCCATAAAAATATTTTAGAGATTTGTAGAGGCAAGTTTAGGCTTTGCAAGAGGAGCTGCATAGAGGGTTTGAGCCAAGGAGATAATATGGTAGTGACGATGAAGTTGAAGAAGAAGAGGAACAGTTCAAGGAAGAAGATTAGGAAGTAGATCCTACACAAGCCAGGTTATATAGAGCAATATCTAAGATTGGAAAGAGACCAAATATGGTGGTTTCTATGCATTTTGGAAATCTTGATCCAGAGGAGTTGATTGACTGGATAAATAATTTAGAAGAATACTTTGAGTATGAGGAGGTTGAATATCCTGATAGGGTTAAGTATGCTAAGACCAAGTTGAAGGGTCATGCTAGGATATGGTGGAAGGGAGTGTAGCTAGACAGAAACAAAAGAGGAAAAGAAAGGATAACAAAATGGGAGTGGATGTTGGAGAAGTTGAAGAGGTAGTTCATTCCATCTGACTACGAGTTGGATCTGCTAAAGAAAATGTAAGGTTTGAGACAATCGAGTAACTGTCAAAGAATACACAAAGGAGTTCTATAATATCCTAATCATAATAGGCCATTCTAAGTCCAAAAAGAAGAAGGTAGCATGTTATATTAATGGGTTAAGAGCAAGTATTAAATAGGAGTTAAGTTTGGTAAGGATGACCACCATAGAGGATGCTTATCAATTTGCCTTGAGGGTTGAAAATAAGCTGAACAGAAGGTTTGAGAGCAAGCAAAGAGGAAGAGGTCATGGTGGAAGAATTTGTGGAAGAAAAAATGGAGGACAAAATGGAGATGAGAAGAGGAATGGAGAAGCCAATAATAGTTAGGACCAAAAGGTAGATAATGCTTATCACCCCCATGATCAAAAAAATGGTTACCAGATAGGAAGAGGAAGGTATGAACGACGATTTGTAAGAGGAGTATTTCGTGGAACTTTTTTTCATTGTGGAGAAGAAGGAAATCAAGCATACGAGTGTCCACAACACCAAGAGAGGAAAAATAAAAGACCTTAAGGTAATTCATGGGCTACGGTTGTTGATGAAGGTTTTGAATCTGAGCACTCTAAAGAAGCAAAAATAGGAGAAGTGTTTATCATAAGGAGAGCCTTTTTGAATGAGGAGAGAAATACAGATCATAGGAAGAGCTTATTTTGCATAAGGTGTAAATGTGCAGGTAAGATTTGTAATATTATCATAGACAATGGTAGCACAAATAACCTAGTTTCAAAAGGAATGGTTACCAAATTGCAGTTAGAGAGGAAGAGACACCCGTATCCATATCGTATTGCGTGGTTGTAGAAGGACCATAGGGCTTTGGTTAGTGAGCAATTCTTGGTAAAATTTAATATTGGGAATTATCGTGATGAGGTCCTGTGTGACATCCTGCCTATGGATACTTGTCATTTTTTGTTGGAAAGGCCATGGTAGTTTGATCGGTGTGTAGTGCATGATGGCCATGCCAACACTTACTCCTTGATAAAGAATGGAGTGTGCCATAAGCTGAAGCCCATGAAGGAGGTGGACGAAAATGTATGTAGCAATGCCAGAATCTGTTTGGTTGAAGGTAGAATATTTTTGGATGTTTTGAAGCATGAGCATATGTGCTATGCATTATTTCCTAGAGTTAGGTAATAAGAATGCAAAGATACCTCAGTAGAAGTCTCAGGTATGTTAGAAGAAATTCTAGATATTATATTAGATAATGTGCATGAGTTTTTGCCACCAGTGAGTAAGATCAGTCACCATATAGATTTGGTACTGGGAGTTAGTTTTCCCAATAAGGAAACCCATAGAATGACTCATGCATAAAGTGAGGAGCTAAACAGGAAAGTCCAAGAGTTGTTGAAAACGAGACTAATTAGGGAGAACCTGAGTCCATGTGCAGTCCCTGCAGTGCTAGCACCAAAGAAATATGGAGAGTGGAGAATGTGTAAATACTCCTGAGATATTAACAAGATCACCATCAAATATAGATTTCCATTGCCAAGGATGGATGACATTATGGACTGTTTGAGTGGGGCCAAGTACTTCAAAAAGATTGACCTAAAGAGTGGATACCATTAGATTCATGTCAGAGAAGGGGATGAGTGGAAGACAACCTTCAAGACCAGATAGGGTTTGTATGAGTGGTTGGTCATGCCATTTGGGCTAACTAATGCACCAAGCACATTCATGTGACTTATGAATGATGTATTGAAGGAGTTTTTAGTAAAATTTGTCATTTTCTATTTGGATGAAATTTTAATATTTTGCAAGACCTTTGAAGAGCACCTGATGCATATCAAAAAGGTTTTTGAGAAGCTGAGGGAAGAGCAATTGTTGATTAATTTGAAGAAGTGTAGTTTTGTTAAGAAGGAGTTAGTGTATTTAGGATTTGTCATCTCAGTTGAAGGTCTAAAACTAGACCCATAAAAGGTGAGGGCTATCATTGAATGACCTAATCCAAAGATCATAGCTGAGGTAAGATCATTTCATGGTATAGCAAGTTTTTACTGAAAATTCATTAGAAATTTCAGTAGTATTGTGCACACCTTATAGAAACAATGATAAGGGATAAAAAAAGAATTTAAATGGACCTTAGGAGCAAATACAAGATTTGATATGTTGAAGAAGAAGGTCACAGAGCAACCAATTTTAGCACTTTCATATTTTAATAAGGTATTTAAGGTAGATTGTGATGTTAGTGGTAGTTCCATACGAGCTATATTGAGTCAAGAAGGTAAACCTATTGCTTATTTCAGTGAGAAACTCAATAATGCTAAGAAGAAGTATTTAGTTTATGATCAAGAGCTTTATGCTATAGTTTAGGCTCTGAATAAGTGGAGGTATTATTTGTTGCTCTGAGTTTTTTCTATATACTGATCATAAGGTCTTACAGTATATTAATAGCCAATGAAAGCTAAATCAAAGGAACTTGAAGTGGGTTGAGTTTCTACAAAGTTATACCTTTGTGTTTAAGCACGGGAGTGGAAAATAAAATATACTTGCATATGCCTTAAGTAGAAGGTAGTTTTTATTGACAAAAATTAAGGTGGAAGTTGTAAAATTTGACAAAATTAAGGGTTTGTATCCTAAAGATCTTGATTTTGCAGAGGCCTGGAGAGCTTGCTTAAAAACTATTACTTTGGACAGGACTAAGTGGTTGGATTTTCTAATCCAATATGGAATGTTGTTCAAAGGAAACCAATTATGCATTCCAAGGAGTTCAATGAGGGAGAATATGGTCAAGGAGAAGCATAGTGGAGGGTTGACTAGAAACTTTAGTTAAGATAAGACCATTTCCCTCGTTAGTAAGAACTATTATTGGCCAAAGTTGTAGCAATATGTGAATATATTTATGCAAATTTTTAGAGTATGCAATATGGCCAAGGGTGTGAGACAAAACATTGAATCATATAAGCCATTACCTATACCAGAGAGACCATGTAAGGACATCAGCATGGATTTTGTTCTTGGCCTACCAAGGACACAAAGGAGAAATGACTCTATATTTGTGGTGGTTGTCATGTTTTCAAATATGGCATATTTTATTCCCTTCCAAAAACCTAATGATGCAGTTCATGTTGTAGGTTTATTTTTCAAAGAGGTGGTACGACTTCATGGTCTACCAAAGAGTATAGTTTATGATAGAGATACCAAGTTTGTTGGGTATTTTTTGAGAACCATGTGGAAGAAATTAAATATAAATTTGAAATTTTGTTCTGCATACCACCCACAGACTAATGGAAAAATAGAGGTGGTGAATAGAAGTTTGGGTAATATACTAAGATGCTTGGTAGGAGATAAGATCAATGGATGGGATTTGGTTTTTCCATAGGCAGAATTTGTATACAACAATTATGTCAATAGGATTACTAAAAAATATCCATTCCAGATAATATATGGGAGTAGTCCAATAAATGCTTCTGATTTGAAGAAGATGGATACAAGGGAAAAGTGTAGTGCTGAGGCTGAGGACTTTGCAGAGCATTTGAAGAGCTTACATGAATAAGTGAAGAAGCATATTACTAATATGAATACTCAGTACAAGACAAGGGCAGACCAAAAGTGACGATTTAAGGAATTTTAAGTGGGAGATGAAGTTATGGTTCATCTAAGAAAAGAAAGGTTTCTTGCTAAAACCTATAACAATCTAAACATGAAGAAGTTTGGACCATGTAGAATCATAGAAAAATGGGATTTAGGCAATGAATATGAAGTTGAATTGCCAAGTGGGCTTAACATATCACCTATTTTTAACATTTTAGATTTGGAAGAATACCACAAACGAAAAAATGGTGAGGGACTAGTAGTAGAATTGTAGAATATTCCAGCATCTACTCCAGAGATGGAAGAGATAGAAGAGATCCTAGATACCCGCATCAGTAAAAGTACCAAAAATAGATACTATGCAGAATATCTGGTGAAGTGGAAGGGCAGACCTGTTGAAGATTCATCTTGGTTGTTGGAGGCTGAGGTTGAACACCTTGGTTTTATTACAACAATAGATAAGTGAAGGTCACTTCTCAAAATTACCCTAGGTTTCTTATGCTGGAGCATCGAGTGGTGTAAGAGTGATCTTGCATCACCCAAAAAAAAAAATTGTAATTGTTTAATTTTTTAAAACTAGTAAAACTAAATAACTTGTAGGATATTCTTGAAGGTCTTAGAGGTCGAATTTGAGGATTTTTGGCTAGACGTGGGCCTTGGAAAAAATATCCAAGACCTACCCCACTTAGCTCATCTCGTGCCCCTTCTGAAAACATGATGTATTTGTCAATCGGATCAACGAACATGAAGTTATGACCTCAACAAGTTGCCTCCAAAATTCAAATTTGAATTTTTATGGTTTTATGTGGGAAAAGGGAAAACGAGTTAAAAAAAGGGAAATTTTGAATTTGTAAGGGGTTAGTCTCTGAAAGCTCTATCTTTGTGGAATAGAATGCAAGAAATATTTGGCTCATTTGTGATTTTATCTATCTTTTCTGGATTGTATGTGTTTGTTTAATGTAACTCTGGTTCAATTATTCTTGTGATTGCATTGCTCCTATCATAGAAGGTGGTATTTTCTACTCATTATAGTATTATTGGTACACATAGTCTAATTATCACATACATTCCATGTTGGACATGTATATGGACACAAATGAAAGTAACTAATAAGGCATCATAGATAATCCAAAAGGACTAATGAAGGATTTTTCTTACCTAGATAGATATTTCCATATGGTAGCTTTTTGGTTCTAAGTAGAATGCAACACTCCTATGATATTTTAGGTATTATTTCCTTTAGAACCATCATAGTTGGATGCTATAAGTATTTTAGAAATCATAAGATGTATTTCCTTATCCGTTTTTGGGTACATACATGTAGTAATAAATCAACAATAACTTGTTATTTGACCATTATCTTATGCAATTAAAAATTCGGAAGCTAGTGTTTGTTTTGATTTAGAATTAACTAAACCAATTATGATGTATAGTTGAACTATGTGGTCTATAAGAAATTCTCTAAATATTTATTCATCTATTCCACAATATAATTAGCATAATACATTATTTTAAGCTACACTAGATAGGGCTCAATTACATGTAATAGCAACACATGTTTTTATTAAACATGCTCATATATGATCTTCTTGAGCATCATTGCAATCCTTGATAGTATGATTTTACACATCATCCTTACACTACTTAATTTTAATTGCTAATTTTAATTTCTAAATTTCTTAGGAGGTTTTAAGGTGGGTGGCTAGGAAGTCCTCTGCTTGTTGTAATCAAAGTTGTTACAATAATCATCTCGGTGATTAGGGTTGTAGATGATCTAGGATTTTGGAATATCTCTTTCATTCAAAAATTTTCTAATTTGATCCTCAATGATGAATATGGTTGTTTAATCATGGGCTTGAGTATATGTCTTGTGGTTTTATTTATCATGTTTCTTTATGCATTGCTCAACCAACTTTGGGTAGTCCTAAACTTAGGGCACTAGGTTTATGATGAGCCTAAACATCTAGATTCTACTAAAGCTCTAAGAATAATTGTGATTCTATATTTATTGGTTTCCTTAATTATATTTATAAGGGATTCCTTGATTTTCTTTCAAATACCTTCTTGCAAGGGTCATCATACATGTCCTCTTTCTTTTTATGCTTATTGGAATTCTTCTTCTTTTAGCCCTAGATGGGTTTGCTTTATTAGTAAGAATCTATGTTACCTAGGCCTATGTAGTCTATGGGTGCATTTATACTTGTGTATTAGTTGGGTCTATGGTAGTGGTGGCTAGAGGATTGATAAGGGTAGCTTTTTCTATTGCATTGCAACATATTCTTACACTAGAATCCATTTTGAATTTTAGAAACTAGATCAAAATTTGCTAGTTTAGGAGAAAAATAATTATCCACTCGTTTGTATTACTAGTGGGGGTAGTGAATTTCTAGTTTTAAAAAATAGAAATTTGCTACTTTGACTAAACAATTTTTCTTTTATTTTTTAAAATTAATTTTAAAAATGTTTTATTTAAAAAAAAAAAAACTAGAAATCCTTAATTCGAGAATTAGAAAAGTTTATGATGATTAATGTTCAGAAATGTACACTTGTAGGAGCAAATCACAATTCATATCCTATGCATATAGGGGTATAAGATAAAATCAAAGTTGTCATGCACTTCAAAAATCCTAGGTGAAAAAACCAACAAATGAGAGCTACAAGAAATTAGGTTAAGGCATTGTTTGGTATAGAGTTATTGGGATAAGTTGTAGGACAAATGATTTTGGGAACTACTTGATTTGACGAACAAGGTGTAGCAACAGTATTGTCATTGTTGTCAACACATTCAGACAGAATGGTTGATGTAGTGGATAGGAGTTAAGAGGATCTTAAGAGCATGTACAGTGATTTTCCAAACGACAAAAGTGGCCCATTTGAGAAAAATCAAAATAAAATCACAAGGAAGAAAATTGTCGCGATATCGTGACATGTTGAGCAAGAAAGAAAAATTGTCGCGATATCACGACATGTTTGGAAAGAAAGAGCAAGAAAGAAAAATTGTCATGATATCGCGACATGTTTGGAAAGAAAGAGCAAGAAAGAAAAACTATCGTGATATCACGACATGTTTGGAGAGAAAGAGCAAGAAAGAAAAACTATCGTGATTTTGTGACATGTTTCATTTTCACGGTCCAAAGCGAAGAAAAGAGGAGAGAGAAAAAGGTGTCGCGATTTCGTGACATGTTTCATTTTTGTGGTTCAAAGCGAAGAGAAATACAAGAGAGAAAAATGTGTCGTGATTTCGCAACATGTTTCATTTTTGCGGTCCAAAGTGAAGAGAAAGAGGAGAGAGAAAAAAGTGTCACGATTTTGTGACAAGTTTCATTTTTGTGGTCCAAAGCGAAGAGAAAGAAGAAAGAGAAAAAGGTGTCGCGATTTTGTGACATGTTTCATTTTCGTGGTCCAAAGCGAAGAGAGGTTGTACGAACGAAAAAGTGTCACGATTTCGCCACATACTGCAAGGAAGGTTGTATGGACGAAAAAGTGTCACGATTTTATGAAATATTGCAAGGAAGATTGTACGGACAAAAAAGTATCATGATTTCGTGACATGTTGTAGGAGAGAGAGTCCAAGAGAAAAAGTGTCATGATTTCGTGACATGTTGTAGGAGAAAGAGTTCGAGAGAAAGTGTCGTGATTTCATGACATGTTGTAGGAGAGAGAGTTGGAGAGAAAAAGTGTCACGATATCACGACATATCGGGTTTTCATGACCCAAAGGAAAAGAGAGAGCTAAGGAGAAAAGGTGTCGCGATATCGCGCCATGTCGGGTTTTTGCGACTCGAAGGCAGGAGAGAGAGTCCAAGAGAAAAAGTGTCACGATATCGTGACATGTTGGGTTTTCGTGAACCTAAGGCAGAGAAAGAGCAAAGGAGAGAAAGTGTCATGATATCGCGACATGTCGCATTTTAGTGACTTAAGGAGGAGAGAGAAATTAAGAAGGCAGAAGTGTCGCGATATCGCGACAAAACTAAAAAGGAAGAGTACGGATGTGAAAGTGTCATGATATCATGACATGTAGTGTTTTTGTGGGTACAAGCAAAAAGAAACAGCAAGGAGGCAAAAGTGTCGTGATATTATGACATGTAGTTTTTTCACGGGTATGAACCAAGGAAAGCAGCAAGAAGGCGAAAGTGTCACGATATCACGACATGTGTTTTCATGGGTGCAAATCCGAGAAGAGGACAAAGAGGCAGAAGTGTTGTAATTTCATGATAGGTCATTTTGGCGTGAGCAAAGAAGAGAACCCAACAAAAATAAGGTATGTGATAGACAACTGGAGTTATACGGTAGTTACAAGTGCAGTTGTAGAAGAAATTCATACAGATAAGATAAGAAGAGTTAATTGAAGTCAGTACATTAGTTACAGGTGCAGTGACAGTGAAAACACATGCATGCATAGAAAAGAAAGCGAATAGTCACTAAGGAAAATATGAACAGTCATGACCAAGAAGACGAACAGTCATGGTAAAGATAAGAATATGAAAGAAACAGTTACAATTGACAAGTGGCATATGAGAAATGAAAGAAGGCATTATAACTAGAGTTACAAAGCGAAAGGATTGTTATAAAAGGAGGTCTACATGGAGAATTAGGTGCTACTGAAATAAGTGTGAAAGTGCTGCAAGAAGGGTGTTGAAAGAGTGCTACAAGAAGAGTATCAAGCAGAGCAGTGAGAGCCATAGAAGAGCAGTAAGTAGAGTTTGAAGAGTGAGAGAGGTTGGGTGAGCAACAGACCAATCAGGGTCTTGTATAAGCGAAGGCATTCTTATGTCAATTTGATAGTTTCAAAAGTGCAGTTCAAGTTGGTGCTTGAATTAGGGGTTGGTGCTCCTTTCTATAGGTGTAGAAAAATTAGGGGTTGGTGCTCCTTTCTATTGGTGTAGATAAACCAGGGGTTGGTGCTCCTTCTAGTGGGTGCTGGTAAAGTGATTGTAAAATTGTATTTTGCAAAGGCTAGATTTGGACAAGAATCCAAGCAGTCATTTTTTAGGAGTAGCCAAATTGGTGAACCTCATTACATCATGTGTTGTGGAATGCTCTCTTGTTATATCTGCTTTATTGAGTTTATGTTTTCTCTATTTGGCATTAATAGTTGAAGATTTAAGTTTTTAATAGCTACACTGATTCACCCCCCCTCTTAGTGTCATTGTGATAATAACAATTGGTATCAGAGCCAAGTTCCTGAACAAGCTTAATCGACTAAGGTGATCTTGGAAGTGAGACAATGGTAGGTGGTGAAGGATTCTCATCAAAAAAAGCACCATTGTTTGATGGAACTTATTATGCATTTTGGAGACTTAGGATGCAGACATATTTGTGTTCTCTAGGATATGACATTTGGGAATCAGTAGACAGTGGATACACCATACCCACCACTCCTCCAATCGATGCTATCGATAAGAAACTATTTGAGAATAACTCTAAAGAAAAGAACACTATCATGTGCGGTTTGGTGGATAACGAAATGATAAAAATTATGAGTTGCAAAATGGCAAAATATATGTGGGAAAAACTAAGGAGCATTCATGAAGGAGACAACAAGATCAAGGAGTCCAAGATACAAATGCATCGATCTCAGTTTGAAGCATTAAAGATGAATGAGGATGAGAACATAGAGGCATACATGCTGAGATTTAATGGAATCATTAATTCAATTAGAGGACTCAGTGAGGAAATGGAAGATGTTGTCGTCGTGAAAAAGGTACTAATATCTCTTCCCCAAAGATTTGATTCCAAAGTTTTTGCAATATAAGAAGCTAAAGATCTTAATACTTTTAGTATGGATGAGATGCATGGTTCTTTAACTTCATATGAGATGAGAATAGGAAAAACTAAACCCACAAACAGAGAAGCTGCTTTTAAAGCACATAAAAATTTAAAAGGAAAACAAGAATCTAAGGAAGAAGAGACATCAGATGAAACAGAAGCAAACTTTGTTCAAAAACTAATTAGGGGAAAAGGAAAATATAGAGGAAAGCTACCATTTAAGTGTTTCAACTGTGGAGGCGTTGGGCATTTTACAGCTAAATGTCCTCTTAATGAGAAAAGCAAAAGTGATGAAGGTTCACACCAAGAAAGAGGTGACTGGAAGAAGAAACCAAATTTTAGAAAAGGAAACTTCAAGAAGAAAAGTTTCATATCCAAGAATGTCAGTCCTTTAGAATACAGCTCTGGGGATGATTCTGAAGAAGAAAAATGTGAAGCTCTTTTTATGGCATTTGAAGAAGAAAAAATAGAAGAAAAACAAGAATGCAATAAAAACCTTGAGGCTGAGGCTGAAGTAGATTTGGAAGGTGAGTTGGTCGCTGCACTTAAAGAGTTGAGTTTAGAAAGGAAAAAGAACAAGAAAACTTCAAGAAAGATTTAGGATGATAATGATATCATATCCAGCTTGAAAGTATAGATAGATGAATTTAAGAAAATATTTGAAGATATCGAACTACAATTAACCATGAAAATAGATGAGTGCAGTAAGTTAGAAGAAGATATTATTGGTTTAAGGATACAGCTAGAAGAGATGAATCCAAAATTGAGTTGCTATCACATACTTGAAGGAAGTTCTGTGAAGCTGAACCAGATTATAAATAACCAAAAGACTACAGGCATCAAATTTGGTCTAGGTTTCGTCGAAGGAGAATCATCAGATGGATCAAAGGCCATAACTATAGAACCCATAAAGAATGAATATAAAATCATGGTTGATCAATAAAATATGAATCATGCTAAAGAAAGCATTAAAGCTAGGCAAGAGAGAAGTATTGACATTGATGGATTCACCAATGTCACTCATCAAAGGAGAAGAAGATTTATGGCTCCCACTATAAAATGGCAAAGACCATCACCCAGGTTCACTCATTCCTTTTCTGGTTATGGTCATAAGATTTTAGATTGCAAGTATAATGTAGGACAAAGGAACTTTACTAGTAGAAATGTTTTTTCACCGCTGATGGATTATGCAGTAGAATGTTATAACTGTCACAATTTTTGGCACATTGCAAGAAATTTCTGAAGCACATTTGCAGCAAATAAACATCAGGGAAGAAAGTTTCAACCAAATTGTTTGAGACAAACTAGAAAATTTCCAAAAAAACATACACAGGCTACTGACAAAGGAAAGTCAAAACAAGTGACCAAAACTATAATCAAACCAGAGTGGAAATAAAAGGAACAACCCATGGAAGAAAAGGAATCCTTGATCGTGTAGACAACATTTAAAGCATAGAACAAATTTGTGCCATGGATACTTGATAGTGGATGCTCAAGTCATATGACATGTGACAAACAACAATTTGAGGAGTTATAGAAATATAAAGGTTGTTCTGTAAAATTTGGAAATAATGATGGAGCTAAGATAGTTGGCAAAGGATTATTTAAGATCAATGATGGAAAATTCAAATAAAAAGAAGTCTTGTTTGTGATTGGTCTGAAGCAAAATTTGTTGAGCGTAAGTCAGATTTGTGGCAGAGGTCATGAAGTAATTTTCAAGAAGCAAGGGTGTGAAGTCAGAATAGCAAACCGTGGAAAGTTGATAGCAAATAGATCAAGGACATCTGGCAACCTGTATACTCTCTCAGATACTTCAGAAGGAGCATGCTTGATTTGATAGGAAGAAGAAAATTGGCTATGGCACAAGAGGCTTGGTCATATCAGTTTTAATAATCTAGTAAGAATCAGCTCAAAAAGGGTAGTAAGAGATATTCCCACCATTGGTAAAAATTTAAATAGCATTTGTGCTTCATGCCAAAAGGGGAAGCAAACTAGAGCCTCATTTAAAACTAAATAGTACTTCACAAGCAAACCATTAGAATTAATACATACTGATTTATGTGGACCCATGGGAACACAAAGCATAAATGGTGACAAATACTTTATGTTGTGCATAGATGACTATTCCATGATGACATGGATACTATTTTTGAAGCTTAAATCAGATGCCTTTGAGATGTTCAATATTTTCAAAGAACAAGTTGAGAATCAAATAGGAAAAAGAATTAAATGTGTGAGATCAGATAGAGGAGGAGAGTTCATTTTAGAGGAGTTTGCAGAGTACTATCAAAAATATGGGATTAGGAGATAGTTTTTAGTAGCAAGGACACCTCAGCAGAATGGTGTGGTAGAAAGAAAGAACAGGACAGTGCAGAAATGGCACGAACTATGTTGACTAAGAGCAAAATAGCAGATAGATTTTGGAAAGAGGTTGTCCATACTGCGGTATACATCCAAAATAGGTGCATGTTGAGGATGCATGAAAGCAAAACACCATATGAGTTGTGGTTCGGTAGAAAGGCAACATCAAGATACTTCAAAGTCTTTGGCAGTAAGTGTTACATCAAAAGAACTGAAGATAATCTTGGTAAGTTTGAAGATAGAGCTGATGAAGGTATTTTTCTTGGCTACTCGACAAAAATCAAAGCCTACACATGCTACAACAAGAAGCTAAATAAAATTTTTGAGAGTGTCGATGTTAAATTTGATGAAGGTAAGGAACGAGAAATAAGATATAAATAAAACTACCCAATTTATGAAGAAGTCATTGAAGGATATGAGGAAAAAGAAATGGAAAAGAAACAAAAAATTGAATCAGATGATTTAAGTAGTGATTCAGAAGAGTAAGAAAACAAAAAAATCAAAACAGGCAGCTGGTAGAAAAATCATCCTAGAGAGCAGATAATTGGAGACCCCACAGTTGGTGTTCAGACAACAAAAAGGGTAGTAAGTGACTACTCTCTATTATCCAGCATAGAGCCTAAAAATATTGCTGAAGCAAGCAAATATGAAAGTTGGATGACGACTATAAATGAAGAATTAGATCAGATCGATAAAAATAAAACTTGGGAGTTAGTACCAAGACCTACAAATAAAAATATAATCGATACTAAATGTATTTTTTGAAATAAATGGAATGAATATGGACAAGTAGTAAGGAATAAAGCATGATTGGTCTGTAAAGGCTATGCACGAGTTGAAGGCATTGACTTTGAGGAATCCTTTGCACCTGTGGCTAGACTAGAGGCAATCAAAATGTTTTTGGCTTTAGCAGTTCACAAGAATTTCAAAGTTTATCAAATGGACGTGAAATCAGCATTTCTGAATGGAAAACTTGAAGAAGAGGTCTATATTGAGTAGCCTAATGGTTTCCAACTTGGTGATAATCCCAACTTCATCTGTAAGTTGAAGAAAGCATTGTATGGCTTGAAACAGGCACCCATAGCATGGTATGCAAGGCTAGACAACTATCTTACTCAAAAAGGGTTCAAAAAGGGTATGGTAGATAGCAATTTGTATGTCAAAAAGGAGAATGGCCATCTCATTGTCCTTGTTGTATACGTAGATGATATAATATTTGGGAGCAGCAATGATAAGTCATGTAAGGATTTAGCAAAGTAGATGCAAAAATAATTTGAAATGTCAATGATTGGTGAACTTTTGTACTTTCTCGGCCTACAAGTTAATCAAAATGAGAAGGGCATATTTATTTCTCAAGTTAAATATGTGAAAGAAATGCTAAAAAAATTCACAATGGAGGATTGTAAGCCTGTTAGCACTCCCATGACAACAGGATGCAAGTTGATCAAGGATGACAAAGCTACAGATGTTGATCAAACCATGTACAAATATATGATTGGGAGCCTATTGTATTTGACAGCTACCAGACCATATATATTGCAGGCAGTGTGCATGGTAGCACGATTTCAAGCGAGTCCCAAGGAGACTCATGTGACAGCAGTGAATATGATTATTTGATATCTAAAGGGTACTATGGAGTATGGGTTATGGTATCTAAGAGGTAAGGACTTCACTCTTATTGCATATTCAGATGTAGATTTGGCAGAATGTGTCGATGACAGAAAGAGTACCAATGGAGGTGCATTCTATCTTGGAGACAGGTTGGTTGCATGTCACAGTAAGAAACAAGAATCAGTCTCTTTATCCACAACAGATGCAAAATATATTATAGCAACTACGTGGTGTATGCAGGTTTTATGGATGAAAAAAACCTTGAAAGATCTTGGCATTAACTTCAGTGACCCAATTTCAGTTAAGTGTGATAACACCAGTGCCATTAATATATCAAAGAATCCAGTTATGTATTCTCGCACAAAACATATTGCTATTTGATATCACTTTCTGAAGGAGAAAGTTGTGGAAGAAGAGGTAAAGTTGGATTTTGTCCCAACTACAGAGCAAGTAGCTTCACAAAACCGCTGCCCAAAGAAATTTTTGAGTACCTTCACACTAAATTGGGAGTGGTCCTACTTCCCAAGTACTGCCTAGATATCGGGATCACATTCTCATATTTGTAATTTTTTCTAACTGTCGTAAGGTGTGCATGAGAATAGAGTTGCATATGCCTTAAGTAGAAGGCAGTGTTTATTGACAAAAATTAAGGTGGAAGTTGTAAAATTTGACAAACTTAAGGATTTGTATCCTAAAGATCTTGATTTTGCAGAGGCTTGGAGAGATTGCTTAAAAACTATTACTTTGGACAGGACTAAGGGGTTGGATTTTCTAATCCAAGATGGAATGTTGTTCATAGGAAACCAATTATGCATTCCAAGGAGTTCAATGAGGGAGAATCTGGTCAAGGAGAAGCATAGTGGAGGGTTGACTATAAACTTTAGTCGAGATAAGACCATTTCCATCGTTAGTAAGAACTATTATTGGCCAAAGTTGTAGCAATATGTGAAGATATTTATGCAAATTTGTAGAGTATGGCATATGGCCAAGGGTGTGAGACAAAACATTGAATCATATCAGCCATTACCTATACCAGAGAGACCATGTAAGGACATCAGCATGGATTTTGTTCTTGGCCTACCAAGGACACAAAGGGGAAATGACTCCATATTTGTGGTGGTTGTCATGTTTTCAAATATGGCATATTTTATTTCCTTCCAGAAAACTAATGATGCAGTTCATGTTGTAGGTTTATTTTTCAAAGAGGTGGTACGACTTCATGGTCTACCAAAGAGTATAGTTTATGATAGAGATACCAAGTTTGTTGGGTATTTTTTTAGAACCTTGTGGAAGAAATTAAAGATAAATTTGAAATTTTGTTCTGCATACCACCCACAGATTGATGGACAAATAGAGGTGGTGAATAGAAGTTTGGGTAATATACTAAGATGCTTGGTAGGAGATAAGATCAATGGATGGGATTTGGTTTTTCCATAGGCATAATTTGTATACAACAATTATGTCAATAGGATTACTAAAAAATATCCATTCCAAATAATATATGGGAGTAGTCCAAGAAATGCTTCTGATTTGAAGAATATGGATACAAGGGAAAAGTGTAGTGCTGAGGCTGAGGACTTTGCAGAGCATCCGAAAAGCTTACATGAATAAGTGAAGAAGCATATTACTAATATGAATACTTAGTACAAGACAAGGGTAGACCAGAAGCGACGATTTAAGGAATTTTAAGTGGGAGATGAAGTTATGGTTCATCTGAGAAAAGGAAGGTTTCTTGCTAAAACCTATAATAAGCTAAACATGAAGAATTTTGGACCATGTAGAATCATAGAAAAATGGGATTTAGGCAATGCATATGAAGTTGAATTGCCAAGTGGGATTAACATATCACCTATTTTTAACATTTTAGATTTGGAAGAATACCACGAAGGATACAATGGTGAGGGACCAGTAGTAGAATTGTAGAATATTCCAGCATCTACTCCAGATATGGAACAGATAGAAGAGATCCTGGATACCCACATAGGTAAAAGTACCAAAAATAGACAGTATGCAGAATATCTGGTGAAGTGGAAGGGCAGACCTGTTGAAGATTCATCTTGGTTGTCGAAGGCTGAGGTTGAACGCCTTGGTTTTATTCCAAAAATAGATAAGTGAAGGTCACTTCTCAAAATTACCTTGGGTTTCTAATGCAGGAGCATCCAATGGTGTAAGAGTGATCTTGCATCACCCGAAAAAAAAAATTGTAATTGTTTAATTTTTTAAAACTAGTAAAACTATTTTAACTTGCATGATATTCTTGAAGGTCTTAGAGGTCGAATTTGAGGATTTTTGGCTAGATGTGGGTCTTGGAAAAAATATCCAAGACCTACCCCACTTAGCTTGTCTTGTGCCCTTTTTGAAAACATGATGTATTTGTCAACCAGATCAACGACCATGAAGTTATGACCTCGACAAGTTGCCTCCAAAATTCAAATTTGAATTTTGATGGTTTTAGGTGGGAAAAAGGGAAAACGAGTTAAAAAAAGGGAAATTTTGAATTTGTAAGGGGTTAGTCTCTGAAAGCTCTATCTTTGTGGAATAGAATGCAAGAAAGCTTTGGCTCATTTGTGATTTTATCTATCTTTTTTGGATTGTATGTGTTTGTTTAATGTAACTCTGCTTCAATTATTCTTATGATTGCATTGCTCTTGTCATAGAAGGTGGTATTTTCTACTCCTTAAAGTATTATTGGTACACATAGTCTAGTTATCACATACATTCCAAGTTGGACATGTATATGGACACAAATGAAAGTAACTAATAAGGCATCATAGATAATCCAAAAGGACTAATGAAGGATTTTTCTTACCTAGATAGATATTTCCATATGGTAGATTTTTGGCTCTAAATAGAATGCAACACTCCTATGATATTTTAGGTATTATTTCCTTTAGAACCATCATAGTTGGATGCTATAAGTATTTTAGAAATCATAAGATGTATTTCCTTATCCCTTTTTGGGTACATACATGTAGTAATAAATCAACAATAACTTTTTATTTGACAATTATCTTATGCAATTAAAAATTCAAAAGCTAGTGTTTGTTTTGATTTAGAATTAACTAAACCAATTATTATGTATAGTTGAACTATGTGGTCTATAAGAAATTCTCTAAATATTTATTCATCTATTCCACAATATAATTAGCATAATACATTATTTTAAACTACACTATATAGGGCTCAATTACATGTAATAGCAACACATGTTTTTATTAAACATGCTCATATATGATCTTCTCGAGCATCATTGCAATCCTTGATAGTATGATTTTACACATCATCCTTACACTACTTAATTTTAATTGCTAATTTAAATTTCTAAATTTCTTAGGAGGTTTTAAGGTGGGTGGCTAGGAAGTCCTCTGCTTGTTGTAATCAAAGTTGTTACAATAATCATCTCGGTGATTAAGGTTGTACATGATCTAGGATTTTGGAATATCTTTTTCATTCAAAAAAATTCTAATTTGATCCTCAATGATGAATATGGTTGTTTAATCATGGGCTTGAGTATATGTCTTGTAGTTTTCTTTATCATGTTTCTTTATGCATTGCTCAACCAACTTTGGGTAGTCCTAAACTTAGGGCACTAGGTTTATGATGAGCCTAAACATGTAGATTCTACTAAAGCTCTAAGAATAATTGTGAGACCATATTTTCTAAATTTATTGTTTTCCTTAATTATATTTATAAGGGATTCCTTGATTTTCTTTCAAATACCTTCTTGCAAGGGTCGTCATACATGTCCTCTTTCTTTTTATGCTTATTGGAATTCTTCTTCTTTTAGCCCTGGATGGGTTTACTTTATTAGTAGGAATCTATGTTACCTAGGCCTATGTAGTCTATGGGTGCATTTATACTTGTGTATTAGTTGGGTCTATGGTAGTGGTGGCTAGAGGACTGATAAGGGTAGCTTTTTCTATTGCATTGCCACATATTCTTACACTAGAATCCATTTTGAATTTTAGAAACTAGATCAAAATTTGCTAGTTTAGGAGAAAAATAATTATCCACCAGTTTGTATTACTAGTGGGGGTAGTGAAATTCTAGTTTTAAAAAATAGAAATTTTCTACTTTGACTAAACAATTTTTCTTTTATTTTTTAAAATTAATTTTAAAAATGTTTTATTTAAAAATAAAAACTAGAAATCCTTAATTCGAGAATTAGAAAAGTTTATGATGATTAATGTTCAGAAATGTACACTTGTAGGAGCAAATCACAATTCATATCCTATGCGTATAGGGGTATAAGATAAAATAAAAGTTGTCATGCACTTTAAAAATCCTAGGTGAAAAAACCAACAAATGAGAGCTACAAGAAATTAGGTTAAGGCATTGTTTGGTATAGAGTTATTGGGATAAGTTGTAGGCAAAACGATTTTGGGAACTACTTGATTGTGGTGGACCCAACTTTTGGAAGAGATACTGGATAAAATATATCTTCCTTCCTTCAAAATAGACTTCTTCTAATTCTTCTCAATAAAATAAGTCTCTTCATCTAACTTTTAGTTGCTCTTAATGAATCAAATATACAAGATCTCATATATGATTTTTTTTCAATATACAATACATGGAGGTTTGTCCCTATAATATACCATTTCAAGGTGACTCATGAATAGTTTGTGTCTTTCTCTCCTCACATATCTATGATATGCATCCTTTCATATTCCACACATAATACAAAGCTCTCATGTATCTATACTTTACATATTTATACATACATGTGAATCTTCACTTGCATAATTCACACATACACACAAATATTAACTATACACACACTTGCACACTTAATTGTAGGATAATTTCACACTCTCACATTATATACACTTGCTGACATTGTTACAAGACACTCTAAATCATCCTACACATAGACACATACTTTAGAAGAAATATAAATTACACATCCTAAACTATTGACTTACAACCTATTCTAATATTTACAATATTACAATGGTACCATGGGGATACATTAGATTGTATAAAATAATGTAATATTCTCCAACATGATGAACTACCTCTACCTATACATTTATTAAATATGAGGTACAAATTGGAACTTATAGAAAGTAGTGGTTTAATTCTTCCACCCTGCCTTATTCAATAGTTATTTTCAAACATTATTTTGAGTTATTTATTGGGGAAAACAAAGATTAAATAATTTTGGTGAATCATTTTTTTTTAAAGTAGAAATTCACTACTTTTTGGTGAATTGTTACTTTTCAAAATTATAGCCATACTTTTACAGAGGGAAGGGGAGAAAATGAAACAAAGTATTGAAGATATCTGAGTTTATTTTTTAGTGTTTTAGTTTTTTTTTTTCTATTTTTCTATTTTTTTTCTATCTTTTGATTTTTTTGTCGTTTTACTTTTAGAAAGGAAAGATAGGAGTAGGAGTAAAAGACAAGGAAAAATTCAATAAGGAAAATATTATGTACATGTTTATAATTGCCTCCTTTTAGGATTTTAGATAAGTCTTAGGTGTTACCCATTGATTGAAATAGAAAATAGTTTCCCATAAAGAATCACCAGTTTATAGGTATTTGGGCCCTTTGATTTTATTAATTTTGCATAATACACTCTAGGGAGAATCAAATTTCTCTTTTTTTCTAGGATTCACTTTACCTTCATCTCATTTGAAAACAATACCTCCTTGCTTTGAGCTCTATTTTAAATACCCTTTGTTAAACCATCTCTTGAATGTTAGGTTTTAACCCTATTATAACAAATAATTGCTTAATATTCAACTAAAGCACAATATTGAGTTATAGAAGGAAGTGTCTATGAGGCAATATGGTTGAAAAATATACTAGGGAGTATGGATATACTACAAAATAAACAAATAACCATATACCACGGTAATTAATGTTTGTGGAAACTTGTTTGTATTCTAATAGTCTATGAGCATACCAAACACGTTGATGTTCAATATCATTTCATATACAAACATGTCTCAACATTTTAACATTCAACCAAAATTTTGTTTTACTAAAGAACAGTATACAAATATCTTCACAAAATTACATGGATGAGTTAAGTTTGAAGCAGTTCAAAACTTCCTCTCCAAGAAAATATAAAATATGTTGTAATAAGAGAAGAATACTAGAAATTATTAACATCATAGTTTATTTGACATGATAATAAAAATGGTTACAACCACCCATAACAATTTGTATTAGTTAAGGATAAGTGTTGCCATTATTTGGAGATTACACTATAATGGGCAAAGCCTTTGTATTTAAGTACATGCATGCCAATAAACCGCAACATTGAAGCATTGATAAAATCTCTTAAAAATATTATATTCTCTTTAAATATGGATAACATATCCTTATGGTAATTGTTGAATATATAATCCAAACTTTTTCATGATGTATATTAAATGTTTCACGTAAATCTCTAATATCATATACCACGGTAATAAATCCATAATTTACATATATAATCCAATTTTTTTTTAATGATGTATATTAAATGTTTCAAGTAAATCTCTAATATCATATACCACGGTAATAAATTTATAATTTACATATTTCACTAGTATTATACAAAGTATCATATTTCATTTGAAATATATTTATACAAGGTTGGAATAAGTTAAATTAAAAATCACCAAAGTGTTTATCCGTCCACAACGTTGTTGTTCACATGATTATGCTCCTGAAAAATCTAAAGAAAGTGTTTGAAAATATCTTTAAAGCAAAGCACGGACCTGACAACATGTAACAAGATTTTGAAAACTACGAATCTCCTAAAAAAACCCAGTAAGAATCCTAATATTATAGTTGTTGATTTTTAATTAAAAAAAAAAATCCATAATTTATTTTCCATAATCACTCCTTTAAAATTCTATAGAAATAATATAGATCCATCTAAAAATGGAAGTGACATCAACCTTAATTAAATTTTAAATATTTTATTGTAATCATAAAAATAATTTTTGGTTTCGCCAAACCTTAAGGGAGAAGGTTCAAGTTTCAAATCTTGGGTTTCATTGAATTGAAACACTTTTACATTTCCTAGTGCTTTCAATGGTGTAATGGTGTAAAATGTTTAAAATGATCGTGGTATGGTGGTTATAGGGGTGGCTTGTACCTTTTCCCAATGTTTTCAGCGTTCTAAAAGGTTTAAAATGATCATGGTGGTTATAGGAGCAGACTGTGTGAAGATTTGTGTGGCAGATTTTGAAACGAACAGTACTGAATACTATGATGGCCATAAAAATTAACTACCGAATTCATGACAGCTACAAATTCTACCATATATAAAAAATAAAAAATATAATAATAATAATAATAAATAATTAATAGATTACAATATATATTGTTCGCAGTAAAATCAACAAAATCCACTTATAATCAAACACCTGGCGTCAATATAAGATCTCTATAACTCGAGAGACCTAGAGACTATGAAGTTAAGTCTTGTACATGAAAATGACTTTTGTTAAGTTCCAAATTTATTTGCCAATATAAGATCTCTATAGCTCTAGAGACTCTCAATAATTATTGTTAAACATATAATTATTAAAAGTTCAAAAGATTGTATCGTTCATAGAATACAACGTTTCTTTAATAATAAAATGATACAATTTCTTTGACGATGTCTACAATAATCCTTATTGTTGCCATCGATTATACAACAAACAACACACTTTACGTCTAGGAAACGTAATTTTTATTTTTATTTTTCAAAAAAACGAACAGGCACACTTTTCTCGACGAGGCAAATCAAAATGTTTATATTAAATACATATGTCAATTGGGTATCGGAATTTCTGTTTTATGAAAGACACAAGACAGGATTTGCAAACCCTGATATACACACATAAATATAGAATGACGACACTGTTTCTTCGAATGAATTCTTCCTTGGCGGTCGTTTGTCTCAGCATTGTGTCCAACCAAGGCTAGAATATGCCATCTCCATCCCACAGACTATAAAGCTATTTAGAAACATAAACATTGCACTATTAGGTAAATGAATCATTAGCTCTTTCTCTTTTTCTTTCACTCATCTCCACCATGGCCTCGTCCCTTCAAACCCCCAATGAAGTCGATTTGCCTGTCGTAGACATTTCACAATTTCCACAAGAATTTGATGCAGAAGAACTCAAACACATCCAATATCGTCATGGCGTCGCGGCTGTGAGAGAAGCTTGCGAAGAATACGGATTCTTCCGCATAGTAAATCATGGAATACCAACAGATCTTATCCAAAACATGGAGTCCGCCGGCCGCCAACTATTTGCCATGCCTGCAAAAGTCAAAGACAGAGCCACCACTTCTAACCCGATCGAGTCCTACCTTCGTAGTCATTCGTCTGAGCGCTTTTGCATACTTAATTCAGATTCGATTCGCGAAATATCGGACAAGATATGGCCCGAAGGAAATCCAAAGTTCTGGTATACAATACACTTTGGTTTTTTTTTCTTCTAACCCACGAAAGTTGTTTGCTTTAATTGATTGAGTCACTGTGTGGCATGACAGCGGGGCGATTCAAAACTATATCATGCATCTGCAAGCTCTCACACATAACATCTGTAAAGTCATTCTTGCGAGCCTTGGTTTGAACGCTAAGGCTTTCTACCGTTCTGATTTTGAAAGGTGCGTTGGACCTCTGCGTACAACTCACTATTTAAGTGACGGAAAATCTATAGAGGAGGAGTCTCTGTTTCCTCATACTGATCTGGGCTGCATTACGATACTTTACCAAGATAATGTGGGGGGCCTTCAGATGCGATCAAAGGAAGGCAAGTGGTTGAACGTGAAGCCTGTGGCATACTCTTTTGTCGTCAACGTCGGCGACTCCCTAAAGGTGAGGAATTCCTCTTAAGCTGACCGTTATTATAATGTATTTCTGATTATAGATTTGGGGGTATTTATTATGGGTTGAGTGCAGGCATGGACCAACGGACGGTATCGAAGCGCAGTACATCGGGTTGTTTACAAAGGGTGGAACGAAAGGATTTCGATTGGATATTTTATGCGATTTCCTGAGGACCAAGAAATTTGGGCTCCTGCAGAGCTTATCGACGATGATCATCCACGGCGTTACAGGCCTTTTACATTCAGCCAGTTTAGGAAAGACTATCATGCGTCTATGGCGTATAAACCCAATTACATTGATGAATACGCGGGCATCTGAGCTGAAACTCTTGAATTACATTTTTGTCTTTATAGTTTATTGTTCTTATCTTAGGCCGTCCGCGATCCTGTTCTCCTGCATCGACATCGATGTAATAAAATCAAGAATGATATTTTTGTTTCAATTCGAGTGGCGTTGCTCGTGTGTTTAACGTACGGTTGGTACAAGAATCTATAAATAATTCAAATAAATATTGCTGATAAGGTTGGTGCAAAGATTTGTGTTTTTTCAAAGTTAGTGGATTGGTAGTTGTTTGTTTTGTTAAGTATAGATTTGATTTAAATCTTAAGGATGTCAATTTCTAAAATATAATTTTCATAGAAAATCAAAGAAATAAATTTATTAAAAGCATTCTATTTAAACACTAAAATAAACACTAAAATTATCAGTTATTTAAATAATACGATTCAAACCAATTTTTCCATATATCAAAAATAAAGGTTTGTGTTTCATTTATGTTGGTTTACATTTCACTCTCAAAATATAAAAATGTAGATTATGTTTCTCAAATGGACATTAATATATAAATGTAGATTATGTTTTTAATGGACATTTGTGTCGTAGATCTTGCGATATTGCTTTTGTTTCTTATTATAGACTTTGATTTTTTTAAGTTCATCAAAATAATAATAGTTCTCGAAGGACCTTGAGTTTGTTTTTTTAAATCGAGTTAATTATTAGTTTTTTTTATATATATAAATTTTTTAATGTAATTAGTATTGGCTTCTATTTACCTTATTGGTTTTTAATCATCAAAATAATAATAGTTATTGGAGGAGGTTGAGTTTGTGTTTATAAATGAATTTAACTATTGTGACAATACTTTTGTTTTTTAATATTGACTTCTGTTTAAGTTGATCAAAATAATAATGGTTATCGGAGGAGCTTGAGTTTGTGTTCTTAAATGGAGTTAATTATTAGTTTGTTTCTGTATATATATTTTAATTTAATTAGTATTGACTTTCTTTACCTTATTTTTTTACCAAAAGAATAATAGTCATTAAAGGATGTATTTTTTCACCAAAAGAATAAAATTTATTGAAGGAGGTTGAATTGTGTGTTTTTAAATGAATTTAACTATTAGTTGGTTTATGTAGATATATTTTGTAATGAAATATATGAAAAGTTTTATAATTTTTTAATGTGAAATAAATTTTATATAATTTGATGTTTTTTTTAAAGAGTGAGAAACTTTTATGACCAACGTATAAGACTGAGCAGTCTCATATTAACTATAACTCTTTGTAAAATCGGTAGCTATGCTTGTCAATAGGGACTTTAACACATCCACCACACACCCACCTCCTCACACACTTGCCCATGTTGGGGTTTGAACTTTGGACCTCCCGAAGAAGAGCCAAATCCTGAACTGTTGTGCTATCCCTTGGGACGATAAATAAATTTTATAAATTGGTAAATTTAAGTTTATAATCAAATAAATTTTAAAATATACAATTTTATAATAAAATATTATATTAATTATTATTTTTGAAAAAATATGATACAATAATAATCCTTAACAATAATTGAGATAGAAAACTTTAAATTAGCAAGTTAATTTATATATTAACAAAAAGGATCCATGGGAGCGTATTTCTCGAGCAGAGGGAGAGGTAGGAGCTAAAGATGGATTTGGAGAAGGGGTCTTTGGGTCTTTGGGAGAGGTCCTCCCCTTTTTTGATCTACATTTTTTACCTTAGTTCTAGTTGGATTAGAGCCTATTAGAATTGGGGTTTCTTTGGGCCTCTTATTTTCATTGGATTTTGGTTGATCTTTGTTAAAATTTATTCTTTTGGATTCTAGCAAAGCCTTTACTTTTTATTTTACCACTTTTGAGGGCTCCTCTAGAAAACATTTTGACAGATAAGACCCTATCTTCTCAATCTTGGATGGATTTCTTAAAAACATCTTTCAATATTTTTTGGCGGTGCTCTAACTATTGGCCTTATGCATTTTGGAGGTGCTCTCATGCTTTTCGAAGGGATTAGGCTTCAATTTTACTATTTTTAGGGAGTTAGGATTACTCCCTTTAGGTTTATCTAGGAGTCAAGTTTATATGTGCCAAAATGGCCTCCTTCAAGTTATTTGGCTCTTTAAATCTTGAGGGACCCCTTATTTGGTTCTTCAAATATTTCTCAGAGTTGCCAAGTTCATTGGTATGTGCATTCTATTAATTTTGGAACTCCATAAGGATTCTATCTCGTTTGTCTTGTTAGGGGCAAAGAGGATCCCTTATCTTCAAGTAAGGATGCACCATTGGTCCCATATCTTTGGAGAGCAGACCTTGTCAATGAGCACATCCTTGATTCCTTGTTCCTGGGGAAGTTTCATTAAGAGCTAGGATGGCCCATTTTTCTTTCAAATGTGTGTGGATAGTATTTGGGAGATTTTCTCATAAGTATGTATGCATATTTGTTGCTCCCAATGCCAGGAGCGCATTTTATCTCCTAGCTTCAATATTTCTCTAGAGAAAGCTATGGGTGCTTCTTAAAGCTTTTCTAGGGAGATTTTTTTTTGAGCTTCAATTGTAGATGATAATTCCAAGGCTTCAATCAATAGAATGTTCCTCATTGGATTTATGTTCATGGGGATATGAATCAACAATATTTTCCCAACATATGGATGTGCATTGGGAGACCCTTCAAAGAGGAAAATTTTCTTAAATCTTCTCAACAATTTTATTTCATAAGATCCTCTACAGATTTGACTGCTATGGTTTCCAAGAACCTCTAAACCAACCATTAATTGGACATGCTTGGGAAGACCCCCTTGTGGAGGGAAAATTTTTAAATTTTGATTTTTTGGTTTGAGAAATCCCTTGATTAGGTTAGAATTTTCCTTTTTTGAATTTTAAATTTTTCGGGTCCTTCTTACCTTGGTGCCTCTTGCACGGCCCATTTTTGTAAATTTTTTAGTTTGACTAGGATTCCCCTGCTTTGCCAATTTTTTTTTCAAATTTGAATTTCTTGTTTGAGTGACACCCTTTCTTAGGCCAAAATTTTCAAATTTGAATTGGATATGGGTCTTTATTCATCTTAGTATCTTGTGTTTTTGGATGGCCCTTATTTAAGGGATTTCTCTCTTTGTAAAATATTTAGGGAACCTTTCAAAAAACCTTCCTCTAACCATTAAAAAATTACATATTGGCAAGATTTTTAGTTGATTTCGAAGTATTCATACAATAAAAAAAAATCAAATAAAACTATAGACTTTAGTTTTTATTTGTTTTTATTGAAGAACACGAGCTTATACTGCGAGGGGGGGTGAACAGTATAAGACCTCTTTTTACTTTTTCCTTTATACTTCAAAATAGTAAAGCAATATACCCAAAGAAATATCAAAACAATAAACAATATCATCCACAAAGTGACACCAATTTTAACTTGGTTCACCCAGAATGACTGGGCTACGTCCACAAAACTTTTCTCTAAAAGTTATCTCAAAGTTCTTAGGGAATCCTTCCCAATTAGAATGTTTATGAGCCTTGGCCCAATGGAGATACCTTCCCCCAATTAGAATTTATGAGCCTCTGCTCAAAGGAGATACCTTCCCCCAATCTAAATTTATGAGCCTCTACTCAAAGGAGATACCTTACACCAATCTGAATTTATGAGCCTCTGCTCAAAGGAGATACCTTCCCCTCTTCTTTTGAAATGATCCCTCAGAAGATCAACTGCCTCTACCTCTTGCTAGCACGTGGAACTCCTTTCCACTGAAGACCTCTTGTCCTCAATGCTTAGCCTAAGAGACCTCTGCATTCTATGATCATGTCCACAGTAGCTCTGCAACCTATATCAAACACAGTCAGTCGATCTAGTACAAGTCTTCCTCTATCTGTTAGATCTGTTCAACACTTGAACAAATCAATCCTCTGCACACAAGCCTTCTTAAAGACTTGCCAAATCTATCCTCAGGTTCTTCTCAAAGAACCATTGCTCTTCTGTCCTTAAGTTATCTGATAGAACTAACAAACTCAGCTCACAAGTAATCTGCTAGGACCTGTCCAAATCTACTCACAAGTCCCCATCGAAACCTGTCCAAAATTGCTCGTAAGTCCCCACCGAAAGCTATCCAATATCTACTCACAAGTCCCCATTGGAACTTGTCCAAAATTTTCTTACAAGTCCCCACCAGGACCTGTCCAAAAAACTCAGCAAGCTCACCAAGAAAAAACTTTCTTAGTAGGAAATCACAAAGTGAATTGTTAGAGACCCAATGTGATTTGTCAAACTCATAGAAGCATAAAGAGAATTGTTAGAGACTCAATATGTTCTATACTCAAATCCCAATCTCAAAACTCAACTCAAATCAACTCATCTCAAAATCAATCTCAAATCTAAAAACTCAACTCAATATCTGAAATGGATAGGATAGAATGCTTTCTTTCAAAAACATGAAACCCCAAAAATTGCCAACTATGCAAAGAATCACATAACAATGATACTCATGTTCTTTTCACCATAAAATAGGGCTTCAACAATAATGCTCATCAAAAAAGGTTCAATCAACACCATTAAACTCAAAACACAACCTTGAAGCATTTCACAATCAACATCAGAAAAGGAAATAAGTAGAACTCCTTTTCTCTCCAATATTGTTTTAAAAAAAGCATTCCCCAACTCAACTCACAGTAGTATAAAAACACTTTTCAATTCATCAACAAAGGAGTAAGCCCAACACTTTAACCAAGTAAAGAATAGCTTGATTATAACCAACTTAATGAAAGCAAATGTCAATCTCAAATCTGTCCACTTAAGGTTTCATACTTTCACACAAGAAGCAATTAACCTTAAAACATCATGCTTTCATTTCCATAATCAACCAAAAGCACTCTCAACATTACAAGAAAAATTTATCCATTATACATCTTATTTCTCCCTTATAGTCTTCTCAAAAATAAAATTTATCTCTCATAAGAATTCAATAGGATATTTCAAAAACACTTTCAAAATAATATTTTATCAAAATAACAACAAGCTTTGAAACTCCTTATAACTCCTAAGCTGTTTTTCTTTTAACAAACTTCCTCCATCCGCAACATACACTTAGCAAAAGATTAATTTTGAAAATACCTTAGCCAACATCAAAAATCGCTTTGGAGAAATTTGTGCCCGAAATATAACACCACCCGCTACGTCCACGATGAAAAACCCTTCTGCATGATTCAAACGTGGAACCTCCCGTTCAGGTAGTGCACCAACAGCCTAGCCGCTATCGGTGCGCCAAAGGCACCCGATGAGGTTAAAACCTCATGCTGTTACACTTGTCCCTTCTGTGTCAGGAAAAATAAAACATACTCCTCCCTTCATTTTGACACGAACTCGTAGACAACAAGCTATATGGTGGATTCAATAAACAACAAGACAAACAAATGAACAACAGATTATGAAAATCGATGAAGACACAAACAATTAGCAGATTACAAAAACCGATGAAGACATAGAAGCGATCAACGAGCAACTCTTCAAAAATTGGATCGGCTCCATCTTTGTTTTCATTGAGAGGTATTAATATGAATCCTTGCCATGAGCTCTTTGACGTCGACGGGGATTTTACCACGTCGGCAGAGGTCTTGGGCTAGTGCCCACTGAGTTTAAAACATAGTGCCCACCTAGACATTTGCGCCATGGATTAGGAGAACCCATTGCAAACCATAAATTAATATTTATTTAAAAATAATTAAAGGGAACCTTAACAGGGTTTTTAATTATTTAAATAAATATTTCCTCCTGGACCCAATTGCATTAAATTAATGCATCCACCTGAAATCTTTAAACTTGCCAACTTGGGGTTAACAAAAGACCTTTGAAACTGTCATGCCGAACCTTCATCAAAACAAGTTATTTGACATCAAACCAAAATCCTTCAAGAGCTTCTTGACATCAATGACAACTTATACACTTGAGCAAGAGCAATGTACCCAAAGTACCCAAAATTGCCAACAATCTCCCCTTTTGTCATTGATGGCAAACCTTTACTGAAAACACTTCTCAAGTGCCAAAATTGAAACCAACTGTGCTAACAACTGACCAACTGTGCCCATAATTGAGAATCTTCCTTTGAAGTTTTGCTCCCCCTGACTTGAAGCTTTCCTCTTCACTTTGAAGCTCTCCCCCTTACTCATATCTCTCCCCCTTTGTCATCAATGGCAAAGGGCCACCTTTGGGGCTTGGTACTAAGAATGAGCCTCTTAGCTTAGTCCCTCCCCCACCTCCTGATGAGGTGATTAATTCTGGGGTGGGAGTAAAAATCCCATTAGGAACTGATCATCATCAGCGTCTATAACTTCCTTGTCGGGCCTTCTCTTGAAATCTTTGTCCATATTCCTGTTCTTGTCACTGTTCTTGTTCTTGTTCTCATCCCTATTCTTGTCCATGCCTTGATCCTTGGACCTAATCATGCCACTGTTCTTGTTCCTGTATTTTGGAATTTTAGCTCTACACTGTCTGATTATGTGACCTTCATTGTTGCACTTGAAACACTTGACGATGTTGTTTCTCTAAGGTAAACCTGATCTTTGAATCCACCAGTTCTAACCAAACCTATTCTGACCAAACTTGTTCTGACCAAACCTGTTCTGACCAAACCTATTCCTATTATTTGCCTTGCAATAAATTGCCTTGTGCCCAAACTGTTGACAAGAGTAGCAATACCCTTGAAAGTAACTAGCACTTCTAAAACTATCATTTAACTTGTTCACTTGAGCCATGCAATGTGAAGCCATGTGACCAAACCTGTGACAAGCAAAACATCTACCTTGAAACTTTCCTTTATTTGACCTCTTGGGTCCTGAAAACTTCTTCTTCTCATTCTGAATTCTGTTTTCTATTTCTGTGCATCTATCATTCAAGGACTCATGATCTGAAATACTTTCCTTATCAGAACTCTCTTCATTTTGGAGTCTCTTACTAGACTCTCCAACTTGTTCCTTGTATGGCTTAACAAAACCAAGGCCTGTTTTATCTGTTATTTTTTTTTTTATCTTTGATGAGTGACTTAACCTTTTCGAAGCTATCTTGAAACCTGTAAATCTTATCCTTGTACTCTTTAGTTTCATCTTTCAAAGAAGCTATTTTTTGTTCTAACTCACTATACTCAAGAAGGTTAGACTCTAACTCATCCTTGAGTTCTTGTGTCTTAGCTATAGAGAAATCAAGATTTTCTATAAGATCATCTCTCTCCATACAACATTCATCTAACTTATTCTTGAGTCTAGCATTCTTCTTTATTTCCTTTTTCAAAGCACTAAGAGCACTAATAAGTTCACTTTCAAGATCATTTATTTTTTTTCTTTTTGAATCATCAAAGCCTTTTTTCAGATTTCTTATCACTAGAGGTTCTACCTTTTTCAAAAACCATACATGCATCTTCCTTATAGTTTTCTGAAGCATCCTCATACATACTAGAAACAAAATCATTATTTGTGCAATCATCCTCAAGGTGACATAAATTTCCACATCTAAGACATTTCATGATAATGAATCTATGTTTTGGTTCTTCCTCTATTTTTGATATGAACACCATCTCATTTTCATTATCACTTGAAGAACTTTCACTATCACTACTAGAACACTTACTTGCTTTGTCTAGATAGAAACTCTTCTTGTGCTTGTGAGAATACCTCTTTCCTTGATTGTTGTGCTCATATTTGTTCTTTCTATGATGCTTATGCTTTTCAAAAACCTTGCTCACAGAATCCTGTTTATATTCATTACTTTCACTCTTGGGAACAGTACAGTTAGTAGCATAATGACCAAACTTTCCACAATTGAAACATCTTATATTTTTCATACTTTTGTGTTTTCTAGAGAACTTGCCTTTCTTGCTATAATATGCCTCTTCATCACTAGAAGACTCATCACTATCTTGAAGTTGTTTACCCTTGGATTCCTTGGTAGCCTTGAAAGCTGCCTCTTTCTTGACATCATCCTTCACTTGAGTTCTCAACTCAAATGCTGCAAGTATACTATGGAGCTCATCATTTTTTAACTTATCCAAATATTTAGCTTCCTCAATAGCAGAAATATTTTCACTAAATCCATTAGGAAGATATCTTAAAATCTTATCACAAACATCATTTTCAACAAGCTCAAGACCTAAGTCTTTCATGGAGTTAACAACCTCATCCATACGAAGCATGTAGTCACTAATATTTTCATCATCATTCATATTGAGTTGTTCAAACATACCTTTGAAGTGTCTCAACTTGGCCTTTCTGACATTTGTATCACCTGTATGAACCACCTTCAACTGATTCCACATTTCACTAGTTGTCTTATAGTGAATCACTTTGGTGAGATTTGCTTTCTATAAGCCTTTCAAGATTGCATTCATTGCTTTTGAATTTCTGTGATGTAGGACCCTTTCTTATTTAGTATTAGGACCATGTACATAAATAGTGTACTCATCTTCAATCACTTCCCATACCTCATTACCAAGTGCCATTATATGAACCTTCATCCTTGCACTCCAAAGACCAAAATTTGACCCATCAAGAATAGGTGCTACATTGCCACTTGAATGATCCATTATGTTCTTTACTAGCTTTTCCTTCAAGCTATTAAAATTTTCGAAGGCACCTACTCTGATACCAATTTAAGAACACAAACTTATATTGAGAGGGGGGTGAATAGTATAAGACCTCTTTTTACTTTTTCCTTTATACTTCAAAACAGTAAAGCAATATACCCAAAGCAATATCAAAACAATGCACAATATCATCCACAAAGTGACACCAATTTTAACGTGGTTCACCCAGAATGACTGGGCTACGTCCACAAAACTTTTCTCTAAAAGTTATCTCAAAGTCTTTATGAATCCTTCCCAATTACAATGTTTATGAGCCTCGACCCAAAGGAGATACCTTCCCCCAATCAGAATTTATGAGCCTCTGCTCAAAGGAGATACCTTCCCCCAATATGAATTTATAAGCCTCTGCTCAAAGGAGATACCTTCCCCCAATATAAATTTATGAGCCTCTACTCAAAGGAGATGCCTTCCCCTCTACTTTAGAAATGATCCTTCAGAAGATCAATTTCCTCTACCTCTTACCAGCACATGGAAATCCTTTCTACCGAAGACCTCCTATCCTCAATGCTTAGCCTAAGAGACCTCTGCCTTCTATGATCATGTCCACAGCAGCTCTGCAACCTGTACCAAACACATTCAGTTAGTCTAGTACAAGTCTTCCTCTATTTGTCAAATCTATTCAACACTTGAACAAATCAATCCTCTGCACACAAGCCTTCTCAAAGACTTGCCAAATCTACCCTCAAGTTCTTCTCAAAGAACCATTGCTCTTTTGTCCTCAAGTTCTCTGATAGAACTAACAAACTTAGCTCACAAGTCCTCTACTAGGACCTGTCCAAATATGCTCACAAGTCCCCATCAGAACCTGTCCAAAACTACTCACAAGTCCCCACCGAAACCTATCCAATATCTACTCACAAGTCCCCACTAAAACCTATCCAAAATCTGCTTACAAGTCCCCACCGAAACCTGTCCAAAAAACTCAGCAAGCTCACCAAGAAAAAACTTTCTTAGTAGGAAATCACAAAGTGAATTATTAGAGACCCAATGTGATTTTTCAAACTCATAGAAGCATAAAGAGAATTGTTACAGACTCAATATGTTCTATACTCAAATCTCAATCTCAAAACTTAACTCAAATCAACTCAGCTCAAACTCAATCTCAAATCTGAAAACTCAACTCAATATCTGAAATGGATAGGATAGAATGCTTTCTTTCAAGAACATGAAACCCCAACAATTACCAACTATGCAAAGAATCACATAACAATGATACTCATGTTATTTTCACCATCAAATAGGGCTTCAACAATAATGCTCATCAAACAAGGTTCAATCAACACCATTCAGATCAAAACACAACCTTGAAGCATTTCACAATCAACATCAGAAAAGAAAACAAGTAGAACTCCCTTTCTCTCCAATATTGTTTTAACAAAAGCATCCACCAACTCAACTCACAATAGTATAAAACAACTTTTCAATTCATCAACAAAGGAGTAAGCCTAACACTTTAACCAAGTAAATAATAGCTTGATTATAACCAACTTAATGAAAGCAAATATCAATCTCAAATTTGTCCACTTAAGGTTTCATACTTTCACACAAGAAGCAATTAACCTTAACACATCATGCTTTCATTTCCATAATCAACCAAAAGCACTCTCAACATTACAAGAAAAAATTATCCATTATACACCTTATTTCTCCCTTATAGTCTTATCAAAAATAAACTTTATCTCTCATAAGAATGCAATAGGATATTTCAACAACACTTTCAAAATAATATTTTATCAAAATAACAACAAGCTTTGAAACTCCTTATAACTCCTAAGATGTTTTTCTTTCAACAAACTTCCTCCATCCGCAACATACACTTAGCAAAAGATTAATTTTGAAAATACCTTAGCCAACATCAAAAATCGCTTTGGAGAAATTTGCACCCGAAATCTAACATCACCCACTGTTTCCATGATGAAAAACCCTTCTACGTGATTCGAACGCGGAACCTCCCGTTCGGGTAGCGCGCCAACAGCCTAGCCGCTACCGGTGCACCAAAGGCACCCGATGAGGTTAAAACCTCATGCTGTTACACTTGTCCCTTCTGTGTCAGGAAAAATAAAACATAGTCCTCCCTTCCTTCTGATGTGAACTCGTAGACGACAAGCTATATGACAGATTCGATAAACGACGAGACAAACGAACAAACAGTGGACTATGTAAATTGGCGAAGACAAACAATCAGCAGATTACGAAAACCAACGAGGACACAGAAGTGATCAGCGAGCAACTCTTCAAAAATTGGATTGGCTCCATATTTGTTTTCATTGAGGGGTATTAATATGAATCCTTGCCATGAGCTCTTCGACGTCGACAGGGAGTTTACCATGTCGACGGAGGTCTTGGGCTAGCGCCCACCGAGTTTAAAACATAGTGCCCACCTAGACATTTGCGCCATGGATTAGGAGAACCCATTGCAAACCATAAATTAATATTTATTTAAAAATAATTAAAGGGAACCTTAACAAGGTTTTTAATTATTTAAATAAATATTTCCTCTTGGACCCAATTGCATTAAATTAATGCATCCACATGAAATCTTTAAACTTGCCAACTTGGGGTTAACAAAAGACCTTTGAAACTGTCATGCCAAACCTTCATCAAAACAAGTTATTTGAAATCAAACCAAAATCCTTCAAGAGCTTCTTGACATCAATGACAACTTATACACTTGAGCAAGGGCAATGTACCCAAAGTACCCAAAATTTCCAACATTTATGTGGTTTTTATTAAGTTTGTAACCATAAAAATATCAAAATATCATATCTTCTATCACCTCAACTATATTATATTCCTTAAATAATTTTTAAATTGAATTTTTATCGAATGTATTTCCTATATCACTTAGATATTTCCATTAATATATATTCTTAAGAGGTATAATCTATATGGATCAATTACTTTGAATTTTTTTAATTTTTTATAAGATAGATATCAAAAAATGATTGTTTAAATATCTACCAACATATTTTCTTCTTTATAAACATAATGTCATTCATAAGATATTGCCTTCATTAATAATTGATAAATAACAATGGAGAAAATCTCACATTTTCTTGTTTTAGGATACAAACAAGTGTTGTAAATGTAAGTGTGAGTAACAATAGAGTATTGTATTTTCTTGCTCTAAATTCTAATGGAAATCCAAAACATAAGGGTTTATTCTACATAAAATCTATTTAACATGGCAAAACAATCATTTTGACAGTCCTATTTAGAAGGAAGGATACCATAGCTAAAATTTTGGATCCCTAGTTAGCAACTAGACGAAGATCAAATTTATGAAATCCCTATTTAGGTAGTATATGTTAACCATAAATGATTGGTAAGGATGGGATGCTTGAGAATGACATAAAAAAACTCTTAAAAGTATATGGTTAGTATGTATGTTTCGTGGGTTCTCACTAGGATTTATAGATATTTAAAATGACATAACACAACTTTTAAAATTGATAATAAAATTTATAAAACTAAAACTATAAATGTAAATGTAAATGTGAGAGATTCAATGTAGATGTATAAAACTAAAAAAATTCATATTCATAGCAAGGAAAGTGTGTGCTCAAACAACACATGAAGAAATTGAATGACATGAATGTGCTCCACCACATGTAAAATTGAAAATAATATAATGGAATGACTAATAGAGAGCAAAAATAAGTTCCCAAACCACTATGCAACCAATAATACAAATGGGCAATGACATAATTAGATAGAAAATATCATGCATAATATTTCTATTATTTCAAAACTAGAGTAAGAATACAACATGAAGTCCACACGTTTTACTTCTATTTTATTCAATATAAAAATATATGGACAATAATTTCTCTAGGTCCTCTCTATAGAAAAATAATCACCCAAGAGTTTCATGAAGTAATAAATTTTTTACTCCTAAAAAAATGTTGCTAACTAAAAATGATACATTTTTTTCAAATTTGCTCCTACACTATTTAAAGATCTTTCGACTAGCTTTTGGTGTCCTAAAATAAAAAATATATTTTATTTCCTACAAATCTATTCATATTCTATGCTCCTTGTTCTACTTACCCTAAAAATCAACATTTGACTCATTTGAAGGGAGCAACTTATTACCTTTGTAAAAAAAATAATTCACACATTTAGAGCAAATCACACCTCTAGGATGAGTCACCTTTTGACTGAATCATAAGTTTAGAAATAATCACTATCTCCATACTTATCCATTTTCAACAAAAAAATTGAAAGTGGCTTAAAATTCAATTTTAAAATTTCAAAAGCCTACAAAAATGTTCTTAGTGGCTTAAAATTACAAACTTTAACCATCATGAATTCAAAGGTAGTATCCAAACTACTATAATTTTAAGGACTTTATAGGGAACCAAGATCAAATAGTGGGATATCCCAGGTTTTACTTTTATCCTTGGGTGTGAAGTCTACAAATTGGGATAATCCTATTGCAAAATTTCAAAATTTGTTGATTCTCATTGTCTTTATGGAAAAACCTTTATCAAAACCTCCCAAATAATGTCACCTAGAAAGTTTAGTTGGTCATCATCTTGACTTCTCCTATAAGGTATTTATATTAGTTCCTAGATAGTTCTTCATTCTACCTTGATATCCCTTAAATTTCTCAAACAGTGAATTTAGCTTATTAACTTGGTCAAGCAAGGTGTCACTTTCTACTCTATTTTTTCCTTATCTTAAATATTTTGTAGTTATTCATCAATGAGGAGCTTCTTTTAGCGATCAAAAATGTCACACAACCTAGATTCCATCAAATGCTTAATATTGTAACCCATTTTGTGTATTGGTGTCTTTGAGGAATAATGAGTGCTCTTGCACATGTATTTTGTTGGACATCAATAGTTGTTTTTAATTATCTAACTATTTTATTTTGATCTGACACCTCAAGATATTGATCCTATTCTAATAATATTTGATCTAAGTTTATCAACATTTCTTGACACATTCCTTTAGTAGTCAACTCTTCATCTGATTGTTGGATTATCTTATTTTGTTCTAGGACACTCCTTACCCCTATACACATGGAAAATTGACCCATTAGAACGATTCAATTCTTTATTAGATCCCTATTCAGCCACACAATCTTGTTATGTACAAATTTACAACCTTTTTTCCTTCTTCATTTGCCTTGTTTTCTTGGCTTTACCAAATTCACACTCGATTGATATAAGGCATGAATTTGGATTACCAGATTTGTGCCATGTAATTATGGGGTATAATTTGGTGTTCTAGGAGTTTTTCTCACTAAAACCCCTCCCCTCATCAGACCGTTTTGGGATCAGCCCTTACCCACAATGAAATTTTATTTTCCCACCCATTTTGACCTCTAAACCTCTTATAAATAGATGATTGTATTATCTCTTCTCACTTAATGTTATCCTAAATAATTTATTTAGATATTCTAATTCTTGACTTACTCATTTTCTCATGCTAACAAGTGCCCCTCTACTACAAGTTGTTTTGCTTTTTTATACTTTGGTTTTGGTTGCCCTTGGGTATTGAGTGGAGGAGCCTTTATGACTATATAGATCAACCTTATTGGAGTGATTCATCCATATATTCATTTCTCCTTAATTCCTCCATTAGTTCATCAAGTTTTGTATTTACTTTAGTTGATTTACCAGTCTATTTTTCATTGTTTTACACTCTATTTTTCACTATTTTAGGGCCCAAAAAGGATATCTAGACTAGATTCATGCCCCGCCCATACAGTGTGTGAATTTGGTAATATTAATTGATGATCCATATTTATAGGGTATAAATTTGGTAAATTAGAAGTTTGGATTAGGTTTCGCACCCCAAAACCCTAATTTTACACTTGCATTTTAGTGTTATATTGTGTCCACCTTGTCTGCATTCTATTTCATTCTTATCTATTTGTTTCACTTTGTTTATGCATGTTTCAAAGTTCAAATATTAATTTTTATTTCCAACGTTCATCTATTGGACCAAGTGGGATTGACTATTATGCATCTAATTTTAGTCTTATAGTGACCTAAGTAGACCCCCAAATGTTGATCAAAATTTCTAGGGTTTGTGAAGTTATTTTGTAGTATTTGAAACATTCGATACTCTAGATGCAAGATAAATATTGGATCAACTATTGGATTAGATAAGTACCCAAATAGATCATTAGGCTATTTGGTGTTTTTTTTTGTTCATTTCTATCCAAAATCTATATTATAATTAAAATAAAGATATTTTATTGAATTCCTAAGTATTTGAAAGAATAAAAGCATGTAATATGCATCTAGAGTTTTAATATTGTTTGTGCATTTTCTTTGACCTTTGATCAAGGAATTTATTTTACAATCCTAGGGTTAAACATTATTGAATTGCATAATCATATTAGGGTTAGCTCTTATCTTCTTACATATTATGTGTTTTACATAATTATCATAGTTTAGTTTAGAAATTCCAAACAATAGGTGTATGCTTAATTGAAACATTAAAAATTCTCACCATAGACATGGAGCGAGTCTTAAAACCATTCCTAGTGAACTCGTCCTTTCGTGTCCCCGAGTGTAGAGAATATAACATATCCCAATGGTTCAGCTTAGCTCCTAGTGGATTGAACTAATAATTGTACATGATAGGGAAATTTTCTCCATCTACATATTTGGTGAACCTAACATGAAAACATATCTTAGTGGCCAATATAGGAATATTCTTCTTTTATATTTTCTTGAAAAATTTAAACAAGACCACTAATTCTATTTTTTAGATCAAAAATATTAAAAACATCTGAATAATCTTTCTTTTTGTCTTTACTTAGTTTCCTCCTTTATCCTTATGCTTCTTATAATGCCTCCATTTCTTAGAAGTCAGACAATGCATTTAGAATTTGATAAAATATCTCAATAATATGATCAAGTTGATATAGAGAATTCTAACCTTGATGCAGAAGAGCAAGAACATGTTCAAATTGATACTAACTATGATTCCTTTAAGGGGTCTAATGGTGGATTCACTTTTATTTTAGTTGATCATTTGTGGGGTTTCATAAAAAACCATAGAGAGACTTTGTTTAAAGTTATGGATGAGGAGGCCTAGTTCTAAAGATGTGAGGTACCTTCTCCTTCTACTATATCTCCTAGTAATGTTCATCACAACCTCTTTTTAAATCTTGACATCATGGTAATCTTGTTCATAAACAAACAAATGCTACTACTATAACCACAACTGTTGGAAGGGTTTTACAAGTCCCTCCAACTAGTAGTGCATACCAAGATCATATTCAATTTCCTACTTATTCGCCTAATCTCAACATTCATGCTTTTGTACCACCAAATATTAGTTATACTCTCCATCAAGATACCACATATCATAACTCCTACCATTTATGTGGGAAACATTCTTAATAGATGACACAAAATGGCACAAATGAAAATTATTAATTGCATTCAACAAAAATATATTTATAGGCATGTTTGCCTTTACAAGGAGGCATTTAATATGCATGATCTATATCAATATTAAATACAATACATAACTCATGTTAATATTAAATGTAATACACTACTAATACCTATCATTCCTATCCACTAAGGAAGCATTGGTTCCCAATGCATACAAGTGTGGAAGAAAAATAGAAAAAGCAAAGGAGTGTTGGGTACGATAAAAAATGCACTCATGTACAAAAAGAGAAATACCAATGCTAAACTAGAGCAAGTCTTCAAAAAATAGAAAATAGATGATGACACTGATTCAAGATCAGAGGAACCTTTCCAATTACTATAAACATTGTTATGTTGGTGGATGGATGAAGATTCCCTTGATTTGACATGAGAACCAAACAACAGGTAATGTGGCAAAAAAAATATCAATATAGAAATTAAGTGCAATGGATAAAAAGTCGAGGCAAAGGGTAATGGTTAGCATGGGGTGTGAAAATCAGCAACAAAAGTTATGGACTAAATTAAATCAAATAAAATTTAATTTAATTTAATTATGGGTTTATGGATTATGTGAATTGGAAACAATCAATGAAGAATATTTAATTTAAGGCATAATTATGATATTTAAAAATAAGTATGACACTAAATATTGTAATTTTAAATTAAATTAAATAAAATTTAATTTAATTAAAAAATTTCTTCAAGGGAAAGGGAGCAATGACTATTATGGAATGAAAATGGCTAATTTGATGGCAACATGGGCAAGTGGCAAGTGATAGGCATGTTTGACTAGTTATAATGGTTAGAAACCAAAATGGGGTGAGAGGAGGAGGCCATGGGGGTGCACAGGATGGGGAAGGTAGATTAAAAAACCTAAGAAAACCAATGGCTAGAAGTATGGAAATGGGACCTAAAAATGGGTAATTGGTGTTGAAAAAAGAAATTCATTATCGAATATGAGAAATTCAAACGAGTTCCACGGGGAAGTATCATGATACTATGGAATATTTTCAAAAAATAATATATTTATAGAATATTGATAATAGTGCTGAAAACATAGATTCAAAAACTAAAAAGGAGATGCATCGAGAGCAACAATGATGGCTAGAGCTTTATTTTCCAAAAAATATGTGACTGTGGCGGCAAGACACTATTTTCTTCTTCATCATAGAGATGCATAGAACATTTGGTATGTTCTTCAATTGCAATTACTTCTAGTAATTTTTGATCTGTAACATTTGGAGAAACCTGATCTATAATAAAACATCTTCAATATCAAGATGAGCAACATTATCTAGTGGTAAGATGCTAAGCATGTCACCTATAGACCCTGGTTTGATTCTAGGTGTTGCTACAGGTTCTTTGATATCTGGAACTATTTTGGGATCTAGTTCTTCATTAGTTTTATGTTCATTAGTAGGGATAGTGGCAACAATTTCATCTTGAAGATACTAAAAATTGGTAATCATTTATGCATGGAATTGTTGAAATTTTGTGGTGACTTAGATAAATGACAAATCCAATATGAAAGCTTGGATTAAGAGCTGAGGGTCAAGAGTTAAAGGAACCCAAGCTGAGAGTTTTCAAAAATAGGAGTTCTCAAAAGTGTTCATAGTAGGAAAATAATGTTCACCACTCAAGATCCAAGGGTTAGATTTATCATTCCTTTCTAAACCAATCTAGTCTCAGGAAGAGGATACTTTCCAAAAACCCTTGCACCTTGCTCTAATGCCAATGATATGGGAAGAACACTCAAGATGCGAGCATGAGAATGGCACAATGAAAACTCTCAATTGCATTCAAAAAATATATATTTATAGGCATGTCTACCTTTAAAATGAGGCATTTAATATGCAAGATATTTGTCAATATTACATGCAATACATGATCTGTGTCAATATTAAATGCAATACAATACTAATCCCTATCAACCATAATAGTTTCAATACCTCCAACATAAGCTATGTTCCCTTTTTATAACCTGCCTATACCCCTCCCCTATGGAACCTAAGGACATTGCATGACAACAATCCTAAAGTAAAGAGTTTAACAAATGTGGTGAAAAAACTAGTTTCGAGAGTGGACATGATTTAGCCACCTAGTTTCACCTACAACTATATAAAAATGTGTAATCAGCTTTTAGATCCTATCATAGCCTCTAGGCCCTACCCTAAGCATTTCCCAATGTTATTTTTTCCTACCTTTAAGGGAACAAAATATCCAATTGAGAATTTATGTTTAGGACAACATGCCATGACATCATATATGATGACATGTTGTTACTTAAGACATTCCCTAAAAACCTTGGTGGTATGGCATTAGAGTGGCATTATCAAGTACCTAGTCATTATTTGAAGAATTTTAAAGAGACAAATAAAATATTCATTTAACAATTGGGTGCTTATGTTAAAAAGAATGTGACTATGAAAGATGTCTATATGTTGAAAAAAGCTAAAGATGATTTTTTTTTTCAAAATTTTTGTCTCGTTGGAGTCTCGTTGGATACTTGAGATAAACCTTACCGCTTGAGACATTCTTGATATATTTATTGTAAAATTACAAAAATAAATCTCATATGAGTTGGAAAATACAACTATCACGTATTTTGACCAAGCTATAGATTTGTCAAGAACTAGGGTTATGCATAAGGGGTTGTACTTAAAATGTACTTGTAAAACAATGGTGAATCCTAATAAAAATCAACGTAAATCATTGTGAATCCTAAAAAAATAAAATCAATCATCTTCACACTAAAATTTGGGACATTTGAAGACCTAAAATGTAAGATCATATTTGGAATACATTTTGACCTATTAAATTACCTTATAAATTTATAAAAATACAACCATTAGCTTAGGCTCAAATATCTCTTTCCAACAAGTATAAATATGCCTATGTTTGGATATATATTGTGGTGAATTGACCCTAAGAAAAAATTGGTCTTGAAAATTTTAGGCGAATGGGCCGACGTCGAGGGTCCTCATATTCACCAATTTCCAATTTTGGAAATCCTAATATTCACCCAATTTTTTAATATTCACCACTATCCATAATCATAGAAATAAGGGTAGATAAATCCCTTATCAGAAGATGTCAACATAATATAAAAGAGGATATGACCACTAGAACACATTATAAGAACAAGCATGTAGTTAGTGATGGGGTAAAATATAGTAGACTTGTTAATAGTGGTGTTAACAACCTACAAAATATGGTTCTCTATAAACCTCAAAAATACTCACCAAAAAATTTCACAAGACTCAACACATATATAAATATGGTCCTACAACAACTTTTAGAAGCGAATATGATCGAGTTACCTTCCATAAGGAAACTTGATACCACAACTGATTGGTATAAACTTAGAAAATAGTGTGAGTATCATAGAGTGGAGGGGCACTAGAAAAACTCTTGAAAGAGGTTGAAATATGTGGTTCAAGATCTAATTGAATAAGGACAACTGGTCATAAATTATTCTCAATCCAAACCTCCAATAAACAATCAAACCCCTACTCAACAAGCACCCACAACTAATAAATACATGGAAATATTACAAGATCCCCTCCCCAAGCATGGGTAGTAGGTAGCTCATCAAGTGGCATACCATAATGTACCACCTCCCTATGATAATATGGTTGGAATTGTAGTCATAACTACAAGGCAATAAGTACAAAATAAATTGACTCAACATTATTAGTAGGAGACAAGTTCTTCATCCAAGCCACCTTAGTTTTGAAGAGTACCCAAAAAAGGAGCATGAGAATAGAAAATTCTCCTTTATTGTTGAGACCATGACCTAAAGTCTCCTTTGAAATTCAACAAAAATTAGCTATTACAACAATCAAGATCTCCCTCTTAGAGCTTTTGTAAAGTTCTCCTACTCATAGGGAATATTTGTTAAAACTTCTAAAACAACAACAATTTATTCCTCATGATATTTCCCCTAGCACTATGTCTAATGTTGTAAGTGTTCTTGGGATACATCATATCACATTCTCATATGATGATATGCCTCTCTTAGACTTATGAGGGGATTATTCCCTTTACATCACTGCATTAATTGGAGAAACTTTTATTAATTGGATTTTGATTGATAATGTTCCTCCCTCAATTTATGCTTTTATCAATTCTTCCAAAGGTTTAGGTTAAAATATGATTTAAATAATTTTGATATCATCATCAAAGCTTTCAACAACGGGTCCTAATAATCTTGTGGCATTATACTCCTCCCCTTTAGGGTTGTATCCAAGATATTAGATACATTATTTTGTGTTATGTCTTTTCCTATATATTTCAATATTTTTCTTAGATGTCCTTGGATTCAAGCAATGCGGGTGGTCCCTTCTGCTTTCCATCAATGTTTGAATTTTGAGTTAAAAAATAAACTAGTCACCATTATAGACAATCCTCACCCATTTAAATATTGTTTGATGATTGAGCAATCTCAATCTAATATCAATTTATTCCTTCAGTTTCCTCATCTCACATAACCAAGCAACTCAAAAAAATAAAAGTGAGTGAGGAACCTCTTATCAATATTTCATCATGGGATCAAGTTAATTCATTTCTTCAAGAGCCTCTTCTAGATCTTGCCAAGCTACCACCTTCACCAGTGACTGCATATTTACCTTGTAATAAGGGTGAAGTTTTACACATTGGCACATGTACATTTAACTTCATAGGTATATCCCTCAAAGAAAATATCCATGGTAGAAACTCTTATCTTGTCAAACGTTCTTTTACCCATTATTACATATCCAATGATTACCCACTTTCCAAGAAAATTATATGTAGTATGGGATATATAGGTAAAGGTTTAGTACCACACTAGAATGGTATTCAAGAGACTCCAGAAGTGGAGATATGGACTAGGAGATTTGGCATAGGATACATTCCTAATAAAAACCAGTTTTTACCCTTTGATAATGATGATAATATTATCACTTATGCTGAATATTTAAATCATCAAAGCTTGGAGTGGAATGATGAGGATGAGGGACCACCTCATTCCTCATATATTTTATTTTGCAATATGGTAACCATTGGGCATCTTGATTCTAGTGTGACCCTGAAGAAGAATGTTAAAATAAATATCCCTTGTGATGTAGCTCATAAGAATATCCTTCATAATAGCTTCTCCTTTGATGGGTCTATCCCTTGTGTTACATCGTTTAAGTCCTATAATTCTCAATAAGACCCTATTCCTCTATCTTATAAATATATTATGAATTTGAAAATCACTCCCCATAAAAAAGGATGGTACAGTGAGTTTGCACTAACTTTCATGTAGGATCTCCTAAAGAAGGTATTTTGGATGATCCCCTTCGTGATGAGAATCATGAATATATCATCCATCACAATACTTTATTTGATGGGTTAGATCCTTGAAATACCATATTTTTTGTTAAATTAGGTGGCATACTCAAAATTTATGTTCATTTTAAAAACCAATAAGCGTAATTCACATTCCAAAATAACAATAAAAATAATAGAAAAAACATAAATTGTGCATAGTATTACATTTTCATAGAGTTTGCATTTGGTTTACTTGTTCATGCTACATGCATATCTATCATATTTTGCATGATTTTCTTGACATATTGTTCCCTAAATTTATGCTTGTCATAATTGCATTATTGCTTGTTCATATTTGCATGGTTGCTTGATCATATAGATTCTTAGGGATTTTACAATAATGGCAATTGATGACACCTAGTTGCATTATATATCATATGTATTGCACTCTCACTAGGGTTTCGATGCCTAGAAAATCCCCAATCTATGGCCCATTGTGTATTTTCCATCATTGCATCTGTCCATATCATTTTATTCTTATATTCCTTGACCTTTAAAGTTTTCTTTGCTTATATCTCTCCAAGTCAAGCCATATGGTTATTGTTTTTCTCCATTGGCTTTGTCCATACACTTTCTTGCACACACCACACCTCTATCAAGTAGTACTCACTTTGGCACATCATTCACACATAGCACACCCCATAATGGATTTGCTTCATGGTCACAAGTGAATGGCAGTATCTATTCAACCATTTGCAAGCATACATCCTAGTAGTTATATCTCTTTCCCTTTCTCCATCTTAGTGAGCACTACATCCATAGCAGGTACAACTCCACCTTTTCCATATTTATAAGCTTACAACCATCGCATGATAAACTTCATTGCCACACACAAGGGGAAACCTCCACATCGATCATTTGTGAGAATACATCATCATAGGATTTTGTTATTTTATGTTCTCTTTTACCTTTCAGAGCTTTGATTTTATTCATATATGCATATAATTTAGGTTTGCATTTTAGATACATTGTATTTAGTTAGATTCATATCAATACATCTCATTCATATAGTATTTATTCATTGCATACATTATGCTTGTATTCATCATGCATACAATAATAATAATAATAATAAATAATAAATAAAATCAATCACACATAAGCACAACAATTTTAATGATACCATAATACATAAATAAACTACATCTAGTATTACTCAATAGCAGTAAGTGCATGCTTATCAGTATTTTTTCTATAATAAATATCTTGGCACACTTGACCATACCTAGGGGTGCATAATACAATCAAAGTTGACATGTCATACCAATCCTAACTCTAGATGCATGAACCTATATCATCTACTCTACTCGCTAGAAGTGGTGGAGGTATCATATTCATAAATCGTGAACCAATTCATGCTCATGAATGTAACTAAATTTGTGACCATTGAGAGGATGGTTCTGGAACCCTATGATAAGCTAGGATGGTATGCTAATATACCATATAGTAGTGGGTTTCTTTGTATTACTACATCATATGACTCCATCATCCTCTATAGCTCTATCAGTAGTAGGTGGTATCCCTTCGTCTATTGGTTACCTACCATGAAAACCATCACATTTATTTGGATCTATCGACCCATATCCCCTCTAAGGCACTCTAGCTTATCCTATGCCATGTCCCACTTAGCTCGAGCCTAGTCTAGTGAACTATAGATGAACTCCATATTCACCTACATCATTTATATTATAGCTTTTAGCTTCTCTACCTCCCTTGGACCTACTACCTCAAGTATCACCTAAGCCATAATAGGGAAAACCCCTATGGCTACCCCTCCTCTTAAGTCAAATATCATGACGGTCACCCTTGAGTCTATCACTATCTCAAATCAAACTTGTATCCGCAAAAGTAAGTATGGGACCATCCCTCTTTGTTTCCTCTTTATGGCACATCGAGTGGTCTCTCAAACTGCCCACTACACTCGTTAGCTCATCACCTAGCATCTCTACACTAACACTGGTGGAGATATTCTTAGGGTAAAAATGCTAATGTACCATCTCTTGTACTGAAAGACCACCTCAACATCATCCATACCTAGATCCACATTTAGTGGGTCATCTAGGTCCTCCTCTACCAACTTAGCTATATTAAGAACACCTTTACATCGTGATGGGTCTCTCCTCATCCATCTGAACCAATAGTCTACAATATCCAAAATCTCTTGTAGAATCCTAAAATAGTACTATACTTGATCAAACCTAAATAGCTCCCACTCACCCTTCTTGATGATTAGCCATCGAATCCTCCTCATCGAAGCGAACTGCTATATTTCTTCCCTCTATCCTAGGTGTAGATGCCATGGTCACCATATGATTTGGTGCTACTATATCTCATCTATCACCTACCTACCTTGTGGAAATATGTTAGGATCCTCAATACTAACATTATTAGTTAGTATTAGTTAGTATTATTAATCATTTAATTATTATATTATTAGCTTATAAAGTGAACCATCACAACCCTTCATAACGTGAACCGTCATGTCTCTTCATACGTGAACCATCATGTCTCTTCACCAATGTAGATTTAGGGTAGATATATATTAGGTTGTCTATCCATATCAAATCATCCAAGAAGAAGAATAAGAATCATAGATTCTAAATTAGGGAGCCCCCTATAGTGGAAAAGCAATTACAAGGGAGCCCCCTTTGAGTGGCCTACGATTACATTTTACATTAATTTATTAATATTTTTATAGTAAGACCTTGGGGTTTTACCATTTGGTATCAGAGCCATGTGGAACCCAGTCATGTGGGAATTGCTCAAATATCTTCATCAAATCATTTCTATGTGTGAGTATCAAACTCGGTTTGAGGATATCACCAAACACAACATAATATTGGATGAATCAATTATCATCAATGACTTCATTAGGGGATTAAAATATGAAATTAGAATGGAGGTGACAAGGTTCAATCCCTATACCATGATGCAGACCTATGGATTGGCAAAATTAGCTGAAGATAAAATCAATGCACAAAAACGATTAGGGAAACCACTTATGGAAAAATTGTCGATCACTTACATCACTCTCAGGCACTTACACAACCCCCAAATCCAATTGAACTTTACAAATTAAACATCTTTGAGGATATGAAGGAACGACGAGCAAAAGGACTCTGTGATAATTGTGATGAACAATTTGGACCCCACCATAAATGTGCTAGACTAAAATTGTATTTATTGAAGGAAGTTGATCCTTGTCTCTCCATAGAGCAAGCATATGAGGTAGTTGTGTTCAAAGTGACTAGTGCACCTACTCACTGCAATTAATACAATGAGGTTGATATGCAAGAAGTGATTGATGTACCAAGCAAGGATGAAGTAGACATACCCAAAGTGATCAATGCTAGCCAAACATGCACTCTACAAGACCTACACATACCTTCCTCACAAATAGTGAGTTCTTGCCATATGACCAAACCTATTTGGAACCAATGTATAGTGACTACATACTCCTTCTCTGTTGGCTCTACCAAGGAACCAAAAAAGGATATGAAATAATTACCATCACTTTTGATGCATCATTCTGAAGTATTTGAGGAACCCCAAGGGTTGCCCTCCCATTGTCATCATGATTTTCCTAAGGGATATTCTACTATTGTTCTTGGAAACCCCCCACTAATGCTTCATCCTTCTCGATATCCCTACCTACGAAAGGATTCCATTAAAAGAGTCCAAGAACTTACACAAATCCTTCTTGGAAAACAAAGGACAAAGCTTCTCACTTTGATCTTTGAGTACAAAGATCTTTTTAATTAGGGTGGCATGTTAGGATCCTCAATCCTAACATTATTAGTTAGTATTTTTTAGTATTATTAATCATTTAATTATTATATTATTAACTTATAAAGTGAACCATCACAACCCTTCATAACGTGAACCATCACGTCTCTTCATATGTGAACCATCATGTCTCTTCACCAACGTAGCTTTAGGGTAGATATATATATTAGGTTGGCCATCCATATCAAATCATCCAAGAAGAAGAATAAGAATCATAGATTCTAAAGGAGGGAGCCCCCTATAGTGGCAAAGTGATTACAAGGGAGCCCCCTTTGAGTGGCCTACGATTACATTTTACATTAATTTATTAATATTTTTATAGTAAGACCTTGGGTTTTTACCAAAAGATACCAATGTATGGCCTATACCTACACTTATAATTTTGGCTCCACCTATATATTATTGGTCACTCCATGTTGGAAAATGGTATTGGTAGTGCATTCGATCTCCAAACTACTATGTGCTCCTAGAACTACACTTAGAGCAATGTCATACAACTCAATCCTATTTGTTTCTTATAAATTATTTTGTGTAGTGTTCCATATAAATGGTCCAACACATACAATGACCATGTGAATCTTACTCCTTGATATTGCATGTCTACCACTACTCCCACTAGTGCCCATTATAGGTATCACCTACTGGTTGACACACCAACATCCCCACCACCACTCTACATAGTACAAATATCAATACCCCAACCCAATATCAACATGGCTTCTAATTAATGTGGAATCCACTCTACTATATCACATGTATTAGGTTCCTTGACATCATCTTTTATCCCACCATCGACACCCATAGCATGTAAACAATCCTCTCCCTGATGGAAATTCTCAATATGTGCCACACATCCTCAAGTGTGATAATCATCTCCTATATAGGTAGATAGAATGTGAAGAATTATAGATACCATCACTCTACCAGAGCCATCAATAGGGTTTGGTTTACCTCAATGCATGGAATCTCTACTACATGTAGTAGTTCCATGCTCTCTAGTGTCTCCCTCTCCTCCATTGTGAGCTACTCTCAATATCTAGTGTGCTCTACTACCACTCTCTACTCTTGAGTATATCTAGCTACATATAAACACAATTGTATCAACAATCCATCATATAACACATAAAAATATTAAAATAAAAATAAAAATAAAATAAAGGTCTTTTTGTGCAAAATTCATCAAATTCGTGCCTTGGAGTGACTTGGCATGAATTTGGTAAAGTATCCCAAAAAAACTCATGCTCCATATATACAAGGTATTAATTTTACTTGGGAAAACTACCAAATTCATGCTTCATGACTAGATTCACATCCCACGATAAATTTTGATAAAAATTGACTGAAAAGCCTAAATGAAAAAAATACTAAAAAATTTTGTGTATAGGTGCAAAATCTAAGATGAGAAAGTGGGTATCAATATGTACCTTCACTCAATCAGCAATGATGCTAGAATTACCCCTCACCATGGCAACACAATGAGTTGGTAGTTCCATTCTCCTATTTCTTCTCCAAAGCTCTTTTCTGCTCCTTGCAAGATGAAAATGAGCCTCTTTTTCCTCATTTTCTTTCTTTTCTTCCCTTCATTTTCATTTTCCCTCTTTTTATCCTCTCTTCCTCTTTCTTTTCTATCCTTTTCTTATCTCTCCTACTAGTTCTTCCTTTTCTCCCTCCTTGTCTTTCCTATTGCTCTTTCTTTGCTTTTTCTTGCATTCTTGTGCCCTTTGTTCAAATTTTCAAGTTTTATCTGGAATTTCTAATTCCTTCTAAAAAATCAAGGGACACCCTATACTTAGAGGTATTAATAGTAGTAATACCTCATTTTATGTGCAATTTTTTGGTGTTCAATTTAACAACCCCATGTTGCACCACCCCTCTATCCAAATACATTGGTGAAGGAAACCACCAAAGAGGAGTGGTAAATCCACCAATAAAATCACAATTGAATGAAGAACACAAGATTATACTGAGAGAGGAGGTGAATTGTATAAGACCACTTTTTACTTTTCTTTTCAATTCAATATTATGTAGTGTATACATATCAGTATCAATAGTAGTAATCAAAGCAATGCACAAAATACCATACACAATAGAGACACAAATTTTAACGTGGTTCACTCAATGTGGGCTACTTGCATAGATAAAATATTTCTAAAATAATCTCTTTGGGAATCCTTCCCAATTACAATGTTCATGGACCACTGTCCAAATAAGATGTTGATCCCCTAATCTCAAGTTCATGGATCTCTTCCATAGGAAAACTCTTTCCCCTTATACTTTGGCTAGTGATATTCTATAATACTATGTCTCTCTACTGCATTGACTAGTGGATCTATCTCCATTTGAAGACTCCTCCCTCATAATATTTGTCTTCAATTGTCCTGGTTGCTGGATATCTGTCCATAGAGACTCTGTCCTCTATACTCTATCACCTCCAAAGCTCTGTCAATAGGATCACTCAGAACCTTCTCAAATTTTCTCAATAGGTTCACTTAGAACCTACTCAAATCTGATCAACAAGTCCACTTAGAACCTACTCAAATATTCTCAATAGGTCCACTAAGAACCTGCTCAAATCTCCTCAATAGGTCCACATAGAACCTATCCAAATCTGCTCAACAGGTCCACACAGAACCTATCCAAATCTGCTCAACAGGTCCACACAAAACCTGTCCAAATCTACTCAACAAGCTCACATAGAACTTGTCCAAATCTACTCAATAATCCCTCTCTAGGACTTGCTCAAATCTGCATTGCAAGCTTCCAAGAAAGCTTACACAAAATTAGTCCAAAAACCTCAAAGATGCTTGTAAATAAGGTTTAATCACAACTCTCAATTCTAAAAACCTTGATGTATTAAACCAATAACTCTTAAAAAGGTTAACCACAATCAATCCTTTTATCTCTAAAGATATTTTCACAAATCAATCACCCACATAAGTCAATGAAGAATATTGTCCATACCTTTTTGATGCCTTATGAGTTGTCCATTAAATCTGCCACACTCAATACACTTTCTTTTTCCAATATCAACAAGGGTTGGAGGTCATGAGTAATAACACAATAATCAAAATAATATCTTAATAACACCTTATTACTCCTACTCAATAAAAATGCACCAAACCCTCTTATGCAAGAAATAATCCCTCAAAAGAATGAATCAAACTTACTTTTGGAACTCCTTGACAAAACCAGAAATATATTCTTGCACACACCTTATTTCTCCCTCAAAGTAATCTAAACAAGTAGCTCTAAAAAATAGCTTTCCAATGATATATAATATGATATACTTACACAAATAAAATCAGTAGAAATATTTATCTTTCCTAGGGCATACCATAACCTTATTTCTCCTTAGGCAACCTTGGCAGAAAATAAAACATTAAACAAAAATTAAATTTACTTTCTTTGTCCTCAGTGTGATTCAATCCCCCGACTATTTTATTGCCAATGCCTTAGCTAAAGCCAAGCCATCATTGTACCAAGCATCGTGATGTGTCTAAAATGGCACATCCACCATGCAATATCTATGAACAATGAAACTTCAAAAAACAACAAGCACATAGAGCACTTCTTCCTTGCAATCTAAAAAATAGACCTCATGCAAATCAAACTAAGAACCTCCTCCTTAGCACTGAGGCAACATACCACTAGGCCACGCTGGCATTTGTGCTTAGGGCTTGCAAATCTTCACAGCTTTAACCTTCATGAAAATCGTAAGGCTTTCGAAATAGAAATCTCTTTCGCATGCACTTCAAAAACAATAGAAAGGGATGCTTGGTAAATGATTTTTTTTGGCATTTATATAATGCATTTTACCTTCCTTAGCATCACGTCGGCGCTTTGATTAAATTCGACGTCGGTGTGATTTAATTTATAATAAGTTTAAATCTAATTTTAAATTTAAATACTATAAATTAAATTCAACCTTAGAACTTTTTATTAAAGATCCAATATTAGGTTTAATAAAACCTTAGAACCTTGTATTAATGCCCAAACTTGGTATTATTTATAAAATTTAACTTCCTTATGAATTTAAATGATTTATAAATTATTATTAAACCTCCCTTTTAACTTTTGCAATAACCCATCTTGGGCTTTTATAAACCAATCACTTAACCTATGCTCCCAATAATATTAAAATATTATGAAGCCTTTTTCCTTTCACTTTTTCACTGATGAAGCTTTTTCTTGGATGACTTGGGTGACTTTATTTCTTGCCAAATTCCTTGAGATAAGTGATAACTCTATCAGGTGACATCAATGACAACTCTGACTTAGAGGACTCAAAATTTCCAACATTGAGTTGCATAGTTTGAGCACCATATATAAGTACAAAAGTGATAGCACAAAAAAATGAGGCAAGCACCCAATCATTATCTAGAAGAATAGCCATTGAAAGCACCCAAGAATTATCTAGAAGAATAGCCATTAGATAGGAAAGGAGCCACCACCAAAAGGAAAAAACTACTATGGAAGAACGACCAGAATGAAGTGTCGAAGTGGAAGAGAAAGTGCCACCATTGGATAAGTTGAAGCACAACCTGTAAATTTAGAAATATAAAACAACAAAAGAAAATATTGGAAAGGAATTAAGGGATACCAAAGGTCAATTTATTGCAACCACCAATATGGGAAATGAATATAAGTATTACGTAACATATTGTGCAACATTGCACTAAATCATTACATGCATAGCCAAGTGTCCAAAAGTAGAACATAATGCAGATAGGGAATAAAAAGCATCAAAGAGCGTTAAAAATTCATTCATAAGGTTGGGGAATGATATATCTTAGCTTGTACCACTTGTCACAAGAAAGGAGTCATCCAAGAGTTACAAGTTATGTTGGTAGTACTTGTGCCATTTGTCACAAAAGATAAGAAGAGCTACACATCTTGAAGAAGCTACAAGTTACGTTAAAAAGATAAAGGAAGCACTTCAGTGACACTTGTCACTCATCTTGCAAGAGATAAAATGTTACCAAGGAAGGTGAAACATTTTTGAGCACCCATTTAGTGCATGAGATGAATTTACTTTGGTATTATCTCATTTATTACAACAAGGAGTCATTTACATTGAAGGTGAAGCACCTTGACCAGATTGAAGGAAGTTGACCAGAGGAGTAAGAGCACCCAATTTTCAAGCAAGTCCAAGTATAGCATTAAGGAGGGAGTACCTGAAATATTAAAGGTAATATTTATTATTTTTGGAATTAAATTTTCCAAATAGGAGTTATAAGGATTAAATGCAAATATTATCTAATTTTAAATTTAAAATTATTTTATTGGAGATATAAGTATTGTTTAAACCTTAGAAATAAAAAATTTGAAATTTTTTACAAAATATTCAAGACTGATTTGGGATTTGAAGCATTAATTTTGGAGTTTTGTAATTTACACATTTGAATTTATAAAATAAATTAAAATATTTGCAATTTGATAATTTTGGATAACTAAGTTATTCTACATCAAATTAAGAATACAAAACTTGCAAATATTATTTTTAGAATTTCTAGATTTCTAGAGTTGGAGTTATAAGGAATTCAACATCAACATAGATTTATGAAATTTATAATTAAAAATTATATTATTAAATTTGGGATATAAAATGAATTCGACTTCAAAGCTTTTGATAAAGAGAAATTGCATTGATAGTTTAGTCTCTTATTCAAAATTCTGAGAGACATAAATTTAAAGATTTGTAAGATTTGCAAAGATTACATCCAAATCATTGACTTATAGAGAAAAGTAAAGTTGTTATGTTTGAATAATAGAAGTTGAAAAAATTATCTTTTCATATTCATTCATTAGGGAGATACAAGGAGTTCTACAAAATATAAATTTGAAAGAAACTATATTGAAACTAGGGAGATAAAAGGTTGTCAACATTAGAAATTGTCCTTAGTCTATCATTCAAATCTAAGGAGAGATAAAGAACTAAAAATTTGAGATTACTTCAAATACTTATTTGATAAATTAAATTAGGGAGTCAAAAGGTATACTATTTCAAAGAATCTATCAATATTATTCTCAATCCTAAAGAATCAAAAGGAATTATATTGATTAATCATATACTACAAGACTTGAAGAATTAAAATAATTCAACACATGATCTAGATGTTTAATTTTATTAAGGAAGACAATATATACAAAGTTGAGAGATACAAGACTTAAGTATCTGAAAGATCAAAAATTGAAAATTATTCCAAGGAGAATTTGAGATTGTATTAAATAATTGTTTGATAAATTAAACTAGGGAGTTATAAGGTAGTCAACTACAAAGGTTTAAATAAATTACTCAAAGCAAGATAATTATGAATAAATTAGCAATAGGAACATATCATTGATGCTCTTACAGTATTTCACTTTGGACAACATGAAAACGGTTCTAAGGAGCTTCCATATGGAATTCCACAACCACTTGTGAGGAAAAAAGACCAATAATATTCTAGAATACCTCTTCCTATCTATCAAGCGTTCAATGGAGAATGTAAATAAGGGAGTGTATTCCTTCCCCCTTCATCAGAACCTCCAAATGGTGAATTATAGGTATATCCTGGAAACACAAATTGAAGAGCTATGAATAATGATGGTGGTGTTGGTAAATATTTTCTTATGTATCCCAAAATCAACCATGCTCTAGAATTCAACATAAATACTGAAGGGACCCTAGGTTCCCTAAATTTTGAATCCTAGTGCTACACCACAATATGGAAAATGGGCAGCAAAAATCGCAAGGTCTCAATTATCATTGACAATACTGATAATTCATATGTTTCCTTATTGTTTCAGGTTATATCAAAGAGTGCTTTCAATAAAGGATCCATGTAAGGAACCTCAGCTAAGACTTCCTTACTAGCCTCTAGGGTTTCTTGTTGGCCTAACATCTTTGATCATATTCATCTTTAAGACCTCCATGACATCATGAAATCTCTCAGGAGGGCAACCAGGATGACCTCATCTCTCCTCTATAGGGTATAATATCTCATTGACAAGTACAAGGATAAATACAATATTTTAGAGTTCAAAAGCTTAGTGGACACTAATCATACTGATGATGATTAAGACCTTGGACACCCTAGCAACTGACTGTATGGCTTTGTTCACTTTGGTTTTTATACTTTATTCATTTTTGTAGAGTTTAACACTTTTTATTTGTTCCTATTCTACCCATATGTGAGATTCATCCATGTCTTATTGGGTTCTCTCCTATGCCCCTGCATGGGCCTTCTAGTATCTTTTTGGTGGTTTCTCTTATGATCCTTGGAGGGTGGGTATTGTTGTTTTTATTTTTCTAAGGATATCTTTCCCATTTTTTATCTTTGATATGTAAAATGTTACGAAAAATTTTCAAAACCCCTCTTACAAATAAAAAAATATCATCATGAGCTACAAATTCAAAGTATTTTTCATGTTTCTTATCAAAAATACAAAAGAATTTCACAAAACGATAATTCTAGTACACAATATGATAAAAATATTTGGTATATTGACTCCGTAGAAATTCATCATATGATAAGAAACCTACATTGGTTTGACTACTTAGAAACTGCAAAAAAAATTAGTTTAAAGCTACCATATGGAAAGAAATATCTAGTTCATGGAAATGGGTGTGTAACACCTATTGCATATCTTCCAAATTTTATTTTATACAATTAATGTATATACTTGTATTATCAAAAAACCTCATTTTAGTAACTAAGTTAGTTGAAAGTGGAAGAGTAGTAGAATTCAAATATGAGAATAGAAAGAATAAGTGCTTTATTAAAAAGCTAAATGAGATAGAGGCTACTGGATCAATCATTAATAGAATATATTCTTTGGATTCTATTATTTTTTCACAAGAGCTTGTAATGGTTCAAGATAATACTAATATTTGTTCTGAGAGATAAACTATAGAAAAAAAAGAATCATTTCACTATGGAAGCAGATAGGGGAACATAGGTTTTATATGAAGAAAAATGAGAGGACAATAGAAGATTGTATTATGGGGACATCTACAGATCAAAGAAGAATGTGAACCTGAACATGATGAAAATTATATACAAGAAGAAGATCCTTATTGAATACTAAAATTTTTCAATAACCAAATAATATAATATAGGGGGTTGTTGGAATATATTACATCATTTGGTACATGGTACATATTTAGATTAGAAAAGTGTCTTAGATTAGAATGAAAGTATTTACTTTATGCAATGTAATAAATACACAAGTGTGCAAATAATTTTGGCAATATAAATATGCATATTTATCCACATGCACATGTGTCATAGAATAGGAAAATCAAGATTCAAAGAAAGAGTGAAGGCCAAAAAATATCCATATGAAGAGTCATGTTCCTTTGTATCTATGTATATGAGGCTGTGAAATACATAGCAAGATATATAAAGATATAGAGAGATTGGTCATATTGAGTCATAATGAAGAGTGATGAAGTAGGATGTATTTGAGGTCTTTATTCAATAAAGCTTATATTTTTGTGATCATTTATTAGTGGTAGTTATATGATTCATTTCTAAATTTATTTATGAGTTTAATATGCTTAATAGATTTCCATTATCATATATTTCATATTGCAACTTTATTTTAGATATTGTGGTTACTTTATTCTATGTATATAGATTCAAAAGCTAACAATTTTTCCATCTCATCAAATTTAAAAACCTCATAGAATCAGGAGTATACTTGATAATGCATGAATTTTGGATCAAATAAATATGCAACTAGTGGCATAGTGTGGTTTGTAGTGTTCAAAGTACCTTGTAAATAGTTTGTAAATATTTGAGTCTAAAGTTTTGTAAATATTAGGTGTCATGTAAGTATTTAATATGTGTGGAGTTAAGTAAATATTGTAACTTAGAAATCATTAGAAGCTTTTCATTGTTAGGATTCAATAAAAAATATTTCTCTTATGAGAAATATGCAGTGTCATGTCTCTTCTAAGTTTTAGGATATGGAGAGTTAGTGAAAGGATAAAATTCAAGAGTCTTGTGAATGTAAAGAGTATCATATCCAAAGTGTATATAATAAAGACAAAGTATTTTAATGGTTTATTCAATAAGCTCTACAATGCATTGTAATTTTATTTCTTAAGTAGATATATTCATCAATAATATATATAATGAATTATTATCAATGTTATTGTTGAATGTATATGAGTATTTAAACATAATATCCTATGACAAGATTATTTATATGCTAGAACTGGTATCAAAGCTACATTGGATGAGACATGTGAGTGCCATGATAATAAGGAACCCAAGTGGGTGATATATGATATTGGAAGAAGTCACATAAATGAGAATAACATGGAGAGCAAGAACCCAAGCAATTGATAAATACCATTAGAAGAAGCTATAGTTATGAGAATTACCAAGAATATAGGAGTATCCTTGTGAGTGGAAGAGTAATTTGCTAGTTTGGAAATTTATTGAAGGAATAAGCCAAAGAAGCAAACATAAGCTATTGTGTGTGAATCCCTTGTATCAAGGAAGAAGTGTATATATGAAATATAGATAAGTATTTATTCTCTTTGAAATCCATACAAAGGTTAAGTGTCCTAATAGAGGATATGTATTAAAGCTCCAAAAACATATCCTACGAGGATGAGAATATCTTTATCATGCCTACAACTAAAAGTTACTATAGTAAAATAATCATTTGAGAAAACCCAACAACCAAGAGTAGGTTATCATGCAATTAAAATATGTCCAATGTATTTTAGAAGGGTGCACAAGAGACAAGAGTGAACCATAACATTAAAGGAAAATTTTTTGAAGAGAGAACATAACAACATTCAATATAAAAACATAAGATTCATCTTAGAGAAAATTTTGGTACATAGATGTTGCAAACATGTGTGGCATACTGGAAACATCAATGATGTGATTGAAACAACACCTAATCAAAAATATAATTTTGAATAGTGTTAATTGGAAGCAGTGCATGAGAAGTAATAATTCAACACTTCATTGGAGATATGGAGAAGAGACATGAGCATTGAAAGCTATCTTACTATTAGAATTATTTTGCATAATACCTTAGTGAAAGGAGATTACATTTTAAATGAAATTAAATTAAAGTTGGAAGAAGGTTGAATTTTAAAAGAGAATCAAATTTTTAGGAAACAATATTTTAAGGAAAATAACATTATTAAAAAATTAAACATTTTCTATAATAATTTACGGACATATAAGGTATTCTACTTTACTAACATCAACCAAATAGATAAATAAAGAATTGAAGAAAATAGAAAATAAATATGAATGCATAAAAAAGGTTATACACAAAGTGATATACATTAAAAGTGGTCAACATCATTAAGAAAGAAATTCCAAACTAGAGAAAATATTATCACAAATGTTTTTTTAGATATAGTGAATAACCATAAGAAATTCAAACAAAACCAAAAATTGGGTATGAAGATAATTTTTGGTATATTGATTTAGGAGCTAATAATCATCTAATTTTCAACATATAGTGGTTGATTATATTCAAGTGAAACAAAGTATACTAATTGATATTGTTGATGACAAAATCTACCATTTCCAAGGAACATGTAATGTTACACTTAGTATACCTTTCTTTGAATGCACACTAGACAATGCTTTTTATGTTCTCGAGATAGAAAATAATCTAATTTGACTATCACAATCATTGTATAGAGGAATAACAATAGGATTCCATATCATGAATGGCGGTAATAAATATCCTATAAAAATACTAAACATGATTGAAGTCCTTGGGTTGTACAAAAAGGGTATAATTGCTTTAGATGTAATAACACTCACAAAAACATTTAAATAATATTCTACTAGAGGAAAAATATCAGAAACAATATTTTGTTGAACACAAAATTATCATGCAAAAAGAACAAGATAGTATATCAACAAATAGCTCTCTACTTAAAATTATGAAAGAAAATTTTAAAATTTATAATCATTAGTATACTACAAAAGAAAGACACATGATTTTCATTATAAAAATGATATACACTATGTTTTAAAATCTAAAATGGTAGATGAAATTGTGATTAAAATTCCATGAATGCATATGAAAATACTTGTATATATAGTAATGATTTGAGTTGTATTCGTGGGACCTAAACAACCTCTAGGAAAACTGGAAAAAATATTATAAGGAATGTTGTAATCATTTATGATGATTCTAGCCTCAGAGATGTTAATATGGAAAATATTAATTGCAGTAGGGATAATAATGATGGGTTGTATTATTTTTATGACTTTCTTAAAAGTATGACAGGTAGAGGTAATAACTAATATTAAAATTGGGATAGAAATAAGTACCTATTGAATAAAGACATACAAAAAGATCTAAAAATATTCAAGAAGCAACATCACCATGAAGAAGTGATGGAGAGCCAAACTTGCTCAAACCAATTCTCATTCAAAAACTTGGAAAAGATTTAAATTAGAATTAAATACATAATGCTAGCCTAAAGGGGCAGAAATTACAATGCCAGACTTGTTCAATATTGGAGCCCAATCCCAGACCGAAGATCATATTTCCAGATCCAAAATCCCCTTTTAAAATCTACCTTCCCTGCCCAATTGGCGGCTGACAAAATTTTAAATTCTACCTTCCCGCCCAACTGGCGGTTGACAAAATTTTAAATTCTACTTTCCCGCCCAACTGGTGGCTGAAAATTTAAATTATACTTTCCCGCCCAACTGCTAGCTAAAAAAATTTTAAATTCTACTTTCCCACCCAACTGGTGGCTGATAAAATTTGAAATTCTACTTTCCCGCCCAACTGGTGGCTGACAAACACCAAGGCAAAACACTTAGAATTTTTTTTTGTTATTTTTTTTTGTTGATGCAAGATTGCTTTGCTGCCACTGGATGCTCCTGCATCAGACACCCATGGTAAGTTTGAGAATTGACCTCACTTCTTTGTTGTTGGAGGAAAACCAAGGCGGTCAACCTCGAACATGGATAGTCAAGTCGAATATTCTACAAGCCTTCCCTTCCATTTCACCAGATATTCTTCATACTGCATATTTCTTTTAATTCTTCCAATGCGGGTATCCAAGATTTCCTCTATATTTTTTGTTACTATAGCCGATGTCGAAACACTCCACAACTCTGCAATTGGTTCCTTAAACCTATCACCTTCATGATACTCTACCAAATCAAAAATATTGAATACATGTAATATGTTCAATTCACTCAGCAACTCCACCTCATATGCATTTCTTGAATCTCTTTTCTGTATGATCCTACATGGTCCAAACTTCTTCATTTTTAGCTTGTTATATGTTTTAGAAAGAAACCTCTCCTTTCTCAGGTGCACCATGACTTCATCACCAACCTGGAACTCCTTAAAACTCCTTTTCTGATCAGCATTTCTCTTGTAGTGAGTGTTCATCTTATTGATGTGTTGTTTTACTTCTTCATGCAAATCCTTCAGGTGCTCTACAAAGTTCTCAGCTTTAGCACTATTCTTTTCTCCCCTATCCAACTTCATCAACTCAAAAGCATTTCTTGGACTACTCCCATATACAATTTGGAATGGTGATTTACCAGTACTCCTATTGAAAGTCCTATCTAGAGTAACTAGGGCTATACAAACTCTCCAAGATTTAGCAAAATCTTGGGTCTTGAGGGTACAAACCCTTAAGTTATTCAAACCCCACAAGTTCCACTCTGATTTCTATCAACAAACTCTTTTCATCCATCTCCTTCAGTGGCTTCAGTTTATGCCACACTACTTCCTTTGTTAGGGAGTAAGTGTTGGCATGTCCATCATGGACTACACGGTGATCAAACTGCCATGGTCTTCCTAACAACAAATGGCAAGTATCCATAGGCAAAAAATCACATAGAACCTCATCTTGATAATTTCCAATATGAAATTTAACTAAACATTACTCATTGACTAATGCTTTATGATATTTTTGCAACCATATAATCCGATATGGATGCGGGTGCTTCCTCTTCTCCAATTTCAACTTAGCAACCATTTCTCCTAAAACTAAATTATCTATGCTACCATTATCTATGATAACATTATAGACCTTACCTACACATTTGCATCTTGTGCAAAATAAGCTCTTCCTCTGATCCACATATTTCCCTCCTTTCATCAATGCTCTTCTTGTCATCAACACTTCTCCTCCTTCTGCTTCTTCAGAATGTTCTGATTCAGCACCTTCATCTACTACAGTAGCTCTGGCATGACCCTCAGGTCTCTTATTCATCCTCCCTTGATGTTTGGGACACTCATATTCCCGATGTCCCTCTTCTCCACAATGGAAACAGGTTCCATGAAATCCTCCTCTTCCATACCCATGTCTAGATCTACCTATTCTTCTTTGGTAACCATTGTTCTGATCATGAGGGTGGTAGGTATTCTCCTCTTTTTGATCCAAGTTATTACTTGTTTCACCAGTCTTCTTCTGATCTTCATATTTTCCTCCATTGGTTCTTTCACTAGTTCTTCCACCATGACCTCTTCCTCTTTGTTTGCTTTCAAATCTTCTGTTTAGCTTCTCTTCAACCTTCAAGGCAAACTGATATGCATCCTCAATGGTGGTCATCCTGACCAAACTGAGTTCTTCTTGGATATTCATTCTTAACCCATTTATGTAATGAGCTACTTTCTCCTTATTAGCCTCTGAATGGTTGGTTCTAATTGAGATCTTGTAAAACTCCTCTATATATTCTTTGACATATTTGCTTGACTGTCTCAAACTCTGCATTTTTCTCAATAGATCCAATTCGTAATCTGTAGGAATAAACTTCCTCTTCAACTTCTCTACTATTTTATCCCATATGGTTATATTTTCCTTTCCTCTTCTATTTATTTCTAGATGCACTTCTTTCCACCATATGCTAGCAGGGCCTTTCAACTTTGTTTTTGAAAACTTGATCCGATCTGGATCTACAACCTCCTCATACTCAAAATACTCCTCCATATCATTGATCCAATCAATCAACTCCTCTGCATTGAGATTCCCAGAATACGTGGAGACATCAAACTTTGGCCTCTTCTCGATCAGAGATATAGCCCTAAATAATCTATCTTCTATAAGATCCATTGCTTCTTCTTCATCTTATGGATCATAAACCTCCCAAGCTTCATATTCACTATGGTCTTCTCTCCTTGGCTCAACCCCTCTTTGTAACTCCTCTTGCAGGGCTTGCACTTGCCTCTACAAAGCTCTAAAATCTCCTTCAGGTACCACATTTCTCCCACCACCATGGTTTCTTCATGGAGGCATTCTTCCTCACTCTCTTATCACAACCCTTCCATAGATCCTGGTGTAAATTACCTCACTTTTGGTGATCTGCTCACACACTCAGGAACCCTAAGCTCTGATACCACTTGATGGAGAGCCAAACTTTCCCAAACCAATTCTCATTCAAAAACTTGGAAAATATTTAAATTATAATTAAATACATAATGCCAACCTAAAGGGGCAGAAATTACAATGCCAGACTTGTTAAATATTGGATCCCAATCCTAGATCGAAGACCATATTTTTAGATCCAAAATCCCCTTTTAAAATCTACCTTTCCCACCCAACTGGTGGTTGACAAAATTTTAAATTCTACCTTCCCACCCAACTGGTGGTTGATAAAATTTTAAATTCTACTTTTCTGCCCAACTGGCGGTTGCCAAAAACCAAGGCAAAACACTTAAAAAAAAAAATTGTTATTTTTTTCTGTTAATGCAATATTTCTCTGCTGCCACTAGATGCTCCTACATCAAGAAGGATAAGAAGAGATCAAGAAATACCAAAGGAAATGAAAACAATGGATATTATACTAAATATTGTAGTTAAGGGGGGGTGTTGGAAGTATTGCATTATTTTTTACCTTGCAAGAATATTAGAAGTGCCTTGTAAATACTTTATAAATATTTGAGTTTAAAATTTTATAAATATCAAGTGTCTTGTAAGTATTTAATATGTGTGGAGTTAAGTAAATATTTGTCATTTAGTAATCATTAGAAGTTTATCATTATTAGGAGTCAATAAAATATATTTATCTTATGAGAAATATGAAGAGTCATATCTTCTATAAGTTTCAAGAGATGTAGAGTTAGTGAAAGTAGAAAGGTCAAGAGTCTGTGAATGTGAATAGTATCATATCCAAAGTGTATATATTGAAGACAAAGCATTGTAATGGGTTATTGAATAAGCTCTATAATACATTGTATTTGCATTGCTTAAGTAGATATATTTATCAATAATATTTTCAATGAGTTATTATTATTTTTATTTTTGAATGTGTGTGAGGATTTAAACTAAGATCCAATAAAAAATTTGTTAACATGTGAACATGTAGATCACAAAGCAAATAAAGTTGTGACAAGTGATGTCACATGATTTATTGGTATGCTACACATTCAATGTATGCTTGGAACCTATCAAATACTCACATAGTGAAACATGATAATATCTTATTGATTATAAGTATTAAGAAAAAAAATCAAATGATTTAGAGGTAATTTTGGCAATTTGAGGTCAAAACATCTAGAGGCCATAACTTTCATATATGAAAGTATTGTGAGATAATTTTCCAAATCATATGGTGTTTCAAGATCTCTAAATTGGTGGTGTTATTTATTGTCACAACTATACAAATATTTATTTATTTTGACAAAATATTTATGGATCACCATGTGCCCTTATTGAGTGGTCCAAACTATGCTAGCTAGGGTTACTCAAATATAGTAGTCAAAAGCCTTGTGATAATAATTATGAGGAAGTGAAGAAGATCTATAGGGATACAAAGGGTGAGTCATATGGTATCATTGTTTTTCAGGTTGATAATGTATATAACACCCATTTTAGTACCACCATGGATTTGAAAGTGTTGCTTAAGAAATTTTAGGGTTTGTGTAATTGAATAGATTCCACACAAATTAGTAGGTTGAAGGTTGATATTGCAACCAAATTAATGAGTATAGTATTCACATTGAGCAACTACAAAAATAAATCCAAATTACAATAGCAGTACCTAAGGAGAGAAGAGAAGGACATGATGAATTGAAGAATGAAAAGAATATTGAACTACATAATATCATCTTCAACAATGTGTTAGAAACATATGATATATTTTATTTTGATATGCATTGAGTGTGCTTTCTCTCCTACATCATCAATTTATGATATATCTAAGTAATTTTTGAAGCATTATCCTAGAATAAATATGAATATGAGAATTGTATTTTCAATGAGGCTCAAGTTCTAGCTAAATTCTAGAATGAGAAGAAAAATATATATATTGGAGATGATTTTTCATTATAGGTCATAGGGCATGGAGACATCAACGTTGGATCTTTTATATTTTAAGTATGTACTTCACATTACTAATATTGGTCATAATATTTTATTATTTTTCACATTACTTGTCCAAATAAGAAGGTAGAATATTATCCTATTATATGGGTAATTAAGGATAGAAAATGGGTTAAAAACTATTACTTCTAGATATTGCGATGCGATTGACCACATGTATAAGTTTAAGAAAATACTAGTCTCTTCTTCCTCGTCCACTAGGAAGAAAAGCAGTGTTGCTATGGTTTCTCATATAGATAATGAATGCCAAAAATGGAATCATAGGATTAGGCATCTTAAATATGAATATTTGAGATACATGTGTTAGTATAATATGGATATTGGGCTTCCAAACATATCCCCTCCAAGTGGTGCATGTAAGAGGTGTATTATTGGAAAGCATAATATGAATACCTTGGCAATGTGATTACAAGGAGAACCTCTCATCCCTTGGAGATCATACATATTGATATTTATGGACATATGGGTATACACCATACCTCTTAGGAAATAGGTACTTATTTTTATTTATGATTTTTCTTGTTATGTGTGGTTGTACACTATTTATACTAAGGATTAGGTCTTTAAGAGGTTCAATAATTTCAAGGCTCTAATTGAAAATTTGTTTGATATGAGAATCAAATGTCGAATGAGAAATAGAGGAGGTGACTATGTTAGCTATGCTTTTCATGAATTTTTAGCTTCTCATGGGATTGACTGTAAATTGATGTTTCAATATAGTGTAGAGGTTGAACATAATGTTTACATCACACATCAAAATTTAAAAAAAAAATGGTTATTGTGTTATATGTTGATAATATTTTCATAACTAGTGACTCTTCTACTCTAATCTAGGAAATGAAGTCATGACTTTGTTCCAATTTTAATATGATGAATTTAAGGCTTTTGAATTATTTTTTGGAGATCCAAATGGATTAAATATATTATGGCATCACCATTTTAAGCCCAAGTATGTTTTGGATCATATTTAGCATTTTAGATCCCAAAGAGAGGAATTGTTTAGAGTGGCACTAGGATCTTAACGTATTTAATATATATATATATATATATATATATAGGAAAAAAATTAACTCTCAACTACTACTATGATACTTAATTCTTCTTAAGAAAAACATGACTGACTAGTGGAAGTCTAGAGAAAAACCTCGATTATATAAAAATGTCAGATTTATGGATAGAGAATGACAATCAAGCATGACCCTATATCTTTGGTAATAAGAATATAACTTCATATAGAATAGGACTAAGAACCTTAATCAACCCCTTCATCCTATGTTTATTGAAAAATCCACTTGTCCAAAATAATCCTTTAATCCCAAAGATATTCCAACTAAGCCTCCCCTCACTAGACTACATCCAATGAAATGTAGAGGATTGTATGTATCCTTACACTTATTCTGCATAATTCCTAAAGATTTGGGCTGATTGTACCATTTATTTTGTGGTTGAAATTTTGTATCCATCTCATGGTAGTACTTATCTACCTTATACTAGAATTGAAATACATTTTTCTATCACTTTTTGTTCCAAATATATGCAAGTACCTTAAGAGATTTGTAGGGAAGCTAAGAGGATTCTTAAATACATCCAAGGGACATATCATATGGGAATTCAATACTCTATTATATCCCTTCTAATGTTTATAATATTTTATATACTAATTGGGCTAGTGACTAGTGTAGACATGGAAAATTGACCCATTAAGATGAGTCTTTTTCATTAAATATCCTTAGTTTTCCTCTTAAAAAACTAGGGTTATAATCAAGATAATTTTCCCCATAAAATCATCTTCAAATTTCCAAAAACCTATACCATTGGATTAGTATTGGAAAGATATTTCCAACAGTATATAATTTATCCCATTTTGACACCATTTCACCCTCCCAAGTACCAAAAAATTGCACATGGATCTAGCTGTCATGAATTCATGGGCAAGATTTTTTACCCGCGAATTCACTTTCTAAGTCATGAATTCACTTTATACCCATGAATTCACTAAAAATATCAAACCATTTAACCTCCTATATATCATTCTGATTTGGTCCAAGATTGGTTGAATCCCGCACCATCCATGAATTTTCAGCACAGAATCTTAGGCTGCAAATTTACCCAAATTGGTTATTTGCTCAATTTGACAAACAAACTCAACTTACCATCCCAAAAAACCTTGTTTTTCTATTTTTTCCTACGTCCATCCCAAGTATTTAAAATAATAGCATGTATCCCAACCAAGACTAATTATCACTTGAGAAAATTAATGGAGAATTATGTAAACTAGTGAAAGAATGGACAATTGTGTTGAAAGAGATTAAGGACTAAGAAATTTTATTGCAGGTTGAATGTTGTAGCAAGTTTGTTGCAATTTGAAGAACACTTTGATTATTTCTACTTTCTACTTGGATCCATTTTTCTACTATCATTTCTATAGCACTAGAATATCAGATCTGGTATACCATCATTTCATCTATTCTAGTATCTTATATATCATTTTTGCATTAGCAAGTTCTTGTTTTTATGCATCTATAAGAAAGGTCATATTTGAGCCAAATTTTTCCTAATAAAATCATATATATTTATATCAAAACCTATACCATTGGATCAAGGTTGGAAAGAGCTTTCCAAGGGTGTATAATATATCTAGGGTTATGCATAGCGGCTATTTATTGCCAAATTGGCTAAAATTAAGATTTTCAAAATTTTGAATTGGCTAATATTTGGGACCCTTGACCAAGGCCCATTAGCCAAAAATTTTTGGGTGCAATTTTTTTGGGGGTTGATTTGCCCCAATTTTATAATAATTTGACCATTTTAAGTTTAAATTTCCAACATTACCCCTAATAATAGTGAACCTTCTATATGTGTTTGGAAACTATTCACCTAAATATCAAAACCGATTCACCAAATTTTTATAAATACATTTTTGGGCCAAAACCTTATGCATAACCCTAAATATATCCTATTATAACACTAGTTGGTGCCCCAAAATTCAAAAAAATAGCAAATGGGTCTAGCTATAACGAATTCTTAGGCATGATTTCTTACCCGTGAATTCACTTTCTGGGCCACGAATTTGCTTTCTAGCCACAAATTCGTACTATCACAAGGCTAGGGGAAAATTATTTCTTCCATCAATCCTTGCATCCTAAATATTACATATTGTTCATCTTGCATTTGATAGCATACTATCTACTACATTGTTTTGTCATGTCAATTCAGTTTTTGTCTATTTGTAAGTAATATCTATGATTTGATCTCTTTTATGTATGGTTGTTTAAAATACCAAGACGATATAACTACTATACCTTCAATATTTAAATCCACAATGGCCTAATTATATCCCTAAATAGTAATTGCATATTTTAGCATCTTATCTAATAAGTTGTGGGTCTATCGTAAATTCACATTCAAGATGACAAATTCAATTGCTAATTTAAACAAACAAAAATTTTGATCATACGGAGTGAATCTTATACATCAATCCATTCGAATCAGGTAATTATTTGATACTATTTTTTAATTATATTCCTATTTTTTTTGTATGTTTCACATTTATTATTTCTTAAATCATATGAAAAGAACAAGAAAAATAAAAAAAAATATAGATCATATGAATCTATAAAGTATTTAGCTTAGTCCAATTGTTTGTTGTGTTCATGAAAATTGAATTGCATGTAGTGTAGATTTCAACTGCATTCTATCCTAAACTTAGGTGTGTGCTATAAAAAAGACTCATTAAACATCATACCCTATCTAGATTTGGAAGCGCTCTATAAACGTTTCTTGTTGAACACACTATAATTCATCGACAACCACCATAGGAGGCATGAAACTAGGTGTCCCTCATATTGAGGTGTAGACCTTTGATTTCCCATCCTCTTCTACGCACACATCCATTAGCCTGATGGAAAGGAGTGCAAAATTTTAATTCTACATTTTTTGTTGAACCCAACTTGAAATACCCCTCTTTTTAATTTGTTTTTTTTCAAAAAAAACAAAAAAAATTCATTCAAATTTTTGTTCTTATATTAGAAAATATAACAAGAAAATTTTTAATTGGATCGATTTACATTTTACTTTTTAATACATAATTCCCTAAAAAGAACAACATATGATGCTTTATTTTGTAGTTTTGGTTGGTTTGGACATAAGGAGAATACATAGTGAAGGGGTTAGCCATACCCATGAACCTTCGAAAAGGGATTATCCTTTCACCTATGCTCAAAAAATTTAAAAACTTTAATCAAGATTTAAAATTTAGTCAATGCAAAATTTTCATAGTTATGTAATAGAGTACACATTTATTTTTTAAGAAGTGTATCACTAACCACAATGAATTGGATGAGGACTGGTAGGAATTGTGCTTCATCACGGCTTGGATTTAATCACCAAGAATTTGTATGTGGGCATCCAGGTGAAAGACTTAATTCAAACAAGATAATTAAGCCTATCCAACTTCTTCCACAATTTCAAAAGGATTTTTATATTGTTTATTTATAGGTGTGATAAATAGAAGAGGAAAGATCTTTTATTTTGGTGTGTGTTATTTTTATTTTAAAATAAAATTTAAATAAAAAATGAATATCACTATCAGAAATGGTGAAGACATCATACCTCTTGCAAATGATCCAATTCAATACAAACCTATTATATCACTGTGCCAATCAACAGTGTCGAGGAAATTACACTAGATGTATTAGTTAATTATGGCAAAACTCATTCACAATTTATTCCATATTCAACATTACCCTTATCACAACCTCATATTATTTCATCTCCTACCTTTCAACCAATCCCTTCACAATTATCCTTTCCTCAATATTTCCCATCATAATTTCCTCCATAGTCACTACCATATTCTTCTTTTCAAACCACATATTCACCTCAACCTCTTCATAATAATGGTATTATTCCCACCACACATCCATGTCATGCTTTTCAATCTACATACAATCCTTTTACTCCAAATTTAGATTAAATTTGACCCCATCATTTAACTCAATATCATAAAGAGATAGGTGATCAATTACTAAATCTTGTTGTTCCTAACACCTTAAGGAAAATATTATGAAAGGTTCCTCAAAAATATTCACCACATAAATTTACTCAGCTCAATCAACCAATGACCATAATTCTTAAACATTTTCTAGATACAACCAAGATTGTGTTACCTCCCATAAGGTAACTTGATATTGTAGCAGACTGGTATAAGCCTGAGCTACATTGTGAATATCATAGAGTAGATGGACACATGACACAATCATTTCAGAAGTTGAGATATGCAGTTCAATATATGATTTATGTGGGTATTTTTGTTATGGAGGATTTACAACTTACTATTGGTCAAAATTCTCTAGTAAACAATCAACCTCCTAGACAACAAAAATCCACAGCTAAACAAGACATGGATATTTTCCAAAATTCCCAATCCAATCATCCACAACAATAAATTGATCAAGTGTCATGTCCTAGTGTGTATCATCATAATGATATTACTGATACCATAATAGAAGCCACAAGAAATTTCTAGCTCAACCTACTCAATTTGGTAAGTAAGAGACATTCTTCATCCCACCAACCTTCAAGATTTCTCCTAATTATGAATAATAATTAGAAAGAGAATACAAGCATAGAAAACATACCTTTAGTGTTGAAATATCAGATTGAAGTTTCCCTATGAGAAATTTTCAAACTTCACATATTCATATAGAAGCCTTATGGGATATTTTAAGTCTATAGTTTGTTCCTCGAGACATCCTTCCTAGGGATATTTCTAGTATTGTTAGTTCTATTGGGAGTAACCATATTTCATTCTATGATGACGAGCTTCCTTCACTGAATTTGCAAGATGATTCATATATTTACATTATAGGGCTTATTAAAGAAATATTTATCAAAATAATATTGGTAGATAATGGTTCCTCTAATAATATGTGAACTTATCAACTATTCCATATACTTGGATTAAAGGACTAAGATCTTACCGAATCTAATATCGTCATAAAATATTTCAATAATGAACCTCAAGAATATCATGGCACTATAATCCTTCCCCTTAGAATTGGATCCAAGGTCTTGGATATATTATTTTATATGATTTCTTACCCTACACATTACAAGCTACTTCTTGGATGCCCTTGGATTCATATGATAAGGGTTGTTCCTTACATCCTTCATCAATGCTTGAATTTTAGATTTGAAAATTATCTTGTGACCATCCACGGTGAACCAACACCATTTGGATGTTCTTCAATGATTTAATCACCAAATTCTTCATAGTCTACCTTTGTATCATCATCATCATCTTCCATCAATTAATCTTCATCATATGTGTTTGATAACCCTTGTTCACTGCACAACACCCATTCACATATTTCAAATATGCTCTCTCCATCCTATCAAGACTTGGAAGAGAGTGATGAGGATGAGGGACCTCCTTATTCCTATGATATTTTGTTTTTTATATGATAAATTATACAGATTTTGATAGTCAATATTTTACATCTTGAGAGATCCCTCCTCCACTATCCTATAAATATCTTGTAAAATTAGGGATTGCTCCTCCCTATGTTAATAAAAATGATTTTGTTTGAGAATGCATAGATTTTTGTGCAAAGGATGTTGAAGAAAAAGCTATAAAGGAACTTCTTTGTTCAAAATCTCCTTTTATTTTGAATCCACCTTAGAAATATTATGCATGAATCACTTTGTATAGTTTATACTAATCATATTGCATATACTACCAATTCCACCATGGATATATATATATATATATAGATATATGTTATATATATATATATATATATATATATATATATATATATATATATATATATAACAATAATAATAATAGTAATGAAACAAAATTTATGCATAGATATTGCATTCTCATCTAGTTTACATTTCAATCATTTCATTTCCATAATTCCATTTTCTTATGCCATTTTAAGTCCCTTAACCTTGAATTATTTTAATTGCTTATATCTCCCTAAGGCAAGTGATATAGTTATCATTTTTCTCCATTGGCCTTGATTCATGCATTTTAATGTACAACCCTATTGAGTAGTACTTTCTTTAGCAATATCATTCCCATCATCTCAGAACCCCATAGTGGATAGCTCCATGGTCACGAGTGAGGGAAAACCTCCATTCGACCATTTACAAGCATACATCCCAAAAAGTACATCTCTTCTTTTTTTGGCTATGAGCAAGCACTACACTCATAGTAGGTTTAACACATCTTATCATTTTTTGTTGGCCTTTTGGAGTTTTTATTTTAATTTGCCTATGCATTTAATTTAGGTTTGCATTTAGCTTATTTGGCACAACTATCATCTCCATATTACATTGCATAAACCATAATCATCTATCATGTAGTTGCACTTTACATCCCTTAATTTTTTATTAGCCCAATTGCATATGAAATATGGTCACATCCAGTCATTATATTATTTAAAATTTTAGACATATACTATCATGTTCATAGTCAATATTGGTATTCTTGAATTATTAAGAGTCTATTTTGAACCAATCACTCAATTTACACTTTAATAAAATCTTGATTCTTGATATTGATTAAAAATATCTCTTGAACCAAAACCACTATTTCTTCACTAAGAAAATTTTGAGTTTTGGGAATCGATTCTACCATGCTTGAACCAAACACAAATTATATTTATAAATAAAATCTTGCATTTGATAAGATGACATCATGATTGGATTGAACCTTGAAGTGAAAATGTCTTCTTGATTGTCCCATTAATCACATAGTCGAACAATAAAATTAAATATATATTTTGTAAAAATATAACACAAAAATGAAAAGAGTGGGTAGTAAGGATAGGATTACACTTCCATCCATATGGATATGTAATCCGAATCCCCAAAGCTCTACTTATTTTCACAAAAAATAATAAATTATAATAAATCTCCAATTAATAAGGATAGGGTAAAAATTCTCGTCGAACTTGTTGAGAATATGATTCCCCAAATCTTGGAGACAAAAATAAATACAAAAAAACAAACAAATAATAAATCTCTACATAGTAAGGATAGGATAACAATTATCATAGGACTTGTTGATGATTTGATTTCCCAAAGCATGGAGACTTAAATAAAAATAATAAACCTTCAAGTAGTAAGGATAGGGTAAAAATTCTCATCGAACTTGTTGAGAATATGATTCCCCAAAACTTGGAGATTTAACTAAATAAAAAACAAATAATAATAAATCTCCAAGTAGTAAGGATAGGGTAAAAATTATAATCAAAATTATTGACAATATGATTCCATAAATCTTGGAGATCCCTAATATTGTACTATGCTCATGCATGGTGACACATCTTTGTTGAAGAGACCTCTCACCGCATAGAAGGACAAGATAGATTCATGGTTCCCTCCATCATTGGTTTAAACTTACCTCACATAAGATGGATAAAAGAATTCATTTGGCAGACAAATGGTTGTTAATTGGATTGCATCATTACCTTACTCAAAATTGGTAAATGAATTTCATGAGCACACACATTGGTTCTTGATAGATTTGCATCATAATCAAGTTCAAGATAGGAAAATAACTCATAGATCACACACTGGTTCTTGATAGACTTGATTTCATTTTCAAGGATAACTAAGATTTTAATTAAAATTTGATTATCTAATGTCATTATATCTTCATGGATTTGTATGACCATTGTCATAGGAAGTTATGACTAAATCAATAATTAGTATTGCATTTTATATCCATCATCTTAGCACCATGAATTTGTAGCATCTTCTTCATTATATTGCATGATTGCTTGCCATACCTAAATTTACATATTTTAATTGATCATATAGGTACATGGAGACTTTGCAAATAATGACACATAATGATGCCTAGTCAAGTTTTACATGTACATATCTCATACTAGGATCATCTTGCCTAGTAAAGTCCCCATATAGGGTAAATCACATCCCTTATGGCTAGACATCTATATTATTCTTATATCCTAAAATTTTGTGAACACATAAAAATCAAAATTTTAAGGGTATGAATCACTCACCATTTATCATTTTTCAAATCATCATTTTGATCAAACTTGGTGGTATACTTTCGATGTCAAAATATCAACAAACCTCACATAGGATCTACTTCATGACCACTAGTGAGGGGCATCCTCCACTTAGATCATATACAAGCATACATCCTTGAGGATTATGGTTGACAAACCATTGTTGTAAGATATACTACTCAACACACTTCAACTATCTCTATACACACATTATTGTTCATCATCATTTACCAAATCATACTTCATATTTCTACAAAAATACAACTCTAACTAGCATGATAGTGCACATTAAATTCAATATAATCATAAGCATTAGTATAAGCATTATCAGCATACATCATGCATAAAATGTTTTTTTTTTGGTACATAAGATACTATAGCATTAATACCAGGTTTTACAGGTTGACCCAAAACCTTTTACAAAAATCAGCCTAGGGCTGTTGATGAATATATCCTTACTAAGGATCCTATATATGTAAAATCTACATGCCACTAAATCCATTACATCCGGTAAGGCACATAATATGTTATCAAAATGAAACTTCCCATACAACATTTTGGGTATACCACGATAAAACACAAATGCATCATAGTTGCAAAAAAGAAACAGATATGGATCCCTTATTTGAGACAATGGAGCAACAAAAAGTTACAGACACACATAGCAGAGTGCTGAAAAAAACTCCCACAAGATCTGTATTGATAGTTACTCTTAATAATTATTTGGTAATTACTTTCTTCCATATATGACATGCTTTGGTACCACATACTATCTTGGCCAATCAGCCTTGGAGAAGTGAACCTGTTGGCTAGATTTATGGCGATGGCTATCTAGTGGTCCACATGGCTTTGGTTCGAAGTCTTATATTGTCATTTCTTTCCTTCCCTATGATTATCAACCAACCTCAAATTACTAATATGACTATGAGCCATGTTATCTGACATGTGACTATCCCCATTAGTCTTTGTGGTATTTCATAGTAGCATCCACAAAGACTGACAGCTTATATAATTTTTATTGTGAGTCCAATTCAAAAAAGAGATGAGAATACTCCTAGCCTTCGAACTTATAGTGTCTTCCCTATTGGTAAATTCGACTATCATTCTTGGAATTATTGTTTAATAAGCTCATCTACTTCACTTGGGATATCGTGTTCCCATTTGAAAATTCTGTCACCATCAACACCCAAATTGGCCAGCTTATCAACAATTTTGTTAGCTTCTCGAAAGACATGTTGGGATTTTTTGTCCTGTCTTCCCTAGAAAAGGATCCTAGCATCTTCAACAATTGTTTTAATCCTCCAAGGATGTGTTTTCTAACTATTGAGGAGATTTATAACATGCATAGAGTCTCCTTCTATGATAAAATTGCCTTCTAAGTCTTGAGTCATTTGAAGGCCTCTCCACATAGCTCTAGCTTTAGCTTTGTTGTTCATCCTTGTTCCCAAATATTCATAAAATGCAAGCATCATATTCCCATTATGATCTCACACAATGCCACCAGCGCCTACTCTACCAGGATTGTCCTTAGTTGCTCCATCAAAATTAAGCTTAAACCAACCCGTAGGAGGTGGAGACCACTTAACATTGGCTCTAGGGTTGACTACCCTAGGCACAAACTCATATAACAAGGTGAACCCTAAATATTTAGCAATCGTGGTCTCCTACAAATGAGGTTTACAAATATCAAAATGGATAAGGTTCACATTCTTGATCCTAGCAATAATAGTTTGATGATCATGGATAGACTCATTAAAGACTCTATGGTTCCTTTCTAACCACACCTTCCAAAGATAGTGATTGAGATAAATTTTCCACATGTATCTAAGTCTTTGGCTTGAAAATGGGTAAGGCCACTGGACAAAAAAATCAAGTACAATGGCTGGTTTAACCCATGAAATATTGAAGGCCTAAAAAACCCCACTTAGGACAGTCAAGGAAAAATGGCACTCAAGGAAAATGTGATAAATGGTCTCCCAATTAGCCCTGCACAAATAACAAATATTAGTGATACAAATACCTTTACGCATCATATTATCAATGGTTATAATTCTTCCTTGGATAACCAACCATGAAAAGACTGCAATTTTTGCAATTATTTTTTTTATCCAAACTGAGTCCTTTTGGAGGAAAAAATCCTCGTCATCAAGCAAAATCTTGTAAGCTGATTTAATAGTGAACTGCCCATTTTTCGTAGGATCCCAGGTCACTTGATCTTACTTGGGTATCATGGGGATAAAATTTTGCCCAAGAATGTTACAAAGATCATTTGATTATGCTTGAAATCCCTGAATTCTTATTTGTTTCCACTTCATTCTACCTCTATCCTCAACCATATAATCGGAGACTTTTCTACCAATGAGTTCTTTTGTGATATCTCTGATTCGTCCTTAGCCCACCTGTCAGTCCAATAATTTATCCTGTCACCATTGCCTAAAACCCATATTAAACCTTTTTTGATGATTTTCTTACAATTAAGAATTTCTTTCCAAAAAGCAGAACCTCTGATTGGAACTGAGTCACTTAGAAATTCCATATTTTGAAGATACTTTCATTTTATGATAGTTGTCCATTCATTTTATTCACTAGAAATGAGATGCCATACCTACTTAGCTAGTAAATCTAAATTTATATGAGCAATTATCCTCAGACCTAAGCCCCCATTTTACCTGGGTCTGCACACTTTGGTCCATCCTACAAGGTGTATCTTTTTTTTCTCCTCCGATCCAGTCCATAAAAATTATTTTTGGAGTTTCTAAATTTTCTAGAAAACCTTCACAAGGGCTTTGAAAATTAAGAGGAAATAGAATGGAATGGTCTGAAGAGAGGCCTTAGTGAGGGTCAGCTTTCCTACTTGAGATAGAAGATGACCATTCCATCCAGCAAGTTTTTTTGAATTCTTTCAATAATCCTATCCTGCATTGACTCTCTCGAAGAACCAATGAAAATATGTAGACCAAGATACGAAGTGGGGAGGTTTTCTATATCACACCCTAAAATTTTTGCAATCCTTAATTGCCTCTGAATGGGGGTGTTCAAGAAATATAACTTGCTTTTACTGAAATTAACTTTCTGACCAGCAGCGTCCTCATAGAGTTGCAGGATATATTTAATTATTTTGGCCTCAACTACTGATGCCTTAGTCAATATAAGGGTATCATCGATGAATTGATGATGAGAAACATCCCTAGTGAGAGATGTTGCCTTGATTCCTGATATATTCCTTGAACTACAAGCATTTTTTATGGTTTTGCCTAAATCTTCTTGCATAATGATAAATAACATGGGGCCGATAGGGTCCCCCTACCGAATTCCTCTACGACTTTGAAAGTAACCAGTAGTTGTTCCATTAACTAGAATCAAGAACCATCCTTAAGGAGTACAACAATCAGAAAGTCCCAATTTAGCCTATCAAATGCTTTGTTCATATCAAGCTTGAGGTCAAAAATAGACCTATTAGTATTATGAGCAGAGTGTAGAGCTTCATAAACTATCATAACTCCATCCAAGATTGACCTGCACTGGACAGAGCTTCCCTGACATTGATCTATGATGTGAGGCATAATATCTCTCATTCTATTTGCAATGGATTTAGTTAGGATCTTGTAAGAAACATTGCATAGATTGATTGGCCTAAAGTCAGCCATAGATTCAGGGGTTTGCTTCTTAGGAATTAGAGAAATAAAAGTAGATTTGATACTTTTTTGGGATATGATTTCTTGCTTGGAATTCTTTGACAACATAAATTACATCCTCACTTACGATGTCCCAAAAATATTGATAGAAATTAGGGGTAAACCCGTTGGGTCCCGGGGCTTTGTCTGGCTCCATGCTAAGCAAGGCTTCCTTAATTTCCTCATCAAAAAAGTGAGCTAGAAGCTTAAGGTTTATATCCTCATTTATTGTGCTAGGAATGGATTGCAAGAAAATATCTTTGGCCTCCTCATTGCACTCAGATTCCTGACCAAGGATAGAATTGAAATAAGTTATTGCCTCCTTTCTTATTTCTATTAAGTCTTGAGTAATAGAACCATCTGCTTTTTTTCTTTAATTTTATCTTGTTATTGCTTTTGTTTCTAAGTGTGGTGATGTGAAAAAACTTGGAATTTGAATCTCCATATTTCAACCAAAGAGCCCTTGATTTTTGCCTCCAATAAATTTCCTCATAGGCCAAAATGTTATGAAACTCTGCTAGTTTTGTTCATTCCTCGTGCCTAGTAGTTTCATCAGCATCACCATGTTGGATCCTCTAATAAATTATCTTCAAAATTTCACCAACCTATTTATTATTTTCAAAGAGGTTCCCAAAGACCTCTTTGTTCCAATTTCGAAGCTTTTCCTTAATAAACTTTAATTTGTAGCAAGTTTAAAAGCTGCACTACCCCCGATAGGCTCCTGCCACCACTGACTTATGTTATCTCTGAAACTGGAATGTTTGATCCACATAGGTTGCAATCTAAAAGGTTTCTTAAAGGACAGAGAGTTAGGGATCTCCAATAGAATGGGATTATGATCAAAGGTAATTTTAGGAATGGCTTGCAGGGTAGAATCATTGAACAAAGTTGTAGCCTCCTTTGATAGAAAAAAACTACCAATCCTTTCTTGAATGATATGACACCCTATCCGCCGATTGCTCTAGGTATAATTCACTCCTCTAATTTTTACATCCATCAACATGTTGGATTTCACAAAGTCATTGAACTCATCCATGCTCCTGATAGGTGGTCAATTTCCACCCATTTTGTCTGAAGGGTAAAGAGGAGTGTTAAAATTCCCATCCAAAATCTAGGGGACATTATGGAAGATTTCACTCAGATTGCCTAAGTACTCCCACAGTAGAGCTCTCCCTTGAATTGAATTTGGGGCATAAATATTTGAAAGGATCCATGACCTGTTGTTGTTTATTTTCTTAAATAAAACACTAAGAACCCTATCATATTTATGAATAATGGTGCCTTCTACTATTCAGGGATCCCACAAAGTCATAAGGCCTCTAGATGCTCCTCTGGATGATTTGCAAACCATCTCCCCTTGATTCCAGATTTTTTTTGCTATTTTTTTTATTGAATCTCATCAATTTTTGTTTCTTGCAACATGATAATAGTTGGATTCACTTGATTTCTTATTGCACTGACTTCCTTGTGTTTGGGCAGGCCATTAAGGCCTCTCACATTCCATGAGAGGAACTTCATTTAGATTTTTTAGGATTTATTCATCTCCCCCTCTCTTGAGGGGGTTTTCCTAATTTGTTGTCTTCAGAACCTGGAATAACCTGTTGAAACAATGTTCTCTATTTTCCATTGGCAATGTCATTATTAGTTTTAATTTTTTTATGCTCAGCATTTGATATTCTCTCTTGTTTTTTCACTGCCAAAATATATAGGAGACTTAACATTACTCCTGGTTTTTTTAGGACTAAACTGATGGGAGGTAATTTTTTGTAGAACTGGACTATCACATTCCTTAGTTTGAAGAGTTTCACATATCTCCACCCCTACATCCAAATCTTCTCCTTTTTTCTTGTATTCCCCTGGTCTGTAGGACGGTCCCTCAGTAGGATTCACTTAGCTCCTAGTGATGATGTTAGGAAGATGGGATTTTTTATTTTCCAATGCCTCAACTTTCTTCTTAAGTTCTTCAGCATTAGGGTTTGGCTTTGGGATGCCCACTAGGCTTGAAGTATTTCTAGCATTGGGGTTTAAGGATGCTGAATTAGACGTGGATTCTAGAGATCGTGCATTAGAGTTTGGATTTGTGATGCCCATGGGGCTTAGAGTAATTTCAGCATTAAGGTTTCAGGATCTTGACTTGGATGGGGATTCGAGAGAGTCAGAAAGGTTATCCTGAAGGTGTTGGGATTCCATGTCTTCTGATAATCCTCCTAATCCCATATTGGATAGAATTGAAAATTTATTTTAAACTAGAGGATTGGAACTTACTTGAGTATTTTGGTTGCGAACAACCTGTTATTTTCCTTTATCTTGCTGGGACCCTGCACCCTCTCTTTTCTTTTTTTGGTAGACACAGTTTTCCTGATTGAAATCACCTATGCCAGGGAAAATCCTCAAATTTCTTCTATCTAGCATTTCCTGATTCTAATTTTCTCTATTCATTGCTAGGTTAGGGCATTTATTGCATAGATGTCCTTGATTTTTACATTCTACATAGAATGTCAGTCTATTCTCATATCCTACCATCTATTTTCTATAGTATTCTTCATAATCTAGCTCCACAAACCTTGTCAAATCATTATTCAAATTAGCATTTACATAGATTCATTCATGAGTCATCCTTGTCTTGGCCAAGATCTCATGGTCAATGGAGATCAGATCCCCTATAGTTCTGGCTATGCCCTGTAGCCAATATTCATTGAAGAACTGGGTAGGTAGACTCGGGAGACAAACCCAAATAGGAGCAATGTTAATTTTTTGATTTTCAAGGTCAAAATCATCACCCCATTGTCTGAGAAAAAGGCTCATTTTGCCTAGAAGCCAAGGACCTCATGTTAAAATACGGTTAGCATCCTCCATATTGTTAAAACGGATAACAAATAACCCTCAAGTTAGATCTAACAAATCCAATATGCCTACCAGTCGTCATTTACCTGTCGCCCAAGCCCTGATAGTCTCCATGTCTGGCCTACATCCCAAAAAATTGCCTACCAGGGAGAATTCTTCCATTAAAATAAAATGGCTCATGGAACTTGTCGAGGTTAAAATTTTATTATTTACTAGAACTAGATCCAAAATATCAAAAATCCTTGCATAAAATTTTATTATTTTATTATTTACTTGCATAAAATATCAAAAATACCAAAAAATGCATAATCCATTTTCATCATAACTTAAAGCATATAGGGAAAATGCATCTTTCCTAATTTATCATTTTGTGTTGCTATCATAAAAAGGGTATGAACCATTTCTCATATTTGAATCATTATTTTTGCTCATCAAAATCAATCATTTTCCATACACATTGGATTGCACATCTTCAATTTCAATAGGACAATACTCCACACACAATATTTGCTTCATGACAACACGTGAGGGGTAACATCCCTTTTGATCATATACAAGCATACATCCTTGTGAATTATTGCTTATAAACTATTGTGACACAAATATATCAATCACTTTTTTTTAATTTCATTTTCAACCATCGAGGTTATATACTTTCAACTTTAGCATGATGGCATGCCTCATATAGGATTTACTTCATGACCACATGTGAGGGGAAGCCTCCATATTGGTCATATAAAAGCAAACATCCTAGTAGAACATTGCTTTAAAGCTATTATTATAGAGACAAACCCAATACATTTTGATCATATTATTTGTATACTATTTTTTCACTTCTTATACATCATTGTTTATAATCATACCCCATTCCTTTTTGCAAACCACATTTTTATGAGCATGGAAAGTGTGCATAAAAAATAATAGAATTATATGCATCATAATATATGTAGAGCATTCATAACATGCATAAAAATAAACATAGTCACAAGCATTATCATATATTTTTATTTAAGATCATTCACATCAAATTGTACATACAAAGCAATTTGCCACTTATGCGGATCTTCCTAGATGCTCCATCATTGTATTTCCACACAAATTCTCTTATGTGGGTAGCAAGTATCATTTTTCTCTAGAGCTCCAAATCCAAAAAAGTGAAAAGTAAAAATAAATTACTTTTTACCCCCACCCTTTATTTTAACCCACCCACCCTTTTTATTTCACCACATGTTTTCCTTTAGTCATTTTGAGTTCCATTAGGAATGTGGCATTCCTCATGAAACTCAAGGGGGTACCCTAATAAGAAAAACAAGTAATCATTTTTCTAGCACCAATCCCACATGAACCATCCATTCTAAACCATATACCTAGCTTTTTTTCCTGTTTCAACCATTGTCACCTCTGCTCAAGTGTCTACATATTTCTTTGACACATTTATTGTTCATAAATATTCCAAAGAGGAAGAAAAAATTAAATATGTAAAATTTATCCATTAAGATGAGTTATTTTCCGTAAATATCCTTAGTTTTTATCTATGGAAACTAGGGTCATCTTCAAGATAATTTTTCCCCTATCAAATAGTCTTCCAATTTGCCAAAATCTATACCATTGGATTGTGTTAAGAAGAGTTTTCAACAGTATAATATTTATCCCATTTTGACATAGTTTAAGCCTCCAAAGTTCCAAAAAACTACACATGGGTCTAGCTATTGTGAATTCATAGGTAGGATTTCTTACCTGTGAATTCACTTTCTAGGTTGTGAATTTGATTTCTACCCATGAATTAACTAAAAATAGAAAACCATTCAACCACCCAGATGCTATTGTAATTTGGTCCAAAATTAGTCGAATCCTACACCATCCATGTATTCACAACCTGAAATCTTAGATCATGAATTTGCCTAGATTGGCAATTTTTCCAATCTAGACAACAAAATCAACTCCCCCCCCAATTCTTACTTTTCTATTTTTTTGTGTCCATCCCAAGGCCTTAAAATAGAAACATGTCTCCCAACCAAGACTAATTATCACTTTAGAAAATTAATGGAGAATTATGCATACTAGTGAAAGAATAGGTAATTGTATTGAAAGAGATTAAGAATTGAGAAAGTTTGTTGTAGGTTGAATGCTGGAACAAGTTTGTTGTAGGTTGGAGAACACTTTGAAGACTTCTACTTGCTACTTGGATCCATTTTTCTACTATCATTTTTGCAGTTCCAGAAGATTAGATTTGGTATACCATCATTTCCTTTGTTCTAGTATCTTATATACCATTTTTGCATTAGCAAATTCTTATTTTTATGCATATATAATAAAGATCATATTTAAGACATTTTTCCCTAATAAAATTATGTCTATTCCTATAAAAAACTATACCATTGGATTGGGCTCGAAAATATATTTCTAATGGTATCTAATATCATGTTCTAACATCAGTTGGTCCCCCAAAACCTGCACATGGGTTTAGCTATCACAAATTCATAGGCAAGATTTTGTACCCATGGATTCACTTTCTAGGCCACAAATTTACTTTCTAGCCATGAATTCACACTGTCACAAGCTTGGGGGAAAATTCTTGCTTCCAGATCCATCCTTGCATCCTGCATATTACATATTGTTCATCCTACATTTGATAGCATATTATCTATTGCATGTTTTGCCATGTCATTTCATTTTTCATCTATTTGCAAGTAAGATTTACGATTTCATTTCTTTTATGTCCAGTTGCTTAAAATACCAAGGGAGATTTAATTTCTACATCTTCAGGATTAAATCCATAGTGGCCTAAGTTGATCCTAAAATATTTATTGTAAATTTTAGTATCTTATCTGATACATTGCATGTCTATCATGAATTCACTTTCAAGACAATAAATTCACTTACTGATTCAAATGGATAGTGAATTCGATCACAGGGTGCAAATTCACTCAGCAAGTAGTAAATCTGCTTCATTCAACCATCCAAATTAGGTAAGTATCTAATTTGATTTATTTTCAATTATATTCCTATTTTTCTATCTATTTCACATTTATTATTTCTTAAATCATCTGAAAAGAACAAGAAAAAAAAAAAATATATATATATATATATATATATATATATATATATATATATATATATATATATATATATATTAGTTCACATGAATTTGTAATGTATTTAGCTTAGTCCAATTGTTTGTTGTCTTCATGAAAATTGAATTGCATGTAGCATAGATTTTAGTTGTATTTTATTCTAAACTTAGGTGTGTGTTATTAAAAAACTCATCGAACACCATACCCTATATAGACATGGAAGTAATCTATATATGTTTCTTAGTGAACCCACTATAATTCATCAATAACCACCAAAGGAAGCACTAGGTCCCCCTAATATTGAGGTGTAGCTCTTTAATTTTCCATCCCCTTCCATGCATGGATCTATTGGCCTAAGGGAAAGGTTTGGTCTATAACTAAGATGAATGATGGTCCAACATAGGATATGTGTTCTATTTGGGAGCCAACCTAGTTTCTTAGTCTTACATGTAGGCTAGATATTATAATGATTCATCTAAGAATTTTAGGTGGATGCTCATTATTTTGGAGTAGATTTACATCCCTCATATTTTTCTAGTCACTTTGTGATGTGGTAATTAGAGCACCATTTTTATTGTCTATAATCCAATGTTTCATCAAAAAACAAATCAAATAGATTTATGGATATACTTTATGAGATGGTTTCATCCAAATGGGATGCTTGATCTAGTTTTCATTCCTTCATCAAAGTATGCAACAAATAGTATAACCAAGGCCATTCCTTAGGTCATTTTTATATGCATGTAAAATATTCTTGGAGTTAAATATTATCCACTAATAGGGAAAACAAGCATGTATATCTCTTTGTGTCCTTTATACAACATAAAAATAGATTGTGGAATATGTGGTTGATAATATTCTATTCAGGCCTTGAATAAATTTTGTACTTGTATTGGTCATATTTACCCTTTGGTCCCATGTAAACCTTAAAAAATGTGTTTTGTAATTTTTTATAATATTTTATTCCTAATATTTAGTTTCACATGCTTGACCTAAAGGTAGATAAATTTTGGATATGTATGCCCCTTCATACAAACCATTTTTTTTATTGGTTGGTGTGAAATTTAACTTTGATGTACTGAAATTATTTGCTATCTATGAACATCCCATATTATGTGTTCTTAATTCATTCTATGTATTCCTTTTCAAGCTATAATGGGTAATGTTTGAATCCATTTAATTCCACATATTATTATTAAATCCAATACATTTTAAAACTGCATTATAATAGCATTTATGAAAAGTAATGCTATCTAGCCAAGTTTAATGAGTTGATTTTTGCCTAAATATATCCCTCTCGTCTAGTGTTAACCCTACTAGGACCTTCTCTATTATCATATATCATTTAATGTTGCCCATCCATATTGTTTTTCCCTTTGGTTAATTTTTTTCCATAAGTGGCACTTGTATTTTAGGGATATCATAGAAATGTTATCTGATAAGTATCGTCCTCTAACCAATTTGGTTGGATTAATTTTATGTTAAATTTATAAATTTGTTTATCCAATTCACTTGTTTTTATCCCAAATCATCATATAGTACTATGGATGTTATATTTATATGGAGTACAAATATGACAGTATTAGGTTAGAACAAGCAATATTTTAGTTTATTTAAAGTCTTCATGATGATAAATGTATTTTCTAAGGTGTACCAATTTTTTTAATTATGAATAATTCAATTCATATAAGAAACTAATTTTTTTTACTCATTTTTATACTTTTGAGTTAATATAATGACAATAATCTCATCAGGACCAAAGACATATAGCCTTATGTGCTTGAAATAAGTTGGGTTGATTAGTACCAGATATCTCACAATTCCATTCTTTATATCCAAAATTGATTCTTTACTTTCTACAGCCCAAGTGAAGGTGACATATTTCTTCAACACCTTGGTTATAGGTTAGACTAATTATGGTGAAGCAAATTCACCCTTCTTGCTCTGATACCACTGATGGAGGGAGCCAACTTCACTCAGATTCACTCTTCTCAATACCAGAGTTTCTCATTAATAAACTTGAAAATATTTACAAAAATGGCAGCAGTCTGCCAAATAAACTCCTCTACTCCCCCCCTTGGAAGAAAAACATACCCAGATAGGTCCAGAGTGGGCCTCTTGTCTTTAGCTCTGCAACTCTGCCTCAACAGTTTTTTGACCCCTTGTACATGCCTTTTCTTCCCCTTTTAAAACCTTTAGGTTTCTTTCGAGGTCCTGACCCTCTAGGTCATTAATGACCCCCCTCGAATAATACATCCTCCGAATCTCAAAAGTCGGCTCTTCCTCACCTTTAATGACTGAACATTCACATTTTTTACCCTATCTGGAAACTACCATCAGGGCAGCCATGAAAACATGCATTGATGAGTCGTCTGAACATCTCTAACCTCTAGACATAGCAGTCGAGTGGCTGCCATGCTCAACAAGATTACCGAGCAAGAAATTATGCTTTAATGAGGCCTTTGACTACCTCGAGAAACATCATCTAGAACACGTGTCATTTCTTCCTGGATACATTTCTTTTCTTTGGATCGTAATATGATGACATGTTGTGATATCGTGACATCTTCCCTTTCTAGCTCTTCTTTCTCCTCTTCAGTCGCAGAATCGTGACATGTCACGATATCATGACATCTTCCCTTTCTGGCTCTTCTTTCTCCTTTTCGATCGTGAAATCGTGACATGTCGTGATATCGTGACATCTTTCCTTTCTACCTCCTTGCCTCTCAGGTCGTGAAATCATGACATCTTTGCTCTGCTTCCTTCTTACCTCTTTGGGTCATGAAATCGTGACATATTTGCTCTCTGATTTCTTTTTCTATTTTTGGGTCATGATATCGTGACAACTTTGCATTCTGCCTTCGCTCTCTACTTCGGGTCATGAAATCGCGATAGTTTCCTTCCTTGCTTTCTTTCTACTCCTTCGGTCGTGATTTCGTGACATGTTGCGAAATCATGACATTTTCTTCTCTAGCCTTTCTTGTCTTCTTTCGATCGTGATTTCGCGACATGTCATGATTTTGTGATATTTTCTTCGGACGCCCTCTCTCCCCTGTTTCAGTCACGATTTTGTGACATGTCATGAAATTGTGATATTTTTGCTCTATGCCTTCTCTTTCCTTCCTGAGTTGCAAAAACGTGACATGTCACGATATCTCGACATTTTTCTCCTCTACGCATCCTCTTGTCTTCTGGTCATGAAAATGCGACATGTCACGATATCATGACATTTTTCTCCTCTGCGCCTCCTCTTGTCTTCTAGTCACAAAAATGCGACATGTCGCAATATCATGACATTTTTCTCCTCGGTGCCTCCTCTTGTCTTCTGGTCGTGAAATTGCGACATGTCATGATATTGCGACATTTTTCTCCTCTACGCCTCCTCTTGTCTTCTAGTCATGAAAATGTGACATGTCGCGATATTGCAACATTTTTCTCCTCTGCGCATTTTCTCGTCCTTTGGTCGTGAAAATGTGACATGTCATGATATCGTGACACTTTTCCTCCTTTGCGCTTTCTCTCATCCTTTGGTCGCGATAATGCGACATGTCATGATATCGTGACACTTTTCTCTCTTGCACCTCCTCTCGCATTTTGGTCACAAAAATGTGACATGTCACGATATCATGACATTTTTTCTCCTCTATGCATTTTCTCATCCTTTGGTCACGAAAATGTGACATGTCACGATATCGTGACACTTTTTCTCATTTGTGGTTTCTCTCGTCCTCTGGTCACGATAATGTGAGATGTCACGATATCATGACATCTTTTCTCTCTTGCGCCTCCTCTGGCCTTCTGGTCACAAAAATGTGACATGTCATGAAATCATGACATTTTTGCTTTGCGTCTCTCTCTCTCCTCCCTAAGTCATGAAAATGTGACATGTCGTGATATCGCGACACTTTTCTCTATTACGATATCGTGAAATTAATGCAAACACTTAAAAATTTTCTTGTCGATGCAAGATTGTTCTACTACCACTGGATGCTCCTACATCAGACAACTGGGGTGCATTGAGAAGTGACCTTCACTTCCTTCTTCTCCTCTGGGTTCAAGCCCTCTATGCAGCTCCTCTTGTAGGGCCTGAACTTGCCTCTGTAAAGCTCTAAAATCTTCTACTGGCACCATAGTTCTTCCACCACCATCGTTTCTTCATGGAGACATTATGTTTGTTTCTCTTACAACTCTTCCATAGATCCTGGTGTAAGCTACCTCACTTTTAGTGATCTACTCACACACTCAGGAACTTTCACTCTTCCACAGATTTTGGTGCAAACTGCCTCACTTTTGGGGATCTTTTTACACACTCAGGAACTCCCACTCTTTCATAGATCCTGAAAGCACGAGATTTCGGGCAAAGGAAACACTAATTATGCAATGTAAGACGAAATGTAACGCTTTAACCTTATGCACCAAAACAAAGGAAAGAGACAATTTGGAAAGGAGAGAAAAGATGTAAAGAAATCACAGCCCTCTTTATTCAAATATCTTATCCTCGGTTACATAGACGTCTCCTCCCTTTTTAGGGGCTAGGAGCGTTAAATTTGTCATTGTTACAATGTGCGACTTAGTCTTCCTCCTTCCGCGTGCCCACGATTGCAATGGGCGGGCCAAGATGATGCCGCCCTTGATGTCGATGAGTTCCTAACCTCCGCTGCTTCTCCTGCGAACAAAGAAACAACCAAGATGTCAGTAGCATCTGCCGCAAATGAAAAGCGTTTGCTCTCTAAAACTAACGAAATATGCATGTAAACATTTGCCTGGAAACAAGAATTACAAGTGAGTCCAAATGGCTTCAAAACTTGACAGAAGATAAGAAAAGTTACCGTAAGGCCACCGCCACTGAGACAACTGGCCAATCTACCTTCAACTGGAATTCGTCCCTGGGCAGGACGAATTCTGATTGCAATCCGTCCCTGGGTGGGACGAATTCTTCTCGTGTTGGGGAAACCGACCCGTCGCTCGCTCCAATGTCGGATCCCGAGACCTCGCAAAACGCCCGCAAACAGGGGGGTTATGTAATTGGGGCCATTTTGGGACGACCCGGATGGTCGGATTCTCCCAATTTGGCCTCCACCCTCGGGAATTTGACCTCGACACCCGCAAGTCGCCGAAACGACAAAGCAACACAAAACATACTAGAATCTGACCAAAAGTTACAAAATTGCAGCTATGGGTTAATCAAACCTAATAACACAAAATGCAATCTGAAAAGTAATCTAAAATGCTCAAAAACTTAAAATAGGACTTGGGAGGTGCGGGGGTGCCCAAGTGGGCCTCCCACCGTTGGCACTTGATTTTGGAGCCAATCCACCAGGGATGGGCCCAAAACCTCTTAGGATTGGGGGTCGGCGAATTGGTTGGTTCAGGTGTCCATGTGTTGGATTTGGGTCAGGTTCGAGCTTCCAAAGGCCACCCAACAACCTCCCTTGCAAAAGAGATTGGTGGATGTGGGAAGGTGAACCAAAAGGGATGCAAGTGGGTCTTCAACTCGGAAGCACTTCGTTGCTTTGAAAACTCCTTCAACCTGTATATTTTGGGTGAGAAAAGTCCCACCTTTTATAGACCCATGGGGTCTCTTTTGGGAGGGAAGCACAAATGCCATGTGTTGGCCATAGGCGCCATGTGGCACTCTTGTCTTCCCATGAGGGAGGGGAGTCCTCCATTGACTTGAGCTTTGATAAATGCCTTTTGTGACAGCCTTCTAACGGCCCCTCTGTCCACCTACACACGCGTGCAAGGCAGGAGTCCTTAACTGACTGTTCCGGGCTGCCACTTGGCACCATTTGCCTTTTTGCCCGTTAAGCTTAGAATTCGTCCCACCCAGGGACGGATTCAGAATTCGTCCTGGGGTGGGACGGATTCTATTTTGAATTCGTCCCTGGGTGAGACGAATACCGGGCAAAGTGTCCAAGTGTGCCAAATTGCTTCTTGACCTTACAAAATTGCTATGAAAGTGGTTAAGACCACCGTTTAACCTCTCGAGGGCTGCCCCGGGGGCCGTGTTTGTCAAAGCGATCGTTGTTTGCAGTCACATAATCGGATTGGTGCTGTTTTGGTGTCTACGGATGCCCCTTTTTGGGAAGCGCTGCGGGTGACGCAAGTGCCGAGCAAAAATAGATAACCAAAGCACTAATGATTAGGGTTTCTTGGTAACCTAACCAACTTTTGATGCCCCAAGTATGGAAAGGGCATGCATTCTTGAATCCTTGCTTCCGACGAGCTAAGGAATTTGATTTCAAGTATTAACCTGTTTTGGTGAGGTGTGACTTGAACTTAGACATTGATCACCATGAACAAGTGAAGGGCGTTTTTATCCTCGGGGGGAACCTTGTGTTCATGATTCACGAAATGCCAAGTGTTTGATTGATTTGATTGTTGCTTGTTTACTGCCCCATGCAGGAGCGTGATTGTCTTTGTCAATGATTCTTTGAATGCATGTCGTTTTCCTTAATTGGGTGTGTGATTGTTGGTTGGTGACTAAGTGTGACTACCCCTCAAGCGACGAATCGATGAGGGAATGACCTTCGTGAGAGAAGCGACGAGTCGCTTGACCCAAGATGACTTGTGCAGGTGTGCCTTAAAGGGTTTACCGTTAAGCGTGTGCAATTTTTCCAACATTTGGACCTATTTTTGGTGGGTGTTAACCCTTTTGGTGATGCCGTAATGAGGTGAAATCATCGAAAATCTAACTTCCCGTGGAGCGGTCCGGCTATTGTAGCCTTCTTGGGGAAGTAGGAGAGCGATAATTTGGACCTCGACATCGATTTTATTTGCCTAGAGGTTAAGTGCAAGAGCACTTATGTCTGGCAATGTTTTTTTTGTATTTTTGTTGAATTTTGTACTGTTTTTGAGTGGGCTTTGACCCTTTTGGTGATGTCGTTTGGGGATGAAATTGTCTAAAATCCGTCTTCCCGTGGAGCGGTCCGGCTATGGTAGCCTTCTTAGGGAGTATGATAGTGACAATTTGTGACTCCAATGTCGATTTTGTATGCCCTTGTTGTCAGTGCAGTAGCAATCCTGTCGGGCAATTTTATTGTCCTGTTTTTAGTGCATTTTTAGTCATTTTTGTTGATTTTTTTTGTGCCGGCTCTGAATTCGTCCCCGGGTGGGACGAATTCCAGCTGGAGAATTCGTCCCCGGGTGGGACGAGCGCCGATCGGAGCGCTCGTCCCAGCCAAGGACGAATTCCAAGGGCAAAAGGCCTATTTAATGGCCAAAACTTGATTTTGGGCTCATTTGTGTCATTTTTTTCTTGCGATTTTGGAGCTCGGGGAGGAGGAGGTAATTCGCGAAGCGAAGCGCCGCTGGAATTCTCTCTCGCCATCATGAGTGCACAAACCGGTTCGAGCGGCGGAGCCGAGGCGAGACCTGTAAGTGACCCTAGGGTTTATTTTGCTTTAATTTAATGCATTGTTTTTGTGTTGACGCTTTTCAAAACTTTAAGATTTTTTTTTTGTGATGTTTTTGTTTATCAGTTAAGGTTAGAAACCCTAGAACTGAAAATTTGATCTGTTATATATTTTTTTTTTTTTTTGCAGGTTGTTAGGAGCCGGTACCGTGTACCCGCTGCATTTACTGAGGCGCGGTTGGCATTGACCGATGATGACTGGGAATGGCTTGATGCCCTTGGGCTCAAGCTGTGGCTCGACTGGAGCCTGTGGTTTCGGATCAGGCCTATCTGACGGCCCTGATCAAGCTTTGGGATCCGTGGACTAATACTTTCCATCTCCCGACAGGGGAGATGACCGTGACTCTTGAGGACGTCTATCGGTTACTTCGGATTCCGATAGATGGTCTGCCTATTAGGACATCTCCGTTTGATCAGCGGACTGCTATACTTACGAGATGTTTTGGGCATGGGGGGAGCTGGGTGTAGCAGACCCAGTGGAGACAGCCGAGGCGGATTGCCAGGCTGGCGGGATTTTGGTTAGCTGGTGGAAGGAGAGGGGGGTGTTAGGAGTGAGGCACGCATTCTTGATGGGCCTCATTTCTAACATTCTTCTCCCTGATTCGTCAGGCGCGAGGTTCCCGTGGAACCTGCTGGATTTGGTGTGGCAGTTGGCAGAGTGCCCGATAGAGGCACCGTTGATTCCGAGATGGGGACAGACTTTGTTGGCACAGCTTTACGGGGAGCCGTATGGGGTCCGCCGTCGACAGCGGAAGGGTGTCAGTTGCAGCTTTTTGTTGCAGTGCTGGGGTTGGCAGCACATAGTTGTTGAGAGGCCTACCGGGTTACCGTGGACGACTCGGGCGGTGATGGAGGATGAGGAGATTGGTTATGCAGCTTTGTGGCGATGGTCTGCGGAGCAGGGGCAGAGTCGGCGATGGGCAGGTGCCGTTGAGCACTACATTGATGCCTTTTCTTGGCTCACCCAAGGGAGGTGTTTTGGCGTCCCTATCGGGACTGTCCAGCCTGGCCTGAGGTCGGAGAGTGGCTCCGACGGGTACGGAGGGAGCGATGGTTGACTGGGCGGCACGGGACGGAGCATGAGTTCTTTCCGTACCGCCGGGTTACACGACAGTTTGGGGTGCGCCAGGGGTTGCCTGGTGAGCCCGTAGGCTATCGACGTCGGGGAGATGAGAGGGATCTGGAGCCACCGGTCACCGTGCCATTGGGCGAGGAGTCGGATGCGGTGATTGAGGTCCCGGATGTGGATGACGTCGGTACTACCACTGAGTATGACTCGTGGTGGGTATTGCGGCGCTGGAGAGGAGAGGGTCCACTGGGAGGCGCGGAGGCGGAAATGGAGGATGCTGAGGCGGCAGGGGGTGATTGGGGGGGCCGTTGGATGATGCAGACATGGTGGATGTGGGAGATGAGGATGTGGACTTGGGTGTTCCGGAGCAGCTGGACATGCAGGATGTGGAGGAGCAGTTGGAGCCTGAGCAGGCTACTGTCCCCGCGAGTCCTATGCGTCCGACAGATACAGAGGAGGTGGGGTCGGATGTAGGCGATGAGGTTGCGCGACTTACAGAGCTGCTGCGGATGCGGGATCTGGAGAGGGATCTTCTACGAGCTCGCTTGGCAGAGCGGGATAGAGTTTTGGCGCAGCGCGATGATGCATTGTCTATCTATCATCGACGAGAGGCAGAGTGGTGTCTATACCGGATAGACTTGGAGAGGGAGGTCATCCGCCTTGGCGGGCGGCTCCCTGAGCCTTCGATCAGCAGATCTTCTCGACGGACGAGGGATAGTTTGACTGAGCAATCAGCATCATCTCGTCGCAGGCGGTTAGATGAGGGGGGTGGTAGTAGGCATGATGCGGGGGCTAGTAGTAGCCGCCCTGCAGGGTCCCGTAGGACCCACACCATGGGGGGTAGTTCCCGTCGCACCGATCCTGCGTGATCATGGTGGTCGACGCCTTAGGTTGGGTTCTTGGATATGATTGCGGGGTCTGAGGACCGGTTTTGTAGCCTCACGGGCATCTTTTTGACGTATATATATATATATATACCTGTTTTATTTTTAGTTTTGTACATGTGATGATGTGATTTTTTTTTGTTATGCATGTTTATTTATTTTGATGAATGCAGATGTTATGATAAATTCAAATGTTTTAGATGTCTATGTGATATGCAAGTTGAAATGGATGAATGATATTTGTGATGATTGCACCGTATGGTTGTTTAAGAAGCTCTTTATTTACATGGTTTTTTTTTTTTTGTATTTTCTGATGGTATCATAAGGATGATAAGTAGCGCAGATGGTTTTGGGATGAATGTAAGATTTTCTGAGATTCAGACAGTTTTATCTCACTATCCATGACTGTACTTTATCTTACAAGACTTTTGAACAAGGTATGAATCGGACCTATTTTTGACCGAGTTATTTAACATCCCTGTGTGTGCAATTGAGTTCATTTAGTGGTATTTGTTAGGATACCGCCAGTGCTAGATGGGCTTTCAACCGAACCTCGTACCGAGGATCACCTAATTAGCTCCACAAATTCCTTTGTTGTATGTACTAAGATTAATCTACGATGTAATCCAGGATGCCATAAGCTAGCTCATCCACATGCAAACATTGATCTCGTACGCAAGTTAATGTGACAGATATATCGTCATGCGGGAGGTTTACTTCGGTTACCGATAGGCTATCAACCAAATTGGTACCAAAGCTTGCCTTATGACCTATAGAATGCCGAGAGTTCCAGGGATTCAAGGTCAACTCCCTTCTTTTCTTCAATTGTATTGGGATACTTGCTCATTGTAGTGATGAGATCACCGTTTATTTTGATTTGTTTTTTCTTTTGAGCAAGGGATTGGGGATATGGAGTGACGAAAATCACTGTTGTTTGTGCCTTTTGATGTGTGCACTATAGTTTGTCAAATTTGGAGTTTTGACATTTTGCAAATTTTTGTGTTTTGCAACTGTTGAGAACTTTAGGGATTCTTAGGGAATTGGGTAGGGAGGATGCTTGTCCTTTTGCCAACTCTCAGCATTCTAGGGGTCATTCGCACAGTGGGGATGAGCAAGATAACCGTTTCGCTTGTGGTGACCTAGATTATTTTTGCAGGTTTCGTCTTTCGTTCACACAATTTGGGAATTTTAGTGTTTTGATTTGTGTTGGGATGTTACGTAACAAGGTGTATTTCAAGTATGACTCTACCTTCGTAAAATCTGTTCGACTTGGTACACTACATGGCTAAAGAGGAAAATGATGACCGAATCACCGAAACTCTTGGTACATTCCTGCACCACCGATCGTAGTGTGGTAAAAGTTATGCTTGGTGTTTTTGTTGTTTTTGATGAATTCGAGTATGCCTAGAATTGAGATGCAAATCTTTGTTGTTTTTGATGATTTTTGTTGTTTTTTTTTTTTTTGAATTTCTTGATTTTTTTTTAACTATCTTGAGCTTTTTTTTGACCAAGAGATTGCAATAATCCTTGGAGCTTTTTGATTGACCAAGAGATTGCGATAATCCTTGGAGCTTTTTGGATTGACCAAGAGATTGCGATAATCCTTGGAGCTTTTTGTATTGACCAAGAGATTGCGATAATCCTTGGAGCTTTTGGGTTGACCAAGAGATTGCGATAATCCTTGGAGCTTTTTGGATTGACCAAGAGATTGCGATAATCCTTGGAGCTTTTTGGATTGACCAAGAGATTGCGATAATCCTTGGAGCTTTTTGGATTGACCAAGAGATTGCGATAATCCTTGGAGCTTTTTGGATTGACCAAGAGATTGCGATAATCCTTGGAGCTTTTTTTTTTTTTTTTTTTGGTATATGGCTTTCTTAGATATGAAATGGTCGCAAATGACTGATATTCAAGGGTTCTGTTTCCTTGATACCGTCAAGAGAAGCTAGCTCGTACGTTCCCGGTCCTATTTTGCTATCAATGACATAAGGACCTAGCCAATTTGCCATGAATTTGTCTCTCATATGGGACGGCAAATTAGAGTTTTGTTGGTTTTCCTTCGTAACCGAATCACCAACCCGAAAGTCTCTTAGGTGAACTTTCATGTTGTAAGCTCTCTTAAGCCGCTCTTGATAGATACGTAAGTGCTCGAGAGCATTAACGCGTCTTTCGTCAAGCAACGTAAGTTGGTCTAACCGGGCCTCCCGTGCAGTGTCATCATCGATGAATTCCCGCATTGATATGCGGAGGGAAGGAATTTCCAACTCGAGAGGCATTACCGCTCTCGAGCCATACACTAGTGAAAACGGAGTTGCCCCGTGGGCGTCCGAATGCTAGTGCGATAAGCCCAAAGGGCAAGTGGGATTTGTATGTGCCAATCCTTATGACTGTCTCGTGACGGTCTTTTTAAGGATGGCGACTAGCGTTTTGTTTGACGCCTCGCTTGCCCATTTGCTTGCGGATAATAGGGTGTTGAAAAGCCGTGCTGAATTTTGTACTTTGTGGTTAAAGCACGCACGTCTTTGTTCTTGAATGATGGCCCATTATCCGAGATTATTTTGGATGGAATACCAAAACGACATATGATGTAATGCAAAATGAACTCCGCAATGCGGGGTCCTGTCGTAGAGGTTAACGGAATTGCTTCCACCCATTTGGTAAAATATTCTGTGGCCGTTATGATAAACGTGTGACGGCCTCGACGATGCAGGGGAGATCTTTCCGATTAGATCGAGGCCCCACTACGAAAATGGCCAAGCAGACTGGACCGTCCGTAGGGCCCGGGAAGGTGCGTGCATTAAATTGGCATGATGTTGACATTTTACGCACCTCTTGACATACGCGCAACAATCTCGCTCTAAAGATGGCCAATAATAGCCCATGCGAAGAATGCGCTTTGCAATGGCCATACCACTCGAAGTGGCCGCCACATGTACCGTCATGCGCTTGGGTGATCGCCCAAGTGGACTCTTGCCGGTCCAAGCAACGAAGAAGAATTCCGTCGTAGCTGCGACGATACAAAATGTCTCCTATCAAGACATATTTTGCCGCTTTCTGTTTGAATGTTCGTTTTGCGGCGTGCGTCAATCCAAAGGGTAGATTACCTAACTTGAGGTAGTCTCTTATGGGTAAATACCAGTCCCGTTGATCGGATACCCTCGACAGCTTGAACAGCCTAATCCCTTTTGGAGTTCTTCCCTAACAAATGCCGATTGGGATAGAACTTGTAAGAATAGCGTTGTGTTGCTATTAATGGGAGTGGGGGAGAACAAAGACCCCAGCTTGGCATGTTTCAAATAGTCTCGGATTCGAAAGAACTTATCCGAAGATGGTTCGATCTCGGATCATGTGGATTCCTCGGCGTCAAGTCTGAGCTTGCGCGCTCCATCGCGGGTTGCGATAAGGTTTTGACCTGAATGGTTGTTATATCACCGGAAAGGTCTTGCGGGATTAGTGACCCTAAGGAGGCCATTGTGTCCGCAAAATGATTCGATGATCGAGGGAGTGCCTCGATGTCATACCACTCAAGTTTTGCCAAGAATTTATCCACGAGGGCTTTATAGGCCTTCAGAACTGGGCATTTGCATTGATATACCCCTTGACTTGATTGACGATTAACAGCGAATCACCAAAGATGTTCAGTCTTTTGATGTTCATGGCGATTGCTGTTTGAAGACCTAGGAGCAAGGCTTCATATTCTGCATTGTTGTTGGTGCACTGGAAGTTTAATTTAAATGACAGGGGCATTGGAGCGCCCCTGCGGTGTGAAGAATACAATTCCCGCGCCACCACCTTGCTCGCATTTAGAACCATCAAAAAATAAGGTTATGTCGGCTCGAGACTTAGGCTCTTCGAATCCGGCGATTCCGAGACATGGAAGACCTCATCATCGGGTAGTTCTATGACTAGAGGCTGATCGTCTTCAAGAGGAGCCTCCGCTAGTTGATCGGCTATGACTTGTCCTTTTATAGATTTTTGCCCAATAAACTCAATGTCAAATTCCGTCAACAACATGATCCATTTCGCCGTGCGACTACTATGATAAGTACGACTCATCATGTATCGCAATGGATTCTCCTTAGACACAACATACGTAGTGTTGCTCAAGCATGTAGTGGCGTAGCCTTTTGGTAGCAAACACCACCGCCAGCGTAGTTTTTCAACGTATGCATAGTTAAGTTCGTAATCGACCAGGGTGCGGCTAAGATAGTAAGTAGCCTCGTTCTTTGTGAAGTTCATTCTTCCGGGCTAGCATTGCGCCTGCCACCTCGCAGCCGAGATGTATAAGTAGAACGGCACACCCGGTCTAGGCGGTGCCAACACCGGCGGCGAAGCCAAGTATTGTTTGATTTCGTCAAAGGCCGATCGGCACTCGTCATCCCAATGAAATGTGACCCCCTTGTGCAATAATTTGTTCATTGGTCGGCATTTGTCGATAATTGCGCTATGAAGCGTTTAATCGACGCGACCTTTCCTTGCAGACTTCTGAGCTGCTTGATAGTGGTTGGGGGAGCCATTTCAAGGATTGCCTTGACTTTGTTTGGGTCCACTTCGATGCCTCTCTTGGAGACTATAAAACCCAAGAGTTTTCCAGATGTGACGCCGAACACGCACTTCTTGGGATTCAGTCTAACCTTATGCTCTATGAGGCGATCGAGAATCTTGCTTAAGTCACCGAGATGATCTGAGCGCAAGAGAGACTTGGCTAACAAATCATCCATGTAATCTTCCAAAGTTTTGTGCATGTAATCGTGGAAGATATAAGTCATAGCACGTTGGTATGTAGCGCCAACGTTTTTAAGGCCAAAAGGCATGACCTTATAACAAAATGTCCCCCAAGGCGTTGTGAATGCCGTTTTGAGTTGGTCTTCATGATTGATACGAATTTGATTGTATCCTGAGAAACCGTCCATTAGGGAGAGCATTTCGTGACCTGCTATAGCGTCTACCAATGCGTCGATGCTTGGCAAGGGGAAATCATCCTTAGGACTCGCTTTGTTTAGGTCTCGAAAGTCGGTGCATATGCGAATCCTCCCGTCGGGCTTCTTGACGGGAACCATGTTGGACAACCATGGCGGATAATCCACGCAGATGACAAATTGTGCATCCAACAGCTTTTGCAATTCGTCTTTGACCATCAAGGCCACCGTTGGGTGCATCTTTCTTAGTTTTTGCTTTACAGTGCTTGATTTTCGGATCAAGCGTTAAATTGTGCATGACTAGTCGCGGGTCTAGTCCCGGCATATCTTTGTACGACCATGCAAAAACTTCCTTCTTTTCTTTGAGAAGGGCAATGTATTCGGCTTGCTCCTCGGGGGAAAGGCTTACCCCAGCCTTGAGAATCCGTGGATTCATTGGATCCGTGCCGATGTTCTACGCCCGCCGTCTCTTCGACCGACATGTGGGATCCGTCCTCCAACCGATGTGGAGTTGGGATTAAATGGATATCATCACCGAGTTAAGATCTGCGTTTGGAACCTCGGGTCCCTCTTCAGCTTGAAAAATATCCCGAGTTGTCCTTGGGGTAAAATGAAGCATTTCACCGAAAGGCCGCACTCGATGGTGACAATGGTGAATTGATGCGATCCCAGCCGATGGCATCCATGTCTAGATGCAATGACCGTGATGGATCGGTCGGATTGCGGATGGGTGCGGTCAAATCAATGGAGATCATGTGGATGGAATGAATTTGGTCTCCAAAACCGTGGGTGTGATGACTTGATTCTTTTAGATGTTCCCTATACTATGGATCTGGCTCTACGGGAACGAGCACGAATGGATCCTCTCTAGGTGCAAATTCATCTCTATGTGTGAAAAGGAAGGCGGGGTCTTCCCTTGGCACTGTTGTCATGATGGGATCTCGAGGTGGACGATGCTCATCTTGAATTTGGAGCCATAGGCCTAACACTTGGTCCCACCTCGCTGGGTCTACGTGCCATTCATGTCCTAACCGTATACCCATTTGTCCCATTAGATCTTCATGAGTTAGAGCGCGGTGATGTCGTCGCGCATGTCCGAGATAGTCCATTTCAGCTTCGTCTTCTCGAATCGCTTTCATAGATCCAAAATTGTTCATCCTCTTCAAGGATCCCGTTGCTTGCGACATTGAGGACTCTTCCTGTTCCAAAGAATTAATCCGGTCCCATTGCGGTTGTTCCACTCTTAGTGGAGGGACCTGATTCTTTTGAGACTGTGTTATTTCATCTGGAACCTCTAAGGGGAACAGTTTCAAAAAAATGTCTGGAAGCCGTTGTTGTTCTCTTTGAGGATTGCTCTCTGAACTTTCACCTCTCTCTAGCAAAGGAGAGGGATTATTGCTATTTCTAGGGGTGTTTGTAGACCATGGGAGATAATCCCCTAATGTGTATTCTGTGTTTGGATTGGCGTACGGGTCTTGTGCCAATCCCCCTTGTTGCCTATTTCTAGGCCTTGCATATTTTCAACCAAGATGTCTAATGGCAGGGGATGGTTGAACCCTACCCCTGACTTGTCATATGGCATCTGATATCTTGGTTGGCAAAGGATCCGCATCCCTTGCTCATATCTCGCCTAGCCCATACCCATGCCAATTGCATTGTTCGAGATATTTTAGGGCAAATTCTGGGTTCGACAGATAATTGATGTTTTCGACAAAAGGCTCTTCATCTCGCTTCCTTTTGTTCGCATGGTTCGAAACCATGATCAAGGCCCCCATACACAAAATTCGTCTGGTTGGGAGGGTAGCCTAGAGGAACAATTGTCCCTATGGGAAGGCGAGGTCTTCCCATGTCCTGCACTGACTCCAATGTGGGGGTTGCCACAACATTTTGCACTAAGTACTCCCCCGTGCCCGTACTGGCCATCTCAACAGTGATTGTTGATGATTGGGTAGGAGGAAACGGTAGTCCTTCCTGAGTCCATTCCATGTTTGGTTGTTCAGGAGTCTTGGTTTGTGTTGTGTTGGGTGTTTCCTCTGTTGATATCGTTGAAATCGTGGGCAACCCCTCTTCTAGAGGCTTAACCTCTTCCATGATTTGCTTTCCCTTGTCCTTCTGTTGGGCCACGATAGGTGGCGTTGATGATGAAGGAGTAGGTGATGAAGTCTCACCCGGTTGGGATTTTGCCTTGTTGGCCACCAATGGTGCCTCCGGTATCGGACCCTGTTTAGATGGATTTAATTGAAAATCCAAATGCGTTGATGGGAGGGTCGATTGAGGTATGAATTGTACCGCATTGCAATACTTGAAGGGCTCTAAGTCCATTGGGACTACATGTATTTGCCCTTCATAGGCATACTTCAAGCACCGGTGTGCGATCGAGGGGACACACTTCATGTCCCCGATCCAAGGCCGCCCTAGCAAGATATTATAAGCCATTTCGCCTTCCAAAGACATGGCACAAGTGTGGGTATTGACTTTTGTCCTACCCCGGATAGGCAGAACAACCGTGTCGACTGTCGAGAAAATTGCATCGTTAAAAGCTCGCAGTGTGTACGTGGAAGCGGTGATGTGAGAGGCTGGCAGTTTTAAATGTTTCAATGCTGCATTGGTTATAATGTTACTGGACGAGCCAGTATCTATCAGGACTCTCTTGTACGGGATCCCGTTGACCCGCGCGATAACGTGTATGGGTGGATCCGGCATGTCATTTGATATCGTTTTGACCTCGTCTTCTCCGAATGTGATGACAGGCTCCGTACATTGTTTCACATGTCCCACGAAGGCGTTGAAAGAATTTGCTTCGTGGGGTTGTACTTCAATGGCTTTTAAAATGTCCATAAGAGCTTCTCTATGGGGAGCCGATTGTTGAATAAGCTCGTAGATGGACAGCCTAGCCGACGTGGTCCGCAAACTCTGCGTGAGTTTGGTTCGTATCGTGACCTCAGGTCTAGGCGGAGGTAACCGCGTTGGGCGTTGTTGAGGCTGCGATGTCGACGGAACTTCCCTCGCAGCTACCTCGGGGGCAACTGTTGGGTATTTTCTGTTCCTTGTTACAATGCTAATCATTCCCACAAATCCTTGCGCGGGAAGATCTTGTCGCACCTCGTTAATCTGGAGCGGTTTTGTCTGTGCCTCGTGGGCAGGCAAGGGGTCCTTGAATACCCCCATTTGTTGGTTGTTTGGTGCGATGGGGTTGTCCACGACCAATGTTCTGTTATCGATCAAATCCTCGGACTAGTTCTTTGAATTTCCAAGCACCCATTTAGGTCATGTCCTCTCGCGCCTATGGAATCTCGCAATACAATTCCTCCCTATACCCCCTAGGCTTGGGAATGTTAGGGTCAAAAATTTGGATTTCTGGCAGAGTAACTAAATTTGCCGCTGACAAGCGGTCAAATAAGGAGTCCCTAGACTCCGCATACGGGGTGAATTGTCGCCTAGGGCGACGCTGCTGATATCTTCGTTACTCTTTCGTAAGCAGGAGGCACTGCCTGGTAGTTAGCCTTTTGAGGCTACGTGTTTCTTGCACAGTGCACGGGAACATTTATCGCAACTTGGTTGATCGCAGCGTGTTGTGGTTGCGTTGTCCCGCCTTTAGTGGTTTTATTCCACTCTTTCTTCTTAGGCTTGGCAATTGCGCCTTCGCCTATCTTAATCTCTTCTATGACTCTGGCTTGCGCCAAAGCTTCTTCTAAGCTGTCGTATTGTCGCAGTAACAATAGACCAGAGATTGATTTTAAGCAACTTTTTGCGAACATTTGCGTGAGGTCCGACATGGGAGGACGGTAGGGTAACTTAGAAAGCAAAGCTCTCCATCGGTTCCCGTACGCTGCCATTGTTTCCTCCTCAAATTGTTTAAGGCTAGCAAGATCACTAAGTGATGCCTTCTTCCTTGTGTTGAAGGCGAAACGTTCAAGAAACGCATCTACTAGCCGATCTAAGCCGCTTATGCCGTGTTTGGGCAGCTTGTGTGAACCAATCCGAGGCAGGGCCTCGCGAATGTGGTTATGAATGTTCTAAGCAATAATGCGTCATTATCTTGGATGCCGAAGCATTGGCTTAGAAATCGTGTAACGTGTTCCCGTGCGTCCTCTTCACCTTTAAAAACTGCCAATTGAGGCAACTTGAAGTGTTCGGGGTAAAGAGGTGTAGGCACTGAGGGATGCACCGGATTATTGCGGAGTAGACGTAATGTGGGTTTTTGATGCCCAGCAGCTTTTGTCTCCACAGACTCCAAACGCTCCAATAGCGCTTGGTATGCATCGGAAGATTTTATTTCTTCCTCTCTTGTTCGCTCTTGTTGCAAGTTACGGTAAACCGGAGGCCTATGGAGGGGTGGCCGAATGGCATCCTTCCCGCCTTGATGGGGAGTTTCAACATATTCCTCTTCTCGGTTCATACTCCTCATAAAATTCTTGAGGAGTCTCTCGGGCGAAACCTATGACCCCGATCAAGCTCTTGCCGAAGGTACCCATCATTGTTTCGGGGAGTTGCCTCCCTCTCGAATCTATGAGGTCTTGGGGGCAGAGCTTGACGAGGTCGTGGAGACCCGTCTTGCACCAACGGATTATGCCTCTCATACTGTTCATCTCTTTGGATGCGAGGGGTTGGCCCCCTCTCATGTATTTCATAGCGTAACTCATCCGCTTCGCGTTGCATGCGTTCTTTATCCAAGCGGTATTGATACTCTATCTCTTGCTGACTTTGTTTAAGCCGCATGATTTGGGCTTGACGGGTGGTATATCTGGCGACAACCGGGTCAATTTGATCTACCCTATTTTGTTCAGAAGGTTCAAATGTTCCTCCTATGGGTTTACCTCGGTTTTGATGCTCTAAAATCTCAAGGGGTCGCTTCCTCTGTCGAGGTAGGCGGTATGTGCTCGAGGTTCCGGCCTCAAGGGGTGATCATGATATCCTCGCCGGTGCGGAAATGCAAGGTTCCCGCATTGTTTGTTGCCCTCGAGGAATGCGATGGTTTTCCTCATACTCCCTTTCACGGGTGTAAATGGGGTGGGCGGAGTTAGGTCGCCCTATGTAAGGAGCCCTGCGCTCCGGATTTGGTCTCTCTGTTCTGATGATAGGTAAAGAAGGGACGCCATATCCACGTTGCCCCTCCAAATGGACGGTGTGCCCGTTTAACGCTTCATCGCGCGGTGGCCACTCATGCCTAACTTCAAGAGGTGATTCTCTATTTATGTCAAGGTCTACATGTAAGGCATCTTCCCGAAAGGGGCTGTTTTGAATAGGCATACCCCACCGAGGATTCCTGAATTGGATTCTTTTGTAGGTTAGACCTATAAGGCGGTATGACCAAATCCTCAGGACTGAAGTGAAGGCGACTTGTGCCTACTTTTTGTGTACCTTCCGGAGCTTCTGCCCTTGATTGGGCTTGACTACGGGTGTACACCATTGCGGTGCTTCTATGCTATCTAAATAAGTTTTTATCTCGTTTTTATGATTTTCTTTTTTTTTGTCTACACTGAGCAGAATTAAGCACACACATTCACAAAACCGTGATTATCTCTTTTAAGGATTAAATGGTGTGCCCTAAACCGGTTTAGTGCATTTTGATGTTTTGTTTTGTTTTTGTAGGTTTTGTAGAACGTTTAAATGCATCATGTAGGCTCTTATAACTCCCAAAAAGGTCGCCCCTTCAATATACCAACCAAACCGATATACCAACCTCTCTATATACCCGCCCTTACGAGAGGGAGACTATAGGTACGTGAGAGCAGAAGGTACATGGTACGTAGGCGGTACGGAAGGGGGATTGTCCTGTTAATGGCACCTACCATAGAAAACTTATCCTCGCGCGCATGGGAATCACCCCGCCTACGCTCGGTCCGTCTTCGTCGGATTTACGCCTAACAACAGTTGACAATCGGGAAATGGATGCAAATCAAGCCAAGGTGGTGATGAAATCCACCAATGGTCTTGATCAAGGGCTGGGGTCTTACGACCAGCTCCTTGGTTTAAAATTGTTTCGTGATGTGTGTGGGATTCGTTTTATTCAACAAAAATGAAACAAGCATACATGACTTTTCCTAATGCAATGCAGGATTAAATGAAAACAATTAAAGAAACAGAAACAGAAACAAAAAATTTAACAGAGATGATAAAAATCCCTACCTCTTCTCTGCCTGCTCCAGTTGCTTCTGAATTTCTGCTCTGAAAATCCACAGACAAGAATTCGTCCCTCTGGGAGACGAATTGCAGAATAGAATTCGTCCCTCCCAGAGACGAATTTGAATTCGTCCCAGGGTCAGACGAATTGCAGAAAAGAATTCGTCCCTGTCAGAGACGAATAGCAGTCTACAACAAAAAAAATGTACCTGTCAAGCACAAACACAAAACTTTGATCAGTTTCTATGATTTTAAAAACCAGGGAACAGGTCCCACCGTGATCGCCACTGAAAGCACGAGATTCCGGGCAAAGGAAACACTAATTATGCAATGTAAGACGAAATGTAACGCTTTAACCTTATGCACCAAAACAAAGGAAAAAGACAATTTGGAAAGGAGAGAAAAGATGTAAAGAAATCACAGCCCTCTTTATTCAAATATCCTTTATCCTCGGTTACATAGACGTCTCCTCCCTTTTTAGGGGCTAGGAGCGTTAAATTTGTCATTGTTACAATGTGCGATTTAGTCTTCCTCCTTTCGCGTGCCCACGATTGCAATGGGCGGGCCAAGATGATGCCGCCGCTGATGTCGATGAGTTCCTAACCTCCGCTACTTCTCCTACGAACAAAGAAACAACCAAGATGTCAGTAGCATCTGCCGCAAATGAAAAGTGTTTGCTCTCTAAAACTAACGAAATATGCATGTAAACATTTGCCTGAAACAATAATTACAGTGAGTCCAAATGGCTTCAAAACTTGACAGAAGATAAGAAAAGTTACCATAAGGCCACTGCCACTGAGACAGCTGGCCAATCTACCTTCAACTGGAATTCGTCCCCGGGCGAGACGAATTCTCGACCGCAATCCGTCCCCGGGTGGGACGAATTCTTCCGTGTTGAGGAAACCGACCGCTCGCCGCTCCAATGTCGGATCCCGAGACCCGCAAAACGCCCCGCAAACAGAGGGGTTATGTAATTGGGGCCATTTTGGGACGACCCGCATGGTCGGATTCTCCCAATTTGGCCTCCACCCTCGGGAATTTGACCTCGACACCTGCAAGTCAGCGAAACAACAAAGCAACACAAAACATACTAGAATCTGACCAAAAGTTACAAAATTGCAGCTATGGGTTAATCAAACCTAATAACACAAAATGCAATCTGAAAAGTAATCTAAAATGCTCAAAAACTAAAAATAGGACTTGGGAGGTGCGGGGGTGCCCAAGTGGGCCTCCCACCGTTGGCACTTGATTTTGGAGCCAATCCACCAGGGATGGGCCCAAAACCTCTTAGGATTGGGGGTCGGCGAATTGGTTGGTTCAGTTGTCCATGTGTTGGATTTGGGTCAGGTTCGAGCTTCCAAAGGCCACCCAACAACCTCCCTTGCAAAAGAGATTGGTGGATGTGGGAAGGTGAACCAAAAGGGATGCAAGTGGGTCTTCAACTCGGCAAGCACTTCGTTGCTTGAAAACTCCTTCAACCTCGTATATTTTGGGTGAGAAAAGTCCCACCTTTTATAGACCCATGGGGTCTCTTTTGGGAGGGAAGCACAAATGCCATGTGTTGGTCATAGGCGCCATGTGGCAGTCTTGTCTTCCCATGAGGGAGGGGAGTCCTCCATTGACTTGAGCTTTGATAAATGCCTTTTGTGACAGTCTTCTAACGGCCCCTCTGTCCACCTACACACGCGTGCAAGGCAGGAGTCCTTAACTGACTGTTCTGGGCTGCCACTTGGCACCATTTGCCTTTTTGCCCGTTAAGCTTAGAATTCGTCCCACCCAGGGACGGATTCAGAATTCGTCCTGGGGTGGGACGGATTCTATTTTGAATTCGTCCCCGGGTGAGACGAATACTGGGCAAAGTGTCCAAGTGTGCCAAATTGCTTCTTGACCTTACAAAATTGCTATGAAAGTGGTTAAGACCACCGTTTAACCTCTGAGGGCTGCCCCTGGGGGCTGTGTTTGTCAAAGCGATCAGTGTTTGCAGTCACATAATTGGATTGGTGTTGTTTTGGTGTCTACAGATCCTGGTGCAAACTACCTCACTTTTGGTGATCTATTTACACACTCAACAACTTCCACTCTTCCACAGATCCTAGTGCAAACTACCTCACTTTCGACAATCTATTTACACACTCAAGAACTCCTGCTCTTCCATAGATCTTGGTGCAAACTGCCTCACTTTCGATGATCTATTTACACACTCAAGAACTCCCACTCTTCCATAGATCCTGGTGCAAATTGCCTCACTTTCGATGATTTGTTTACACACTCAAGAACTTCCACTCTGATACCACTGATGGTGAAGAAAATTCACCCTTCTTACTCTGATACCACTAATGGAGGGAGCCAACTTCACTTTGATTCACTCTTCTCAATACCAGAGTTTCTCATTAATCAACTTGAAAATATTTACAAAAATGGTAGCAGTCTACCAAATAAACTCCTCTACTCCCCCCCTTGGAAGAAAAACATGCCCAGATAGGTCTAGAGTGGGCCTCTTGCCTTCAGCTCTGCAACTCTACCTTGGCAGTTTTTTGACCCCTTGTACATGCCTTTGCTTCCCCTTTTAAAACCTCTGGGTTTCTTTCGAGGTCCCGACCCTCTAGGCCATTAATGACCCCCCTAGAAGAATACATCCTTCGAATCTCAAAAGTCGGCTCTTCCTTGCCTTCGATGACTGAACCTTCAAATATTTTACCCTATCTGGCAACTACCACTAGGGTAGTCATGGAAACACATATTGATGAGTCGTCTGAACGTCTCTGACCTCTAGAAATAGCAATCGAGTGGCTACCATGCTCAAAAATATTATCAGGCAAGAAATCATGCTTTAATGAGGCCTTTGACCACATCGTAAAACACCATCTAGGAACACGTGTCCTTTCTTCCTCACTACCTTTCTCTTCTTCAGGTCACAATATCGTGACATGTCACGATATCACGACATCTTCCCTTTTTGGCTCTTCTTTCTCCTTGTTGGTCGCAAAATCGTGACATGTGATATCGTGACATCTTCCCTTTTCGGCTCTTCTTTCTCCTTTTCGGTCGTGAAATTATGACATGTCGTGATATCATGAAATCTTTCATTTCTACCTCCTCCTTGCCTCTCAGGTCACGAAATCGTGACATGTCACGATATTGTGACATCTTTGCTCTTTGCTTCCTTCTCACCTCTTTGGGTCATGAAATCATGACATGTCACGATATCATGACATCTTTGCTCTCTGCTTTCTCTCTCTATTTTTGGGTCACGATATCATGACAACTTTGCATTCCACCTTCTCTCTCTACTTCGAGTCGTGAAATTGTGACAACTTCCTTCCTTGCTTTCTTTCTGCTCCTTCGATCGTGATTTCGTGACATGTCATGAAATCGTGACATTTTCTTCTCTGGCATTTCCTATCTTCTTTCGGTCATGATTTCATGACATTTTCTTCGAACACCCTCTCCCCTGTTTCGATCATGATTTTGTGACATGTCACGAAATTGTGACATTTTTCTCCTCTGCGCCTCCTCTTGTCTTTTGGTCATGAAAATGCGACATGTCACAATATCGTGACATTTTTCTCCTCTGCGCCTCCTCTTGTCTTCTGGTCATGAAAATGTGACATGTCGCGATATTGCGACATTTTTCTCCTCTGTGTCTCCTCTTGTCTTCTGGTCACGAAAATATGACATGTCGCAATATCACGACATTTTTTCTCCTGTACGACTTTTCTCGTCCTTTGGTTGTGAAAATGCGACATGTCATGATATCGCAACACTTTTCCTCCTTTGTGCTTTCTCTCGTCCTCTGGTCGTGATAATGCGACATGTCGCGTTATTGCGACATATTTTCTCTCTTGCACCTCCTCTCGCCTTCTGGTGGTGAAAATGCGACATGTCACGAAATCATGACATTTTTTCTTCACGTCTCTCTCTCCTCCTTGAGTAACGAAAATGCGATATCGCGATACTTTTCTCTATCGTGATATCGCGACATCAAGGCAAACACTTAAAATTTTTGGTTATGGAGATATAGCAAACCTCCCCACCGGATGCTCCTACATCAACTAACTTTACAAATTTGGTTATGAAATTTATCACAAATTGTATTTGTTGAAGAAAGGATCTAAAAACATTAATTGATGAGGGAAAGGTAACTCTTCAATTATATTAATTTAAGTAAGATGAATTATAAGTTCTTTAGATACCATATGCCTAAGCAATCCCTTATTGAACCATAAATATTGATTTATTTATGCTTAATAAAGTTACATTCTATGAATAAGTTTATAATACTGAATCTAAGTATTGTATATGCTTACTTATTTACTTCAAAAAAAACTGTTGAGTTATCAAGTTATATGAGTCTATTTTATTAATCAATTTCACAAATAAACTATACATGGCTCTTCAAAAAGTGGTCTCTAAAAGGCATTGCTTGGTATGCATAGGTATTGTATTTTGTTTTGAAAGTTTCTTTCTAGTGATCATCATATTTGACCCATATCTAAAAATATCTAGAGAAGCCATTGAGTAAAGATAATATTTGTGACATTACCACCATATATAAATTTTTTTCAATTTATGGTAATGAGTAATGATATTTCAAATATTATTCATTCATATTTTTGAAATAAACATACAATCAAATATATCCTTTATTTTTGCACATAGGGGCTATATTTACTACCCATGTAGAATGATTGATAGCAAGGATGATTTGTGCTTCTAATATTGTTAGATATATATTTTTTAATTAACATAATTTCTGGATTGTTGTACCTTTTTTTAATAAAATGTTGTAGTCTTATGTTAAAGCTCAATAGTGTGCTTGATAAAATTTTAAATCTTTATATATTAAGATGATAATATCTCTAGACTTATTACATAGTGCTTTTATTATATGTATCTCTTCTTTAGCATAGCCTTGTCCTAGGAGTAGCCTCTTACCTTCTATAGATTTGAATGGATGGTATGAAGATATTTTCACTTTAATACATAGATTCTAAGATCTATTCTCAATATTGAACAAGTTATCTAACATGAGTAATTATCTTACAAAATAATTCGCTTTAAGAAAATTTATGTTATCCTTGACATAATCCCTATGTTCATTCTTTTATTCTACATGTTGAGACTCATTGACAAGGAATTCTATGAACTTTTCATCATTATTTAACACTTTCAAGTGATTTGAGTTATTAGCAATAGAGGGTCTAAAACCACTTCAATCTCCTTAGGTTCATCCCATATGTCTATGGTAGGGTTAAATTTGGTAACCAATGATACCAGTTTGTATGCTTTATCATTTAGTTCTAGTTGAATTGATTTTAACTCATAAGTATTAAAGCTTTCTAATAGATGATATACTTTGTGTCACTACCCACTTGAATTTCCCATATACTTTGTGTCACTACCCACTTGAATTTCCCTTCCTAATAAGCTTTTCTTTTTTTAATAATTAAAAGACCAAACCTACTAGTCGCTATCACTACTACAAAATTGACCACCTATATTAACCCCAAAATGCACAAGATACATCCATCCCTTCATCATGTATATATGTATCTATACATGAGCACTAGGTAATATATTTTCATTCCACTTGACCGTCACAAGATACACCCATTCCTAAATCATGTATAAGTCTATCTACACATGAGCACTAGGTGATATATTTTTATTCCATTTGGTTGTCACCAGATAAACCCATACCTACATCATGTATAAGTCTATCTATACATGAGCATTAGGTGATATTATTTCATTAAAGCTATCTATCTCATATTATCCTTTGAGCTAGCTCAACCCTTTCATTCCTTTGAAATGTGGATCAATCCTTCAGTGCCTTGCACAGGTCTATTTGTGCAAATGCCTTGATTGCAAGAGTGATTCCTTCCCAAATAAATTTGTGCAAGTTTATTAGTCTTTCATAGGTATTTCATTTCATGGTAAAAGGAATATGTCTCAAATCTATTTGTGCTACAATATTATCGAAGGTTCCCCCTTTCTGTTCCTTTAGAAAATTCTTTAGGTAAACTCAACGTAAATAAAATCTAGGAAAAGTGATCTTACGATCAAAAAACATCATAAGAATCTGATGTAATCTCTTTTAGAAATCTGATACACTAAATCCATATCACCAAAGTAACAATTGAATTTATTGTAAAAATATTCTTAAAAATTTAAAGAGATTTGTATTCTAAAAAGACATATTGAAGACTAAAAGATATTTCTATAAAAATTTAACTCAACACTTTGATTTAACATTAGAAGAGCTATACAATAGAATTTAATCTCACTATTCTATATACCATCTGCATCTCATAATGGAAGATCATTTATTACAATAAATGATTATCTCAAGCCCTTTTGAGGTCTCTATTGTCATTACAATTATATAAATATTTTACAATAATTGGCCTCTAACACCTAGTCCTTTCCAGAGCATGGAGTGGATGTTGTCATTAAAAACTTCCCTTCTACAAAATAGTAGCAGGTTCACAACACTTTCATCTCTCTGCCATCACCAATGAAGAATTTCCTTGATGACTTAGTCCATCATTTGCCTATGACATCACTTCTTGAAAACATAGCCACTCACATCCATCGAGAAGGAATTCTTATGAGGGATCAGTGCAATATATCCATATGACAATGCATTTAACTAATGCACTAATACATTTCAATACTTTCAGTCCTTCGAATCAAAAGAGACATATTATTTCATGTTACTATTAAAAATCATAGATAAATCAATCTTTTGAAATGAAGAATGCATCAGTCGAGCACAAGTGAGGATATAACCATATAAATAGATTCTATAATATCTTTCTTTCCACAGATAGAATAAAATACAAGACAAAAGCATATATTCCCTTCAATAAAAGTTATATTATTCCATGAGCAAAGGAAGTAAACCCATACATGGGATATCTGGATAACTACGTAAATCTTCCATTTACCCACTTAATATACGCTAATGAAAGTATCATATATAATAACAGAGCTGAGCCTAGATTACTCAACATTACTTCAAAAAACATAAAAGCTTCATTACTATAATCAACAAATACAATCCATACATTGATTGTTCTCTACAATTTTTATTATCCTCTTCTCTCATATTCCTCAGTCAATCACTAAAACCCAGCACATTCAAAACTGGCATCTCAATTAACTACTTGTCTAAAGTTTCATTCTATGTTTTGGTAAAAATAATTGAGTGGAAAAAGATTTCTAGACTGAAAAATAACAATAAAAATTAAAATAAATATAAGTTATAAATAAGTAAAACATTATTTTTAATAATCCAATCAATATTTTAACCATAGAAAACTGAAAAAATGATGATAAAAACATCATAGGAATTTCACATATCTCTTCAATAGAGGTTGTAATTTACTACTCATTTCACTCTTTCAACTTGTATTTTTCAAGATCTTATCACTAGTTTTCCTACAACCATCACGTCTTCCCTACTCTTAGTTTTTATTTTATTTAAAACATAAATCAAGAGTAATACAAAGTCTTAGGTATACATGCAAACCCACAATGTAAATTACCACATAGTTAATTTGTCTCAGGCAGTCAACTATTATTTATAGTAGCTCTCTTTAGTCTACTATAACTAGATTTGCTTTTAAATTCAATAACATAATCATTTTGTCAATACCAGTATAAAAATTCTAGAAAAAATTTAACCTCTAAATATATACCTGATACATGCAATCTGAAATTGTTGAAAAACTGCCTTGAAGAAACATGTAGTCATTTCTCTTGCTCCTTCCCATTTTTTCCTATTTGAACTTCTTTTTCCTCCCAGGTCATTTTTCATTCCTTCCTTTTTGTTCCCTCTCTGATTTATCCGGGATGTTAACCCACCACATTCTCCTACTTTGGATTCTAAATACTATGGAGCACTCACTCAATGGAAATCCTCCCAAATAAATATAAGGTATCCATATTTATTCAACAAAATTAGTGGAATAATTTCGTTCCAAACAACATGCTTAAATCAATCTAACCTTCATTACTTTTCCATTAAAGTTAATTAAATTAAATAAATTGTTTCATCATGACATAATTTCTATAATTAAGAAAGTCCCAATTAGAAGAAGATTCTAATTAAATAAAATCATAATAAAAAATAGAGATAGTAGATTTAATTCAACTACCATTATATCTATTCTCCTCAAGTATGCCATATTATGCAACTATATGAAATGGGCATTTATCCAGACTACTCGAACTGCTTCATAAATAACATCACATCATTTTCCTCATTCTATTATCTATGGTGGAGTCTTTTCTCTTACTTTCGAATGTACACCTATTCCTACACATAAGTATGATTCTATTAGCAACATCATATTCTAATATCTTACAAAAATCACACATGAAATAATCAATCATTTCATTGGTAGAATAGATCACATTTTCTCATAAAATTTATACACAATAAAGCTCATATTTAAAAAAATTTAAGCATCTAAACAAGGAATATCTAAGCATTCCATTCAATAAAATATTCCACAAAATGTAGGTCCAAAAAAAATTAAAAGTCTACCAAGGGAGTTTCATGACATCCTCCCCCCTTAGGCTTAACATAGTCCTTTGTGTGACATATAATCTAGACTAAACATCAATTTAATATTTACATTCCATCATCAAACAAAAATAGAAAATATTTTTGCATGTCTACTACTTTCTTCCAAGTAGCATTTCTTTTATAATAGTGGTCCCACTAAACCTTGCACTGCTCCAAGGTTCCCTTACTCATTGATTTGGATAAAAACTCAAGGATCCTTATTTTTTGGATCTTTATAGCCTCACGATTCACCATCTACAAATTAGAAAAATCCCACATGTGCTCAAGGTTAGCAACATACCTTTTAAGTAAAGAGATGTGAAAAATATTGGGAATCTTGGACAAGTTGTGTGGTAAGGCTAGTCAGTATGCCATAGGACTAATCTTCTCCTTAATTTCAAAGGTTTCTACAAATCAAGGATCAATTTTTGTGGACTTGATGGCACTCTAACTTGGTCTCACCCTCAAAAATAATTTATCACCAACAACAAACTATCTTGGTGGCCTCTTAAGATCAACATAAATATTTTGATGATCTGCAACTTTCTTCAACCTTTCTCTAATTACCCTTAGTTTTTTCTCCATTTATTTTACCATGTCGAGTCCATTTATAATCCAATCCTATCAATTTTCCCATAAAAATGGTGTCCTGCACCTTCTTCCATATAGATCTTCAAGCGGGACCATGCCTATGGTCAAATGGTGACCATTTTTATAGACAAATTCTACCAAATGCAAGTAATGCTACCAACAGGTTTTTTTATCCATACAATACATGTGAAGCCTATATTTTAACACTTGGTTCACCCTTTTAGTTTGCCCATCAATTTTTGGATATAAGTAGAGTTGATATTTAATCTAGTATCAATGGTGTGATGCAAGGCTTTCCAAAACATGGATGTGAATCTCCAATATCTATATGATATAATTACCTCTGTAAAGCCATGAAGCTAAAATACTTACGTGGAAAATCCATTAGCCACAACCATGACATCATTCTTGGTGTTCCTGGGTATAAAATGTGCAACCTTGGTAAATCTGTTGACCACTACTAGGATTGCATCATGATAAAATATTTTTTTAGACAACCCTACAATGAAATCCATCGAAATCACTTACCATTTTCACATAGGTACTGAAAGCACGAGATTTCGGAAGATAGAAATACTATTGTGATGCATCCAAAATCAAACAAACGCTTAAGTCCTAAAATGTGAAGTGCATTAAACGAAAGAGGCAAATTGATTGAAATGAGATACAAGAATTTAGAGAAATCACAACCCTTTTTATTTAACTCTCTTAACCTCGGTTACAAAGACGCCTCCTCCCTTTTTAGGGGCTAGGAGCGTTAAATAGATTTTGGTTACAATTGTGACTTAGTCTTCCTCCTTCCGCATGCCCACATTTGAAATGGGCGGGCCAAAGTGTTGCCGCCGCTTGCGTTGATGGATCTTCGATTCTTGCTGCTCCTCCTGCGTTCAAAGAAACAACAAAAGAGTTAGTAGCACCTGCTGCAAATAGGAAAAGTTTGTTCCTTGAAATTAATGAAAGATGTATGCCTAAGACTGACTAAAATGATGCATGAAATGATCCTAAATGACTTGCAAATCTGACAGAGGTCAGAAGACATTACCAGAGGGCCACTGCCATTGAAACAGTCGACCAATCTGCTTTCAACTGGAATTCGTCCCTGGGCAGGACGAATTCTATTGTTATTCGTCCCCGGGTGGGACGAATTCGACTATGTTAAGACGCCGAGTTGATGCCGCTCAAATGTCACACCTCGGGATCTCCAAAACACCTACAAACAGAGGGGTTAAGTAATTGGGGCCATTTTGGGATGACCCAGATGGTCGGATTCTCCCAATTTGACCTCCATCATCGAGAATTTTGATGTTGTTACCTGCAAGTTAGTGGGACAACAAAAGCATGATAATATTTGATAAATGCCTTTTGAAATCAAGATTGTAAACTATCTAAATAGCATATAGTGTAATGTAGGATGAATAAATGATAACAGAATAGAATTAGAATGAAACTAACAAAAAGGTGCGGGGTGCCCAAGCGGGCCGCCCCCCGTTGGAACTTGATTTTGGCACCAATCCACTTGGGATGGGCCCAAAATCTCTTGGGAATGGTTGTCGGAAAATTGGTGGATTCAATGTGGTCAAATGTTGGGTTTGGGTTCGGATCCACGCTTCCAAAAGCCACCCAATAACCTCTCTTGCGAAAGAGATTAAGGATGTGAAAAGGTGAATCGAAAAAGGGTGCAATAGGGTGTTCAATTTGGCAGCACTTCGTTGCTTGAAAATGCCTCCAACCTCTTCCTTTTGGGTGGGAAAGTCCACCATTTTATAGACCCAGGGGGTCTCTTTGGAGGGGCATGCAGGGATGCCATGTGGCGGCCATGCCTTCCCAAGAGGGAGGAGACTCCTCCCTGACTTGGGCTTCCATGACTGCCTTTGTGACAGTCCTCTAACTGCCAACCTACCCACCTACACGCGCATGCACGGCAGGAGGCAATAATTGACTGTCCTCGGCTGCCACTTGGCGGCATTCTTATTTTTGCCCGTTAAACCTGGAATTCATCCTGACCAAAGACGAATTTAGAATTCGTCCCTGGGTGAGACGAATCCCAGTTAGAATTCGTCCCTGGGTGAGACGAATACTGAGCAAAGTGCCTGAATGTGCCAAATTGCCTTTTGACCTTACAAAATTGCTATAAAAGTGGTTAGGACCACTGTTTAACCTCTGAGGGCTGCCCTAGGGGCTGTGTGTGTCAAAGCGATCAGTGTTTGCAGTCACATAATCGGATTGGTGCTGTTTTGGTGTCTACAGATGCCCCTTTTTGGGATGCGCTTGTGCATGGCGCAGCGTCGAGCAAAAATAGATAACCAAAGCACTAATGATTAGGGTTTCTTGGTAACCTAACCAACTTTTGATGCCCCAAGCATGGAAAGGGCATGCATTCTTGAATCCTTGCTTCGACGAGCTAAGGAATTTGATTTCAAGTATTAACCTATTTTGGTGAGGTGTGACTTGAGCTTGGACATTGATCGGTCATGATTAGGCAAAGGGCGCAACCTTTTGTCCACAGGGGAACCTTGTGTTCATGCTTCGGGAATGCCAAGTGTTTGATCAATTTGTGATAATTGCTTGTTTACTGCCCCAAGCAGGAGCGTAATTGTCTTTGTCAATGATTCTTTGAATGCATGTCATTGCTTTGATTGGGTGTGTGTTTGTTGATTGGTGACTAAGTGTGACTACCCCCTCAAGCGACGAATCGATGAGGGAATGACCTTCGTGAGAAAAGCGACGAGTCGCTTGACCCAAGATGACTTGTGCAAGGGTGCCTTTAGATGGTTTATCATTAAGCATGTGCAATTTTTCCAACATTTAGACCTATTTTTGGTGGGTGTTAACCCTTTTTGCGATGTTGTTTGGAGCTGAAATTGGCAAAAATCCGTCTTCCCATGGAGCGGTCCGGCTAAGATAGCCTTCTTAGGGAGTAGGATAATGACAATTTGTGACCCCAACGTCTATTTTGTATGCCCGGGATGTCAAGTGCAATAGCACTCACATCGGGCAAATTTATTGTCTGTTTTTAGTGCATTTTTGTTCAATTTTTAATGTTTTTTGAATTTTTGGCCTGAATTCGTCCCAGGGTGGGACGAATTCCAGCTTTAGAATTCATCCCTGGGTGGGACGAGTGCTAACCAGAGTGCTCATCCCAGTGAAGGATGAATTCCAGCTCAAAAGCCTATTTAAGGGCCAAAACTTGAGTTTGGGCTCATTTGCATCTAATTTTTCTTGCGATTTGGAGCTCTAGGGAGGAGGAGGTAAATTCTACGAAGCGAAGCACTGCTGAGATTTTCCCTGCCATCATGAGTACACAAACTGGTTTGAGAAACAGAGCCGAAGCTAGACCAGTAAGTGCTTCCTAGAGTTTATTTTTGTTTTAAACTGTAAGTGTGTTGTTTTTCTGTACAGTTCTTTTCCATGATTTTAATTTTTTTTTTGAATTGTTTTCTTTTGCAGGTTGTTAGGAGCCGGTACCGTGTACCCACTGCTTTCACTGAGGCACGGGGGGCACTGACTGAGGCTGACTGGGAGTGGCTTGATGCCCTTGGGCTCAAGCAGGTGGCTCGACTGGAGCCTGTGGTCACGGATCAGGCCTATTTGATGGCCCTGATCAAACTTTGGGATCCGCAGACCAACACCTTCCATCTCCCGACAGGGGAGATGACTGTGACTCTGGAGGATATCTATCGGCTTCTTCAGATTTCGATAGATGGACTGCCCATCAAGACATCGCCGCGTGATCAACGAATGGCTGTACTGACGAGATGCTTCGGGCATGGGGAGCGGTTGGGCGTAGAGAGCCCAGTGGAGACGGCCGAGGTGGACTGCCAGGTTGGCAGGATTTTGGTTGGATGGTGGCAGGAGAGGGGGGTGTTAGGAGTGAGGCACGCATTCCTTATGGGCCTCATTTCCAACATGTTATTACCTGACTCGTCAGGCGCGAGGTTCCCATGGAACCTGCTGGATTTGGTGTGGCAATTGGTAGAGTGCCCGATAGAGGCACCGCTGATCCTGAGATGGGGACAGACACTGTTGGCACAGCTCTACGGGGAGCTGTATGGGGTCCATTGCCGGCAACGAAAGGGGATCAGCTGTAGTTATCTATTGTAGTGTTGGGGTTGGTAGCACATAGCAGTTGAGAGGCCAACCGGGTTACCATGGATGACTCGGGCGATGATGGAGGATAAGGAGATAGGGTATGCAGTTTTGTGGTGGCGGTCTAGAGAGCAGGGGCAGAGTCGGCGGTGGGTAGGTGTCGTAGGGCACTATGTCGATGCCTTCTCTCGGCTCACTCCAGGGGAGGTGGTTTGGCGCCCCTATCAGGACTGTCCAGCCTGGTCGGAGGCTGGAGAGTGGCTCCGACGGGTACGTAGGGAGCGGTGGTTGATTGGGCGGCACGGGACCGAGCATGAGTTCTTCTCATATAGCCGGGTTACACGATAGTTTGGGGTGTGCCAGGGGTTTCCTGGTGAGCCCGTGGTCTATCGACATTGGGGAGATGAGAGGACTCTAGACCGACCGGTCATCGTGCCACTAGGCGAGGATTCGGACGTGGTGATCGATGTCCCGGACGTGGATGACGTCGGGACTACCACTGAGTATGACTCGTGGTGGGTACTGCGGTGATGGAGAGGAGAGGGGCCACTGGGAGGCATGGAGGCGGTAGCAGAGGGTGCTGAGGCACCAGGGGATGATTGGGGAGCTCCATTGGAGGATGCGGACATGGTGGAGGTGGGGGATGAGGATGTAGATTTGGGGGCTCCGGATCAGTCGGAGATGTAGGACATGGCGGATACAGATGAGATACGGAGCGGATACGGAGGAGATGGAGTCCGGGGTATGCACTGAGAATGCATGATTGACAGAGCTACTATGGATGCGAGATCAAGAGCTAGGGGATGTGGTGGGAGAGGGATCTCCTACGGGCTCAGCTAGCAGAGCGGGATAGGGTTTTGGCGCAGCGTGATGATGCAGTAGCTTACTACCATCGACGGGAGGTAGAGTGGTGTCGGCATCGGCTAGATTTGGAGAGGGAGGTCATCCGCCTCGGTGGGCGGCTACCTGAGCCGTCGAGAGGTGGATCTTCATGCCGGACGAGGGACAGTGCTACTGAGCAGTCAGCATCATCTCGTCGCAGGCGATTGGATGAGGGAGGCGGTAGTAGGCATGATGTGGGGGCTAGCAGTAGCCATCCTGAGGGGTCCCATAGGACCCACACCACGGGGGGTAGTTCCCGTCGCACCGATCCTGCATGATCATGGTGGCCGACGCCTTAGGCTGGGTGGTTTTTGTTATATGATTGCGGGGTCAGAGGACCAGTTTTGTAGCCTGCGGGCATTTTTTTGACGATATATATATATATATATATATATATATACCTTTATTGTGGTTATGCACATGTGATGATTTGATCTTTATGCATGATGGCTGATGACTATGGATGTATGCATGTTTATTTATTTTGATGGATGCATATGCTATGATGAATGCAAATGTTTTTGATTTATATGTGATATGCAGAAATGAAATGGATGAATGGGATTTGTGATGTTTGGCTATGGCACCATAGACTGTTTAGAACTCTGTTATTTTGTTTTTGGGCGATTGCTGTGATGCATCACTTTGTATGTATACATGTGGTTTTTCTCTTTTTTTGTATTTTTTGATGGTATTGCAAAGATGGAAAGTAGCGCAGTTGGTTTAGAAATGTAGCTAAGGTTTTCTGAGACTCAGACGGTTTTAACTCACTAGCCATGACTGTACTTTGTCTTACAAGACTTTTGACCAAGGTATGAATCGAACTCGTTTTTGACCAAGCTATTTCACATCCCTGTGTGTGCAATTGAGTTCATTTATGTGGTATTTGTCAGGATACCGCCAGTGCCAGGTGGGCTTTCAACCGAACCTGTACTGAGGATCACCTAATTAGCTCCACTAACTCCTTTGTTGTATTTAGTTAGATTAATCTGCAGTGTTATCCAGGATACCATAAGCTAGCTCATCCTTATGCAAACATTGGTCTGCATATACGCAAAGCGAATGTGACAGACATATCGTCATGCGGGTAGGATACCACCATTGCCAGATAGGCTGTCAACCAAACCTGTAATGAGGATCACCTAGATGGTTTTCGAATGCTGAGAATTCCAAAGATTCAAGTTCAGGTTATTTGTTGGCTGAATGATTTGGGAGACTTGCTCGTCTATATAGTGATGCAAATCACTGTTTATTTTTCTATTTATTTTTCTTTTTGAGCAAGGATTTTGAATAGTGGTGATAACCACTGTTACTTGATTTTGTATTTTGAGCGGTGTGAGTTTGAGCTTGTGAATGGCTTTGATCCTCATGGCCTTGGGGATGACTACCCATCCTGGTTAGGGGCGGATAGTACGAATCCTTACGACGTTGGGGACCAAGGGGATGATGGAGATTATGAAGTAGGGGCATTGATCTTTTAGGCCTTGGGGACGACTACCCATCCTGGTTAGGGGCGGATAGTACGAATCCTTACAACTTGGAGACCAAAGGTGAATGGAAAGGGTTAGGATGATGATTTGTTGGAATTTTGTTCGTGAATGGCGTTGATCCTTTTAGGTCTTGGGGATGACTACCCATCCTTGGCAGGGACGTGTAGTACGAATCCTTACAACTTTGGGAACCAACTATGATTGGGATTTGGTAGTGGTAAAAACCACTGTATATTAAGGTGAATGAATAGGGAAGAGCTCATCCTTTTATCAATTCTCAGCATTCTAGAACCATTCGCACAGGGGGATGAGCAAGATAACCGTTTCGCTTATGGTGACCTGGATTACTATGCAGGTTTCATCTTTCGTTCACACAACTTGGGAATTTTTATGTGTTTTAATTTGTGTTGGGATGCTACGTAACAAGGTGTATTTCAAGTGTAACTCTACCTTCGTAAAATCTGTCTGACTCGGTACATTACGTGGCTAAAGAGCAAAATGATGACTGAATTACGAAAACTCTTGATACATTATAAGACCACTGACTCTATTGTGGTAAACAACAGTGAATGGCGTTTGTTTGCTATTTTGTAAAATGGAAAAGTGTGGAACAAGATGGACTTAGCAGAATAATTACAGTCTATGGTGCCTTTGACCTTTACGACCACAAATATGCAATGTATGGGTGCGATGCTTAATGCAGCTACATATTTTTTGTATTTTTGATGGATTTATTTTTGTGAATATGAAGATGAGATGTGAGAAGTGCTCTCTATTGATGAATTTGAGCATGCCTAGAAATGAGATGCAAATTTTTGTTATTTTTGATGATTTTTGGATTGTTTTGAGTTTCTGACCAAGCGATTGTGAGATTCCTTGGAGCATTTTTGGGATTGACCAAGCGATTTTAGGGATCCTTGGAGCATTTTTGGGATTGACCAAGCGATTTTAGGGATCCTTGGAGCATTTTGGGATTGACCAAGCGATTTTAGGGATCCTTGGAGCATTTTTGGGATTGACCAAGCGATTTTAGGGATCCTTGGAGCATTTTTGGGATTGACCAAGCGATTTTAGGGATCCTTGGAGCATTTTTGGGATATGGCTCTCTTAGATATGGAATGGGCGCAAATGACTGATGTTCAAGGGTTCTGTTTCCTTGATTCCATCAAGAGAAGCTAGCCGGTATGTCCCGGGTCCTATTTTGCTATCAATGACATATGGACCTAACCAATTTGCCATGAACTTGTCCCTTAGGTGGGACGGCAAACTAGAATTCTGTTGGTTTTCCTTCAAAACCAAATCACCAACCCGAAAGTCTCTCAGGTGAACTTTCATGTTGTAAGCTTTCTTAAGTCGCTCTTGATAAATACGTAAATGCTCGAGAGCATTAACGCGTCGTTCATCAAGCAACGTAAGCTGGTCTAACCGGGCCTGCCACGTAGAGTCATCATCGATGAACTCCTGCATTGATATGCGTAGGGAAGGAATCTCCAACTCTAGAGGCATGACTGCCTCGGAGCCATACACGAGCAAAAACGGAGTGGCCCCAGTGGGCGTCCGAATGCTAGTGCGATAGGCCCATAGGGCAAGTGGGATTTGAATGTGCCAATCCTTATGACTGTCTGCGACCGTCTTTTTAAGGATGGCAACTAGCATTTTGTTTGACGCCTCTGCTTGCCCATTCGCCTGCGGATAATAGGGTGTCAAAAAACTATGCTGAATTTTGTACTTTGTGGTCAAAGCACGCACGTCTTTGTTCTTGAATGGCGTCCCATTATCCGAGACTATTTTGGATGGAATACCAAAATGACATATGATGTTATGCAAAATGAACTCCACAATGCGGGGTCCTGTCGTAGAGGTAAGCGAAATTGCTTCCACCCACTTGGTAAAATACTCTGTGGCCGTTATGATAAACGTGTGATGGCCTGACGATGCAGGGGAGATCTTTCCAATTAGATCGAAGCCCCACTATGAAAATGGCCAAGCAGACTGGACTGTCTGCAAGGCCTGGGAAGGTACGTGCATCAAATTGGCATGATGTTGACACTTCACGCACTTCTTGACATATGCGCAACAATCTCGCTCTAAAGATGGCCAATAATAGCCCATGCGAAGAATGCGCTTTGCGATGGCCATACCACTGAAGTGGCCACCACATGTACCATCGTGCGCTTGGGCGACTGCCCAAGTGGACTCTTGCTGGTCCAAGCAACGAAGGAGGATTCCTTCATAGCTGCGACGATACAAAATGTCTCCTATCAAGACATACTTAGCCGCTTTCTGCTTGAGTGCTCATTTTGCGGCATGCGTCAATCCAAGCGGGAGATTACCTAACTTGAGGTAGTCTCTAATGGGTAAATACCAGTCCTGTTGATCAGAAACCTCGACAGTATGAACAGCCAATCCCTCTTGAAGTTCATCCCTAGCGAATGCTGAATGGGATAGAACCTGTAAGAATAGCATTGTGTTGCTATTAATGGGAGTAGGGGAGAACAAGGACCCCCAGTTGGCATGTTTCAGATGATCTTGGATTCGAGAGAACTTATCCGAGGATGGTTCAATCTGGATCATGTGGATTCCTGGCGTCAAGTCTGAGCTTGCACGCTCCATCATGGATTGCGATAAGGTTTTGACTTGAATGGTTGTCATATCACCGGAAAGGTCTTGCGGGATTAGTGACCCCAAGGAGGCCATTGTGTCCGCAAAATGATTCGATGATCGAGGGAGTGCCTCGATGTCATACCACTCAAGTTTTGCCAAGAATTTGTCCACAAGGGCTTTATAAGCCTTTAGAACTGGGCATTTGCATTGATATACCCCTTTGACTTGATTGACTATTAACAGCGAATCACCAAAGATGTTCAGTCATTTGATGTTCATGGCGATTGTTGTCTGAAGACCTATGAGCAAGGCTTCATACTCTGCATTATTGTTGGTGCACGGGAAGTTTAATTTAAATGACAGGGGCATTGGAGCACCCTGTGGTGTGAAGAATACTATTCCCGTGCCACCACCTTGCTCACATTTAGAACCATCAAAGAATAGGGTTATGTCGGCCTGTGACTCAGGCTCATCAGAATCTGGCGATTCTGAGACATGGAAGACCCCATCATCGGGTAGTTCTATGACTAGAGGCTGATCGTCTTCAAGAGGAGCCTCTGCTAGTTGATCGGCTATGACTTGTCCTTTGATAGATTTTTGTCCAATAAACTCTATGTCAAATTCCGTCAACAACATGATCCATTTCGCCGTGCGACTACTATGATAAGTACGACTCATCATGTATCGCAATGGATTCTCCTTAGACACAACATACGTAGTGTTGCTCGGCATGTAGTGGCATAGCTTTTTGGTAGCAAACACCACTGCCAAGCAGAGTTTCTCGACGTATGCATAGTTAAGTTCATAACTGACCAGGGTGCGGCTAAGATAGTAAGTAGCCTATTCTTTGTGAAGTTCATTCTTCTGGGCTAGCATGGCGCCCGGTGCCACCTCAGTAGCTGAGATGTATAAGTAGAATGACACTCCTGGTCTAGGTGGTGCCAATACTGGCGGCGAAGCCAGGTATTGTTTGATTTCGTCAAAGGCTGACTGGCACTCGTCATCCCAGTGAAATGTAACCCCCTTGTGCAATAATTTGTTCATGGGTCGGCACTTGTCAGATAGTTGTGCTATGAAGCGCTTAATCGACGTGACCTTTCCCTGCAGACTTTTGAGCTGCTTAATGGTAGTTGGGGGAACCATTTCAAGGATTGCCTTGACTTTCTTTGGGTCCACCTCGATGCCTCGCTTTGAGACTATGAAACCCAAGAGTTTTCCAGATGTGACGCCAAATACGCACTTCTTGGGATTTAGTCTAACTTTATGCTCCATGAGGCGATCGAGGATCTTGCTTAAGTCATCGATATGATTTGAGCGCAAAAGAGACTTGGCTAACAAATCATCCATGTAATCTTCCAAAGTTTTATGCATGTAGTCATGGAAGATGTACGTCATGGCACGTTGGTAGGTGGCACCAGCATTTTTAAGGCCAAAAGGCATGACCTTATAACAAAATGTCCCCCAAGGCGTTGTGAACGCCGTTTTTAGTTGGTCTTCAGGATTGATACGAATCTGATTGTATCCTGAGAAACCATCCATGAGGGAGAGCATTTCGTGACCTGCTGTAGCATCTACCAACGCGTCGATGCTCGGCAAGGGGAAATCATCCTTAGGACTCGCTTTGTTTAGATCTCAAAAATTAGTGCATATGCGAATCCTCCCGTCGGGCTTTTTGACGGGCACCATGTTGGACAGCCATGGCGGATAATCCACGTAGATGACAAACTGTGCATCCAACAGCTTTTGCAATTCGTCTTTGACCATCAAGGCCACTGTTGGGTGCATCTTACGTAGTTTTTGCTTTACGGGCTTGATTGTCGGATCAAGCGTTAAATTATGCGTGACTAGCTACGGGTCTAGTCCTGGCATATCCTTGTATGACCATGCAAAAACCTCCTTCTTCTCTTTGAGAAGGGCAATGTAGTCGGCTTGCTCTTCGGGGGAAAGACTTACCCCCAGCTTGAGAATCTATGGATTCATTGGATCTATGCCGATATCTACGTCGGTCGTCTCCTCGGGTTGACATGTGGGATCCGTCCTCCAACTGATGTGGAGTCGGGATCAAATGGATATCATTAGCTGAATTTAAATCTGCGTTGGGAACCTCGGGTTCCTCTTCAGCCTAAAAAATATCCTGAGTTGTCCCTGGGGTAAAATGAGGCATCTTACCGAAAGGCCAGTACTCTGATGGTGAGAGAGGTGAATTGACGCGATCCCAGTCGATGGCATCTGTGTCTAGATGCAATGACCATGCTGGATCGGCCGGATTGCGGATGGGTGCGGTCAAATCAATGGAGATCATGTGGATGGAATGAATTTGGTCTCCATTACCATGGGTATGATAACTCGAACATTCTGGATGCTCCCTATACTCTGGATCTGGCTCTAGGGGAACGGGCACGAACGGATCTGCCCTATGTGCTGATAGGAAGACAGGGTCTTCCCTCGACATTGATGTCATTATAGGGTCTCGGGGTGGACGGTGCTCATCGTAAATTTGGAGCCATGGATCCAACACTTGGTCCCACCCCATTGGGTCTACATACCACTCATGCCCTGGCAGTATGCCCATCTGTGCAAATAAGTCATCAATCCCTAAGGGACGTCGTTGTTGCACTTGTTGCCTTTGTTGCATCTGTCGCATGTGGTTGAGATAGGCCATCTCAGTCTCATCTTCTGAATCACTGTCGGAGATCCAAAAATGTTCATTTTCTTCCACAACTGCTTGCGACATTAAGGGTTCACCTTGTTCCAGCAAATTAATCTGGTCCCATTGCGGTTGTTCCACTCTTGGTGGAGGGACCTGATTCTCTTGACACAGCTCTGGCTCAACTGGAACCTCTAAAGGGAACAGTTTCAAAAAGATCTCTGGACACCGTTTATGTTCTCTTTGGGAGTTAGTGTCCGAAATTTCACCTCTCTCTAGCAAAGGAGAGGGATTATTGATGTTACCAAGGGTGTTTGTTGACCATGGGAGGTAATCTCCCAATGTATATTCTGTATTTGGGTTGGCATAAGGATCTGATGCCAATCCACCCTTGTTGCCTATTCCTAGGCCTTGCATGTTTTCCACCAAGATGTCTAAGGGCAGGGGGTGGTTGAACCCTACTCCCGACTTATCATATGGCATTTGGTATCTTGGTTGGCAAAGGACACGCACCCCTTGCTCATACCTGCCTAGCCCGTATCCATGCCAATTGCATTGGCCGAGATATCTCAGAGCGAAGTCCGGGTTTGACAGATAATTGACATTTTCAGCAAAAGGCTCTTCGTCCTCGTCCTTTTGCTTGCATGGTTCAGCACCATGATCAAGGCCCCCATACACAAAATTAGTCTGGTTTGGTGGGTAACCTAGAGGAACAACTGTCCCTATGGGAAGGCGAGGTCTCCCCATGTCCTGTACTGATTCTAGCGCGGGCGTTGCCACAACATTCTGCACTAGATACTCCCCCAGGCCCGTACTGGCCATTTCAACAGTAATTGTTGATGCTTGGGAGGGAGGGAACGGGAGGCCTTCCTGAGTCCATTCCATGTTTGGTGGGTTAGGAGTCTCAGCTTCCGTTGTGCTAGGTATTTCTTCTATTGAGACAGTTGATATTGTTGGCAACGCCTCTTCTAGGGGCTGAGCCTCTTCCAAGATCTATTTTCCTTTGTCCTTCTATTTAGCCATGACAGGTGGCATTGGTAGTGAAGGAGCAGATGATGAAGACTCACCTGGCTGGGATTTTGATGATTTAGTCACCAGTGGTGCCCACGGTATTGGACCCTGTCTAGATGGATTTAACTGGAAATCCAAATGCGTTGAAGGGAGGGTCGATTGAGGCATTAATTGCATCGCATTGCAATATTTGAAGGGTTCTAAGTCCATCGGGACTACATGTACTTCTCCTTCAAATGCATACTTTAGACACTGGTGAGCGATCGAAGGGACACACTTCATGTCCCTGATCCATGGCCGCCCTAGCAGTATGTTATATGCCATCTCGCCTTCCAAAACATGGCACAATGTAGGTATTGTCTTTTGTCCTACCTGGACAGGCAGAACAATTGTGTCGACTGTCGAGCATATTGCATCGTTGAATGCTCGCAGTGTGTATGTGGAAGCCATGATATGAGAGGCTGGCAGCTTCAGATGTTTTAATGCTGCGGTGGTAATGATGTTATTGGACGAGCCAGTATCTACCAACACTCTCTTGTACGGGATCCCGTTGACCCGCGCGATAACGTGCAGGGGTGGATCTGCCATGTCATTCGATATTGTTTTAACTTCATCCTCTCTGAAGGTAATGACCGGCTCCGTACATCGTTTCACATGTCCCACGAAGTTATTGAAAGAATTCGCTTCGTGAGGCTGTAACTCGATGGCTTTCAAAATTTCCATGAGAGCTTCCCTATGGGGTGTTGACTGTTGTATAAGCTCGTAAATGGAAAGCCTAGCCGATGTGGTCCGCAAACTCTGCGTGAGTTTGGTCCGTATCGTGACCTCGGGTCTAGGCGGAGGCAACTTGCACAGGGCGTTGTTGAGGTTGCGACGTTGTTGGAACTTCTCTTGTAGCTGCCTCGGGGGCAACTCCTGGGTACTTTTTGTTCCTGGTCACTATGCTGATCATTCCCACAAATCCTTGCATGGGAAGATTCTGTCGCACCTCATTGACCTGAAGAGGTTTTGCCTGTGCCTCGTGGGCAGGCAAAGGGTCCTTGAATACCCCCATCTATTGATTATTTGGCGCTATGGGGTTGTCCACTGCCAATGTTTTATTATCGATCAAATCTTGTATTAATCCCTTGAATTTCCAACATCCATTCAGGTCATGTCCCCTTCGCCTATGGAACCTACAATATAATTCCTCTCTGTATCCCTTAGGCTTGGGAGCGTTAGGATCTACGATTTGGATTTCTGGAAGGGTGATTAAATTTTCCGCTGACAAGCGGTCAAATAGGGAGTCCCTGGACTCCGCATAAGGGGTGAATTGTCGCCTAGGGTGACGCTGCTGATTTTGCTCCTATTTTTTATTGTCTCTTTCATAATTAGGAGGCACTGCCTGATAATTAGCCTTTTGGGGCTGTATTTCTTGCACAGGCTTGGGGACATTTATCGCAACTTGATTAACCGCAGCGGGTTGTGATTGCGTAGTCCCGGTCTTAGTGTTTTTGTTCCACTCTTTCTTTTTAGGCTTGGCGATTGCGCCCTCCCCTATTTTGATCTCTTCTATAACTCTGGCTTGCGCCAAAGCTTCTTCTAGGCTGGCGTATTGTTGTAGCTGCAATAGCCCAGAGATCGATTTCAAGCAACTTCGTGCAAACATCTGTGTGAGGTCAGACATAGGGGGAAGGTAGGGTAGCTTAGAAAGCAGAGCCCTCCATCGATTCCCGTATGCTGCCATTGTCTCTTCCTCATATTGCCTAAGGCTGGCCAGATCACTCAGTGATGCCTTCTTCTTGGTGTTGAAGGCAAAGCGTTCAAGGAACGCATCTACTAATTGATCTAGGTTATTTATGCTGTGCTTCGGTAACTGTGTGAACCAATCCGAGGTAGGGCCTACGAATGTGGTTATGAATGTCCTAAGCAACAATGCATCATTATCCTGAATGCCGAAGCATTGGCTCAGGAATCTTGTGACATGTTCTTGAGCATCCTCTTCACCTTTAAAGACTGCCAATTGAGGCAACTTGAAATGTTCGGGGTAAAGAGGTGTGGGCACTGAGGGATGCACTGGATGACTATGGAGTTGACGTAACGTGGGCTTTTGATGCCCAGAAGCTTTTGTCTCCATAGACTCCAAATGCTCTAATAGCGCTTTGTATGCATCGAAAGATTTAATCTCTTCCTCTTTTGTTTGCTCCCGTTGTGAGTTGTGGGAGACTGGAGGCCTATGGGGGGGTGGCCGAATGGCAGCCCTCCCGCCTTGATAGGGCATTTTGGCCCATTCTATTTCTGGTTCATACTCCTCATAAACTTCTTGAGGAGTCTCTGGGCGAGACCTATGACCCTGAGTGAGTCCCCGCTGAGGGTACCCATCATTGTTTCGGGGAGTGGCCTCCCTCTCGGGTCTATGAGGTCTCGGAGGCAAAGCTTGACGAGGTCGCGGAGACCTGTCCTGCACCAAAGGGTTATGCCTCTCATATTGTTCTACTTTTTGGGTGCGAGGGGTTGGCACCCTCTCAGGTAGTTTATAACGCAGCTCATCCGCTTCGCGCTGCATGCGCTCTTTATTGAGGCGGTATAAGTGCTCTAACTGCTGATGACCTTGCTCAAGCTACGTGATGCGGGCTTGGCGGGCGGCATGTCTGGCGACTGCCAGGTCAATTTGGTCTGCCATATTTTGCTCAGGAGGCTTGAATGTTTCTCCTATGTATTTGCCTCGGTCTTGATGATCTAAAATTTCAATGGGTCGCTTCCCTCTATCGAGGTCGGCGGCATTTACTTGAGGCTCTGGCCTCGATGGGTGACCATGATATCTAGCAGGTGCAGAAATGCAAGGTTCCCACACTGTATGTTGTTCTCGAGGAATGCGATGGTCTTCCTCGTACTCCCTTTCATGGGTGTGAAAGGGGCGGGCAGAGTTAGCTCGCCCTGTGTGGAGAGCCCTGCGCTCTGGGTTTTGTCTTTCAGTTCTAATGGGAGGCAAAGGAGAGATGTCGTATTCACGCTGTCTCTCCTCATGGACACTGTGCCTCTCTAGCGCTTCATCGCATTGTGGCCACTCATATCTAGCCTCAGAAGGCGGTTTTCTATTTACGTCGAGTGCTACATGTAAAGCTTCTTCCCGAAAGGGGCTGTGTTGAATGGGCATACCCCACAAAGGGGGGTCCCAATAATTCCTTCTTGATGTGGCCTGATGTGGACTCTCTTGTAGGCCAGACCGCCAAGGCGGTATGGCCAAGTCCTCAGGGCTAAAGCGAAGGCGACCAGCGCCCTCTCTTTGTGCACCTTCCATAGCATCTACCCTTGATTGGGCTTGGCTACGGGTGTACACCATTGTGGTGCTCTTCTACTAGCTAAGCAGATTTTTTATCTCGTTTATGATGATTTTTTTTTTTGTTACACTAAGCAGAAATGAACACACACATACACAAACAGTGATTATCTCTTTTAAAGATTTAATGGTGTGTCCTAAACTGGTTTAGTGCATTTTGATGTTTTGTTTTGTTTTTGCAAGTTTTGAAGAACGTTTAAATGCAGAATGTTGGCTCATATGACTCCCATAAATGGTCGCCCCTTCAATATACCATTGTCGGACCGATATACCAACCTCTCTATATACCCGCCCTTACGAGAGGGAAACTATAGGTACGTGAGAGCAGATGGTACGTGGAACATAGGCGGTACGAAAGGGGGATTGTCCTGTTAATGACACCTACCATAGAAGACTTATCCTCGCGCGCATGGGAATCACCCCAGCGACACTCGGTCAGCTTTCGTCAGGATTTACGCCTAACAACAGTGACAATCGGGGAAATGGATGCAAAGTCAAGCCAAGGTGGTGATGAACCCACCGTTGGTCTTGCTCAAGGGCTGGGGTCTTACGACCAGCTCCTTGGTTAAAAACATGCCACGTGATGTGTGTGTGGTTTATTTTACTTAAAATTGAAACATGCAAGCAACCACTACTTTCCCTAAGCACGCAAGAATTGACAGAAAGTGAAAGCAAAAAATCAAAAAATGACAAAGACAGTTTTGGAACCTTACCTCTTTTCTGCCTAGACTTGTTGTTTCTGATCTTCGGCTCTGAAAATTTATAGACAAAAATTCGTCCCTGTCAGAGATGAATTACAGAACAGAATTCGTCCTGGTCTGAGACGAATTGGAATTCGTCCCAGGGTCAGACGAATTACAGTAAAGTAATCACCACAGTCAAAGACGAATTACAGTCAAAATTTGAAAAATGGTACCTGTCAAGCACCAAACACAAAAATGGATCAGTTACTTGATCTTAAAAACCAGGGGACAGAGTCCCACCGTGATCGCCACTGAAAGCACGAGATTCCAGAAATAAAAAAAGGAAACACTAATTGCTACATGCAATGTAAAACAAAAAACGCTTAAGTTCTAAAATGTGAAATGCATGAAATGAAAGAAGCGAATTGAATGAAAGAGACAAAAGGAAATTAGAGAAAGCACAACCCTTTTTATTTATCTCTCTTAACCTCGGTTACAAAGACGCCTCCTCCCTTTTTAGGGGTTAGGAGCGTTAAATGGATTTTGATTACAATTGTGACTTAGTCTTCCTCCTTCCGCATGCCCACATTCGAAATGGGCGGGCCAAAGTGTTGCCGCCACTTGCGTTGATGGATCTTCGATTCTTGCTGCTCCTCCTGCATTCAAAGAAACAACAAAAGAGTTAGTAGCACCTGCTGCAAATAGGAAAAGTTTGTTCCTTGAAATTAATGAAAGATGTATGCCTAAGACTGACTAAAATGATGCATGAAATGATCCTAAATGACTTGCAAATCTGACAGAGGTCAGAAGACATTACCGAAGGGCCACTGCCATTGAAACAGTCGGCCAATCTACTTTCAACTGGAATTCGTCCCTGGTCAGGACGAATTCTGCTGTTATTCGTCCTCGGGTGGGACGAATTCGACTATGTTAAGACGTCGAGTTGATGCCGCTCAAATGTCACACCTCGGGATCTCCAAAACACCTGCAAACAGAGGGGTTAAGTAATTGGGGCCATTTTGGGATGACCCAGATGGTCGGATTCTCCCAATTTGACCTCCATCATCGAGAATTTTGATGTTGTTACCTGCAAGTTAGTGGGACAACAAAAGCGACAAAAGCATGATAATATTTGATAAACGTCTTCTGAAATCAAGATTGTGAACTATCTAAACAACATAGAGTGTAATGTAGGATAAATAAGTGATAACAGAATAGAATTAAAATGAAACTAACAAAAAAGTGCGGGGTGCCCAAGTGGGCCGCCCTCGTTGGAACTTGATTTTGGCACCAATCCACTAGGGATGGGCCCAAAATCTCTTGGGATGGGTTGTCGACAAATTGGTGGATTCAATGTGGTCAAATGTTGGGTTTGGGTTCGGATCCACGCTTCCAAAAGCCACCCAATAACCTCTCTTGCGAAAGAGATTAAGGATGTGAAAAGGTGAATCAAAAAGGGTGCAATGGGGTGTTCAATTTGGCAGCACTTTGTTGCTTGAAAATGCCTCCAACCTCTTCCTTTTGGGTGGGAAAGTCCACCATTTTATAGACCCAGGGGGTCTCTTTGGAGGGGCATGCAGGGATGCCATGTGGCGGCCATGCCTTCCCAAGAGGGAGGAGACTCCTCCACGACTTGGGCTTCCATGACTGCCTTTGTGACAGTCCTCTAACTGCCAACCTACCCACCTACACGCGCATGCACGGCAGGAGGCAATAATTGACTGTCCTCGGCTGCCACTTGGCGGCATTCTTCTTTTTCCCGTTAAACCTGGAATTCGTCCTGACCAAAGACGAATTTAGAATTCGTCCCTGGGTGAGACGAATCCCAGTTAGAATTCGTCCCTGGGTGAGACGAATACTGAGCAAAGTGCCTGAATGTGCCAAATTGCCTTTTGACCTTACAAAATTGCTATAAAAGTGGTTAGGACCACTTGTTTAACCTCTAAGGGCTGCCCTAGGGGCTGTGTGTGTCAAAGCGATCAGTGTTTGCAGTCACATAATCGGATTGGTGCTGTTTTGGTGTCTACAGGTACATCATGTAGATATAGCAATCTAGCAAGATGTTTGTGTTCTACTTTTAATTTTTGGCACACGAGGAATTGAGAGAGACTCAATTATGTCTCTCTTATTCTTGTTCAAAAGAATATCTTTTTCATATTCTCCCTCATATTTGCTCTTCCTGGATGAACAAAATAAGGAGATCTATACGATTCACTCATAAGCATATTTATCAAATTTCTAATTTTAGGAATTACTACCCTATTCTTAAAACATAAAAAACCATCCTTGATGCCAAAATCCTTGTTTTCATCAGTTTTTTTCCATCCTTCCCAAAAATTAGATTGTAGTATACATTCTAATTTTACATTTTCTTGACTTGTTTCATAAAAATGACATGTATGCAAGACAAAAATGCTATATGTCTCCTCCTACTTAGTGCATCAGTGACTTTATTCTACTTTCCTTTTATGTACTCAATGCTAAAATCATATTCTACAAAAAATTCCATCTACCTTCTTTTGCTAGCTTTGAGTAAAGGTTGAGTGAATATATATTGTAGAATATTATGGTCTGTCCTTAGCTCAAAGGGTCTCTCAACCTAATAATATTGCCAAATATTCAGAGTCAAAACTATAGCTACCAACTCTAAATCGTGGGTTGCATAATTAAAATCTTGTCTTTGTAGAATCTTACTGTTGAAGCATGAGTACAAATCGAGAAACTTCCCTAAAGATAAATTACCTTTAATATAGGATGTATAGTAAGATTTTTCTTAATCAAATCAAAGGCTTCCTCACATTTAATTTTCCACTTAAATTCTTTTCCTTTTCTCTAAAAATTAGTTATTGCTAAGGTCATCTTGGTATAGTTCCCCACATATCACATATAGTAACCACTTAAGCCCAAGAAAATTCAAACTTCTATCACATTTATTGGTGGTAGCCAATTCAAAATTACTTATATCTTTTTAGGATCCACTATGATCCTCTCTACTGAAACAATATCTCAATTATTGCACTTTTGACACAAAATTTGCACTTGGACAAATTTCCATACATTTTATTTTTCCTTAAAATTTCTAACACCATTATGAGGTGCTCATTGTGCTCTATCTTGTTTCTAAAATATATCAAAATATCATCTAAAAATACCAAAAAAAATCTATCCAAGTACTTCATAAATATACTATTCATCAAATTCATAAAATGCCACTAGAGCATTTGTTAAACCAAAAGGTAAGACAACAAACTCATAATTTCCATAACACATTTTAAATATGTCTTGCGAGTATCCTCCTCATGGATTCTCAATTGGTGATATCCTAATTTTAAATCAATCTTTGAAAATATTGTGGCATCTTTGAGTTGATCGAAGAGATCTTTGATTCTTGGTAGTGGATATTTATTCTTGATAGTTATCTTGTTTAAAATTATATAATCTATGCATAGTCTCAATGAACCATCCTTTGTTCTTTACAAATAATACTAGTGCACCCCAAGGTGATACACTTGGTTTTGATCAATCCTTTATCTAGTAACCCTTGCAATTGCACCTTCAAATATTGTGTTTATATGAGATTCATTCTATAAGAAACTCTATGTATGGGTTATGTTCTAGGCTGAAGCTCAATAGTAAAGTTAAATTATTGTTTAGAGGGTAGTCCAAGTAAATCCTCTAGAAAAACATCCCTAAAATTCTAAAGAACTGGGTGTTTCTCAAACACCTCTTCCTTCTTATCTTCATCAATTTCATTTATCTTAACTACATAGACCATTCATTCTTTCTTTATGGTCTTCTTAAGTTGCATAGCCTATAGAATTTGAGGTTGAAAATCCCCTTGTAGGTTATATTCCCTTCGTACAATAGATCTATCTTGTGTACTCAATCCATATATCCTAAAATTGGAGCACTATCTTATATGCTTGCAACCAATCCATTCCAAGGATTATGTCAAAATCATGCAAAGACACTACATACAAATATCCTCTTGTTATTCCACTAGGTAAGGTGATTCTATCATATGGTAGCATTGATTAACGGAGTAGGTTTATCCAAAACCATACTCGACCTTCCACCCATGAGCCAGGATTCTTGGTCTTTCTAAAACATATTTAGCTAAACTAATGGAAATAAAACTATTTGGAGCACTGCTATCAATCAATATTTTGGTTTCCTATAGCTGCATAAACCCTGTGTGTGGGATATTTAGGTGCAGTTTCTTTGTACATTGGTTCTTTTCCTTTTGAACCCACTCCTACTCTATGTGGGAAATTGTTGGTATAATGTGGTCCTCTACAAAGATAACATCCCTCTTTTAGTTTGGGTTGTTCTTTCTATTTTTTACCCTCTTTTGTGTTATCTACATGAGGATAATTAACATGTCCCTATGATGGCCTATTGTTTCCTTTGCACAGTTGTTGGAAGCATGATTATTTCCTTGGAACCTTATTCTAAACTTTCCTTGATTTTTTTCATTCCTTCTATCATGCTTAGAGGAATATTTGCTTACCTATTATTTTTTCCCCTTAAAAAAACTTTTGCTGTTCCTTTTTATTAATGCTTCCCTGCCTTGCTCATCTAACCCTTCATAGTCATTTTGTGGCTGCTCCACAACTAGCTTCAAAACATGGGGACCCACTTTTTGTTTTATGTTTTTGAAAGTCTTCATGGTCTTTGGAGCAATAATTTTGATAGGTCCCATCCTTTACGGGTGCGTGTCAATGGTTCTATCTCGGATGGTGTCTCATTTCATTGTCCTTCGAAATAGTGGATGTTTTGTTTAAGTCCGTTGGACTCATTTTTGTGTTTTTTTTGTTTTAGTGCGGTTAGTTAAATATCCTTTGTTTAGCTTAAATTTATTGTTGTGATTTTAATTAATTCATGCATGTGAAATTAGTTAAATCAAATTAAAATAAAGCTTATTAAAAAAAAGAATGAAATAAATAAATAGTTATATATATATATATATATATATATATATATATATATATATATATAGTTTTTTATATTATATATATATTTATAACTAAATAAATGAATCATAAGAAAATAAAAAATTTATTACTATATATTTTAACATATGTAAAAATAAAAAATAATAATAAAAAGATAAAAAAAATTAAAATATACATAAGTAGTGATATTAAAGTCGTAATATATATATATATATATATATATATATATATATATATATATATATATATATATATATATATATATATATATATATATATATGAGCTTACTTGAGGTTATAAAGTTTCGTTCGTGGGACAAGTTCTTAGTTTTATTGTGGCCCGACCTAGTTTTAGGGTTAATATATGGGTTTCGCCTTTAACATTGTCATCATGCCTTTAAAGGTTTTAATCTTTTATGATTTTAACGATTCTTTGCCAGGTTTATGAAAGGGCCATTGACGGAGGATTGAAAGGAGGTATGAGGTGAGCAGCATGCGGACAGTGTCCATGCATGACTCTATGTGGTCGCTAAAGACGATGATTAGAGGTTGAAATGGACAAAACCCTATCCCATTTGGTGGTGATTACGTATGGAGGATACCACGATGGCGGGTATCGAGGAACCAAAAAAAACATGATGTAGACCTCGGCTAACCAAACGAGAGGGCATTGATGACATACTCGCCTAGTTTACAACATGGTTATGCATAAGGGATCGGCCTAAAATGTATTTATAAAAAATTGGCGAATCGATTTCAAAATCCAAATGAATAGTGTCGAAACACATGTAAAAGGTTCACTATTACTAAGGGTAATGTTAAAAATTTAAACTTGAAATGGTCAAATTATTATAAAATTGGGGTGAATCAATCCCACCTAGAAATGTTTGGCTAATGGACCGTAGTCAAGGGTTAGGGATAATGTTAGAAATTTAAAATTGAAATAGTCAAATTATTATAAAATTGGGGTGAATCGATCCCAAAATTGTTTGCACCTAGAAATGTTTGGCTAATGAACCATAGTCAAGGGTCCCAAATATTAAAGGTCCCAAATATTAAAGATCCCAAATATTAGCCAATTCAAAATTTTGAAAATCCTAATTTTAACCAATTTTGTGAAAATAACCATTATGTATAACCCTGGTTTACAACGAGTAATCCGACAGCAATGGCAGACGATCGTGTGGTAGAAAGGAGAGCGGGGTATCGTGGCAAAATTCACATGGAAATTCCTCACCTTCTATGAAGTCCCTGAAAAGAGAACTGGTCGAACGTAGGTGGTGGTTTAGGTCAAACAACGAGACCAATCACAGGGGTAGCATGGGCACCATGGACTTGCGACGATGGTTTACGGATATGGTGGTAGTTTTATCGATAGCAATCGGTGGCACCAGAGTAGAAGACGCGGGTTTTGGTACAGGCCATCCAATATCCTTTCACTTAAGCACACTATTTAGCCTAATAATTCACACAAGCGAAGAAGAGGTGTTAAGGTGGAACAAAAATATGACATGGATAAAAAATGACCAAGAGACATACCAACGAGTTGGGATTGTCAAACCAAAAATGAAGAGTAAGTCATGGTAGATGATGAACGGTGTTGTGTAAGGACAATGACCAGAAGATTGTTTAGCATCGGCAGAAAGCGGGATTAGTCGGCGAATGCATGAAAAGTGACCACACAGTAGGTGACGTTTGGTAGTGAACATTGGTTTTATGTATCACGCTGGTGTTGCAGAATGGGAAGACAACCACAACTACACATATGACATATAGGCTTTATTGTTATTGTAAATAGCCAAACCGGACATCAACATGAGTGATGGCTACGCGTATTTGAGCAGGGAATGTCGAGGGTTTTGGCCCTTTAATGAGGTCGAAGGACACGCTTGCTTGAGTGGCATAGTGGAATATTTTAACTCAGTAGAAAGACTCTGGTAACAATGAAGAGACCAGTGAATAGCATGGTGATAAGGGTCGTTACCGAGTCAAACGAGAATCAACCGCAGTGGAGCATCGGACAACAATAATCGATTGTGACAAAGCAGCGATGGTGGTGTATGATCGTTGAGCATTCAATGAAACAGTCAATGAAGGAATGCAATGTGTTTGATATGACTCATCAATTGATGTTAAGGAATTATAGGGTATCTATCATAGGAAGCCATCGCTATGTCACATTTTAAGACTCAAAATACGATAGCAGTTTCCAGCATTACTCAGTTTGTTTGACACCATAGCGGAACCATAGCACAGTATAGATGGCAACAGTCAAAATACAATTCGACATGGCAACGACCAATTCGGACGTTGATAAGGAAAGACACAACGAAGGATACATCAAAGATGCAGTTAGGTGGCAGATATTTGTTTCGACGACGTGAATTTGTGAAGTGTATGGATCCACGGTGGATCACACCAGATGAACGTTATGCTTGTTGGTGTATTGTACCTTGGTGGTTCAGTGACAGTAGGACAGTGGTAGGTGTCAGCAAGAGAATATGACATAGGTTTAAACGACATCATTAAAACAAGCTGCGATGACAAGCACAACGGCAAGATGTCAGAGACAGGATTTCACAATGGTGTCGGCGGTCAAGCAAGTTTATCATGCAAATGGGCAGCGATAATTCATCGAATTGGGCAAGGTGTTGTATATACAGAAAGGGCAGATGTATACGTGGGAGTCACAACAAAGACTCAAAGTCGAAGTCGTGGATGAACATTGGACTCACAATGGAAGCATGAAAGCATAGTCGATGAGGATAGACAGATGAATGAGAGCATCCAAAAACTATTTTCCTCACTAGAGAATACACGACAAAATATCCCAAAGGAGTCTTACCGATATTTTATGGTAATTGTAACACACGAAGCTATGGAAAGTTTATGGATGGGAGGACATTTTGACAGAGGCCCTGAGTATTCTATACAGCGTAGCAGAAGTGATGAGCAATCTTACCAGGTGTACAGAAGGCGGATGTGTATTCACACTTCTTAAGCCGCATGGTCATCTATTTCAATAGGAGACAAAGGCCAGAAGAGTGTTGTCATGCGAATGAAAGGGGTCATCCTGAAACATGAGGTGTGACCACGTGAACCCATGGGTTTAATCGGGGCCACTGGGCCATTGTCTTTTGTAACGCCCATGAATCTATCCATGATTTTATTATGCTGTTACGAATGGTGTTTGGCCACAAGGGGGGAATGAATGTTACTCAATATGCCCTAGTGAATGTTATTTTTCCAGATTAGCCCAAACCAAACAAAAAGGAATATATATGTAAATGTGGTAGGCTAAGGGAAAATTAGATTCAAAAACGTCTTGTGCATGGCAGTTTAAGGTCACGGGTGGCCTTCATGTAACGAAATGACTATTTCAAACGACACTTAGGAAAATGGTTGCAAAGTTATTTTAGACGTTACGAAAGTGTGTTGAACAGGGATAAACATGCACAAGGGACCAAAGCAAATATAAAACGAGAGATATGAAAATGAAGGAGTTTTGAAAACTGGATATGGAAACAAACAATAAAAGGAGAAAACTTTAAAAGCAAGCAAAGGCTATTGCAAGGGCTGAATATTTTGGAGATCGCATGCTGCTGAAATGCAGGGTTGCTATTCTTTTGAGGAGGTCAGATTTTGTTGGATGTAAAAATAGATATTGTTTTTTGTGTGTAATGAAGCAAATATTGCAGGATTTTTACACTTTAGAGTAAAATAAGAGGAGAAAATCTTTGAGTGTTCAAAATTTATTGTCCATCTTTTCTTTCTCTATTTTCTGGGTTTTTAGGTAATGTTATTGCATTTAAGGGTTCATTGTTGAATGTTCAGGAGTAGAGAGTTCACATTTTTCCTTAGAGTCTTGCACCCAATTTATTTCAGGATGTGTAAATGCAGTTCCGGCTAAGTTGGGTTATGCTCAGAAAAATCTCATGTCTCGGGTTTTGCATGCTAGGGTAGCATAAAGCTGCGTTTTTTGGATTTTCTACATCTTATTTCAGTTTTTAGTTTATATTTTTCATTTTTCTAACTTTTATTTTCAGATTTTTTTAATGTTTAGACATTAAAATAAAAATTAATTTTTTTTTCCAAAAATAATTTCATGGCTATGTAGAATGTACTTCAAAGTTCCATTTTGCACCTGTACATTTTTGCTTCGGAGTCATTCCGAATTTTTAAAAATTATTTAAAGTTGTTGTTTTATTGCAGATTTTTTAATTTCGAAATAACAGAATTTTCATGTTGAGGCCAAATATGATTTTTTTTTTTTCAGTTTTATACTCCAATTGTAAGCATAAAATGAACTTCCATTTACGAAAATTTCAAATTTTCCAAAGGGGGGTAAATTTTAATGACATTTTCATAGCTACCATTTTGGAGCCTTAAATTACCTTCTCTTTATAAAAATTTTGATTTTATCAAAGAGAGGTAATTTGTGCGCTACATTGAAGGTTATTATTTTAAAGCATTAAATTATTTTTTCTTAATGAAAATTATTTCATTAAAGAGGGATAATTAAATGATATTTTAAAGCCTCTATTTCAAGGCTATAAATTATCATCTCTTTGTGAAAATTAATTTCATGAAAGAGGAATAATTTACTATTCATATAAAAGGCTATCTTTATCTTTATGATAAGAAGCTACATTTAAGGAGTTTATTCATCATTTCAGATTCACATTCATAGATATATTTTAATCTTTACTTTCATGTTTAAATTAGGATTTAGTGCAAGGTAAATTTTGATTAAAATCGACTTAATAGGGGAAGATAAAATCTACCTTAAAATCCTTAAAAGAAAAGGAACTAAGGCACTATATCGAAGTCATATGAGGGCCAATTCACATTTACTTTTTTTTTGGTTTCATGAACAATAATTAAAGTAGCATGGTAAAATAAACCAACACATTCCCCTTGTTTACAGTTCCTTTCAATCACTAAAGTATTCCTAGCATTAATTGATATATCTTTATTGAGATTACTAATACACATATGCAAATGCTAGTATGCTAAAGACCTTGGAGAAGTTATTTTGCTTAACTTCTTTGCAAGAGAGGGTTTTGGGATCAAAATACTAAGGGAGAGTGTAATTTTACAAATGGGTAAAATTACCACTCAACATTTTGGCGCTAGAAGGAGGGCATGATGTGGTTTATTTTATTGTAATTTTAAATGCTATAGGGATTTAAATTGTGGAATATTTCATTTTCTATTGACTATTATCTTTAGGTCTCTTTTAACACTCAAAATTGTGGTGCTAAAAGGAGGATATGAATTGGTATTCATTGATCTAACGCTCTTGGATTGTTCATACAGGAAATAATAGGATTTTGTTATGATTTGAAAGTTTTGAATTGCTAAATATTTCAAGTTCATTTGATTAGCATATTTGGCTTCCTTTAGCACTCAACACTTTGGTATATAGGAGTTTTTGAATTGATGTATTTTATTGCTATTTAGATGCTAAATTGTTCATGTTACTTGAAATATTTATTCAAAAATTTTGGTCTTGACTAACAAGGTTTCATTTTCATGTGATTACTTTTATTGATTCTAACATTCTCTATTTGATAATGTGTTAATACTAATATTTTTGTAAATTTGAGAATGTTTTTCAATGTCATGGTTTAATGGATGCATATCTTTTGGATGATGCTTTTAAAATTTGTTAGTCATTTCATACTTTGTTGCAAGATATTTTTATTTGACTAACAAAATTGGTACTAAAGTTATATCTCGTTGATTATTGCAAGATTTACTTCAATGATGGCAAGTAGTCCTTTAAACATACCTGGGCCTTCACATGAGGTGAATATGGGCCATGTGCCTTTTCTACCTCATTTTAGGCATGAGGGAGCTAGGTCAGCTGAAGCACACATTAATGCATTCAAATTCTATATGGCTTTGTGGCAAATAATGCATGAAGATGTTGGATGTGAACTATTTTCATACACATTGGATAAAATTGCTCATGACTGGTTTATCAATATTCCTATAGCTTCCATCACTTCATGGGCTCAATTAGAAGCAATGTTTCTTAACCATGTGGGAAATTGAGTTGACCCAATTGTTGTAAGAAATAAATTTGACTCTATTTGCAAATAATATAATGAAATTATTAGTTTATTCAATGAGAGGTTCCATAAGTTGCACGCTCAAGTTTTGGAACATTACAACATAACATAAGAATAAGCCATTGAAATATACAGGGGAGCCTTAGACCCCTTAATTGATGCATTTTTGGGGGAGAATATTGAATATCTATCCTTACCTAGAGCCTACAATTTTGCAATAATGATAGAACGATGGCAAGAAGAGGCACAACATGTTCCCATAAGTGATTGTTCTTCTGGAGTTATTGATGCCAACCTACACCAACCATCTAATATAGCACCCTCCACTCCAATGATACCTAAGGTGAATGATCAAGGGGATGAATTTGAATGTCCAAATGTTATAACCACCTTAGATATAGTACAAGAGGAGGTGCAAGTTGCCAAGCCAATATCCACTAATGAGGATTATGTAGAGATGAATTCATTTCTAGAAGTGCATGAGTATTCAAATAATGGTGTCCTAAATCTGACTAGTTTGGAGATATGTGATAGGACAAAACCTACCATAGAATCGAAAGAAGTGGTTGAAAGTGAAACTGGAAGAGAACCAATAAATGAATTTGAAGACATAATAGAATTTCACCACTGGTTCTTGGAAGACACTTTGGATGAAAGGCTTGAAATTGATGATCAAGAAATTCCTCACCTTCCAAATTGTGATAAAATCGAATCATGGGTTACAAATGAGGATAGTGATCTTGCAAACTTGAAAATAAATAGTAGCCCACTTTTGGAAGTCATCGAACCATCTAAGGAAGGTGAAGGTGAATTCGATGAGAAACAAGTTAATGAATTGGAATATGTTGAAGAAATAGTTGAGCATCACAATTTGAATTTGGAAGATGATCACTATGATTCTTGGAAGGAATTGGATGAATATGCTCACTCTAAAACTTCTAATAAACCCTTTGTGTAAATTGATATGCAATACAACACAATCATTTTCTTGCATTAGGATATTACAAGTCGTGTATAATTTGAGAATGTTTTAAAAGAAGGATTAGAATCTCATCAAATGGTGGAAAAATAAAATGATTCTAATATCGAAGACAAATAATAAAAGGAATTGATAGATGAATCGAAATATCATGTCACAAATGCAATAGAGTTTCATCCCATAATTTTAGATGATGATTTTTACAATGGTTGCAGAAGATATGAAGAATAATTTACTTTGCACAACCCCATTGATGAAACTTTTATCCCTCTTGATATGTAGGATGTTGAAACTTCTACTTCACATGAAGATCCTACATTTGCAAGATTTGAAAAGGTTACAAAATTTGATCATGTTAAACATAAATTCATTGAAAATTTTGTTGAAATAGAAAGGGAAGAAATGGTAAAAGTTTCTTATGACTCATCTATTTTGGATGAGAAAGATATAAAATCAGTTCTTTCTTTTCAGGATATTAAAAATTTGAATAAAAATTCGAATAAAAATTCGCATGCTTGTATTAAGGATTCCAGTGAAGAGATACCATGGACAATGAACAAGGAATTGGAACCAAATGACAAAGAGGTTGATCTATGTGAAGAAACTCAAATTATTGATCATGGTGATGTGTTATTTAACACCTCCCTAGATGAACAAGACCTACAGATTGAAAAGGATGGTCACACTTTTGATTGGGTACCTAACTTTGGTATTTTTGAATAGGTGTTTGATAATGATAAATATCATGAAGAGAAAGAAAAAGTCACATACGCTTATCATGTTTTGGTAAATTCTAACCATAATGTGTTGAGTATCGATGATAAGGTGAAATATTTCCCTCTTTTAGTGACTACAAAAATTTCATGTAATGATTTGCCTGATGTTACTTTGGATACTAATGTTATTAATGATGAAATGTCATTAGAGGTCAGTGAAGAATAAGGATTGATTTCTACTCACACCTTTAAGAAGATTGCTTTGATACATGAAAAGGAAATTGAAGTTCTTAAATTTCTAAATTATTTTCATCAACAATTAATAATGGAATCTAGGATAAAAACTTGTAATGAGTCTAATTTAGTAGATATCATAGGTTCTTGCAATTTTTTTGCATAAATTTGATTGGCCTAAAAACATAAATAATGAATTGACTTTGAGATTTTTAGAAATAAGCTCTTGTTTGTAAAATATCATATTTGAAAAAGATAGCCTAATTCTAAATCATAAATTGAGTTGTGAATTTGACATATTAAGGAATAGACAAGATAAAATTGAAGATCACTTATTGTCTAATCAATTCAATGATTTGAAGCTCACCTATGGAATTGTTAATAGAACTAAATCAAATTGGTGGGGTGAGCGAGGCAAGATGCAAATCATTGAATTTATATAAATATTGGCTTGCATATCATGTTATATGTCTTTTGAAATGTGCTAATCATGTTTGGGATCCAGGGAAGTGATGGATCAAGATTTGCACCATATTTTACCATATTATACATTTGTATATAGTTTTGGTTTGTGTTTTGAGTTTTGTGTTTTGGATTGTTTCTTTATTTTGAGGTGACATTTTGTGGTCATTTAAATTTTTGTCTCTAGCTTGTTTTAGTGTTCCTTTGTTTAGTAGGTTAGAGTACATGAGCTGAAAACCAATGAACCCAAAACATAAAAAAGGAGAGAACTCTATTGGAGCTCTGGCCCTATTGTTGATGTTTCTTTGCTTAGTGGGTTTGAGCACTTGATTTGAAAATTGGTGAACCCAAGAAAAGGGGGATGATTTATTTGGTGATCATGCTCAGATTTTGGGGACCAAAATGGTGGAAAGTGAAACAATGAAAAATTAGCCAAAGCTCCACATGTAACTCACACACATTAAATGGTGTTTATTGAATTATGAAGGATGAAGTTTTCTTGATTTGCAACCCTAGGAAAAAATCTAAAACCCTTCACTTGTAGGCTTCCTTACCCCAGTGATGCTTGAAAATTTGCGAGGTTGTTCTTTTGAAAAAAAAAAATTATATATACAAAAAAAGAGAAAAAAAGAGAAAAAAAGAAAAGAGAAAAAAAATTAAGAGAAAAAAATAGAGAAAGGAGAGAGAGAGAGAGAGAGAGTGAGAGATAGAGAGAGAGTGAGCATTGAAAATTTTGAGCATATCAGTCACAATATCTACATAAAATCTATCAGGGCTATGGACAGTTGATCGACAATAGGGCTTTATCTATATATAGCTCAGGTAAAAGGAAAGGCTTTGCAAAACGTTGAGCAAACATAGGGGTAAGTTAGATAAACCTCATCGGGGCTATAGATGCCTAACTAGTAGAGGGGCTATGTCTATAACCATTTTGTTATGAGTGATACCTTATAGCCTAATGCAGAAAGGGATGATGGAATCTGGAGGATTTTCATAAATGCAGGAATGAATCACGTTTGCACACACTGAGCAAAGGCAGATGGATTAGTTGTTTTCATTCTGAAGTTGTTTAACCCACCTTATTGGGATGTTGTTAAATTATTGTGCCCCTATAATCTTGTGTGTTTTCGTTTTAGGTTGGGTTCTTCACCTAAAATGCTTAGGAGCATTTCCTAGAAGAGTCACCATTTGTTGTGGTTGCTCCACAACTAGCCCCAAAACTTGGGGATCCACTTTTTGTTTTGGGTTTTTGAGAGTCTTCGTGGTCTTTGGAGCAATAATTTTGATAGGTCCCATCCTTGACGTGTGCATGTTAGTGGTTCCGTCTCGAGTGGTGTCTCATTTAATTGTCCTTAAAAATAGTGGATGTTTTGTCTAAGTTTGTTGGATTCGATTTTGTGTTTTTTTAGTTTTAGTGCGGTTAGTTAAATGTCATTTGTTTGGCTTAAATTTATTGTTGTGATTTTAATTAATTCATGCATCTAAAATTAATTAAATCAGATTAAAATAAAGCTTGATAAAAAAAAAAATGAAAATGAATAAATAGTTATATATATAGTTTTTATATTATATATTTATAAAATAAAACAATATAAAAAAATTATTAATATATATTTTCAAATATGTAAAAAAAAATAATAATAAATAAATAAAAATAAAAACAAAAAAATTATAAAAATATAAAAAATAAATTAGAATATACATAGTTAGTGATAATAAAGTCCACATATATATATATATATATATACTTCCTTGAGGTTATAAAGTTTCGTTCGTGGGACAAGTTCTTAGTTTCATTGTGGCCTGACATAGTTTTAGGGTTAATATGTGGGTTTCACCTTTAACATTGTCATCATGCCTTTAAAGGTTTTAATATTTTATGATTTTAATGATTCTTTGTCAGGTTTATGACAGGGCCATTAGCGGAGGATTGAAAGGAGGTTTGAGGCGAGCAACATGCGGGCAGCGTCCACGGAGAACTCTATGTGGTCCTTGAATACGATGATCAGACGTTAACATGGAAAAAAATCTATCCCATTTGGTGGTGATTACATATGGAGGATGCCACAATGGAAGGTATCGAGGACCCAGAATACATGATGTGGACCTCGGCTAACCAAACGAGGAGGCATTGGTGACACACTCGCCTGGTTTACAAGGAGTAATCAGAAGGTGATGGTGGATGATCGCATGGCAAAAAGGGGAGTGGGGTATCGAGGCAAAATCACATGGACATGCCTCACCTTCTACGAGGTTCCCAAACAAAGAACTGGTCAAATGTAGGTGATGACTTAGGTCAGACAGCGAGACCAATTGCAAGGGTAGCGTGGGCACCATGGACTTACGGTGACGATTTACGGTGAGAATAATAATTTTATTTTAAATTAACTTATAATTTAATATGATTAAATCTAAAGAGTTACTAAATTAATTATAAGTTAATTATAATAAAATAATAAGTTAGTTTATAACTTAATTTAATAAACCCTAGATTTAGGGCTATAAAGTTTATAATTTGAATTTTCAAATTAATCACGTCGACGTTGTCGAAGACATCACATTATGCATATAAATGAGGGAAGAAACCCAAGACATTAAGTATCCACAATTTTAATAATCTCCTACATAAAAATTGTGTGCACAAATTTCATAAGCAAGAGAAGGAAGAAGTCCCCATTTGACCATTTTTCGGTAGGTAGTGAAAGGAGAAAAGCACAAGGTACGAATGCCTTGTTACCATCTAGCCAAGTGGGCTAGCGGTAAGTGGAAGTGCCTTGGGAATGCAAGGTTTCGTGTTCAACTCACAGTAGGGTTGGTTGTATAATGTTTTACATGCCGACAATGCCAAAGCCTTTTGGTTTTGGGTGCCAAAGTAGAAGATAAAGTATCGTGAGTGCTTTTGCCTTCCATGTGAGTGCTTAGATCCCGCAGATTGGTAGCCACAATTAAGGTGCTGGAGACACTGTGTTGTGAAATCGAATCTTGTCGGAAGCACTTTGTAAGGTAACAAATTTTTTTGTTATAAATTGATTTGTGCTTTTAAGGTTGTATGGTGTATTTTTGAGCTTAGGGAGATATAAGGTTGATGAAATTAAATAATTTTTTATTTAATTATTTGGTGGTTTGAGTTTTTTAAGAGTGGAGTTATAAGGTTTAATAAAATATTTTTTTTTATATGTTTTGGTGCATCCTTATTTCAAAAAACGATTAATAAGGTGTATTTGAGTTTAATTATTTTTGTAATTCTTAAATATCTTGAGGGAGTGTTAGAGTGATATTTTTGTCATCTAACCTTTGAAATTAGCAAAAAAAAAAGAAATTGTGTTTAATACAAGTTTTGAGGTCAATTCTTCAACAAAAAAAGCTATGGGCACATCTTCCTTGTGAGTGATTGTTGGATGTTGTGAATGCTAAGCTGGAGATAAAAGAGTGGTTTGATAAGCATTGTTGAGTTGGATTGTTAAAGGTATTTTTGAGTGAGAGTTGTTGATAAAAACCTTTTTTGATAAGCAATGTTGAAAATATTGAGTAAGCTTTCATATGCTTGAATTAGAGTTTGTGCAAGATCATGAGTATCATTATTATGTGAAGATGAAAACTATATTGAATTAGGGTTTGTGTAAGATCATGAATATCATTGTTATGTGAAGTTGAGAACTATCTTGAAACTAGGGTTTGTACAAGATCATGAGTATCATTGTTATGTGAGATTGTTTGATAAGCATTATTGGAAACAATTGAGTGAGTGTCCATATGCTTGGACTAGGGTTTGCGAGAAATAAGTATTTTATTGAGTGATTGGTTGAGTGGAGTTGATTGAGCCTAGTCAAGTGGAAGTGATAGTTATAATTCTATGAAACAAATTGTTCCATATTCTAAATTGATTTGAGAAAGAGGTTGAGTGCTTATGAGTGTGAAGCATATTGAGTCTCTAACAATTATCTATATATTTTTATGGTAAAAATAGAGATTGAAAGTGATTGAGCATTATTGTGAGTGTGAAGCATATTTAGTCTCTAACAATTCTCTATATGTTCCTATGGTAAAAATAGAGATCGAAAGTGATTGAGAATTGTTGTGAGTGTGAAGTATATTGAGTATCTAACAATTCGTTACATGTTTCTATGAGATTGGATAAGTTATAGTGAATACTTGTTAAGAAGAGTTGAGGTAAGTCTTGGTGAAGAGTTGTTGAGCAGATTGGATAAGTTCTAGTGAGAACTTGTTGAGTAGATTTGAGGTAAGTCTTGGAGAAGTCTTATGGATAGATTGGTGTGAGCTTTTGTGGAAACTTACAATATAGATTTAAAGATAGATATTGAGAGCGGATTGGGTAAGTCCTTGAGGGGACTTGTGGATATATTTGAGGTAAGTCTTGTAGAAGACTTGAGAGAAGATTTGATTGATTGATTTGTTCAAACCTTGGGTTAATATTTGGAGAAGATCTAGCAGAGTTGATTTGTTATTAAGTCAAGCTTTGTTTTAAGGCTTAAGGATAGATATTGAGTATATTTATGCTAGACCGAAGGATTATGTTTAGTATATATTTGAGGATAGAAATTGAGAAGATTTGTGCTATACTGAAGGATTGTGTTTAGTGTATATTTGAAAGTATAGATTGATAAGATTTGTGCTAGACCAAAGGAATATGGTTAGTGCATATTTGAGGATAAATATTGAGCAAATTTGTGCTAGACCAAAGGACTATATTTAGTGCAGATCAGAGATAGAGATTGAGAAAATTTGTGCCAGACCAAAATACCATGTTTAGTACAGATTTGAGATAGATTTCAAAGCTAGATTTGGAGGTGACAAAGTATAGAAGATGATAGTATCTAGTGGATAGAGTTCTATTATCTAGGGTAGTGAATATAAGTCTTCTGAGTGAGGGTAGGAGTCTTCAGTGGATAGAGATCCATTAGCCAGTGCAATGGAGGTATCAGTTCTTCTAGAAGATCACCATCTAAAGCAAAGGATAAAGGAGTTCTCCTATTGATAGAGATAAATAAAAAAATTGATGAGATTGGTGTCTCTCATGGATAGAGATCGATGAACTTGATTATGGGATTGGTATCTTCTTTGAATAGATATCCATAAATATTGTAATAGGGAAAGGTTTCCCAAGATATTTGTTGAGAAAATTTTAGTGAAATATTTTCTTTGTGGAGTAGCCCACATTGGGTGAACCATGTTAATTGGTGTCTCTATTGTGTGTGGTGATTTATGCATTGCTTTGATTACTAATGTTGATATTACCATTGATATATTGCATAATATTTATTGGGAAAGAAAAGTAAAAAGTGGTCTTATATTGTTCACCCTCCTCTTGGTATAAGGTTGTGTTATTCAACTGGTATGGGAGTGGGTTCCTTTGAAAGAGTTTAAAAACTTGAAAAAAAGCTTACAAGAACAAAAATGGATTCTAAGAGTGGATCCTTAGACAATTCAGCACCATTATTTGATGGGAGTGATTATGTATTTTGGAGTATGAGGATAAATATTTACCTAATGGCTCCTGAAAATGAAATATGAGAAGCAATTGAAAATGAATACACACCATTAGCTACTCCACCTAAAAATAAATATGGTAAGCTCCTACATAATTACAATTCAAAAGAAATGAATGCAATTTTGATAGGTTTGCATAAAATGAAGTTTATAAAGGTTATGCATTAAAAATCAATAAAATAAATTTGGGATAAGTTGCAAAGCATATATGAAGGAGATAGAAAGGTAAAAAAGGCAAAGTTGTGAAATATCAAAGGACAATTTGAAGAACTAAGAATGAAGGATGAGGAAAAAATTAGTTTTTATCTACTTCGTGGTCTTTGGAGCAATAATTTTGATAGGTCCCATCCTTGACGTGTGCATGTTAGTGGTTCCGTCTCGAGTGGTGTCTCATTTAATTGTCCTTAAAAATAGTGGATGTTTTGTCTAAGTTTGTTGGATTCGATTTTGTGTTTTTTTAGTTTTAGTGCGGTTAGTTAAATGTCATTTGTTTGGCTTAAATTTATTGTTGTGATTTTAATTAATTCATGCATCTAAAATTAATTAAATCAGATTAAAATAAAGCTTGATAAAAAAAAAATGAAAATGAATAAATAGTTATATATATAGTTTTTATATTATATATTTATAAAATAAAACAATATAAAAAAATTATTAATATATATTTTCAAATATGTAAAAAAAAATAATAATAAATAAATAAAAATAAAAACAAAAAAATTATAAAAATATAAAAAATAAATTAGAATATACATAGTTAGTGATAATAAAGTCCACATATATATATATATATATATATATATATATATACATATATATATATGTATATATATACATATATATATATATATATATATATATGTATATATATATATATATATACAATATATATATATATATATATACATATATATATATATATATATATACATATATATATATATATATATATATATATATGTATATATATATATATATATATATATATGTATATATATATATATATATATATATATATATATATATATGTATATATATATATATATATATATACTTCCTTGAGGTTATAAAGTTTCGTTCGTGGGACAAGTTCTTAGTTTCATTGTGGCCTGACATAGTTTTAGGGTTAATATGTGGGTTTCACCTTTAACATTGTCATCATGCCTTTAAAGGTTTTAATATTTTATGATTTTAATGATTCTTTGTCAGGTTTATGACAGGGCCATTAGCGGAGGATTGAAAGGAGGTTTGAGGCGAGCAACATGCGGGCAGCGTCCATGGAGAACTCTATGTGGTCCTTGAATACGATGATCAGACGTTAACATGGAAAAAAATCTATCCCATTTGGTGGTGATTACATATGGAGGATGCCACAATGGAAGGTATCGAGGACCCAGAATACATGATGTGGACCTCGGCTAACCAAACGAGGAGGCATTGGTGACACACTCGCCTGGTTTACAAGGAGTAATCAGAAGGTGATGGTGGATGATCGCATGGCAAAAAGGGGAGTGGGGTATCGAGGCAAAATCACATGGACATGCCTCACCTTCTACGAGGTTCCCAAACAAAGAACTGGTCAAATGTAGGTGATGACTTAGGTCAGACAGCGAGACCAATTGCAAGGGTAGCGTGGGCACCATGGACTTACGGTGACGATTTACGGTGAGAATAATAATTTTATTTTAAATTAACTTATAATTTAATATGATTAAATCTAAAGAGTTACTAAATTAATTATAAGTTAATTATAATAAAATAATAAGTTAGTTTATAACTTAATTTAATAAACCCTAGATTTAGGGCTATAAAGTTTATAATTTGAATTTTCAAATTAATCACGCCGACGTTGTCGAAGACATCACATTATGCATATAAATGAGGGAAGAAACCCAAGACATTAAGTATCCACAATTTTAATAATCTCCTACATAAAAATTGTGTGCACAAATTTCATAAGCAAGAGAAGGAAGAAGTCCCCATTTGACCATTTTTCGGTAGGTAGTGAAAGGAGAAAAGCACAAGGTACGAATGCCTTGTTACCATCTAGCCAAGTGGGCTAGTGGTAAGTGGAAGTGCCTTGGGAATGCAAGGTTTCGTGTTCAACTCACAGTAGGGTTGGTTGTATAATGTTTTACATGCCGACAATGCCAAAGCCTTTTGGTTTTGGGTGCCAAAGTAGAAGATAAAGTATCGTGAGTGCTTTTGCCTTCCATGTGAGTGCTTAGATCCCGCAGATTGGTAGCCACAATTAAGGTGCTGGAGACACTGTGTTGTGGAATCGAATCTTGTCGGAAGCACTTTGTAAGGTAACAAATTTTTTTGTTATAAATTGATTTGTGCTTTTAAGGTTGTATGGTGTATTTTTGAGCTTAGGGAGATATAAGGTTGATGAAATTAAATAATTTTTTATTTAATTATTTGGTGGTTTGAGTTTTTTAAGAGTGGAGTTATAAGGTTTAATAAAATATTTTTTTTTATATGTTTTGGTGCATCCTTATTTCAAAAAACGATTAATAAGGTGTATTTGAGTTTAATTATTTTTGTAATTCTTAAATATCTTGAGGGAGTGTTAGAGTGATATTTTTGTCATCTAACCTTTGAAATTAGCAAAAAAAAAAGAAATTGTGTTTAATACAAGTTTTGAGGTCAATTCTTCAACAAAAAAAGCTATGGGCACATCTTCCTTGTGAGTGATTGTTGGATGTTGTGAATGCTAAGTCGGAGATAAAAGAGTGTCTTGATAAGCATTGTTGAGTTGGATTGTTAAAGGTATTTTTGAGTGAGAGTTGTTGATAAAAACCTTTTTTGATAAGCAATGTTGAAAATATTGAGTAAGCTTTCATATGCTTGAATTAGAGTTTGTGCAAGATCATGAGTATCATTATTATGTGAAGATGAAAACTATATTGAATTAGGGTTTGTGTAAGATCATGAATATCATTGTTATGTGAAGTTGAGAACTATCTTGAAACTAGGGTTTGTACAAGATCATGAGTATCATTGTTATGTGAGATTGTTTGATAAGCATTATTGGAAACAATTGAGTGAGTGTCCATATGCTTGGACTAGGGTTTGCGAGAAATAAGTATTTTATTGAGTGATTGGTTGAGTGGAGTTGATTGAGCCTAGTCAAGTGGAAGTGATAGTTATAATTCTATGAAACAAATTGTTCCATATTCTAAATTGATTTGAGAAAGAGGTTGAGTGCTTATGAGTGTGAAGCATATTGAGTCTCTAACAATTATCTATATATTTTTATGGTAAAAATAGAGATTGAAAGTGATTGAGCATTATTGTGAGTGTGAAGCATATTTAGTCTCTAACAATTCTCTATATGTTCCTATGGTAAAAATAGAGATCGAAAGTGATTGAGAATTGTTGTGAGTGTGAAGTATATTGAGTATCTAACAATTCGTTATATGTTTCTATGAGATTGGATAAGTTATAGTGAATACTTGTTAAGAAGAGTTGAGGTAAGTCTTGGTGAAGAGTTGTTGAGCAGATTGGATAAGTTCTAGTGAGAACTTGTTGAGTAGATTTGAGGTAAGTCTTGGAGAAGTCTTATGGATAGATTGGTGTGAGCTTTTGTGGAAACTTACAATATAGATTTAAATATAGATATTGAGAGCGGATTGGGTAATTCCTTGAGGGGACTTGTGGATATATTTGAGGTAAGTCTTGTAGAAGACTTGAGAGCAGATTTGATTGATTGATTTGTTCAAACCTTGGGTTAATATTTGGAGAAGATCTAGCAGAGTTGATTTGTTATTAAGTCAAGCTTTGTTTTAAGGCTTAAGGATAGATATTGAGTATATTTATGCTAGACCGAAGGATTATGTTTAGTATATATTTGAGGATAGAAATTGAGAAGATTTGTGCTATACTGAAGGATTGTGTTTAGTGTATATTTGAAAGTATAGATTGATAAGATTTGTGCTAGACCAAAGGAATATGGTTAGTGCATATTTGAGGATAAATATTGAGCAAATTTGTGCTAGACCAAAGGACTATATTTAGTGCAGATCAGATATAGAGATTGAGAAAATTTGTGCCAGACCAAAATACCATGTTTAGTACAGATTTGAGATAGATTTCAGAGCTAGATTTGGAGGTGACAAAGTATAGAAGATGATAGTATCTAGTGGATAGAGATCTATTATCCAAGGTAGTGAAGATAAGTCTTCCGAGTGAGGGTAGGAGTCTTCGGTGGATAGAGATCCATTAGCCAGTGCAATGGAGGTATCAGTTCTTCTAGAAGATCACCATCTAAAGCAAAGGATAAAGGAGTTCTCCTATTGATAGAGATAAATAAAAAAATTGATGAGATTGGTGTCTCTCATGGATAGAGATCGATGAACTTGATTATGGGATTGGTATCTTCTTTGAATAGATATCCATAAATATTGTAATAGGGAAAGGTTTCCCAAGATATTTGTTGAGAAAATTTTAGTGAAATATTTTCTTTGTGGAGTAGCCCACATTGGGTGAACCATGTTAAATTGGTGTCTCTATTGTGTGTGGTGATTTATGCATTGCTTTGATTACTAATTTTGATATTACCATTGATATATTGCATAATATTTATTGGGAAAGAAAAGTAAAAAGTGGTCTTATATTGTTCACCCTCCTCTCAAGTATAAGGTTGTGTTCTTCAATTGGTATCGAGTGGTTTCTTTTGAAAGAGTTTAAAAACTTGAAAAAAAGCTTACAAGAACAAAAATGGATTCTAAGAGTGGATCCTTAGACAATTCAGCACCATTATTTGATGGGAGTGATTATGTATTTTGGAGTATGAGGATAAATATTTACCTAATGGCTCCTGACAATGAAATATGAGAAGCAATTGAAAATGAATACACACCACTAGCTACTCCACCTAAAAATAAATATGGTAAGCTCCTACATAATTACAATTCAAAAGAAATGAATGCAATTTTGATAGGTTTGCATAAAATGAAGTTTATAAAGGTTATGCATTAAAAATCAATAAAATAAATTTGGGATAAGTTGCAAAGCATATATGAAGGAGATAGAAAGGTAAAAAAGGCAAAGTTGTGAAATATCAAAGGACAATTTGAAGAACTAAGAATGAAGGATGAGGAAAAAATTAGTTTTTATCTACTTCGTGGTCTTTGGAGCAATAATTTTGATAGGTCCCATCCTTGACGTGTGCATGTTAGTGGTTCCGTATCGAGTGGTGTCTCATTTAATTGTCCTTAAAAATAGTGGATGTTTTGTCTAAGTTTGTTGGATTCGATTTTGTGTTTTTTTAGTTTTAGTGCAGTTAGTTAAATGTCATTTGTTTGTCTTAAATTTATTGTTGTGATTTTAATTAATTCATGCATCTAAAATTAATTAAATCAGATTAAAATAAAGCTTGATAAAAAAAAAATGAAAATGAATAAATAGTTATATATATAGTTTTTATATTATATATTTATAAAATAAAACAATATAAAAAAATTATTAATATATATTTTCAAATATGTAAAAAAAAATAATAATAAATAAATAAAAATAAAAACAAAAAAATTATAAAAATATAAAAAATAAATTAGAATATACATAGTTAGTGATAATAAAGTCCACATATATATATATATATATATACTTCCTTGAGGTTATAAAGTTTCGTTCGTGGGACAAGTTCTTAGTTTCATTGTGGCCTGACATAGTTTTAGGGTTAATATGTGGGTTTCACCTTTAACATTGTCATCATGCCTTTAAAGGTTTTAATATTTTATGATTTTAATGATTCTTTGTCAGGTTTATGACAGGGCCATTAGCGGAGGATTGAAAGGAGGTTTGAGGCGAGCAACATGCGGGCAGCGTCCATGGAGAACTCTATGTGGTCCTTGAATACGATGATCAGACGTTAACATGGAAAAAAATCTATCCCATTTGGTGGTGATTACATATGGAGGATGCCACAATGGAAGGTATCGAGGACCCAGAATACATGATGTGGACCTCGGCTAACCAAACGAGGAGGCATTGGTGACACACTCGCCTGGTTTACAAGGAGTAATCAGAAGGTGATGGTGGATGATCGCATGGCAAAAAGGGGAGTGGGGTATCGAGGAAAAATCACATGGACATGCCTCACCTTCTACGAGGTTCCCAAACAAAGAACTGGTCAAATGTAGGTGATGACTTAGGTCAGACAGCGAGACCAATTGCAGGGGTAGCGTGGGCACCATGGACTTACGGTGACGATTTACGGTGAGAATAATAATTTTATTTTAAATTAACTTATAATTTAATATGATTAAATCTAAAGAGTTACTAAATTAATTATAAGTTAATTATAATAAAATAATAAGTTAGTTTATAACTTAATTTAATAAACCCTAGATTTAGGGCTATAAAGTTTATAATTTGAATTTTCAAATTAATCACGCCGACGTTGTCGAAGACATCACATTATGCATATAAATGAGGGAAGAAACCCAAGACATTAAGTATCCACAATTTTAATAATCTCCTACATAAAAATTGTGTGCACAAATTTCATAAGCAAGAGAAGGAAGAAGTCCCCATTTGACCATTTTTCGGTAGGTAGTGAAAGGAGAAAAGCACAAGGTACGAATGCCTTGTTACCATCTAGCCAAGTGGGCTAGCGGTAAGTGGAAGTGCCTTGGGAATGCAAGGTTTCGTGTTCAACTCACAGTAGGGTTGGTTGTATAATGTTTTACATGCCGACAATGCCAAAGCCTTTTGGTTTTGGGTGCCAAAGTAGAAGATAAAGTATCATGAGTGCTTTTGCCTTCCATGTGAGTGCTTAGATCCCGCAGATTGGTAGCCACAATTAAGGTGCTGGAGACACTGTGTTGTGGAATCGAATCTTGTCGGAAGCACTTTGTAAGGTAACAAATTTTTTTGTTATAAATTGATTTGTGCTTTTAAGGTTGTATGGTGTATTTTTGAGCTTAGGGAGATATAAGGTTGATGAAATTAAATAATTTTTTATTTAATTATTTGGTGGTTTGAGTTTTTTAAGAGTGGAGTTATAAGGTTTAATAAAATATTTTTTTTTATATGTTTTGGTGCATCCTTATTTCAAAAAACGATTAATAAGGTGTATTTGAGTTTAATTATTTTTGTAATTCTTAAATATCTTGAGGGAGTGTTAGAGTGATATTTTTGTCATCTAACCTTTGAAATTAGCAAAAAAAAAAGAAATTGTGTTTAATACAAGTTTTGAGGTCAATTCTTCAACAAAAAAAGCTATGGGCACATCTTCCTTGTGAGTGATTGTTGGATGTTGTGAATGCTAAGCTGGAGATAAAAGAGTGGCTTGATAAGCATTGTTGAGTTGGATTGTTAAAGGTATTTTTGAGTGAGAGTTGTTGATAAAAACCTTTTTTGATAAGCAATGTTGAAAATATTGAGTAAGCTTTCATATGCTTGAATTAGAGTTTGTGCAAGATCATGAGTATCATTATTATGTGAAGATGAAAACTATATTGAATTAGGGTTTGTGTAAGATCATGAATATCATTGTTATGTGAAGTTGAGAACTATCTTGAAACTAGGGTTTGTACAAGATCATGAGTATCATTGTTATGTGAGATTGTTTGATAAGCATTATTGGAAACAATTGAGTGAGTGTCCATATGCTTGGACTAGGGTTTGCGAGAAATAAGTATTTTATTGAGTGATTGGTTGAGTGGAGTTGATTGAGCCTAGTCAAGTGGAAGTGATAGTTATAATTCTATGAAACAAATTGTTCCATATTCTAAATTGATTTGAGAAAGAGGTTGAGTGCTTATGAGTGTGAAGCATATTGAGTCTCTAACAATTATCTATATATTTTTATGGTAAAAATAGAGATTGAAAGTGATTGAGCATTATTGTGAGTGTGAAGCATATTTAGTCTCTAACAATTCTCTATATGTTCCTATGGTAAAAATAGAGATCGAAAGTGATTGAGAATTGTTGTGAGTGTGAAGTATATTGAGTATCTAACAATTCGTTATATGTTTCTATGAGATTGGATAAGTTATAGTGAATACTTGTTAAGAAGAGTTGAGGTAAGTCTTGGTGAAGAGTTGTTGAGCAGATTGGATAAGTTCTAGTGAGAACTTGTTGAGTAGATTTGAGGTAAGTCTTGGAGAAGTCTTATGGATAGATTGGTGTGAGCTTTTGTGGAAACTTACAATATAGATTTAAATATAGATATTGAGAGCAGATTGGGTAAGTCCTTGAGGGGACTTGTGGATATATTTGAGGTAAGTCTTGTAGAAGACTTGAGAGCAGATTTGATAGATTGATTTGTTCAAACCTTGGGTTAATATTTGGAGAAGATCTAGCAGAGTTGATTTGTTATTAAGTCAAGCTTTGTTTTAAGGCTTAAGGATAGATATTGAGTATATTTATGCTAGACCGAAGGATTATGTTTAGTATATATTTGAGGATAGAAATTGAGAAGATTTGTGCTATACTGAAGGATTGTGTTTAGTGTATATTTGAAAGTATAGATTGATAAGATTTGTGCTAGACCAAAGGAATATGGTTAGTGCATATTTGAGGATAAATATTGAGCAAATTTGTGCTAGACCAAAGGACTATATTTAGTGCAGATTGGAGATAGAGATTGAGAAAATTTGTGCCGGACCAAAATACCATGTTTAGTACAGATTTGAGATAGATTTCGGAGCTAGATTTGGAGGTGACAAAGTATAGAAGATGATAGTATCTAGTGGATAGAGATCTATTATCCAAGGTAGTGAAGATAAGTCTTCCGAGTGAGGGTAGGAGTCTTCGGTGGATAGAGATCCATTAGCCGAGTGCAATGGAGGTATCAGTTCTTCTAGAAGATCACCATCTAAAGCAAAGGATAAAGGAGTTCTCCTATTGATAGAGATAAATAAAAAAATTGATGAGATTGGTGTCTCTCATGGATAGAGATCGATGAACTTGATTATGGGATTGGTATCTTCTTTGAATAGATATCCATAAATATTGTAATAGGGAAAGGTTTCCCAAGATATTTGTTGAGAAAATTTTAGTGAAATATTTTCTTTGTGGAGTAGCCCACATTGGGTGAACCATGTTAATTGGTGTCTCTATTGTGTGTGGTGATTTATGCATTGCTTTGATTACTAATGTTGATATTACCATTGATATATTGCATAATATTTATTGGGAAAGAAAAGTAAAAAGTGGTCTTATATTGTTCACCCTCCTCTCGGTATAAGGTTGTGTTCTTCAATTGGTATCGAGTGGTTTCTTTTGAAAGAGTTTAAAAACTTGAAAAAAAAGCTTACAAGAACAAAAATGGATTCTAAGAGTGGATCCTTAGACAATTCAGCACCATTATTTGATGGGAGTGATTATGTATTTTGGAGTATGAGGATAAATATTTACCTAATGGCTCCTGACAATGAAATATGAGAAGCAATTGAAAATGAATACACACCACTAGCTACTCCACCTAAAAATAAATATGGTAAGCTCCTACATAATTACAATTCAAAAGAAATGAATGCAATTTTGATAGGTTTGCATAAAATGAAGTTTATAAAGGTTATGCATTAAAAATCAATAAAATAAATTTGGGATAAGTTGCAAAGCATATATGAAGGAGATAGAAAGGTAAAAAAGGCAAAGTTGTGAAATATCAAAGGACAATTTGAAGAACTAAGAATGAAGGATGAGGAAAAAATTAGTTTTTATCTACTTCGTGGTCTTTGGAGCAATAATTTTGATAGGTCCCATCCTTGACGTGTGCATGTTAGTGGTTCCGTCTCGAGTGGTGTCTCATTTAATTGTCCTTAAAAATAGTGGATGTTTTGTCTAAGTTTGTTGGATTCGATTTTGTGTTTTTTTAGTTTTAGTGCAGTTAGTTAAATGTCATTTGTTTGTCTTAAATTTATTGTTGTGATTTTAATTAATTCATGCATCTAAAATTAATTAAATCAGATTAAAATAAAGCTTGATAAAAAAAAAATGAAAATGAATAAATAGTTATATATATAGTTTTTATATTATATATTTATAAAATAAAACAATATAAAAAAATTATTAATATATATTTTCAAATATGTAAAAAAAAATAATAATAAATAAATAAAAATAAAAACAAAAAAATTATAAAAATATAAAAAATAAATTAGAATATACATAGTTAGTGATAATAAAGTCCACAATATATATATATATATATATATATATATATATATATATATATATATATATATATATATATATATATATATATATATATATATACTTCCTTGAGGTTATAAAGTTTCGTTCGTGGGACAAGTTCTTAGTTTCATTGTGGCCTGACATAGTTTTAGGGTTAATATGTGGGTTTCACCTTTAACATTGTCATCATGCCTTTAAAGGTTTTAATATTTTATGATTTTAATGATTCTTTGTCAGGTTTATGACAGGGCCATTAGCGGAGGATTGAAAGGAGGTTTGAGGCGAGCAACATGCGGGCAGCGTCCATGGAGAACTCTATGTGGTCCTTGAATACGATGATCAGACGTTAACATGGAAAAAAATCTATCCCATTTGGTGGTGATTACATATGGAGGATGCCACAATGGAAGGTATCGAGGACCCAGAATACATGACGTGGACCTCGGCTAACCAAACGAGGAGGCATTGGTGACACACTCGCCTGGTTTACAAGGAGTAATCAGAAGGTGATGGTGGATGATCGCATGGCAAAAAGGGGAGTGGGGTATCGAGGCAAAATCACATGGACATGCCTCACCTTCTACGAGGTTCCCAAACAAAGAACTGGTCAAATGTAGGTGATGACTTAGGTCAGACAGCGAGACCAATTGCAGGGGTAGCGTGGGCACCATGGACTTACGGTGACGATTTACGGTGAGAATAATAATTTTATTTTAAATTAACTTATAATTTAATATGATAAAATCTAAAGAGTTACTAAATTAATTATAAGTTAATTATAATAAAATAATAAGTTAGTTTATAACTTAATTTAATAAACCCTAGATTTAGGGCTATAAAGTTTATAATTTGAATTTTCAAATTAATCACGCCGACGTTGTCGAAGACATCACATTATGCATATAAATGAGGGAAGAAACCCAAGACATTAAGTATCCACAATTTTAATAATCTCCTACATAAAAATTGTGTGCACAAATTTCATAAGCAAGAGAAGGAAGAAGTCCCCATTTGACCATTTTTCGGTAGGTAGTGAAAGGAGAAAAGCACAAGGTACGAATGCCTTGTTACCATCTAGCCATGTGGGCTAGCGGTAAGTGGAAGTGCCTTGGGAATGCAAGGTTTCGTGTTCAACTCACAGTAGGGTTGGTTGTATAATGTTTTACATGCCGACAATGCCAAAGCCTTTTGGTTTTGGGTGCCAAAGTAGAAGATAAAGTATCGTGAGTGCTTTTGCCTTCCATGTGAGTGCTTAGATCCCGCAGATTGGTAGCCACAATTAAGGTGCTGGAGACACTGTGTTGTGGAATCGAATCTTGTCGGAAGCACTTTGTAAGGTAACAAATTTTTTTGTTATAAATTGATTTGTGCTTTTAAGGTTGTATGGTGTATTTTTGAGCTTAGGGAGATATAAGGTTGATGAAATTAAATAATTTTTTATTTAATTATTTGGTGGTTTGAGTTTTTTAAGAGTGGAGTTATAAGGTTTAATAAAATATTTTTTTTTATATGTTTTGGTGCATCCTTATTTCAAAAAACGATTAATAAGGTGTATTTGAGTTTAATTATTTTTGTAATTCTTAAATATCTTGAGGGAGTGTTAGAGTGATATTTTTGTCATCTAAACTTTGAAATTAGCAAAAAAAAAAGAAATTGTGTTTAATACAAGTTTTGAGGTCAATTCTTCAACAAAAAAAGCTATGGGCACATCTTCCTTGTGAGTGATTGTTGGATGTTGTGAATGCTAAGCTGGAGATAAAAGAGTGTCTTGATAAGCATTGTTGAGTTGGATTGTTAAAGGTATTTTTGAGTGAGAGTTGTTGATAAAAACCTTTTTTGATAAGCAATGTTGAAAATATTGAGTAAGCTTTCATATGCTTGAATTAGAGTTTGTGCAAGATCATGAGTATCATTATTATGTGAAGATGAAAACTATATTGAATTAGGGTTTGTGTAAGATCATGAATATCATTGTTATGTGAAGTTGAGAACTATCTTGAAACTAGGGTTTGTACAAGATCATGAGTATCATTGTTATGTGAGATTGTTTGATAAGCATTATTGGAAACAATTGAGTGAGTGTCCATATGCTTGGACTAGGGTTTGCGAGAAATAAGTATTTTATTGAGTGATTGGTTGAGTGGAGTTGATTGAGCCTAGTCAAGTGGAAGTGATAGTTATAATTCTATGAAACAAATTGTTCCATATTCTAAATTGATTTGAGAAAGAGGTTGAGTGCTTATGAGTGTGAAGCATATTGAGTCTCTAACAATTATCTATATATTTTTATGGTAAAAATAGAGATTGAAAGTGATTGAGCATTATTGTGAGTGTGAAGCATATTTAGTCTCTAACAATTCTCTATATGTTCCTATGGTAAAAATAGAGATCGAAAGTGATTGAGAATTGTTGTGAGTGTGAAGTATATTGAGTATCTAACAATTCGTTATATGTTTCTATGAGATTGGATAAGTTATAGTGAATACTTGTTAAGAAGAGTTGAGGTAAGTCTTGGTGAAGAGTTGTTGAGCAGATTGGATAAGTTCTAGTGAGAACTTGTTGAGTAGATTTGAGGTAAGTCTTGGAGAAGTCTTATGGATAGATTGGTGTGAGCTTTTGTGGAAACTTACAATATAGATTTAAAGATAGATATTGAGAGCGGATTGGGTAATTCCTTGAGGGGACTTGTGGATATATTTGAGGTAAGTCTTGTAGAAGACTTGAGAGCAGATTTGATTGATTGATTTGTTCAAACCTTGGGTTAATATTTGGAGAAGATCTAGCAGAGTTGATTTGTTATTAAGTCAAGCTTTGTTTTAAGGCTTAAGGATAGATATTGAGTATATTTATGCTAGACCGAAGAATTATGTTTAGTATATATTTGAGGATAGAAATTGAGAAGATTTGTGCTATACTGAAGGATTGTGTTTAGTGTATATTTGAAAGTATAGATTGATAAGATTTGTGCTAGACCAAAGGAATATGGTTAGTGCATATTTGAGGATAAATATTGAGCAAATTTGTGCTAGACCAAAGGACTATATTTAGTGCAGATCAGATATAGAGATTGAGAAAATTTGTGCCAGACCAAAATACCATGTTTAGTACAGATTTGAGATAGATTTCAGAGCTAGATTTGGAGGTGACAAAGTATAGAAGATGATAGTATCTAGTGGATAGAGTTCTATTATCTAGGGTAGTGAATATAAGTCTTCTGAGTGAGGGTAGGAGTCTTCAGTGGATAGAGATCCATTAGCCAGTGCAATGGAGGTATCAGTTCTTCTAGAAGATCACCATATAAAGCAAAGGATAAAGGAGTTCTCCTATTGATAGAGATAAATAAAAAAATTGATGAGATTGGTGTCTCTCATGGATAGAGATCGATGAACTTGATTATGGGATTGGTATCTTCTTTGAATAGATATCCATAAATATTGTAATAGGGAAAGGTTTCCCAAGATATTTGTTGAGAAAATTTTAGTGAAATATTTTCTTTGTGGAGTAGCCCACATTGGGTGAACCATGTTAATTGGTGTCTCTATTGTGTGTGGTGATTTATGCATTGCTTTGATTACTAATGTTGATATTACCATTGATATATTGCATAATATTTATTGGGAAAGAAAAGTAAAAAGTGGTCTTATATTGTTCACCCTCCTCTCAGTATAAGGTTGTGTTCTTCAATTGGTATCAGAGTGGTTTCTTTTGAAAGAGTTTAAAAACTTAAAAAAAAAGCTTACAAGAACAAAAATGGATTCTAAGAGTGGATCCTTAGACAATTCAGCACCATTATTTGATGGGAGTGATTATGTATTTTGGAGTATGAGGATAAATATTTACCTAATGGCTCCTGACAATGAAATATGAGAAGCAATTGAAAATGAATACACACCACTAGCTACTCCACCTAAAAATAAATATGGTAAGCTCCTACATAATTACAATTCAAAAGAAATGAATGCAATTTTGATAGGTTTGCATAAAATGAAGTTTATAAAGGTTATGCATTAAAAATCAATAAAATAAATTTGGGATAAGTTGCAAAGCATATATGAAGGAGATAGAAAGGTAAAAAAGGCAAAGTTGTGAAATATCAAAGGACAATTTGAAGAACTAAGAATGAAGGATGAGGAAAAAATTAGTTTTTATCTACTTCGTGGTCTTTGGAGCAATAATTTTGATAGGTCCCATCCTTGACGTGTGCATGTTAGTGGTTCCGTCTCGAGTGGTGTCTCATTTAATTGTCCTTAAAAATAGTGGATGTTTTGTCTAAGTTTGTTGGATTCGATTTTGTGTTTTTTTAGTTTTAGTGCAGTTAGTTAAATGTCATTTGTTTGTCTTAAATTTATTGTTGTGATTTTAATTAATTCATGCATCTAAAATTAATTAAATCAGATTAAAATAAAGCTTGATAAAAAAAAAATGAAAATGAATAAATAGTTATATATATAGTTTTTATATTATATATTTATAAAATAAAACAATATAAAAAAATTATTAATATATATTTTCAAATATGTAAAAAAAAATAATAATAAATAAATAAAAATAAAAACAAAAAAATTATAAAAATATAAAAAATAAATTAGAATATACATAGTTAGTGATAATAAAGTCCACATATATATATATATATATATATATATATATATATATATATATATATATATATATATATATATATATATATATATATATACTTCCTTGAGGTTATAAAGTTTCGTTCGTGGGACAAGTTCTTAGTTTCATTGTGGCCTGACATAGTTTTAGGGTTAATATGTGGGTTTCACCTTTAACATTGTCATCATGCCTTTAAAGGTTTTAATATTTTATGATTTTAATGATTCTTTGTCAGGTTTATGACAGGGCCATTAGCGGAGGATTGAAAGGAGGTTTGAGGCGAGCAACATGCGGGCAGCGTCCATGGAGAACTCTATGTGGTCCTTGAATACGATGATCAGACGTTAACATGGAAAAAAATCTATCCCATTTGGTGGTGATTACATATGGAGGATGCCACAATGGAAGGTATCGAGGACCCATAATACATGATGTGGACCTCGGCTAACCAAACGAGGAGGCATTGGTGACACACTCGCCTGGTTTACAAGGAGTAATCAGAAGGTGATGGTGGATGATCGCATGGCAAAAAGGGGAGTGGGGTATCGAGGAAAAATCACATGGACATGCCTCACCTTCTACGAGGTTCCCAAACAAAGAACTGGTCAAATGTAGGTGATGACTTAGGTCAGACAGCGAGACCAATTGCAGGGGTAGCGTGGGCACCATGGACTTACGGTGACGATTTACGGTGAGAATAATAATTTTATTTTAAATTAACTTATAATTTAATATGATTAAATCTAAAGAGTTACTAAATTAATTATAAGTTAATTATAATAAAATAATAAGTTAGTTTATAACTTAATTTAATAAACCCTAGATTTAGGGCTATAAAGTTTATAATTTGAATTTTCAAATTAATCACGCCGACGTTGTCGAAGACATCACATTATGCATATAAATGAGGGAAGAAACCCAAGACATTAAGTATCCACAATTTTAATAATCTCCTACATAAAAATTGTGTGCACAAATTTCATAAGCAAGAGAAGGAAGAAGTCCCCATTTGACCATTTTTCGGTAGGTAGTGAAAGGAGAAAAGCACAAGGTACGAATGCCTTGTTACCATCTAGCCAAGTGGGCTAGCGGTAAGTGGAAGTGCCTTGGGAATGCAAGGTTTCGTGTTCAACTCACAGTAGGGTTGGTTGTATAATGTTTTACATGCCGACAATGCCAAAGCCTTTTGGTTTTGGGTGCCAAAGTAGAAGATAAAGTATCATGAGTGCTTTTGCCTTCCATGTGAGTGCTTAGATCCCGCAGATTGGTAGCCACAATTAAGGTGCTGGAGACACTGTGTTGTGGAATCGAATCTTGTCGGAAGCACTTTGTAAGGTAACAAATTTTTTTGTTATAAATTGATTTGTGCTTTTAAGGTTGTATGGTGTATTTTTGAGCTTAGGGAGATATAAGGTTGATGAAATTAAATAATTTTTTATTTAATTATTTGGTGGTTTGAGTTTTTTAAGAGTGGAGTTATAAGGTTTAATAAAATATTTTTTTTTATATGTTTTGGTGCATCCTTATTTCAAAAAACGATTAATAAGGTGTATTTGAGTTTAATTATTTTTGTAATTCTTAAATATCTTGAGGGAGTGTTAGAGTGATATTTTTGTCATCTAACCTTTGAAATTAGCAAAAAAAAAAGAAATTGTGTTTAATACAAGTTTTGAGGTCAATTCTTCAACAAAAAAAGCTATGGGCACATCTTCCTTGTGAGTGATTGTTGGATGTTGTGAATGCTAAGTCGGAGATAAAAGAGTGGCTTGATAAGCATTGTTGAGTTGGATTGTTAAAGGTATTTTTGAGTGAGAGTTGTTGATAAAAACCTTTTTTGATAAGCAATGTTGAAAATATTGAGTAAGCTTTCATATGCTTGAATTAGAGTTTGTGCAAGATCATGAGTATCATTATTATGTGAAGATGAAAACTATATTGAATTAGGGTTTGTGTAAGATCATGAATATCATTGTTATGTGAAGTTGAGAACTATCTTGAAACTAGGGTTTGTACAAGATCATGAGTATCATTGTTATGTGAGATTGTTTGATAAGCATTATTGGAAACAATTGAGTGAGTGTCCATATGCTTGGACTAGGGTTTGCGAGAAATAAGTATTTTATTGAGTGATTGGTTGAGTGGAGTTGATTGAGCCTAGTCAAGTGGAAGTGATAGTTATAATTCTATGAAACAAATTGTTCCATATTCTAAATTGATTTGAGAAAGAGGTTGAGTGCTTATGAGTGTGAAGCATATTGAGTCTCTAACAATTATCTATATATTTTTATGGTAAAAATAGAGATTGAAAGTGATTGAGCATTATTGTGAGTGTGAAGCATATTTAGTCTCTAACAATTCTCTATATGTTCCTATGGTAAAAATAGAGATCGAAAGTGATTGAGAATTGTTGTGAGTGTGAAGTATATTGAGTATCTAACAATTCGTTATATGTTTCTATGAGATTGGATAAGTTATAGTGAATACTTGTTAAGAAGAGTTGAGGTAAGTCTTGGTGAAGAGTTGTTGAGCAGATTGGATAAGTTCTAGTGAGAACTTGTTGAGTAGATTTGAGGTAAGTCTTGGAGAAGTCTTATGGATAGATTGGTGTGAGCTTTTGTGGAAACTTACAATATAGATTTAAAGATAGATATTGAGAGCGGATTGGGTAAGTCCTTGAGGGGACTTGTGGATATATTTGAGGTAAGTCTTGTAGAAGACTTGAGAGCAGATTTGATTGATTGATTTGTTCAAACCTTGGGTTAATATTTGGAGAAGATCTAGCAGAGTTGATTTGTTATTAAGTCAAGCTTTGTTTTAAGGCTTAAGGATAGATATTGAGTATATTTATGCTAGACCGAAGGATTATGTTTAGTATATATTTGAGGATAGAAATTGAGAAGATTTGTGCTATACTGAAGGATTGTGTTTAGTGTATATTTGAAAGTATAGATTGATAAGATTTGTGCTAGACCAAAGGAATATGGTTAGTGCATATTTGAGGATAAATATTGAGCAAATTTGTGCTAGACCAAAGGACTATATTTAGTGCAGATCAGAGATAGAGATTGAGAAAATTTGTGCCAGACCAAAATACCATGTTTAGTACAGATTTGAGATAGATTTCAGAGCTAGATTTGGAGGTGACAAAGTATAGAAGATGATAGTATCTAGTGGATAGAGTTCTATTATCTAGGGTAGTGAATATAAGTCTTCTGAGTGAGGGTAGGAGTCTTCAGTGGATAGAGATCCATTAGCCAGTGCAATGGAGGTATCAGTTCTTCTAGAAGATCACCATCTAAAGCAAAGGATAAAGGAGTTCTCCTATTGATAGAGATAAATAAAAAAATTGATGAGATTGGTGTCTCTCATGGATAGAGATCGATGAACTTGATTATGGGATTGGTATCTTCTTTGAATAGATATCCATAAATATTGTAATAGGGAAAGGTTTCCCAAGATATTTGTTGAGAAAATTTTAGTGAAATATTTTCTTTGTGGAGTAGCCCACATTGGGTGAACCATGTTAATTGGTGTCTCTATTGTGTGTGGTGATTTATGCATTGCTTTGATTACTAATGTTGATATTACCATTGATATATTGCATAATATTTATTGGGAAAGAAAAGTAAAAAGTGGTCTTATATTGTTCACCCTCCTCTCAGTATAAGGTTGTGTTCTTCAATTGGTATCAGAGTGGTTTCTTTTGAAAGAGTTTAAAAACTTGAAAAAAAAGCTTACAAGAACAAAAATGGATTCTAAGAGTGGATCCTTAGACAATTCAGCACCATTATTTGATGGGAGTGATTATGTATTTTGGAGTATGAGGATAAATATTTACCTAATGGCTCCTGACAATGAAATATGAGAAGCAATTGAAAATGAATACACACCACTAGCTACTCCACCTAAAAATAAATATGGTAAGCTCCTACATAATTACAATTCAAAAGAAATGAATGCAATTTTGATAGGTTTGCATAAAATGAAGTTTATAAAGGTTATGCATTAAAAATCAATAAAATAAATTTGGGATAAGTTGCAAAGCATATATGAAGGAGATAGAAAGGTAAAAAAGGCAAAGTTGTGAAATATCAAAGGACAATTTGAAGAACTAAGAATGAAGGATGAGGAAAAAATTAGTTTTTATCTACTTCGTGGTCTTTGGAGCAATAATTTTGATAGGTCCCATCCTTGACGTGTGCATGTTAGTGGTTCCGTCTCGAGTGGTGTCTCATTTAATTGTCCTTAAAAATAGTGGATGTTTTGTCTAAGTTTGTTGGATTCGATTTTGTGTTTTTTTAGTTTTAGTGCAGTTAGTTAAATGTCATTTGTTTGTCTTAAATTTATTGTTGTGATTTTAATTAATTCATGCATCTAAAATTAATTAAATCAGATTAAAATAAAGCTTGATAAAAAAAAAATGAAAATGAATAAATAGTTATATATATAGTTTTTATATTATATATTTATAAAATAAAACAATATAAAAAAATTATTAATATATATTTTCAAATATGTAAAAAAAAATAATAATAAATAAATAAAAATAAAAACAAAAAAATTATAAAAATATAAAAAATAAATTAGAATATACATAGTTAGTGATAATAAAGTCCACATATATATATATATATATATATATATATATATATATATATATATATATATATATATATATATATATACTTCCTTGAGGTTATAAAGTTTCGTTCGTGGGACAAGTTCTTAGTTTCATTGTGGCCTGACATAGTTTTAGGGTTAATATGTGGGTTTCACCTTTAACATTGTCATCATGCCTTTAAAGGTTTTAATATTTTATGATTTTAATGATTCTTTGTCAGGTTTATGACAGGGCCATTAGCGGAGGATTGAAAGGAGGTTTGAGGCGAGCAACATGCGGGCAGCGTCCATGGAGAACTCTATGTGGTCCTTGAATACGATGATCAGACGTTAACATGGAAAAAAATCTATCCCATTTGGTGGTGATTACATATGGAGGATGCCACAATGGAAGGTATCGAGGACCCAGAATACATGACGTGGACCTCGGCTAACCAAACGAGGAGGCATTGGTGACACACTCGCCTGGTTTACAAGGAGTAATCAGAAGGTGATGGTGGATGATCGCATGGCAAAAAGGGGAGTGGGGTATCGAGGCAAAATCACATGGACATGCCTCACCTTCTACGAGGTTCCCAAACAAAGAACTGGTCAAATGTAGGTGATGACTTAGGTCAGACAGCGAGACCAATTGCAGGGGTAGCGTGGGCACCATGGACTTACGGTGACGATTTACGGTGAGAATAATAATTTTATTTTAAATTAACTTATAATTTAATATGATAAAATCTAAAGAGTTACTAAATTAATTATAAGTTAATTATAATAAAATAATAAGTTAGTTTATAACTTAATTTAATAAACCCTAGATTTAGGGCTATAAAGTTTATAATTTGAATTTTCAAATTAATCACGCCGACGTTGTCGAAGACATCACATTATGCATATAAATGAGGGAAGAAACCCAAGACATTAAGTATCCACAATTTTAATAATCTCCTACATAAAAATTGTGTGCACAAATTTCATAAGCAAGAGAAGGAAGAAGTCCCCATTTGACCATTTTTCGGTAGGTAGTGAAAGGAGAAAAGCACAAGGTACGAATGCCTTGTTACCATCTAGCCAAGTGGGCTAGCGGTAAGTGGAAGTGCCTTGGGAATGCAAGGTTTCGTGTTCAACTCACAGTAGGGTTGGTTGTATAATGTTTTACATGCCGACAATGCCAAAGCCTTTTGGTTTTGGGTGCCAAAGTAGAAGATAAAGTATCGTGAGTGCTTTTGCCTTCCATGTGAGTGCTTAGATCCCGCAGATTGGTAGCCACAATTAAGGTGCTGGAGACACTGTGTTGTGGAATCGAATCTTGTCGGAAGCACTTTGTAAGGTAACAAATTTTTTTGTTATAAATTGATTTGTGCTTTTAAGGTTGTATGGTGTATTTTTGAGCTTAGGGAGATATAAGGTTGATGAAATTAAATAATTTTTTATTTAATTATTTGGTGGTTTGAGTTTTTTAAGAGTGGAGTTATAAGGTTTAATAAAATATTTTTTTTTATATGTTTTGGTGCATCCTTATTTCAAAAAACGATTAATAAGGTGTATTTGAGTTTAATTATTTTTGTAATTCTTAAATATCTTGAGGGAGTGTTAGAGTGATATTTTTGTCATCTAAACTTTGAAATTAGCAAAAAAAAAAGAAATTGTGTTTAATACAAGTTTTGAGGTCAATTCTTCAACAAAAAAAGCTATGGGCACATCTTCCTTGTGAGTGATTGTTGGATGTTGTGAATGCTAAGTCGGGAGATAAAAGAGTGTCTTGATAAGCATTGTTGAGTTGGATTGTTAAAGGTATTTTTGAGTGAGAGTTGTTGATAAAAACCTTTTTTGATAAGCAATGTTGAAAATATTGAGTAAGCTTTCATATGCTTGAATTAGAGTTTGTGCAAGATCATGAGTATCATTATTATGTGAAGATGAAAACTATATTGAATTAGGGTTTGTGTAAGATCATGAATATCATTGTTATGTGAAGTTGAGAACTATCTTGAAACTAGGGTTTGTACAAGATCATGAGTATCATTGTTATGTGAGATTGTTTGATAAGCATTATTGGAAACAATTGAGTGAGTGTCCATATGCTTGGACTAGGGTTTGCGAGAAATAAGTATTTTATTGAGTGATTGGTTGAGTGGAGTTGATTGAGCCTAGTCAAGTGGAAGTGATAGTTATAATTCTATGAAACAAATTGTTCCATATTCTAAATTGATTTGAGAAAGAGGTTGAGTGCTTATGAGTGTGAAGCATATTGAGTCTCTAACAATTATCTATATATTTTTATGGTAAAAATAGAGATTGAAAGTGATTGAGCATTATTGTGAGTGTGAAGCATATTTAGTCTCTAACAATTCTCTATATGTTCCTATGGTAAAAATAGAGATCGAAAGTGATTGAGAATTGTTGTGAGTGTGAAGTATATTGAGTATCTAACAATTCGTTATATGTTTCTATGAGATTGGATAAGTTATAGTGAATACTTGTTAAGAAGAGTTGAGGTAAGTCTTGGTGAAGAGTTGTTGAGCAGATTGGATAAGTTCTAGTGAGAACTTGTTGAGTAGATTTGAGGTAAGTCTTGGAGAAGTCTTATGGATAGATTGGTGTGAGCTTTTGTGGAAACTTACAATATAGATTTAAAGATAGATATTGAGAGCGGATTGGGTAATTCCTTGAGGGGACTTGTGGATATATTTGAGGTAAGTCTTGTAGAAGACTTGAGAGCAGATTTGATTGATTGATTTGTTCAAACCTTGGGTTAATATTTGGAGAAGATCTAGCAGAGTTGATTTGTTATTAAGTCAAGCTTTGTTTTAAGGCTTAAGGATAGATATTGAGTATATTTATGCTAGACCGAAGGATTATGTTTAGTATATATTTGAGGATAGAAATTGAGAAGATTTGTGCTATACTGAAGGATTGTGTTTAGTGTATATTTGAAAGTATAGATTGATAAGATTTGTGCTAGACCAAAGGAATATGGTTAGTGCATATTTGAGGATAAATATTGAGCAAATTTGTGCTAGACCAAAGGACTATATTTAGTGCAGATCAGAGATAGAGATTGAGAAAATTTGTGCCAGACCAAAATACCATGTTTAGTACAGATTTGAGATAGATTTCAGAGCTAGATTTGGAGGTGACAAAGTATAGAAGATGATAGTATCTAGTGGATAGAGTTCTATTATCTAGGGTAGTGAATATAAGTCTTCTGAGTGAGGGTAGGAGTCTTCAGTGGATAGAGATCCATTAGCCAGTGCAATGGAGGTATCAGTTCTTCTAGAAGATCACCATATAAAGCAAAGGATAAAGGAGTTCTCCTATTGATAGAGATAAATAAAAAAATTGATGAGATTGGTGTCTCTCATGGATAGAGATCGATGAACTTGATTATGGGATTGGTATCTTCTTTGAATAGATATCCATAAATATTGTAATAGGGAAAGGTTTCCCAAGATATTTGTTGAGAAAATTTTAGTGAAATATTTTCTTTGTGGAGTAGCCCACATTGGGTGAACCATGTTAATTGGTGTCTCTATTGTGTGTGGTGATTTATGCATTGCTTTGATTACTAATGTTGATATTACCATTGATATATTGCATAATATTTATTGGGAAAGAAAAGTAAAAAGTGGTCTTATATTGTTCACCCTCCTCTCGGTATAAGGTTGTGTTCTTCAATTGGTATCGAGTGGTTTCTTTTGAAAGAGTTTAAAAACTTAAAAAAAAGCTTACAAGAACAAAAATGGATTCTAAGAGTGGATCCTTAGACAATTCAGCACCATTATTTGATGGGAGTGATTATGTATTTTGGAGTATGAGGATAAATATTTACCTAATGGCTCCTGACAATGAAATATGAGAAGCAATTGAAAATGAATACACACCACTAGCTACTCCACCTAAAAATAAATATGGTAAGCTCCTACATAATTACAATTCAAAAGAAATGAATGCAATTTTGATAGGTTTGCATAAAATGAAGTTTATAAAGGTTATGCATTAAAAATCAATAAAATAAATTTGGGATAAGTTGCAAAGCATATATGAAGGAGATAGAAAGGTAAAAAAGGCAAAGTTGTGAAATATCAAAGGACAATTTGAAGAACTAAGAATGAAGGATGAGGAAAAAATTAGTTTTTATCTACTTCGTGGTCTTTGGAGCAATAATTTTGATAGGTCCCATCCTTGACGTGTGCATGTTAGTGGTTCCGTCTCGAGTGGTGTCTCATTTAATTGTCCTTAAAAATAGTGGATGTTTTGTCTAAGTTTGTTGGATTCGATTTTGTGTTTTTTTAGTTTTAGTGCAGTTAGTTAAATGTCATTTGTTTGTCTTAAATTTATTGTTGTGATTTTAATTAATTCATGCATCTAAAATTAATTAAATCAGATTAAAATAAAGCTTGATAAAAAAAAAATGAAAATGAATAAATAGTTATATATATAGTTTTTATATTATATATTTATAAAATAAAACAATATAAAAAAATTATTAATATATATTTTCAAATATGTAAAAAAAAATAATAATAAATAAATAAAAATAAAAACAAAAAAATTATAAAAATATAAAAAATAAATTAGAATATACATAGTTAGTGATAATAAAGTCCACATAAATATATATAATATATATAATAAAAAAATATATATATATATATATATATACTTCCTTGAGGTTATAAAGTTTCGTTCGTGGGACAAGTTCTTAGTTTCATTGTGGCCTGACATAGTTTTAGGGTTAATATGTGGGTTTCACCTTTAACATTGTCATCATGCCTTTAAAGGTTTTAATATTTTATGATTTTAATGATTCTTTGTCAGGTTTATGACAGGGCCATTAGCGGAGGATTGAAAGGAGGTTTGAGGCGAGCAACATGCGGGCAACGTCCATGGAGAACTCTATGTGGTCCTTGAATACGATGATCAGACGTTAACATGGAAAAAAATCTATCCCATTTGGTGGTGATTACATATGGAGGATGCCACAATGGAAGGTATCGAGGACCCAGAATACATGATGTGGACCTCGGCTAACCAAACGAGGAGGCATTGGTGACACACTCGCCTGGTTTACAAGGAGTAATCAGAAGGTGATGGTGGATGATCGCATGGCAAAAAGGGGAGTGGGGTATCGAGGCAAAATCACATGGACATGCCTCACCTTCTACGAGGTTCCCAAACAAAGAACTGGTCAAATGTAGGTGATGACTTAGGTCAGACAGCGAGACCAATTGCAGGGGTAGCGTGGGCACCATGGACTTACGGTGACGATTTACGGTGAGAATAATAATTTTATTTTAAATTAACTTATAATTTAATATGATTAAATCTAAAGAGTTACTAAATTAATTATAAGTTAATTATAATAAAATAATAAGTTAGTTTATAACTTAATTTAATAAACCCTAGATTTAGGGCTATAAAGTTTATAATTTGAATTTTCAAATTAATCACGCCGACGTTGTCGAAGACATCACATTATGCATATAAATGAGGGAAGAAACCCAAGACATTAAGTATCCACAATTTTAATAATCTCCTACATAAAAATTGTGTGCACAAATTTCATAAGCAAGAGAAGGAAGAAGTCCCCATTTGACCATTTTTCGGTAGGTAGTGAAAGGAGAAAAGCACAAGGTACGAATGCCTTGTTACCATCTAGCCAAGTGGGCTAGCGGTAAGTGGAAGTGCCTTGGGAATGCAAGGTTTCGTGTTCAACTCACAGTAGGGTTGGTTGTATAATGTTTTACATGCCGACAATGCCAAAGCCTTTTGGTTTTGGGTGCCAAAGTAGAAGATAAAGTATCATGAGTGCTTTTGCCTTCCATGTGAGTGCTTAGATCCCGCAGATTGGTAGCCACAATTAAGGTGCTGGAGACACTGTGTTGTGGAATCGAATCTTGTCGGAAGCACTTTGTAAGGTAACAAATTTTTTTGTTATAAATTGATTTGTGCTTTTAAGGTTGTATGGTGTATTTTTGAGCTTAGGGAGATATAAGGTTGATGAAATTAAATAATTTTTTATTTAATTATTTGGTGGTTTGAGTTTTTTAAGAGTGGAGTTATAAGGTTTAATAAAATATTTTTTTTTATATGTTTTGGTGCATCCTTATTTCAAAAAACGATTAATAAGGTGTATTTGAGTTTAATTATTTTTGTAATTCTTAAATATCTTGAGGGAGTGTTAGAGTGATATTTTTGTCATCTAACCTTTGAAATTAGCAAAAAAAAAAGAAATTGTGTTTAATACAAGTTTTGAGGTCAATTCTTCAACAAAAAAAGCTATGGGCACATCTTCCTTGTGAGTGATTGTTGGATGTTGTGAATGCTAAGCTGGAGATAAAAGAGTGGCTTGATAAGCATTGTTGAGTTGGATTGTTAAAGGTATTTTTGAGTGAGAGTTGTTGATAAAAACCTTTTTTGATAAGCAATGTTGAAAATATTGAGTAAGCTTTCATATGCTTGAATTAGAGTTTGTGCAAGATCATGAGTATCATTATTATGTGAAGATGAAAACTATATTGAATTAGGGTTTGTGTAAGATCATGAATATCATTGTTATGTGAAGTTGAGAACTATCTTGAAACTAGGGTTTGTACAAGATCATGAGTATCATTGTTATGTGAGATTGTTTGATAAGCATTATTGGAAACAATTGAGTGAGTGTCCATATGCTTGGACTAGGGTTTGCGAGAAATAAGTATTTTATTGAGTGATTGGTTGAGTGGAGTTGATTGAGCCTAGTCAAGTGGAAGTGATAGTTATAATTCTATGAAACAAATTGTTCCATATTCTAAATTGATTTGAGAAAGAGGTTGAGTGCTTATGAGTGTGAAGCATATTGAGTCTCTAACAATTATCTATATATTTTTATGGTAAAAATAGAGATTGAAAGTGATTGAGCATTATTGTGAGTGTGAAGCATATTTAGTCTCTAACAATTCTCTATATGTTCCTATGGTAAAAATAGAGATCGAAAGTGATTGAGAATTGTTGTGAGTGTGAAGTATATTGAGTATCTAACAATTCGTTATATGTTTCTATGAGATTGGATAAGTTATAGTGAATACTTGTTAAGAAGAGTTGAGGTAAGTCTTGGTGAAGAGTTGTTGAGCAGATTGGATAAGTTCTAGTGAGAACTTGTTGAGTAGATTTGAGGTAAGTCTTGGAGAAGTCTTATGGATAGATTGGTGTGAGCTTTTGTGGAAACTTACAATATAGATTTAAAGATAGATATTGAGAGCGGATTGGGTAAGTCCTTGAGGGGACTTGTGGATATATTTGAGGTAAGTCTTGTAGAAGACTTGAGAGCAGATTTGATTGATTGATTTGTTCAAACCTTGGGTTAATATTTGGAGAAGATCTAGCAGAGTTGATTTGTTATTAAGTCAAGCTTTGTTTTAAGGCTTAAGGATAGATATTGAGTATATTTATGCTAGACCGAAGGATTATGTTTAGTATATATTTGAGGATAGAAATTGAGAAGATTTGTGCTATACTGAAGGATTGTGTTTAGTGTATATTTGAAAGTATAGATTGATAAGATTTGTGCTAGACCAAAGGAATATGGTTAGTGCATATTTGAGGATAAATATTGAGCAAATTTGTGCTAGACCAAAGGACTATATTTAGTGCAGATCAGAGATAGAGATTGAGAAAATTTGTGCCAGACCAAAATACCATGTTTAGTACAGATTTGAGATAGATTTCAGAGCTAGATTTGGAGGTGACAAAGTATAGAAGATGATAGTATCTAGTGGATAGAGTTCTATTATCTAGGGTAGTGAATATAAGTCTTCTGAGTGAGGGTAGGAGTCTTCAGTGGATAGAGATCCATTAGCCAGTGCAATGGAGGTATCAGTTCTTCTAGAAGATCACCATCTAAAGCAAAGGATAAAGGAGTTCTCCTATTGATAGAGATAAATAAAAAAATTGATGAGATTGGTGTCTCTCATGGATAGAGATCGATGAACTTGATTATGGGATTGGTATCTTCTTTGAATAGATATCCATAAATATTGTAATAGGGAAAGGTTTCCCAAGATATTTGTTGAGAAAATTTTAGTGAAATATTTTCTTTGTGGAGTAGCCCACATTGGGTGAACCATGTTAATTGGTGTCTCTATTGTGTGTGGTGATTTATGCATTGCTTTGATTACTAATGTTGATATTACCATTGATATATTGCATAATATTTATTGGGAAAGAAAAGTAAAAAGTGGTCTTATATTGTTCACCCTCCTCTCAGTATAAGGTTGTGTTCTTCAATTGGTATCAGAGTGGTTTCTTTTGAAAGAGTTTAAAAACTTAAAAAAAAAGCTTACAAGAACAAAAATGGATTCTAAGAGTGGATCCTTAGACAATTCAGCACCATTATTTGATGGGAGTGATTATGTATTTTGGAGTATGAGGATAAATATTTACCTAATGGCTCCTGACAATGAAATATGAGAAGCAATTGAAAATGAATACACACCACTAGCTACTCCACCTAAAAATAAATATGGTAAGCTCCTACATAATTACAATTCAAAAGAAATGAATGCAATTTTGATAGGTTTGCATAAAATGAAGTTTATAAAGGTTATGCATTAAAAATCAATAAAATAAATTTGGGATAAGTTGCAAAGCATATATGAAGGAGATAGAAAGGTAAAAAAGGCAAAGTTGTGAAATATCAAAGGACAATTTGAAGAACTAAGAATGAAGGATGAGGAAAAAATTAGTTTTTATCTACTTCGTGGTCTTTGGAGCAATAATTTTGATAGGTCCCATCCTTGACGTGTGCATGTTAGTGGTTCCGTCTCGAGTGGTGTCTCATTTAATTGTCCTTAAAAATAGTGGATGTTTTGTCTAAGTTTGTTGGATTCGATTTTGTGTTTTTTTAGTTTTAGTGCAGTTAGTTAAATGTCATTTGTTTGTCTTAAATTTATTGTTGTGATTTTAATTAATTCATGCATCTAAAATTAATTAAATCAGATTAAAATAAAGCTTGATAAAAAAAAAATGAAAATGAATAAATAGTTATATATATAGTTTTTATATTATATATTTATAAAATAAAACAATATAAAAAAATTATTAATATATATTTTCAAATATGTAAAAAAAAATAATAATAAATAAATAAAAATAAAAACAAAAAAATTATAAAAATATAAAAAATAAATTAGAATATACATAGTTAGTGATAATAAAGTCCACATAAAAAATATATATATATATATATATATATATATATATATATATATATATATATACTTCCTTGAGGTTATAAAGTTTCGTTCGTGGGACAAGTTCTTAGTTTCATTGTGGCCTGACATAGTTTTAGGGTTAATATGTGGGTTTCACCTTTAACATTGTCATCATGCCTTTAAAGGTTTTAATATTTTATGATTTTAATGATTCTTTGTCAGGTTTATGACAGGGCCATTAGCGGAGGATTGAAAGGAGGTTTGAGGCGAGCAACATGCGGGCAGCGTCCATGGAGAACTCTATGCGGTCCTTGAATACGATGATCAGACGTTAACATGGAAAAAAATCTATCCCATTTGGTGGTGATTACATATGGAGGATGCCACAATGGAAGGTATCGAGGACCCATAATACATGATGTGGACCTTGGCTAACCAAACGAGGAGGCATTGGTGACACACTCGCCTGGTTTACAAGGAGTAATCAGAAGGTGATGGTGGATGATCGCATGGCAAAAAGGGGAGTGGGGTATCGAGGAAAAATCACATGGACATGCCTCACCTTCTACGAGGTTCCCAAACAAAGAACTGGTCAAATGTAGGTGATGACTTAGGTCAGACAGCGAGACCAATTGCAGGGGTAGCGTGGGCACCATGGACTTACGGTGACGATTTACGATGAGAATAATAATTTTATTTTAAATTAACTTATAATTTAATATGATTAAATCTAAAGAGTTACTAAATTAATTATAAGTTAATTATAATAAAATAATAAGTTAGTTTATAACTTAATTTAATAAACCCTAGATTTAGGGCTATAAAGTTTATAATTTGAATTTTCAAATTAATCACGCCGACGTTGTCGAAGACATCACATTATGCATATAAATGAGGGAAGAAACCCAAGACATTAAGTATCCACAATTTTAATAATCTCCTACATAAAAATTGTGTGCACAAATTTCATAAGCAAGAGAAGGAAGAAGTCCCCATTTGACCATTTTTCGGTAGGTAGTGAAAGGAGAAAAGCACAAGGTACGAATGCCTTGTTACCATCTAGCCAAGTGGGCTAGCGGTAAGTGGAAGTGCCTTGGGAATGCAAGGTTTCGTGTTCAACTCACAGTAGGGTTGGTTGTATAATGTTTTACATGCCGACAATGCCAAAGCCTTTTGGTTTTGGGTGCCAAAGTAGAAGATAAAGTATCATGAGTGCTTTTGCCTTCCATGTGAGTGCTTAGATCCCGCAGATTGGTAGCCACAATTAAGGTGCTGGAGACACTGTGTTGTGGAATCGAATCTTGTCGGAAGCACTTTGTAAGGTAACAAATTTTTTTGTTATAAATTGATTTGTGCTTTTAAGGTTGTATGGTGTATTTTTGAGCTTAGGGAGATATAAGGTTGATGAAATTAAATAATTTTTTATTTAATTATTTGGTGGTTTGAGTTTTTTAAGAGTGGAGTTATAAGGTTTAATAAAATATTTTTTTTTATATGTTTTGGTGCATCCTTATTTCAAAAAACGATTAATAAGGTGTATTTGAGTTTAATTATTTTTGTAATTCTTAAATATCTTGAGGGAGTGTTAGAGTGATATTTTTGTCATCTAACCTTTGAAATTAGCAAAAAAAAAAGAAATTGTGTTTAATACAAGTTTTGAGGTCAATTCTTCAACAAAAAAAGCTATGGGCACATCTTCCTTGTGAGTGATTGTTGGATGTTGTGAATGCTAAGCTGGAGATAAAAGAGTGGCTTGATAAGCATTGTTGAGTTGGATTGTTAAAGGTATTTTTGAGTGAGAGTTGTTGATAAAAACCTTTTTTGATAAGCAATGTTGAAAATATTGAGTAAGCTTTCATATGCTTGAATTAGAGTTTGTGCAAGATCATGAGTATCATTATTATGTGAAGATGAAAACTATATTGAATTAGGGTTTGTGTAAGATCATGAATATCATTGTTATGTGAAGTTGAGAACTATCTTGAAACTAGGGTTTGTACAAGATCATGAGTATCATTGTTATGTGAGATTGTTTGATAAGCATTATTGGAAACAATTGAGTGAGTGTCCATATGCTTGGACTAGGGTTTGCGAGAAATAAGTATTTTATTGAGTGATTGGTTGAGTGGAGTTGATTGAGCCTAGTCAAGTGGAAGTGATAGTTATAATTCTATGAAACAAATTGTTCCATATTCTAAATTGATTTGAGAAAGAGGTTGAGTGCTTATGAGTGTGAAGCATATTGAGTCTCTAACAATTATCTATATATTTTTATGGTAAAAATAGAGATTGAAAGTGATTGAGCATTATTGTGAGTGTGAAGCATATTTAGTCTCTAACAATTCTCTATATGTTCCTATGGTAAAAATAGAGATCGAAAGTGATTGAGAATTGTTGTGAGTGTGAAGTATATTGAGTATCTAACAATTCGTTATATGTTTCTATGAGATTGGATAAGTTATAGTGAATACTTGTTAAGAAGAGTTGAGGTAAGTCTTGGTGAAGAGTTGTTGAGCAGATTGGATAAGTTCTAGTGAGAACTTGTTGAGTAGATTTGAGGTAAGTCTTGGAGAAGTCTTATGGATAGATTGGTGTGAGCTTTTGTGGAAACTTACAATATAGATTTAAAGATAGATATTGAGAGCGGATTGGGTAAGTCCTTGAGGGGACTTGTGGATATATTTGAGGTAAGTCTTGTAGAAGACTTGAGAGCAGATTTGATTGATTGATTTGTTCAAACCTTGGGTTAATATTTGGAGAAGATCTAGCAGAGTTGATTTGTTATTAAGTCAAGCTTTGTTTTAAGGCTTAAGGATAGATATTGAGTATATTTATGCTAGACCGAAGGATTATGTTTAGTATATATTTGAGGATAGAAATTGAGAAGATTTGTGCTATACTGAAGGATTGTGTTTAGTGTATATTTGAAAGTATAGATTGATAAGATTTGTGCTAGACCAAAGGAATATGGTTAGTGCATATTTGAGGATAAATATTGAGCAAATTTGTGCTAGACCAAAGGACTATATTTAGTGCAGATCGGAGATAGAGATTGAGAAAATTTGTGCCGGACCAAAATACCATGTTTAGTACAGATTTGAGATAGATTTCGGAGCTAGATTTGGAGGTGACAAAGTATAGAAGATGATAGTATCTAGTGGATAGAGTTCTATTATCTAGGGTAGTGAATATAAGTCTTCCGAGTGAGGGTAGGAGTCTTCGGTGGATAGAGATCCATTAGCCAGTGCAATGGAGGTATCAGTTCTTCTAGAAGATCACCATCTAAAGCAAAGGATAAAGGAGTTCTCCTATTGATAGAGATAAATAAAAAAATTGATGAGATTGGTGTCTCTCATGGATAGAGATCGATGAACTTGATTATGGGATTGGTATCTTCTTTGAATAGATATCCATAAATATTGTAATAGGGAAAGGTTTCCCAAGATATTTGTTGAGAAAATTTTAGTGAAATATTTTCTTTGTGGAGTAGCCCACATTGGGTGAACCATGTTAATTGGTGTCTCTATTGTGTGTGGTGATTTATGCATTGCTTTGATTACTAATGTTGATATTACCATTGATATATTGCATAATATTTATTGGGAAAGAAAAGTAAAAAGTGGTCTTATATTGTTCACCCTCCTCTCAAGTATAAGGTTGTGTTCTTCAATTGGTATCAGAGTGGTTTCTTTTGAAAGAGTTTAAAAACTTGAAAAAAAAGCTTACAAGAACAAAAATGGATTCTAAGAGTGGATCCTTAGACAATTCAGCACCATTATTTGATGGGAGTGATTATGTATTTTGGAGTATGAGGATAAATATTTACCTAATGGCTCCTGACAATGAAATATGAGAAGCAATTGAAAATGAATACACACCACTAGCTACTCCACCTAAAAATAAATATGGTAAGCTCCTACATAATTACAATTCAAAAGAAATGAATGCAATTTTGATAGGTTTGCATAAAATGAAGTTTATAAAGGTTATGCATTAAAAATCAATAAAATAAATTTGGGATAAGTTGCAAAGCATATATGAAGGAGATAGAAAGGTAAAAAAGGCAAAGTTGTGAAATATCAAAGGACAATTTGAAGAACTAAGAATGAAGGATGAGGAAAAAATTAGTTTTTATCTACTTCGTGGTCTTTGGAGCAATAATTTTGATAGGTCCCATCCTTGACGTGTGCATGTTAGTGGTTCCGTCTCGAGTGGTGTCTCATTTAATTGTCCTTAAAAATAGTGGATGTTTTGTCTAAGTTTGTTGGATTCGATTTTGTGTTTTTTTAGTTTTAGTGCGGTTAGTTAAATGTCATTTGTTTGGCTTAAATTTATTGTTGTGATTTTAATTAATTCATGCATCTAAAATTAATTAAATCAGATTAAAATAAAGCTTGATAAAAAAAAAATGAAAATGAATAAATAGTTATATATATAGTTTTTATATTATATATTTATAAAATAAAACAATATAAAAAAATTATTAATATATATTTTCAAATATGTAAAAAAAAATAATAATAAATAAATAAAAATAAAAACAAAAAAATTATAAAAATATAAAAAATAAATTAGAATATACATAGTTAGTGATAATAAAGTCCACATATATATATATATATATATATATATATATATATACTTCCTTGAGGTTATAAAGTTTCGTTCGTGGGACAAGTTCTTAGTTTCATTGTGGCCTGACATAGTTTTAGGGTTAATATGTGGGTTTCACCTTTAACATTGTCATCATGCCTTTAAAGGTTTTAATATTTTATGATTTTAATGATTCTTTGTCAGGTTTATGACAGGGCCATTAGCGGAGGATTGAAAGGAGGTTTGAGGCGAGCAACATGCGGGCAACGTCCATGGAGAACTCTATGTGGTCCTTGAATACGATGATCAGACGTTAACATGGAAAAAAATCTATCCCATTTGGTGGTGATTACATATGGAGGATGCCACAATGGAAGGTATCGAGGACCCAGAATACATGATGTGGACCTCGGCTAACCAAACGAGGAGGCATTGGTGACACACTCGCCTGGTTTACAAGGAGTAATCAGAAGGTGATGGTGGATGATCGCATGGCAAAAAGGGGAGTGGGGTATCGAGGAAAAATCACATGGACATGCCTCACCTTCTACGAGGTTCCCAAACAAAGAACTGGTCAAATGTAGGTGATGACTTAGGTCAGACAGCGAGACCAATTGCAGGGGTAGCGTGGGCACCATGGACTTACGGTGACGATTTACGGTGAGAATAATAATTTTATTTTAAATTAACTTATAATTTAATATGATTAAATCTAAAGAGTTACTAAATTAATTATAAGTTAATTATAATAAAATAATAAGTTAGTTTATAACTTAATTTAATAAACCCTAGATTTAGGGCTATAAAGTTTATAATTTGAATTTTCAAATTAATCACGCCGACGTTGTCGAAGACATCACATTATGCATATAAATGAGGGAAGAAACCCAAGACATTAAGTATCCACAATTTTAATAATCTCCTACATAAAAATTGTGTGCACAAATTTCATAAGCAAGAGAAGGAAGAAGTCCCCATTTGACCATTTTTCGGTAGGTAGTGAAAGGAGAAAAGCACAAGGTACGAATGCCTTGTTACCATCTAGCCAAGTGGGCTAGCGGTAAGTGGAAGTGCCTTGGGAATGCAAGGTTCCATGTTCAATTCACAAGTAGGGTTGGTTGTATAATGTTTTACATGCCGACAATGCCAAAGCCTTTTGGTTTTGGGTGCCAAAGTAGAAGATAAAGTATCATGAGTGCTTTTGCCTTCCATGTGAGTGCTTAGATCCCGCAGATTGGTAGCCACAATTAAGGTGCTGGAGACACTGTGTTGTGGAATCGAATCTTGTCGGAAGCACTTTGTAAGGTAACAAATTTTTTTGTTATAAATTGATTTGTGCTTTTAAGGTTGTATGGTGTATTTTTGAGCTTAGGGAGATATAAGGTTGATGAAATTAAATAATTTTTTATTTAATTATTTGGTGGTTTGAGTTTTTTAAGAGTGGAGTTATAAGGTTTAATAAAATATTTTTTTTTATATGTTTTGGTGCATCCTTATTTCAAAAAACGATTAATAAGGTGTATTTGAGTTTAATTATTTTTGTAATTCTTAAATATCTTGAGGGAGTGTTAGAGTGATATTTTTGTCATCTAACCTTTGAAATTAGCAAAAAAAAAAGAAATTGTGTTTAATACAAGTTTTGAGGTCAATTCTTCAACAAAAAAAGCTATGGGCACATCTTCCTTGTGAGTGATTGTTGGATGTTGTGAATGCTAAGTCGGAGATAAAAGAGTGGCTTGATAAGCATTGTTGAGTTGGATTGTTAAAGGTATTTTTGAGTGAGAGTTGTTGATAAAAACCTTTTTTGATAAGCAATGTTGAAAATATTGAGTAAGCTTTCATATGCTTGAATTAGAGTTTGTGCAAGATCATGAGTATCATTATTATGTGAAGATGAAAACTATATTGAATTAGGGTTTGTGTAAGATCATGAATATCATTGTTATGTGAAGTTGAGAACTATCTTGAAACTAGGGTTTGTACAAGATCATGAGTATCATTGTTATGTGAGATTGTTTGATAAGCATTATTGGAAACAATTGAGTGAGTGTCCATATGCTTGGACTAGGGTTTGCGAGAAATAAGTATTTTATTGAGTGATTGGTTGAGTGGAGTTGATTGAGCCTAGTCAAGTGGAAGTGATAGTTATAATTCTATGAAACAAATTGTTCCATATTCTAAATTGATTTGAGAAAGAGGTTGAGTGCTTATGAGTGTGAAGCATATTGAGTCTCTAACAATTATCTATATATTTTTATGGTAAAAATAGAGATTGAAAGTGATTGAGCATTATTGTGAGTGTGAAGCATATTTAGTCTCTAACAATTCTCTATATGTTCCTATGGTAAAAATAGAGATCGAAAGTGATTGAGAATTGTTGTGAGTGTGAAGTATATTGAGTATCTAACAATTCGTTATATGTTTCTATGAGATTGGATAAGTTATAGTGAATACTTGTTAAGAAGAGTTGAGGTAAGTCTTGGTGAAGAGTTGTTGAGCAGATTGGATAAGTTCTAGTGAGAACTTGTTGAGTAGATTTGAGGTAAGTCTTGGAGAAGTCTTATGGATAGATTGGTGTGAGCTTTTGTGGAAACTTACAATATAGATTTAAAGATAGATATTGAGAGCGGATTGGGTAAGTCCTTGAGGGGACTTGTGGATATATTTGAGGTAAGTCTTGTAGAAGACTTGAGAGCAGATTTGATTGATTGATTTGTTCAAACCTTGGGTTAATATTTGGAGAAGATCTAGCAGAGTTGATTTGTTATTAAGTCAAGCTTTGTTTTAAGGCTTAAGGATAGATATTGAGTATATTTATGCTAGACCGAAGGATTATGTTTAGTATATATTTGAGGATAGAAATTGAGAAGATTTGTGCTATACTGAAGGATTGTGTTTAGTGTATATTTGAAAGTATAGATTGATAAGATTTGTGCTAGACCAAAGGAATATGGTTAGTGCATATTTGAGGATAAATATTGAGCAAATTTGTGCTAGACCAAAGGACTATATTTAGTGCAGATCAGAGATAGAGATTGAGAAAATTTGTGCCAGACCAAAATACCATGTTTAGTACAGATTTGAGATAGATTTCAGAGCTAGATTTGGAGGTGACAAAGTATAGAAGATGATAGTATCTAGTGGATAGAGTTCTATTATCTAGGGTAGTTAATATAAGTCTTCTGAGTGAGGGTAGGAGTCTTCAGTGGATAGAGATCCATTAGCCAGTGCAATGGAGGTATCAGTTCTTCTAGAAGATCACCATCTAAAGCAAAGGATAAAGGAGTTCTCCTATTGATAGAGATAAATAAAAAAATTGATGAGATTGGTGTCTCTCATGGATAGAGATCGATGAACTTGATTATGGGATTGGTATCTTCTTTGAATAGATATCCATAAATATTGTAATAGGGAAAGGTTTCCCAAGATATTTGTTGAGAAAATTTTAGTGAAATATTTTCTTTGTGGAGTAGCCCACATTGGGTGAACCATGTTAATTGGTGTCTCTATTGTGTGTGGTGATTTATGCATTGCTTTGATTACTAATGTTGATATTACCATTGATATATTGCATAATATTTATTGGGAAAGAAAAGTAAAAAGTGGTCTTATATTGTTCACCCTCCTCTCAATATAAGGTTGTGTTCTTCAATTGGTATCAGAGTGGTTTCTTTTGAAAGAGTTTAAAAACTTGAAAAAAAAGCTTACAAGAACAAAAATGGATTCTAAGAGTGGATCCTTAGACAATTCAGCACCATTATTTGATGGGAGTGATTATGTATTTTGGAGTATGAGGATAAATATTTACCTAATGGCTCCTGACAATGAAATATGAGAAGCAATTGAAAATGAATACACACCACTAGCTACTCCACCTAAAAATAAATATGGTAAGCTCCTACATAATTACAATTCAAAAGAAATGAATGCAATTTTGATAGGTTTGCATAAAATGAAGTTTATAAAGGTTATGCATTAAAAATCAATAAAATAAATTTGGGATAAGTTGCAAAGCATATATGAAGGAGATAGAAAGGTAAAAAAGGCAAAGTTGTGAAATATCAAAGGACAATTTGAAGAACTAAGAATGAAGGATGAAGAAAAAATTAGTTTTTATCTACTTCGTGGTCTTTGGAGCAATAATTTTGATAGGTCCCATCCTTGACGTGTGCATGTTAGTGGTTCCGTCTCGAGTGGTGTCTCATTTAATTGTCCTTAAAAATAGTGGATGTTTTGTCTAAGTTTGTTGGATTCGATTTTGTGTTTTTTTAGTTTTAGTGCAGTTAGTTAAATGTCATTTGTTTGTCTTAAATTTATTGTTGTGATTTTAATTAATTCATGCATCTAAAATTAATTAAATCAGATTAAAATAAAGCTTGATAAAAAAAAAATGAAAATGAATAAATAGTTATATATATAGTTTTTATATTATATATTTATAAAATAAAACAATATAAAAAAATTATTAATATATATTTTCAAATATGTAAAAAAAAATAATAATAAATAAATAAAAATAAAAACAAAAAAATTATAAAAATATAAAAAATAAATTAGAATATACATAGTTAGTGATAATAAAGTCCACATATATATATATATATATATATAATATATATATATATATATATATATATATATATATATATATATATATATATATATATATATACTTCCTTGAGGTTATAAAGTTTCGTTCGTGGGACAAGTTCTTAGTTTCATTGTGGCCTGACATAGTTTTAGGGTTAATATGTGGGTTTCACCTTTAACATTGTCATCATGCCTTTAAAGGTTTTAATATTTTATGATTTTAATGATTCTTTGTCAGGTTTATGACAGGGCCATTAGCGGAGGATTGAAAGGAGGTTTGAGGCGAGCAACATGCGGGCAACGTCCATGGAGAACTCTATGTGGTCCTTGAATACGATGATCAGACGTTAACATGGAAAAAAATCTATCCCATTTGGTGGTGATTACATATGGAGGATGCCACAATGGAAGGTATCGAGGACCCAGAATACATGATGTGGACCTCGGCTAACCAAACGAGGAGGCATTGGTGACACACTCGCCTGGTTTACAAGGAGTAATCAGAAGGTGATGGTGGATGATCGCATGGCAAAAAGGGGAGTGGGGTATCGAGGAAAAATCACATGGACATGCCTCACCTTCTACGAGGTTCCCAAACAAAGAACTGGTCAAATGTAGGTGATGACTTAGGTCAGACAGCGAGACCAATTGCAAGGGTAGCGTGGGCACCATGGACTTACGGTGACGATTTACGGTGAGAATAATAATTTTATTTTAAATTAACTTATAATTTAATATGATTAAATCTAAAGAGTTACTAAATTAATTATAAGTTAATTATAATAAAATAATAAGTTAGTTTATAACTTAATTTAATAAACCCTAGATTTAGGGCTATAAAGTTTATAATTTGAATTTTCAAATTAATCACGCCGACGTTGTCGAAGACATCACATTATGCATATAAATGAGGGAAGAAACCCAAGACATTAAGTATCCACAATTTTAATAATCTCCTACATAAAAATTGTGTGCACAAATTTCATAAGCAAGAGAAGGAAGAAGTCCCCATTTGACCATTTTTCGGTAGGTAGTGAAAGGAGAAAAGCACAAGGTACGAATGCCTTGTTACCATCTAGCCAAGTGGGCTAGCGGTAAGTGGAAGTGCCTTGGGAATGCAAGGTTTCGTGTTCAACTCACAGTAGGGTTGGTTGTATAATGTTTTACATGCCGAAAGTGCCAAAGCCTTTTGGTTTTGGGTGCCAAAGTAGAAGATAAAGTATCGTGAGTGCTTTTGCCTTCCATGTGAGTGCTTAGATCCCGCAGATTGGTAGCCACAATTAAGGTGCTGGAGACACTGTGTTGTGGAATCGAATCTTGTCGGAAGCACTTTGTAAGGTAACAAATTTTTTTGTTATAAATTGATTTGTGCTTTTAAGGTTGTATGGTGTATTTTTGAGCTTAGGGAGATATAAGGTTGATGAAATTAAATAATTTTTTATTTAATTATTTGGTGGTTTGAGTTTTTTAAGAGTGGAGTTATAAGGTTTAATAAAATATTTTTTTTTATATGTTTTGGTGCATCCTTATTTCAAAAAACGATTAATAAGGTGTATTTGAGTTTAATTATTTTTGTAATTCTTAAATATCTTGAGGGAGTGTTAGAGTGATATTTTTGTCATCTAACCTTTGAAATTAGCAAAAAAAAAGAAATTGTGTTTAATACAAGTTTTGAGGTCAATTCTTCAACAAAAAAAAAGGTATGGGCACATCTTCCTTGTGAGTGATTGTTGGATGTTGTGAATGCTAAGTCGGAGATAAAAGAGTGGCTTGATAAGCATTGTTGAGTTGGATTGTTAAAGGTATTTTTGAGTGAGAGTTGTTGATAAAAACCTTTTTTGATAAGCAATGTTGAAAATATTGAGTAAGCTTTCATATGCTTGAATTAGAGTTTGTGCAAGATCATGAGTATCATTATTATGTGAAGATGAAAACTATATTGAATTAGGGTTTGTGTAAGATCATGAATATCATTGTTATGTGAAGTTGAGAACTATCTTGAAACTAGGGTTTGTACAAGATCATGAGTATCATTGTTATGTGAGATTGTTTGATAAGAATTATTGGAAACAATTGAGTGAGTGTCCATATGCTTGGACTAGGGTTTGCGAGAAATAAGTATTTTATTGAGTGATTGGTTGAGTGGAGTTGATTGAGCCTAGTCAAGTGGAAGTGATAGTTATAATTCTATGAAACAAATTGTTCCATATTCTAAATTGATTTGAGAAAGAGGTTGAGTGCTTATGAGTGTGAAGCATATTGAGTCTCTAACAATTATCTATATATTTTTATGGTAAAAATAGAGATTGAAAGTGATTGAGCATTATTGTGAGTGTGAAGCATATTTAGTCTCTAACAATTCTCTATATGTTCCTATGGTAAAAATAGAGATCGAAAGTGATTGAGAATTGTTGTGAGTGTGAAGTATATTGAGTATCTAACAATTCGTTATATGTTTCTATGAGATTGGATAAGTTATAGTGAATACTTGTTAAGAAGAGTTGAGGTAAGTCTTGGTGAAGAGTTGTTGAGCAGATTGGATAAGTTCTAGTGAGAACTTGTTGAGTAGATTTGAGGTAAGTCTTGGAGAAGTCTTATGGATAGATTGGTGTGAGCTTTTGTGGAAACTTACAATATAGATTTAAAGATAGATATTGAGAGCGGATTGGGTAAGTCCTTGAGGGGACTTGTGGATATATTTGAGGTAAGTCTTGTAGAAGACTTGAGAGCAGATTTGATTGATTGATTTGTTCAAACCTTGGGTTAATATTTGGAGAAGATCTAGCAGAGTTGATTTGTTATTAAGTCAAGCTTTGTTTTAAGGATTAAGGATAGATATTGAGTATATTTATGCTAGACCGAAGGATTATGTTTAGTATATATTTGAGGATAGAAATTGAGAAGATTTGTGCTATACTGAAGGATTGTGTTTAGTGTATATTTGAAAGTATAGATTGATAAGATTTGTGCTAGACCAAAGGGATATGGTTAGTGCATATTTGAGGATAAATATTGAGCAAATTTGTGCTAGACCAAAGGACTATATTTAGTGCAGATCAGAGATAGAGATTGAGAAAATTTGTGCCAGACCAAAATACCATGTTTAGTACAGATTTGAGATAGATTTCAGAGCTAGATTTGGAGGTGACAAAGTATAGAAGATGATAGTATCTAGTGGATAGAGTTCTATTATCTAGGGTAGTGAATATAAGTCTTCTGAGTGAGGGTAGGAGTCTTCAGTGGATAGAGATCCATTAGCCAGTGCAATGGAGGTATCAGTTCTTCTAGAAGATCACCATCTAAAGCAAAGGATAAAGGAGTTCTCCTATTGATAGAGATAAATAAAAAAATTGATGAGATTGGTGTCTCTCATGGATAGAGATCGATGAACTTGATTATGGGATTGGTATCTTCTTTGAATAGATATCCATAAATATTGTAATAGGGAAAGGTTTCCCAAGATATTTGTTGAGAAAATTTTAGTGAAATATTTTCTTTGTGGAGTAGCCCACATTGGGTGAACCATGTTAATTGGTGTCTCTATTGTGTGTGGTGATTTATGCATTGCTTTGATTACTAATGTTGATATTACCATTGATATATTGCATAATATTTATTGGGAAAGAAAAGTAAAAAGTGGTCTTATATTGTTCACCCTCCTCTCAATATAAGGTTGTGTTCTTCAATTGGTATCGAGTGGTTTCTTTTGAAAGAGTTTAAAAACTTGAAAAAAAGCTTACAAGAACAAAAATGGATTCTAAGAGTGGATCCTTAGACAATTCAGCACCATTATTTGATGGGAGTGATTATGTATTTTGGAGTATGAGGATAAATATTTACCTAATGGCTCCTGACAATGAAATATGAGAAGCAATTGAAAATGAATACACACCACTAGCTACTCCACCTAAAAATAAATATGGTAAGCTCCTACATAATTACAATTCAAAAGAAATGAATGCAATTTTGATAGGTTTGCATAAAATGAAGTTTATAAAGGTTATGCATTAAAAATCAATAAAATAAATTTGGGATAAGTTGCAAAGCATATATGAAGGAGATAGAAAGGTAAAAAAGGCAAAGTTGTGAAATATCAAAGGACAATTTGAAGAACTAAGAATGAAGGATGAGGAAAAAATTAGTTTTTATCTACTTCGTGGTCTTTGGAGCAATAATTTTGATAGGTCCCATCCTTGACGTGTGCATGTTAGTGGTTCCGTCTCGAGTGGTGTCTCATTTAATTGTCCTTAAAAATAGTGGATGTTTTGTCTAAGTTTGTTGGATTCGATTTTGTGTTTTTTTAGTTTTAGTGCGGTTAGTTAAATGTCATTTGTTTGGCTTAAATTTATTGTTGTGATTTTAATTAATTCATGCATCTAAAATTAATTAAATCAGATTAAAATAAAGCTTGATAAAAAAAAAATGAAAATGAATAAATAGTTATATATATAGTTTTTATATTATATATTTATAAAATAAAACAATATAAAAAAATTATTAATATATATTTTCAAATATGTAAAAAAAAATAATAATAAATAAATAAAAATAAAAACAAAAAAATTATAAAAATATAAAAAATAAATTAGAATATACATAGTTAGTGATAATAAAGTCCACATATATATATATATATATATATATATATATATATATATATATATATATATATATATATATATATACTTCCTTGAGGTTATAAAGTTTCGTTCGTGGGACAAGTTCTTAGTTTCATTGTGGCCTGACATAGTTTTAGGGTTAATATGTGGGTTTCACCTTTAACATTGTCATCATGCCTTTAAAGGTTTTAATATTTTATGATTTTAATGATTCTTTGTCAGGTTTATGACAGGGCCATTAGCGGAGGATTGAAAGGAGGTTTGAGGCGAGCAACATGCGGGCAGCGTCCATGGAGAACTCTATGTGGTCCTTGAATACGATGATCAGACGTTAACATGGAAAAAAATCTATCCCATTTGGTGGTGATTACATATGGAGGATGGCACAATGGAAGGTATCGAGGACCCAGAGTACATGATGTGGACCTCGGCTAACCAAACGAGGAGGCATTGGTGACACACTCGCCTGGTTTACAAGGAGTAATCAGAAGGTGATGGTGGATGATCGCATGGCAAAAAGGGGAGTGGGGTATCGAGGAAAAATCACATGGACATGCCTCACCTTCTACGAGGTTCCCAAAAAAAGAACTGGTCAAATGTAGGTGATGACTTAGGTCAGACAGCGAGACCAATTGCAGGGGTAGCGTGGGCACCATGGACTTACGGTGACGATTTATGGTGAGAATAATAATTTTATTTTAAATTAACTTATAATTTAATATGATTAAATCTAAAGAGTTACTAAATTAATTATAAGTTAATTATAATAAAATAATAAGTTAGTTTATAACTTAATTTAATAAACCCTAGATTTAGGGCTATAAAGTTTATAATTTGAATTTTCAAATTAATCACGTCGACGTTGTCGAAGACATCACATTATGCATATAAATGAGGGAAGAAACCCAAGACATTAAGTATCCACAATTTTAATAATCTCCTACATAAAAATTGTGTGCACAAATTTCATAAGCAAGAGAAGGAAGAAGTCCCCATTTGACCATTTTTCGGTAGGTAGTGAAAGGAGAAAAGCACAAGGTACGAATGCCTTGTTACCATCTAGCCAAGTGGGCTAGCGGTAAGTGGAAGTGCCTTGGGAATGCAAGGTTTCGTGTTCAACTCACAGTAGGGTTGGTTGTATAATGTTTTACATGCCGACAATGCCAAAGCCTTTTGGTTTTGGGTGCCAAAGTAGAAGATAAAGTATCGTGAGTGCTTTTGCCTTCCATGTGAGTGCTTAGATCCCGCATATTGGTAGCCACAATTAAGGTGCTGGAGACACTGTGTTGTGGAATCGAATCTTGTCGGAAGCACTTTGTAAGGTAACAAATTTTTTTGTTATAAATTGATTTGTGCTTTTAAGGTTGTATGGTGTATTTTTGAGCTTAGGGAGATATAAGGTTGATGAAATTAAATAATTTTTTATTTAATTATTTGGTGGTTTGAGTTTTTTAAGAGTGGAGTTATAAGGTTTAATAAAATATTTTTTTTTATATGTTTTGGTGCATCCTTATTTCAAAAAACGATTAATAAGGTGTATTTGAGTTTAATTATTTTTGTAATTCTTAAATATCTTGAGGGAGTGTTAGAGTGATATTTTTGTCATCTAACCTTTGAAATTAGCAAAAAAAAAAGAAATTGTGTTTAATACAAGTTTTGAGGTCAATTCTTCAACAAAAAAAGCTATGGGCACATCTTCCTTGTGAGTGATTGTTGGATGTTGTGAATGCTAAGTCGGAGATAAAAGAGTGGCTTGATAAGCATTGTTGAGTTGGATTGTTAAAGGTATTTTTGAGTGAGAGTTGTTGATAAAAACCTTTTTTGATAAGCAATGTTGAAAATATTGAGTAAGCTTTCATATGCTTGAATTAGAGTTTGTGCAAGATCATGAGTATCATTATTATGTGAAGATGAAAACTATATTGAATTAGGGTTTGTGTAAGATCATGAATATCATTGTTATGTGAAGTTGAGAACTATCTTGAAACTAGGGTTTGTACAAGATCATGAGTATCATTGTTATGTGAGATTGTTTGATAAGCATTATTGGAAACAATTGAGTGAGTGTCCATATGCTTGGACTAGGGTTTGCGAGAAATAAGTATTTTATTGAGTGATTGGTTGAGTGGAGTTGATTGAGCCTAGTCAAGTGGAAGTGATAGTTATAATTCTATGAAACAAATTGTTCCATATTCTAAATTGATTTGAGAAAGAGGTTGAGTGCTTATGAGTGTGAAGCATATTGAGTCTCTAACAATTATCTATATATTTTTATGGTAAAAATAGAGATTGAAAGTGATTGAGCATTATTGTGAGTGTGAAGCATATTTAGTCTCTAACAATTCTCTATATGTTCCTATGGTAAAAATAGAGATCGAAAGTGATTGAGAATTGTTGTGAGTGTGAAGTATATTGAGTATCTAACAATTCGTTATATGTTTCTATGAGATTGGATAAGTTATAGTGAATACTTGTTAAGAAGATTTGAGGTAAGTCTTGGTGAAGAGTTGTTGAGCAGATTGGATAAGTTCTAGTGAGAACTTGTTGAGTAGATTTGAGGTAAGTCTTGGAGAAGTCTTATGGATAGATTGGTGTGAGCTTTTGTGGAAACTTACAATATAGATTTAAAGATAGATATTGAGAGCGGATTGGGTAAGTCCTTGAGGGGACTTGTGGATATATTTGAGGTAAGTCTTGTAGAAGACTTGAGAGCAGATTTGATTGATTGATTTGTTCAAACCTTGGGTTAATATTTGGAGAAGATCTAGCAGAGTTGATTTGTTATTAAGTCAAGCTTTGTTTTAAGGCTTAAGGATAGATATTGAGTATATTTATGCTAGACCGAAGGATTATGTTTAGTATATATTTGAGGATAGAAATTGAGAAGATTTGTGCTATACTAAAGGATTGTGTTTAGTGTATATTTGAAAGTATAGATTGATAAGATTTGTGCTAGACCAAAGTAATATGGTTAGTGCATATTTGAGGATAAATATTGAGCAAATTTGTGCTAGACCAAAGGACTATATTTAGTGCAGATCAGAGATAGAGATTGAGAAAATTTGTGCCAGACCAAAATACCATGTTTAGTACAGATTTGAGATAGATTTTAGAGCTAGATTTGGAGGTGACAAAGTATAGAAGATGATAGTATCTAGTGGATAGAGTTCTATTATCTAGGGTAGTGAATATAAGTCTTCTGAGTGAGGGTAGGAGTCTTCAGTGGATAGAGATCCATTAGCCAGTGCAATGGAGGTATCAGTTCTTCTAGAAGATCACCATCTAAAGCAAAGGATAAAGGAGTTCTCCTATTGATAGAGATAAATAAAAAAATTGATGAGATTGGTGTCTCTCATGGATAGAGATCGATGAACTTGATTATGGGATTGGTATCTTCTTTGAATAGATATCCATAAATATTGTAATAGGGAAAGGTTTCCCAAGATATTTGTTGAGAAAATTTTAGTGAAATATTTTCTTTGTGGAGTAGCCCACATTGGGTGAACCATGTTAATTGGTGTCTCTATTGTGTGTGGTGATTTATGCATTGCTTTGATTACTAATGTTGATATTACCATTGATATATTGCATAATATTTATTGGGAAAGAAAAGTAAAAAGTGGTCTTATATTGTTCACCCTCCTCTCAGTATAAGGTTGTGTTCTTCAATTGGTATCAGAGTGGTTTCTTTTGAAAGAGTTTAAAAACTTGAAAAAAAAGCTTACAAGAACAAAAATGGATTCTAAGAGTGGATCCTTAGACAATTCAGCACCATTATTTGATGGGAGTGATTATGTATTTTGGAGTATGAGGATAAATATTTACCTAATGGCTCCTGACAATGAAATATGAGAAGCAATTGAAAATGAATACACACCACTAGCTACTCCACCTAAAAATAAATATGGTAAGCTCCTACATAATTACAATTCAAAAGAAATGAATGCAATTTTGATAGGTTTGCATAAAATGAAGTTTATAAAGGTTATGCATTAAAAATCAATAAAATAAATTTGGGATAAGTTGCAAAGCATATATGAAGGAGATAGAAAGGTAAAAAAGGCAAAGTTGTGAAATATCAAAGGACAATTTGAAGAACTAAGAATGAAGGATGAGGAAAAAATTAGTTTTTATCTACTTCATGTAGATGAGGTTGTTAACTCCATGCAAGGACTTGGAGTTGAGGTTCAATAATCTGATGTTTGTGATAAGATCTTAATATCTCTTTAAAAAAAGTTTAGTGAAAATATTTTAGCTATAGAGGAATCAAAATATAGTGATATTTTGACAAGAGATGAATTACTTGGAATTCTTACAAATTTTGAGATAAGAACAAAAAAGGAACCTAATCTCCAAATAGAAGCAAACTTTAAAGCTACTAAGAAAATTAATGGTAAGAAGTCAGATTCAAGAAATGAGTCATCCAGTGACGAAGAAGCAAATTATGACATAAGTAACAAGGATCCAAGAAAGTTTAAAGTTACAAAATCAGGTAGATTTTTCAATTGTGGAAAGTATGGTCACTATGCAACTGATTTTCAAGAAGTTGGAAATAGCAATTATGATGAAAAACAAGATCATAAGAATAGTGAATCAAAAAAATATAGGTACCAAAAGAAAAGCAAGGATGGGCAATGCAAGAAAGGAAAGAAGATATTTCAAAGACATAAGAAGAGTTTCTATGCAAACAAGGCAAGTAAGTACTCAAGTGATAGTGATAATAGTTCCTCATATAATGATAAAGATGAAGATCTATTTTTGGCAAAAGAAAAGGAAATGGTTAGGAAAATGTCACCAATAATCCTCAAGTGTTTTATATGTGGTAACTTTGGTCATCTTGAAGATAGTTTTACAAAGAGTGGTTTTAGTTTTAGTGATGATGAATATGAAGATACACTTGAAGGAGCAGAAGATAATCTTCTAATGGCATTAGAAGAAGGAGGTGATCCTATAGAAGAAAATTCATAAAATAATGAATATGTTTTCAAAGGAAAACAAATAGAGGAAGGATAAGAAATAGGAGAAGTTGATCTTGAAGGTGAAATTATTCATGCCCTTGATGCATTAAAAAAAGTAATAAAACAAAAATCCCAACTTAAGCTTCAGTTTCAAGAATGTGATGAAGAGAAATGAAAGCTTATAGAGGATCTAAATAAGTCAATGGCTATGACAAGAAAGTTCAAAGATAAGTTAGAAGCAATGGTATTAGAATGTGAAAGCTTAGAGCATGAAGTAGCTTCACTATGGAAGGAAGCAAAAGAGTCTAAGGATAGGTTACACGGGTTTGGGATGAGTTCAAATAATTTGGATAAGATTATAAAGACACATAAACCCACATCAAGCAAAACCAATCTTGGTTTTGAACAAGTACAAATAAAACAAGGACATGAATCAACCTCAAGTTCTGAAGAAGAATAAAATTCAGAATAAGATAGTGTAAGAGAGAGTTATACTTCTAAGGATGAGTTGGACAATAGAAAGTTCAACAAGGAAAGGAACAATGCACAAACAAGGAACAAATGGAATAGGTACCATCACAGGGTAAAAGAGACTAAGAGACCAATGAGGGTAAGGCAAGGTAGTTTCAATGGAAGATGTTTCTCATGTCACAGGTTTGGGAATAAAGCTTCTCAGTGGAGGACACATTAAAGATAGGAATATGGAAGTTTCATAAATAGACAACTTTTTCAATGGTATTGCTACGCTTGTAATCAGTTTGGTCGCAATGTAGTTAATTGCAGGGTTCATGAAAAGAATAGATATGGCTTCACAAGGAGAAATACTAAGACATTTGCACCTCCAAGAAATGATAATATTAAGTGTTATAAGTACAATAATTATGGATATACAAAAAAGTGGTGTAGAGCAAAAATTCTAGAGACAAGCAGGAATAGGAATAGTTAGAGGAATCAGAAGGATAAAATGAGAAGGAAAGTGGACAAAGGTAAATATCAATTCATGCTGGGAGTAGAAATACTCCCACCCCAGAATTAACCACATCAAGAAGATGTGGGGGAGGGGCTAAGCTAAGAGTTTCATTCTTATCCCTAAGCCCTAAAGGTGACCCTTTGCCATTGATGACAAAGGGGGAGAGATTTGAGTAAGGGGGAGAGATTCGAGTAAGGAGGAAATCATTTAGTCAGGGGGAGTAGATTTTCAAAGGGAGCAAAACACAAAAAGGTAAATGGAATGGTAAAAATAAAGTGGATTTCCATAAATGACAAAGGGGGAGATTGTTGGAAATATGAGCAGGATTTGTTGTCATTGATGTCAAGACTCAGTTTCAGTGAGCAGGACAAAATGAAGGATGTCAAGGAGTCAGTTATCAAAGAGAAAGATTTCTTCTAGACCTAAGTAAAATAATATTATAATACCTATAATTATAATATTCAATATGGTCAGATGAGCTCTAAAGAACAACAGGAAGGCCAAAGAAAAATAATATTATAATATTTTATTATAATATTAGAGGTCTAAGGTTGAGACCTAAAGATTAAATTAATTATAAATTATTTATAATAATTTCATTAAAAATTAATTTATAATTTAATTTCATTAAATCTAAATAGTTATTAAATTAATTATAAGTTAATTATAATTTAATTATAAGTTAGTGTATAACTTAATTTAATAAACCCTAGAGTTAGGGTTATAAAGTTTATAATTTGAATTTTTGAATTAATCACGTCAACGTCGTCGAAGTATGCATATAAAGGACGGAAGAGACCCAAGACATTAAGTAGCTATGATTTTAATAATATCCTAAGCAAAAAAGGTGTGTGCAAATTTTGTAAGAGAGGGAAGAAGTCTCCGTTAGACCATTTTTAGTAGGTAGCGAAAGGAGAAAAGCACAAGGTACAAAGGCCTTGCTACCATCTAGCCAAGTGGGCTAGCGGTAAGTGGAAGCACCTTGGGAATGAGAGGTTATGTGTTTGACTCATAGCAGGTTTGGTTGTGCAGTGTTTTGGATGTCAACAATGCCAAAACCTTTTGGATTTGGGCTCCAAAGTAGAAGATAAAGTACCATGGGTGCTTTTGCCTTCCATGTGAGCACTTAGCTCACGCATCTTGGTAGCCACAGCTAAGGCCCTGGAGGCACTATGTTGTGGGATCAAATCTTGCTAGGAGCACTTTATGAGGTAATAAAAATATTTGTTATAAATTGATTTGTGCTTCTAATATTGTATGGTGTATTTCTAAGCTTAGCGAGATATAAAGTTGATGAAATTAATTAATTTTTTATTTAATTATTTGGTGGTTTGAGGTTTTTAAGAGTGGAGCTACAAGGTTTAATAAAAGATTTATTTTTATATGTTTTGGTGAATGCTTATTTCAAAGAAGGATTAATAAGGTGTATTTTAGATTAATTATTTTTGTAATTCTAAAATATCTTGAGGGAGTGTTAGAGTGATGTTTTTGTCATCTAACCTTTGAAATTGGCAAAAAAAAGGAAATTGTGTTTAAGACAGGTTTTAAGCTCAATTCTTCAACAAACAAAGGTATGGGCATATCTTCCTTGTGAGTGATTGTTGGATGTTGTGAATGCTAAGTTGGATAGAAAAGGGTTGTTTGATAAGCATTTTTGAAAATATTAAGTAATATTTCATATGATTTAATTAGGATTTGTGCAAGATCATGAGTATCATTGTTATGTGAATTTGAGAACTATCTTGAATTAGGGTTTGTGTAGGATCATGACTATCATTGTTATGTGATGTTGAGAACTATCTTGAAACTAGGGTTTGTACAAGATCATGAGTATCATTATTATATGAGATTGTTTGATAAGCATTGTTGGAAACAATTGAGTGAGTGTTCACATGCTTGGACTAGGGTTTGTGAGAAAGAAGTGTTTTATTGAGTGATTGGTTGAGTGGAGTTGATTAAGCCTAGTCAAGTGAAAGTGATAGTTCTAATTTTGTGAAACAAATTATTCCATATTCTAAATTGATTTGAGAAATAGGTTGAATGCTTGTGAGTGTGAAGCATATTGAGTCTCTAACAATTCTCTATATATTTTTGTGGTAAAAAGAGAGATTGAAAGTGATTGAGCATTATTGTGAGTGTAAAGCATATTGAGTCTCTAAAAATTCTCTATATGTTCTTGTGGTAAAAATAAAGATTGAAAGTGATTGAGCATTATTAAGAGTGTGAAGCATATTGAATCTCTAACTATTCTCTATATGCTTCTATGAGATTAAACAAGTTCTGGTGAGGACTTTTTGAGTAGAGTTGAGGTAAGTCTTGGTGAATACTTGTTGAGTAGATTGGACAAGCTCTAGTGAGAACTTGTTGAGCATATTTGAGATAATTCTTGGAGAAGACTTGTGGATATATTGGTGTGAGCTTTTGTGGAAGCTTACAGTACAGATTTAAAGACATATATTGAAAGCATATGGGATAAGTACTTGAGAGGACTTGTGGATATATTTGAGGCCAGTATTTGAGAATAATTGAGAGTAGAGTTGATTGATTCATTTATTCAAACATTGGGTTAAGGTTTGGGGTAGATCTATTATATTTTATTTGTGATTAAGTCAAGATTTGTTTTAAGTTTTGAGGATAGATATTGAGCAGATTTGTGCTATACCAAAGAACTGTGTTTAGTGCATATTTGAGGACATAAATTTTGTAGATTTATGCTAGATCAAAGGACTGTGTTTAGTGCAGATTTGAGGATAGAGATTGAGCAGATTTGTGCTAGACCGAATGATTGTGTTTAGTACATATTTGATGATAGAGACTGAGAAAATTTGTGCTATACTAAAGGATGATGTTTATTGAAAATCAAAGATAAATATTGAGTAGATTTGTGTTAGACTGAAGGATCATGTTTAGTGCATATTTTAGATAGAGTTAAGAGCAAGCTTTGGAGGTGATAGAGTATATAAGATGGAAATCTCTAGTTGATAGAGGTCCATTAGCCAGGGAAGTGAAGATAGGTCTTCTAAGTGTAGGATTCTTAAGTGGATAGATATCCATTAGCCAGTGTAGTGGAGGCAATAGTTCTTCTAGAATATCACCATACAAAGTAGAGGAGAAAAGAGTTCTCCTATGGATAGATATCCATGAACCAACTAAGGAGATTGGTGTCTCCTACGAATAGAGATCCACAAAATTTATTAGGGGATTGGTGTCTCCTTTGGATAGAGATCCATAAACATTGTAATAGGGAAATGTTTCCCAAGAGATTTGTTGAGAAAATTTTAGTGAAATATTTTCTTCGTGGAGTAGCCCACATTGGATGAACCACGTTAAATTGGTGTCTCTATTGTGTGTGGTGATTTGTACATTGCTTTTATTACTACTATTGATATTACCATTGATATATTGCATAATATTGATTGAAAAATAAAAGTAAAAAGTGGTCTTATATTGTTCACCCCCCTTTCAATATAAGTTTGTGTTCTTCAATATAGATAAAATAATTTTCTATCAATTTTTGTACAGTGTACAAGGACATAAAATATTTTGGAATGACTTGTAAGACTAATTTAATTAGTTGTATTCTTGTTTATAATGATAACCATCTACCTTTCCATATTGGTAATTTATTATAAACTTTACTTATAATTGAATTCCATTATTTTATCTTCATTCTCACCTCAAATAATGGCATCCATAAATAATTTATTGGTAAATTTGCCTCGTCCATTTGAAGTAACCTACATATACCTACTATAATTGTAGCTTGGATGTTTAGGAAGTAAATTTTAGATTTTTTCCTATTAAATTTCTACAATAATTCTCTTTAATATTCCTTTAATAAGTTATTACAAGCTTTGGCCTCATTCATATTTTCCCTCCTAAAAAGGGTTGTATCATATACACACTATTGATGAGTGATGTTTTCGATGTTATTAATACCCTTAATTCTACTTATTAGTCCATATTTCTTAGCCTTATTTAATTTCATATCCAATACCTCTATCATAATAATGAATAGATATGGTGAAATAGGATCTACTTGTCTAATACCTCTCTTGGACTTAAAATATTTTGTTACTAACCCATTGACCAAACCTAAATATGAAACTATGTAAACATAAGCTTTAACACATTTAACCCAATTCTTCACAAATCCAAACTTTTCTAATACTACAAAAATAAAATCCCATTTAACCATATCATATGATTTACTCATATCAATATTTAAGATCATTGCTCTTTCTTTTGTTAAATTTATTGAATGCATAACTTCATGAGTTTCATCCATAATATATCTCCCTTTCACAGATTCTCCTTTCTCTTTTGAAATAATTTTGTCTAACATAGGTCTTAACTACTTTTTCGTCACTTTGGAGATAATCTTATACCATATTACATAGGCTTATGGGTCTAAATGAATCAAAGAATTTTATATTCTTCTTTTATGGAATTAGAGTAATATATGTTCCATTTATTTTATAAGATATGTAATTTTTATGTTCCACTACCACCCATATATAGGGTTATGCATAATGGTTCAACCCCAAAATGTATTATAAAACTTTGGTGACTTAGTTTTGAAATACAAGAAAATAGTGTCCAAAAATATGCAGAAGGTTCACTATTATTAGGGGAAATGTTAGAAATTTAAAATTAAAATGGTCAAATAATTATAAAATTGGGGCGAATCGACCCAAAAAATTACACCCAAAAACATTTGCACCCAAAATTTTTTGGCTAATGGGCCCTGGTCAAGGGTCCCAAATATTAGCCAAATCCAAATTTCAAAAATTCTAAATTTAGCCAATTTGGTGATAAATAGTCACTATGCATAACCCTGCCCATATATAATCCTTAACTATATCCTAATTATTTTGATATAATTTTATAGAGCCTATCTAGACTTGGGGATTTATCCTTATCAAAAGAGAAAATAACTAAATGAACTTCTTCTAGAGTAATAGACTCCATCAATTTTCTATTGTCTTTAATTGTTATAATTGAAGGTACTTCTTGTAGTAGATTATCATTAAGAACTTCAAAATCCTCTGATACTAGAATATTTTATGAAAAAACCTTCCCTCCTTTCTGCTTTCACTATTGTCTTCAATACAAACCCCTTCTACTGATTTAATTCTACTAATTTTTTATGTTGATCTATATATTATTTCCATTCTATGAAAAACATTTATATTTTTACCTACTTATTTTACCCAAGTTTTTCTCAATTTTAATATCCAAAATTTATCTTTCTTGCTCAAAATATTATGCTATTCACTAAGTAACTCCCTTTCATCCAAGCTTAGATTATTATGATCACATGTTTAGAATTTTGAAAGTGTTATTATTCCATTCTTCTAATCTAGATATCATTGTGTTTTGAAAGTGTATACAACCTATTATTTCTTGAAGAATTCCATGTTTGGGCTACAATATCAACAAATTGAGGATGGTCTTCACACATTTTCTCATATTTAAAAATAATATTTTTTAAATTCACTTATCACCATTTTAACTCTTAGTGGCCAATGATCTAAACCAATTCTTGCTAAGGTATTAATTTTAGCACAAGTCCCTTCATCTAGCCAATGGTCTAAGGGAAACCACCTATCCAATTTCTCTACTATTAGGTTTTGGTTGCTCTTGTTGTTGGTCCATGTATAGTTAGCTTATTCAAACTCAACCTCACATAGATTTTTATTTTGAATAAAAGTTGATAAATATCTTGTACTTTGGATGTTAATTTCCTAATTCCCCTAAATTTTTTATCCAACTTGGTTGTGGCATTAAAATCTCCTATAATCATGAATCGGGTTTCTCGTTTTTTACTTCCTATAAAAGCTTCAATACCACTCCATACTTCTAATCTTCTTGACTGAGTTATACATCCATAGATATTTATAAGGATGGAATGGATATCTACAAAGTACCATGTGATTAAAGATGTTATCCAATGCCTTGTTTTATGAATGGTTATATAGCTGGTTCTAATAGGATTCCAACATGTTAGAATTTCCCTTACCAATTTTTCAGAATCTGCAACATCCCATTTACATCTCAACCATGTTGCTTTCATAGATTTCAAAACTTTTTTCTTTGTCATATTAGTTTCTTGGATACAGATAGTATTAGGTTTATTCATTAAATAAAGGTCCCTAATACACATTTGCATTAAGGGGGCACTAGTACCCCTTATATTCCATGATATGGTAATCGTGTCGCATTAGTGGGCATTGGCCTCACCTATGAATTACCTATATCATTATGTTGTTTAGTAAAGAGAAGTTCAACCAACTTAGCTTGAGTTGCTTCCCTAGATCTTGCTTGATAATTTGAGAGATTTTCACTTTTTTTTTTATTTGTGGAAAATATGAGCTTTTCACTTTTTGGCTTACTTTTATTAGGACTAGATCTTATTATTCTATTTCTTAATATTATTTCACAATTTTCTTTTTCATTATATTTATCCGCTTCTAGATCTACTATGAAATATTTTGACATGTCTTGCTTATTTTTTGGTTTTTCCTTATTAATGGTGAAGGTATTAACATCTAACACTATATTTTCTCTACCAATTTCTTCTCTTGAATGGTGCATCATACTTGAATAGAGTCTTCAAATTTTGATGAGACACATTCCCTAGCTTCATTGAGAATGTTTTTCCCTAAATCAAGATTATACTAAATAGATGGTTCTTTATTAATATTCTGAACATGTTGTACTATATCCTCTAAGATCTAATCCTATTTTTCTTCATAGGATAAAACTTAAAACAATGGTATTTCCTCCAATATCCTTTCTTACTTGTCTCCACTATTTATTTACTTTCATCAATCTAGGCCTATTTTTTTGCAGTTGAAAACCATCCTCATCTATGCTTATTTGTATGTTTCTCCTATATTTTTCTACATATATTTTTTTTGGACTCTTATTAGGGCATGATCTCTCAATATGTTGTATCTCATGACGCCTTCTACATCTAAAATATATGTATCTATGGTTTTGATCCACAACTTATCCCCATACTTATGAATGATTGATTTTGGTAAAGGTTTATTTATATCAATCATGACCAATATCCAAGCATAAATAGCCAAAAATCCATCTTTTGTAGTTTCTTAAATCTCAAGGAAATATCCTATAGAAATGTCTATTACCTTGAAGGTATCCATTTTCTAAAATTTAATGGGAAACCCATACATCCTAACCCAAACTAGTACTAGGGATAGATTTACATTTTCAAATGGTAAGCCTTCATACTAATGAGTAAGGAAAATTCTTGCTCTTCCCATAAACCAAGGACCCCCTTTTAGGATTCTATCACTTTCATTATTAGAACAAAAAATGGTTAGGAAGAAAGCTTTGGGGAGAAAGGATAAACTCACTCTTAGAGAATTTTAATTCCTCTTAATCCATTTTCTTAAGACCAAAATTCCTATCCAAGACCCATTAAATTTATAAAAAATTATTGTATCTTGGAGCAACAAGGATCAATCCTCTATGAGGCTCTTAGTATCATATAGAACTTGGGGTGATTCTAAGGATTTAGCTATAAATTGATCCATAGGAAGGAAAGTATAACTCAAAATCTACTAAAATTTACTAGGATATTCTATAATGATTATAATATTTGATAAAAATGTATATAATAATTTGCATGCAAACTTTTTAAGATAAAGAAGATAAAATGAAAACTTACTTGAAAAATTCTATACCCACATAGAATATCTTTCCTCACTGATGCCGTAGCCCTCCATTGTTCCTCCCATTATCCAAACCTTGACTAAAAAATATATTTAAAATCATTTTTCGTGACTTGAAAAATCGTCACTACCCTTGTTATGAATGGTTGACTTCATAGGATCGTATCTCCGTTAATATTCTTCAAATTCCTTTGTATGACCACTCATTTTAAAGCACTTAAAATTTTGCACAAATTGATCCAAGAATCATCTGAGTTGGACAAACCTTCACAAAGATATGACTCCTAAAAGATGAGACGCTTTTGAAAAATAAATTGCTCTAATACTACCCTAGTTTTGAACAACTATCTTCACATGGTCAAATCTTCCTTAATACTACTTGAATTCTTTTGAATGACCACTCATTTCAAAACTTTTTATAATAACATAAAAATTGATTAAACCTATACAAAAATATAACTTCTAAAAAATTATTTATTTTTCAAACAAAATTGCCCTAATGCTACTATTCATAATTTCAGTATATATTTGAAGACTTCAATTTAATAAATAAAGATAATTATTGTTAAACATAAAGTTATTAAAATAAATAAAAGTTCTCAGATGTTGTCGTCTATAAAATACAACGTTTATTATAATAAAAAGATACAATTTCTTTTATGGTATCCACAAGAATCCTTATTGTTGGCATCTATTATGCAACAAACAACAAACTTTACGACCAGGAAATTGAGGTAAATCAAAATGTTTATATTAAGCGTCCATTATATAAATACAGATGTCAGCTGGGTTTTGGAATGCCTGTTTTATGAAAGACACGACACAGGATTTTCAAACGCTAATAGACGCATATAAATATAGAATGACGACTCTATTTCTTCGAATTCATTCTTCGTTAGCGAGCAAAAGGTTCCAATCTTGGGGTCGTCGTTTGTCTTAGAGATGTGTCCAACCAAGACTAGAATATGCCATCTCCATCCCACAGACTATAACGCTATTTAGGAACATAAACATTGCACAATTAGTTAAACGAATCATTAACACTTTCTCTTCTTCCTCTTTCACTCACCTCCACCATGGCCTCGTCCCTTCAAGCTCCCATTGAAGCCGATTTCCCTGTGGTAGACGTTTCACAATTTCCACGAGAATTCGATGCAGAAGAACTCAACCACATCCAATATCGTCATGGCGTCGCGGTTGTTAGAGAAGCTTGCGAAGAATACGGGTTCTTCCATGTAGTAAACCATGGAATACCAATAGATCTTCTCCAAAACGTGGACTCGGCCGCCCGCCAACTATTTGCTATGCCTGCCAAAGTCAAAGACAGAGTCACGACTTCTAGCCCGATCGATTCCTACATTTGTAGGGATTCGTTTGAGGGCTTATGCATACATAATTCAGCTTCGATTTGCGAAATATCGGACAGGATATGGCCCGAAGGGAATCCACAGTTCTGGTATACTATCCACTTTTTAATTAATTTTTTAAACCCATGAAAATTGATTGTTTTTATTGATTAAGTCTCTATGTTGCACGACAGCGAGGTGATTCGAAACTATATGGTGCATCTGCAAGTTCTCACACGGAATATTTGTAAAGTTATTCTTGCGAGCCTTCGTTTGGACGCTAAGGCTTTCTACCGTTCTGATTTTGAAAACTGCGTTGCTCGTCTGCGTATAAATCGTTATTCAAGTGACGGAAAATCTATAGAAGACGAGGTTCTCTATCCTCATACTGATATGGGCTGCCTCACGATCCTTTACCAAAATAATTTGGGGGGCCTTCAGATTCGATCAAAGGAAGACAAGTGGTTGAACGTGAAGCCTGTGGCATACTCTTTTGTCGTCAACGTCGGCGACTCCCTAAAGGTATGAAATTCCTCGTAAGCCGACCATTATTATAAAGTATTTTTTATTATAGATTTGAGGGTATTATGGGTTGAGTGCAGGCATGGACCAACGGACGGTATCGTAGCGCAGTACATCGGGTTGTTTACAAAGGGTGGAACGAAAGGATATCTTTTGGATATTTCATGCGATTTCCTGAGGACCAAGAAATCTGGGCTCCTGCAGAGCTTGTGGACGATGATTATCCACGGCGCTACAGGCCTTTTATATTCAGCCAATTCAACAGAGAGCTTCGGTCTCAACCACGAAAACCCAATTACATTGATGAATACGCAGGCATATGAGGTGAAACTCTTGAAATACGCGCTTGTCTTTTTAGTTTGTTGTTTTATGCTTACGCCGTCCGCGAACGTGTTCTTCGGTATATTTTCCTGCATCGACATAGATGTCTTAAATTAAGAATGATATTTTTGTTTCAGTTCGGGTGGCGTTTCTCTGGTCGATAAGGTACGGATGCTAGAGGAATCTATAAATAATTAAATAAATATCGGTGACAAGGGTCAGAGAGGTAGTCGTACAGCCATTTTTAGAAGATATATTTTTTAAATATTAAAACTAATTTTAGTGTATACGTTTATTTGAAAAAGAATTGGTTCGACGAATATAAATAAAATTGAGGTTTCGTGTTTACTTTGAGGTCCAAGTATATTTGTTTTTTTAACTTTATACCTTTGAAATAATGGTTTGTGTTGCATTTTTGTTGGTTTACATTTCGGTGTGAACACATTAAAATGTGGATTATGTTTTTAATGGATATTGTGTCGTAAATCTTGCGGTTAATTATTATTATTATTATTGTATGACTTCCATTTACCTTATTTTTAATAGTTATCGGAGGATCTTAAGTTTGTGTTCTTAAATGGAGTAAACTATTATTTTGTTTATGTATATATATCTTTTAATTTAATTAATATTGACTTCCTTTTATTTTATTTTTAGTTCATGAAAATAATAATAGTTATTTAATTAATATTGACTTCCTTTTATTTTATTTTTTAGTTCATGAAAATAATAATAATTATTGGAGGAGGTTGAGTTTGTGTTTTTAACTGGAGTTAACTATTATTATTAATTTAGTAATTAAATATATGAAAAGTTTTATATATTTTTTACAACGTAAATTAAATTTTATATAAATTGATGAATTTGAATTTAAAATTATATAGAGGAGAGTTGGTTACAATTATATTATTTTTAATAATTGATAAGAGTAGGTTTTAAAGAGGTTGCTCCCACCAAACATATTTTACGAACATGAAGGGGTTGCTGGCGATTTAGATCAAACAACTGCTTTTTCAAAAATGTTGCTTTTGGGGTTTGAACTTGGGTGTTTTCTTGCTAAGTGCTTAGCCAGACAAACACTTACCAATCCACCTAGCCATAAAGGACAATTTTAAAATATATATTTTGTAATATAGTATTAAATTACCCTATAAGGGGGCGGAGGTCCAAGGTTTAAATCTTCAGCCTTGCCGAACTGAAAGCTCGTCTCTTTTCTAGTACTTTCAGTAGCGTAAACGTTTTAAAATGATTGTGGCATGGTGGTTATAAGGAAAAACTGTACAAAAATATGTGTGACTGTTTCTGAGATAGACAACGCAGAATACTGTAGCAATCATAAAAATCAGAGGCGACCATAAAAATAGAATAGCCTGCTTGGATTCATGGCGGCTACCAATTCTACCATGTAAATTAAAAATATATATTAAATTAATTATTAATTTTTGAAAAAAACTTGAGACTAATAATTTTATAAGCAACTTTTGAGATATAAAACTTTAAATTAAGAATTTAGTTTATATAATAAGAAGATTTGTAGTTGATTGAGAGGCATTCATATAATGAGAACACTTTAAATAAAACTATAGGTTTTAGTTTTAGTTTTTTTATTAGTTTTATGTAGTTTTTATTAACGCCATAACCATCAAAACATAAAAATATCATATCCGCTATCACCTCAATTACATTATATTTCATGAATAATTTTTAATTTGGATTTTTATAAAACAAGTTACAATATTTTCATGCAAACCTCATCTCCCATTAAAATGTTAGGCATAGAAAGGGACTCATTCCCACACTATAGACATATACTGTGTGTAGCATCTCACAAGTTTACGATCCTCAAATTAATATGAGTTGACAAGACTCAACCATTTAAGATACATTATTTTTTTTTATCAACAGGATTGAGGTCATGGAACTCTAATTGCTCATCACCCTTGCCCACATGACTAGTGTGCTAGGTAAGGATTTTTCTCTATGCCACAATATTACCATTGAAGCTTATCATCTGATTAGGCTACCACTTTGCTCAGAACACAAATAACACTTTGGAGTTGTAGGGTGAAAATACTAGCTGGGATTAAGTTCCCATAGACCCTAATCCTCCCATTGGTTGGGGAAATCCTTCAGATAAGGTCCTCTCTCCCTTTAGTGGTGCTACTCCTATGACGAATTGAGTACTAGTGGGCCCTCCGTCCTTTCTTTTTTGTTGATATATTAATTGTTTTATAGTTATCCCAAGCATTTTATTGACCTTGAGTTAATGTTATGTATAAGCTTTAGGGGTGTGCTTTCATACCACCTAATTTTTGTAAATTTATTTATTTTTAATAAAATCAAATCACTGTCAACAAAAAAAAAAATAATAATAATAATAAGTGGTGGCTTTGTGTTAAATTCTCTATTGATAAGTATAGATCTCAACTTTACAAGGGGAATGAGAATGCTCAACCCTATGCCTCGATCATAGAGATTTCTCAAAATAACCAAATTAAAAAAAACAAAAAAAAATACATAAAAATAAATATTAATTACAATTATATTAAAATAATATTTATTTTAATTTTTAGATTTAAATAAACATTGTAAAAATAAAATAAACTATAATATTAAATATTGTAATATTTAATTTATTTTTACAATTTTAATTATAATACTTTAAAATTAAATATAAATATATAAAATATAAATGAAGCAAACATTAATATGTTAAAAAAAATTAACCTTTATTATCATATAAATAATAAAAATAAAAAATCTGAATTTCATCACTGAAAGGTGTCACTAAAGAAATCCTTCGAACCTGATCCTTGCTATAAAACGTTTTTATATTAGATATGTAATATGAGGGTGCATACTACTGAAAAGGTATAAACTCCGCGTATAATATGGTCAGTGTATATACATATCATCGATTGAGTTTAATAAATCAAATGATAGTATAAGGTTAATGAATTAAAAAAATTTACATTTAAGAGTTTAAATTTTATATAAATATAATTTTTAAGTTATTATAATCTCATAATATAATTATTAAAAAAAATTCTAATTTATCTAATCAATTAAAATTAGGATTTTAATTTTACCTAAACAATTAAAAATAAAATAAATTTAAAATTTTATTTTTTTAATTTTTATTTTATATTTTATTTGGTTATTGTGAAAAACTTGTATGACCAAGGTATAGGGTTAATCAGCTATACTTATCAATAGAGAATTTAACACAAAGCCATCACACATCCACCCTTTCAAACACTTATCCATGCCACCATTTAAACCTTAGATCTATTTTTAAATACTTATGTTTATTAAAATGTGATATTATTAGAAGAAAGAGAAAAAAAATTCATACATCAATGGTTATTGAATTAAAGGAACATTAGTTTAGAACGTGTAAATCACAAAAATATTTGAGTTAAATATATTAATATTTTAAAAATTAATTAATATAATAATAAAAATTTAATATTATAAAAAATATTAAAATAATTATAAATAAGATTGTTATGTCATTTAATAATTTTGACTTTCTAAAGGTTAAGGATATGTATTCTATTCTATTTTCTAAATGATTATAAAACTAATGCCACTTTGCGACTTAGTCCCGACGAGAAACGGGTTGTAATAAGTGTCAAATAAATCGATAATAAATTTTAATATGTCAATGATGTCATGTTAGATGCTACCTTAGACATGGTTTCTTGAAGACAGATTTAGAAGATTTCTTAAAAGATGGAAGAAAGTCTAAGGGATAAGATATAGAATATATTATTTATTGCTTATTAATTAATCAAGTTTAAAGGTAGTAAGAATAAATAAATGATTTCATTGCGATAACGTTATGAACAACTACGTCTGTTCTCCCGGTGAGTGCGTCCAACAGAATTACTCATTACCATATGCCTGACTGCAAAAATAACAAGTAGTTTTTAGCATTTATGAAGATTAACGATAAACTTTATTATAGATATTTATCATTTTATTAAATTTGTAAGGGTTAATGAATTGGTGTGGTTGGAGACCTAAGTTTAAATCTTTAGGTGCTATTTAATAAAAGTAGTCTGATTTAAATCTTTTGTATGAACAATTCTGAGTTTTGGGTGATCTCACATCCAAATAACAACAACCAGACCACTAAAAATTCAACAACAACTAGACAGGACCAATTCCTCTAGATTAAAAAAAAACTTTATTTATTAAACGAGACGTGACATTTAGCATTTAGTAAACCAAGACATTTTTGAAACTACGTTTGGCGACATGGCACACGGGTGTTGAAAATGTTACGCGTGTTATTAGCATCTAAAAATAATTAAGTTGAGTTAGCTTACACTGAACCATGAAATTAATTACTCGAAACGTCATATCCTTACACTTGATTAGATCATCGATCTTTTTACAAAATTTTGAAGGAAAACCATTAACTGTTTCGTATCCTTGTCATTACACTCACATGGATTAGTTAAAATACAGTGCATTTAATTTACATGACATGTACCGCGGATTCCAAACATAGGTGGTAATTAATATACTATGACCATCTTATTGACATAAGACTAGCTGGTCAATTAAGAAGCGACGCTCAAGCGATCCGACTTTTTATGCTATAAACTTACATTAAAAACCCATAATTCTTTGTTCCGTGACACAGGTAACAAACCTCGAGTTCCAAACTCGCTGAGAACAAGGATTTGCATAATAATCATGAAAATGAAGACAGATGGATTAGAGAAGAGTGTAGTGGAGAGGATTTCAGAAAGGCTATCCACTCTTACAGATCTCCATTTGCCCCACGCAATGCAAACCAGGGAAGAAAAAGTCACCCGGCCGAGATTAAATCTCTTTTAGCCGGCCTGCTCTCCAGGGACGCCGTCCTATTTTTAGAACGCTATGGTCGTAAGTTGAAGGTGGAAGAACTTAGAGAGTTTGAAGTCCTAAAAGAAGATTATGCAATCAATTGGCATCTGAAACAGATTAAGAGTATTATAATTCCTACAGAGGAAGAAAAGAGAGGGCAAGCTATTGCAGCTAAGAACCGTAGGCTTGCATATATGAAGAGGCTAATTAATGACAGGCAATATTTTTCTGAGGACGCCATGAGAGGCAGAGACCCCCTTTTACACCATGAATATGTTGGGAAATATCAGGACCCAAGCGAGAGGAGATTCGCTCGACCAGGCGAACGCTGGGCTGATACACTCTTAAGACAATCTGAAGATGCAAGTATAGCTGAAATGATTAAAGAGAAGAAGCACCGGCTTGGCATTCAAGAAGAAGAAAATGAAGAAGAAGAGGAGGAGGAATGGGAAGAAGAAGAGCAGGAAAAGGAAGAATGGGAAGAAGAAGAAGAAGACTACCATGAAGAGGAAAATATAGATAATGATGTGATGATGATGGACGTAGACACGAAGGCAAATGGTGAGGTAAATGTTTGTACTGATTCCCGGAAAACAGGAGGAAATCGACAACTGCCATCGCAGACAAAGCGCCCAAAAGAAAACTTGTCGAAGAAGAACTTACAAGAGATGATGGATAATTTTACTCGAATTATGCAAGAGAAATTCCTCTTCGGGGAAGATTCGGATGATGTGGATTACTCTGAGATAGACAATGATATAACGTTGGATGACGACTGGTTCAGGGAAATTGAACAGGATGCAGAAGAAAAGTATTTTGACGAGGATGATTGAGAGGAATGCTACTTGACTGTGCTGGCGTATCCATCGGTATAAGTTTTTTCTGCCCTGGCTTATTCCATGAAAAAATATGTTTCGTTCGTAAATTATGGAGAGTGGCATCAGGCTAGTCATCAAGAGCTATATTCTAAAGAGTTTTCACCGGAGTTTACCTTACGTTATGCTTTAAACAAATTAAATATCCAAGAGCTCTATAGTTTTGTCTGTTTGCAATTATGAATGTAATATTAAAATACTAGTTGTTATGAGTCCCATTTATAAATAGCTGTAAAATAAAATAAAAAATCAAATCAAAGATTTATTAACCCCGATTTCATCCAACGATAAAGACAATAATTTTTTATTAGGTTGTATACCCAATGATATTATTCGTTTATAATTAAAGTTAGTCAATGAATGTGCTAGCCAAATACTCTACTATGGTGATCGTTTTATTAGTAAGAAAGACTGAACAAATATCGACTTCACTTACATGCTTTTTCTCAAGTCTCAATGTTTATTGTAAATGCATCCCGTCATTGAAAAGATCAAGAAAATTATTTAGTTAATGCAATGTTTAGTTATAGATATAAAAAGAATCGAAAAAAAAAAACTTTTAAATATATATATTTGTGGATAAAATAAAGTAATAAGAAAAGGAACCCTACTTAGGCTTTGACAACATGAAAATTTTGGTGTAGGTCTTCGTGCATAATGTATAAGGATCGTATTATTTTATGCATGCAATGGGTAAGATCAAGGAAATAATTGAATTAGGCAGAACATTTATATTAAAAATAAAAAGTTTGGCAAAAAAAATAAACGGCACTTTAAACATATAGATTTGTGGATGTAATAAATTGATTTGTGGATGTAATAAATTGACAAGGAGAAGAATCTTATTTAAAGCTTTGAAAATATGAAAATTAATATTATAAAGCTTGGTTAGTAAATATAAAAATATCAAACACTTTCTTTAATTTGTTTAGTTTGTAAAGCTTTAAATCTCAAAAACTCTATTGTTGTAAGACTCGTATGTCATAGATTCTAATTAGTATGATCTTAAAAAGGTAGTATGCGAGTTTCAAAATATGATTCAAGAGTTTTATTTGTTGAATTTGTAATTTATTTCAAGGTATATTGTGTAATGTATTGGATAGGCCTAAGGGTATTTCATTATGCAATGTATTTATTATTTTGTAATTATTTATTATATAAGGCCAATGGACCATGGTTAATCTTGTTATGGTTAAACCTTATTTAATATTTGTAATCAACATAAATCTCACTTGTTATGTCAAATTAGATTAAACTTTATGGTATAATAAGAGGTTTTGGTATTATTATAAAACCCCCCTCACACTCCTTATTTCTCATTAGAATGTTAGGAAATATAACCTATGGATCATGAATATTTATAGTGCTTATGGATTCATTAATAAAATTTTATCATTTATTTCTTTTTGTATAAGATTTGAGCAAATTTCTTGGTGCTTTCAATGGCGTAGAAGGTTTAAAATTATTGTGGCATGGTGGTTATAGGGGCGGTCTGTGCAAAGATATGTGTGACGAATTTTGGTGCAGAAAATGAAAAATACTGTGGCGGCCGTAAAAATTTGTACAGCCTACCTGGATTCGTGGCGGCTACCGATTCAACAATGTAAATAAAAAAAAAATATTTGAGCAAATATTTTACTTTTGTTTATTTGTGAAAAGTATTATGGATTCCATATTGAAATTAGAGCAAGTGTAGAGTTGTATTATTTGATCACGTAAGAACAATGTTTAGAGCCTTTGGTCCATCTTCTTATTCTTCTGATTTTTAGGATCAATTTATTCTCTATTTTTTGGTAATTTTTAAATTCTTCCAAGTTTTCATTTTACTCTATTATGATCGAAGCTTTGTTGGATCTCCATATAAATTTATGATTCATTTTCTAAGCTATGTCCTTATTTTCTCTTAATGCAAAATGGAATAAAATAAACTTTAAATTTGAATTTGACATTGGTTTCAATAACATGTAGTTAATATCATCCACCTCTAGCTTATTTGAGAGGTTCGTCATGGAGGATTGTGCTATATTTATTAAATCTAATGGTGTGGTGTAAATATTTTATGGAGTGCATTCTTATATTTGGAGGGTTGGAGGAACACTTCCTCATGTGTCCCTGGTTTTTGCATTTAAGCCAGATCTTGGAAACAAGTGGGTCTTGTAGGAATATTGACACTAGATATGCAAAGAATTAATGAAATATCAAGTACTCATTGATTATTCCATGGGATCAACTTTGTATAAATAGCAACTTTGATCAATGTAAGCCATTGGATTACAATAACTGAAAAAAATCTGAATTAATCTAAACTAAGAGTTCACTCATCTCATGGAAGAGTGGTAACTCAAGTTAGACTATCTTAGTAGAACTTAAGAGAAAAAAATATTTATTCTAACACCCCCATTAAGTGATACTAGGGGTAAAAGTAATAACAAAATATGAGTCCCTAAAATAAGGCCTGATGAGGTACTCATGTACAAATATTGGTGCTACCAAAAGATGAGTCCCAACAATAAAGTTTTATTAGGTACTCATATACAATAAAAAATGAGAGATGGTGAAAAAACCACATGGGAAAAAACCATCTTCTAAGAAGAAGAAGAAGAATGGATAGGTAAAAACCTCTGTACATCCTTCAATGCAATTGCCTTATCCTAAGTTTTGCATGCAACTGAATGCAACATGGAGAATCAAAGGACTTGGCGAAGATATCTACAATTTGATTTTATATGGGAATAAACTCTAAGATTAGATCACCCTATTGAATATGCTACTAAATGAAGTGCATATAAATCTCAATGTGCTTGGTGTACTAATGCTCAACTGGATTACTAGCAATATAAATTGTGCTCTGATTGTCACACCAAAGGGTAATAATTTGGTCATGGAAAAAAATCAAATTCCCTCATTATCTGATGAAGCCAAAGTGCTTCTTGATTGACAAAAATGCTTCCTTGTATTCTACCTCTGAAGATGATAGTGCTACTACTTGTTTTTTTTGCATGACCAAGCAATAGGTGAAGAACCAAGACAAAAACATAACCTGAGGTAGAACATCTATCTTTAATTGAACCTGCCCAATCAGAATCTATGTAACCAATGATATCCATTGATCCACCCTCATATAAGATTCCAAAGTGAGTAGTTCTTGCAAGTAGCAGAGGATTCTCTTTACTGCTTGCCAATGGCTAAAATGAGGTTGATGCAAGAATCTCGATATTAAACCAACAACATATGAAATATATGGGCAAGTATGAGTGAGATATAATAGAATTCCTACAATCTTTCTGTAGAGAGTAGCATCACATAGAGGGAACTTGCAAGAAGTAGTTAGAGTCACTCTAGACTGAAAGGGTGTGCAAGAAGGCTTGCAATCAGTCATATGAAACTGTTAAAAAATATCTAGAGTATATTTCTATTGACACAATAAAATTCCTTCATATGTTTGAGTTATCTGAAACCCAAGGAAGTAGCTAAACTTAGATCATCCATCTAAAATTTCTCAAAAAGGGAGTCTTTGATAGTTTGGGTGTGAGAAATGGCACTACCAGTGAGTAGTAGATCATCAACATGAAGAACAAGTATGGTGATAGTTTCTTCATCCTTCCAAATGTAGACTGTTGCATCAGACTCACAATGAGAAAATCTTGAGGAAAGAAGGAAGGAGTCCATTTTTTCATACCAAGATCTAGGATCTTGTTTGAGACCATAGAGAGATTTCCTTAGTCGACAAACAAGGGAGGAGTCTTAAATAAATCGAGTAGGTTTTTTCATGAATATATCCTATTTTAATTCACCATGTAAGAAAGCAGTTTTAACATCCATCTAATTCAAAATAATAAATGCCTTCAATTTGTAAAAAACCTTTAGCTACCAAGTGATATTTGTGTTTGTCAATTCTTCCATCAAGTCTATACTTAGTTCTGTAAATCCATTTACATCAAACCAATTTTCTTCTTTTAGGTAGAGGGTGTTGGCAATTTTGGGTTTGAGATCCTAGATTCTTGTCTATGAGTTGTCATTGATGTCAAAAGGAACTGGCATTATTGTCAAGAGGATTTATTGGCTTCAAAGGTTGAAGATTCCAAAGAATATTTTCTAGAAGATTTCGAAGAAATTCCATGGGGCAGATGAAAAGGTTTTTATCAAAACCATGGCAGGTTTAAGGGTTTTTATTAAAACCAGGTGGATGCATTAAGGGTTTTTCTCAAAACTACTCTCAGCTTAATGCAAAGGCTGAAGACACTTATTAATTAAATAACTTAATTAATAAAACCTTTTTAAGGTTTTTTAATTAATTATTTATTTGATTAAGTGATTAAATTATTTTAATAATTTAATGGGTTCTCCACCTAAGGTCTAAGGTCTAAAATACCTGTGATTATTTTTTAATAATCAAAAGGGTTTCATAAACCCTAAAGTTGTTTCGAAGGTGCCAAAATAATATTAATTCAAAAAATTCAAATTATCCTCCCGTCGATGTCATGCATAGCATGGAAGTTTGGCTATATAAGCCATAACCTAGTCCAAAGCAAATGGTGTAAAAGAAATTTGAATTGCGCAAAGGTTGGGAAGTAAAAGCTATGGCTATCATTTTTTCACCACATTTATCTATCGCCAAAGGGTTAAGGAGAAGGAGACTCTTGCTAGCCTTCAAGCTAGCATCGTTGGCCTAGTGACAACGACTGTTCTACGAAGGCGCTTGAAGGGGGGTCAAGCGTTCGACTCCCATCGTGGAGTGTGAGAAGAGTTTTTGTGCTTTGATTTTTTTGGAGGTACTGTTCACCCACGATTTTTGGAAGCATTTTTTTGGTAAGGTTTTTTAAATAAAATCTACATTTTTGTTAAAGAAGAAGTGGTTGGGCAAATTTATTTAAAATTATTTTTGAGGTTAAATGCTTCTTTGGAGATATAAGTTTGATAGTGTGTGGTTGAGATTTTTGGCTTGATTGTTGAGTGAGATTTGCTTAGAAGCTATTATTCCTTGAGCATGGTTTAATTAATTTGGAGAAATAAGGTGTAAAAGGATATATTGTTTGTATGCTTTATATTTTTTGGTAGTTGACTTCTAAGGATTGGAGTCATAAGGTGTTTTATGGAATAAATATTTTTGTGGTTACTTTTATGATCTAACCCTAACTTGGTGGCAAATTTGAGGGTGGTGTTGGTAACAGGTTGAAGAACTATTCTCTTCTTCCTCAAACAAAGGTATGGGCAACTTATTCCATGTATATTGTTGATGGTGTATTTTCTGAAATTGAGTTTGGAGTGAAAAGGTTGTCTACTAGGTATTCTTGTTGGTGTAAATTCCATTTTTTGGATATTGAAGATTGTTTATGCATTAAAATCATTGATGAGTTTTTTGGGTGAATGCATAATTCTGGTTGAGGAAGAGGAAGCATTTTGCACTAGGGTTTATGTTAGTAAGTCTTGCTACTTGCATTGAGATGGTGAAACCCTTAGTTGGATGTTTTGAGATTGATGGTTGAGTTGCTTCCATAGAGGTTGTTTTGATCAAGTTAAAGATTTACTTGATACATGATTTGGGTTTACTCCATTGAGATTGATTTGAGCAAGTTATTCTTTGCATTGGTGATTTATGTTGGTGGCTATTTTGTTCAAATACCTTTGGAGGGAAAAGGATGTCTACTAGTTTCCTTTTCATGTAGTGATTGGTTGAATGCTTCAAGGTTAATGTTGAGTTGAATGATTTTGGTTAAACCTTGTCTATAAGCATTGTTGTTAAAGCCCTAATTGGTTGAGCAAATATATTGGTTGTGGAAAGAACATGAGTATCATTGTTATATGAGATATTGCATGGTTGGCAATTGTTGGGTTGTTTTTCATGTTCTTGAGAAAAACATACTACATCTATCTTATTCTTTTGAGATTGAGATTGCATTGAGATTGATATTGGGAGTTAAGTATAGAACATATTGAGTCTCTAACAATTCTCTTTATGTTTCTATGAGATTTGAGATTGAGATTGGGAGTTAAGTATAGAACATATTGAGTCTCTAACAATTATTTTTATGCTTTTATGAGGTTGATGAATCACATTGGGTCTCTAACAATTCTCCTTGTGGGTTCATGCTAAGCAAGTTTTTATTGATGAACTTGTGAGTTGATTTGGACAGGTTCTAGTGAGGACTTATGAGCTGATTTGAATAGGTTCTAGTGAAGACTTGTGAGCTAATTTGGACAGGTTCTAGTGAGGACTTGTGAGTTGAATTGGACAGGTTCTAGTGAGGACTTGTGAGCTGATTTGGACAAGTTCTAGTGAGGACTTGTGAGTTGATTTGGAAAAGTTCTAGGGAGGACTTGTGAGCTGATTTGGACAGGTCCTAGCAGAGGACTTGAGGATAGAGTTGAAGTGGTTCTTTGAGAAGAACCTGAGTATAGTTTTGACAAGTCTTTGAGAAGGATTGTGTGTAGCAGAGATTGATTTGTTCAAGCTTTATGAGTTGAGCTTGGGATAGATCTAACAAAGTGAGAAATACTTGTGCTGGACCGACTGAATGTGTTTAGTATAGGTTGATGAGTTGCTATGGAGGTGATCAGTGAGGACAGAGGTCTCTTGAGGATGAGCATTGAGGATATGAGGTCTTCTGTGGAAAGGAGTTCCACGTGTTAGCAAAATAAGAGGTAGGTGATCTTCTGAAGTATCATTTCCAGAGCTAAGGGGAAGGATTCTCCTTTGGGAAGGAGGCTCATAAATTCATGAGGAGGGAAAGGATTCTCCTTTGGGCAGGAGGCTCATGAATTTGTGAGGAGGGGAAGGATTATCCTTTGGGTAGAGGCTCATAAATACTTGAGTAGGGGAAGGTTTCTCCTTTGGGTTGAGGCTCATAAAAATTGTAATTGGGAAGAATTCCAAAAGAACTTTGAGAAATATTTTAGAGAAAAGTTTTGTGGAGGTAGCCCATGTTGGGTGAACCACGTTAAAATTGGTGTCTCATTGTGTGTTGCTTTATGCATTGCTTTGATATTGCTATTGGTTCATTGCTTTGCGAAGTTGAATTTAAATAGAGAAAGTAAAAAGAGGTCTTATACTGTTCACCCCCCCTCTCAGTATAAGCTTGTGTTCTTCAGAGGAACTAGATCCCAAGTTTTATTTTTGATTAAGGAAGAAAATTCATTATCCATCACATCATCCCATTCTCTTATATCAATTACTTCTTTTAAGTATTGAGGATCTATGAAAATGGACTGAAAAACAAGACTAGAACCCATGGACTTTCTTAATATGGATGATAAAATATTTTGGATGTAAGGAGTGGTCTCTTGAACTATGGTGCGGGCCTATTTTTGCATTATGGAAGGAGTAATGGTTGTTGTAGGACTTTGAGTTAGATTTTGAAGTATAGGATCCTCATTTTGGTCATCCATCTCAAGGATGGTATCTTCATTATATTGAGGCCCAAATATTGGATATGGATCAAGAGAATTAATGTTGGAAGAAGATGATTGAGGATATTTATAAGGGAATGTTTCATCAAATTGAACATTTTTGTGAAAAAAGACCTCATGAGTTGTGGGATCAAGGAGATTGTAGCCTTTCATTTCCTCAAAATAGCCAACAAAGATAAGTTACTTGTTTTTTTTCTCTAGAGCCTTCCTCTTTTTATTTGGGATGTGTGCCCAAGCAGTAAACCCAAAAATATTGAAAAAAGAGACATCAATTTTTGAGCCAGTCCATGCTTCTTCAGGAGTCAAATAGCCAAGATCTTTATGAGGTGTATGGTTTTGAATATAATCTGCATAGTTAATTGCCTTAGCCCAAAAAACTACTGGAAGATCTCTTGAGTGGAGAATACAATTTTCCATTACTTTTAAAGTTTTGTTCTTCCTTTCTGCAATTTCATTTTGCTATGGATTATGGGATACTGAATGTTGATGAATTATACCATGAGTTGAGAGAAATATGGAGAACTCATTACTAAAGTATTCCCCCCATTATTTGTACGAATTTTCTTAATTTTGCAAGTATCTTGATTTTCAACTAAGGCCTTGAAGATTTTGAAGTGGGATAGAACATCACTTTTGTATTTTAGAAAGTAGACCCAAGTTCTTCTTGATAAATCATCAATGAAGTTTAAAACATGTTTTTCTCCTTTGAATGAAGGCTCTAGGAAGACCATCAAGTCACTATGGATCAATTATAGAGGGGATGAGGCTATTTGAGAACTACTTGGGTGAAAAGGATCTTGATGTTGCTTTCCAAGAGCACTCCAGAACATACTCCATCAATAGAGGAGTATTTTGTAAACCCTGTTACCATTTCATGAGTATTCAAATCCTTTAGATAGTTATAACTGAAATGTCCAAATATTTCATGTAAAATTTTGCTTTCAAGATATCCATGTGCAACAAAATAGGAGGCCCTGTCTGAATTTTTGAATCCCTTGAAGTGAAATAGGTGAGTGTTATGATCAATATCTCCTTTTGCTATGAGAGAGTGTGGTTCTTGAAAGTCTCTTATCTCAACTCTTGTTGGTGAAAATATAACTGTTTAACCCTTTGTAGAAGTACAAATATGATAGATGTAGAGGAAATTTGTAGCTATATTTGGGATATAGAGAACATTATTGATATAACCACCATAAATGGATATGCTACCTTTTCCTTTGAATGGGATAAAGGATGAGTCACCAACTTCTATGGTACAAGTTGAGCTTGAGGAGATTGAATTTAATGACTCATGTGAGGAAGTCATATGATGAGTTGCCCTTGAATCTAGAACCTAGTATTTTGATGAAGTTTTTACATCTTTGCCTTGAAAATTTTAAGTCTTTTCCTATATACTTTTTAATATCTATTTTGTGATTCTTCATTACTGTCTCTAGTTGTTGTAGTCTTTTCCAATATTTTTTTGAAAAATGACCATCCTTTTTGTAAGGTTTACAAGTTATAGGGCCTCTTTATTTCTTTTTTAATTTTTCTTTAGTAGAGGTGGATGCTACTAATGCTTTTGACAAAGAGGGAGAGATATCATATTTTTCAAGTTTCGTTTCCTCTCTAGTTAGCCTATCATAAAATTCCTCTAAAGAAGGAATTTTAAAACTTGTACCAAATGCATATTTTGTAGACAAAAAAGTGGTTGCAAAAAATTGAAATACTCCATTTAAATTAGTAAGAATAAGATAGATGCACTTTTATTTTATTTTATTCTTGCCACTGCCTTTTAATTGTGTGAGGACTTCTTTAAATTTGGTGAGAAAGCCAACAATATTTTTGAAATCTTCAGCAGATGATGTTGTTAACTCTTCTTATTGTTGCATTGACTTTATTTGATCCACTTTACCAAAAAATTTCTTTAGTTTTTTCCAACTCTAAAATAGATTTCTAAATTCTGAAATGTGAAACCATAAGCTTTCATTTACATTTGTGCTTATAATACCCATTGTTTCATACATATTCCCTTTATGAACAAATATTTCATATTCCTTTTCAAATTTAGTCTGCTTCTCTTATAGAAAGTGTGTGAGCCCTTTTTGAGAAATGATATTTAATATTTTTGGTTTCCATGTGTGATAGTTATGAGGGGTGAGTGGGTCAATTGTATTCATTTTACCAAAAAACTGCAATGAACTAATATTCCCCCTTTAACTGCAAGTAATTTTTAGAGAAGACAATGATGTACCCCATCTTAAATGATAGTGAAAAAAACTCATGTTGAATCAAGGCAGCAAAAGATATACCTTTATACCAAACTCTTCAATTTACCTGCCCTTACATGAGGGAAACTATAAGTAAATGAGGAGAGCGATATGTGGAACATAGGAGTTTGAAGAAAGAATAACCTACCAAACCTTTATACCAAATCTTCTCAATGACCTACCCTAACGTGAGGGAGACTATAGGTATATGAGGATAATGATACGTGGAACATAAGTGATTATTAAAATATATGGGGTAAAGTTTGGGAGTGATTTAATGTTTGCTTAATTGAATTATCATATGATGAAGTGTTTTAGAAAACCCACTTATATGCAACTAGAACTTGTAGAATATTTTGAAACAGTGAGATGCAAGAAACAACACCAAGTGGCCAAGGGAGTGCCATAGAATGACTCCACCACCAAATTTTCCTCCAAATTATGCTAACACAAGGAATGTTGCAGTAGCAAAGAAGAACTTCCCTCGGCAAAGCCAAAGACAATATAGATGCAAGAAGGAGCACCAATAACCCCCCTGATTGAAGTCTTCACAAGTGGGTGCAAGAAGTAGCACCACCAAAAGAAACCCCCCCAATTTTTTTTTCTTTTATTTATGATCTTACAAGGAGAACCATCACTTTTAATTGCCTTTAAAAATAGGCAGAGAAATAGTGAGAGGGGTTCAAAGTGGAGTTTTTTATTACAAAGCTTTGTTTTAGAATATGTAGGAAAATAATAATACAATATTTGACATCATATCAACACCAAATATAATATCATGTCTTGGAAAACATTGATAGCTTCCTTTGGAAAATACAGATAGCATCACAGGCAACTTCTTCTGGAAAACATAGACAACGTCACAAGCAACGTTCTTTTTAAAAAAAATAGTCAACGATATTTTGTTATTACACTATCAGCCTTGGATGCTAAATCATTATCTCACTTGATGCAGGGATATCATCCTTTATCTACTGGTATAACACCATGAGCTTGGGATGGTACACGTCCTTCAACTCATGATAACCCTCCTAACATAGCTTAAATTCACGTGGGTGCAACCTTCACAACCTATAAGCATGTGTGATCTTGGTGTGTTAGGGCAAAAAAGCATTACAAATATATTACCAGCACTATTAGAGATGTTTCTCGAGAGGGTTTCACAAAATAGCAACACGAATGCATTACAATGGCATCACTCCTTAGTTACCTCATAGACCTTCATATAGAAGGCTTCCTAAAAATAAAACTTTGTGCAAAAAGTATATGAGATACTTATAATTATTGGTAGACAAAACACAAGAGGAGGAGGTTGGTAATATAGCATCAAACATTGATGCTTTCACTGAAACTATGTCCATAACTAGCAGATAGCTTTGATGATATTTGACACAAAGTGAATAGGCTTGAGGTGAATAGATTTTAAGGTGAGCTTTAAGCTAACCATTAGGATGGGTGCCGACTTGCAAAATGTTTAGAATTATGCCGAACATGCTAGTAAAGGAGTGGGAGACCATTTTGAAATTTATGGAGGGCGATCAACACTCAATATTGCATTATATAACTAGGACAATGTGGCAAATTCTATGGAGGGTGAACAACATTGAAATTGGATCTATCTAGCACACATGCTAGCCAATAAAAATGATGCCAACTTATTTCATATGCTCAATGTGCCAAGATAGTGAAGACAAATAGCCACGGGGATAGAGTTGATAAATTTTGCAGTAAAAAAGGTGCCAGTGAAGAAGATTTTCTACATGAGAAAATAATTAAAAATAGTTGCGCGTCCAAGGAGAAGCGTTGACCTCAAGTGGAGAAGCATTGTGATTGGTGTACACTTAAAGGAAATGTAACTTTATGAATGCTTTGCACATGACTAAAAGTATGCATAAATGCTAATTGTAAATACCATATAGGTATTTTACAAATTATAAAAACGTATGCACTTAAAATTATTTCAAATGAGATACATAAGGCTCTGAAAAGCCATCATATTATAAAATATTGTCTGTCATGTTTTATAATGCGTACCAAATGGTATTTTAACTTCTTTCAACAAAAAAAAATAAGTTATTTTGTTGAAAAGAAAAAGGAAACCAATGTCTTGTGGATAAAAGTATGACTACTTTAACTTTAAGCAATTTGTGTTAATCAAAAAATTATCCAAAGACAATGAACCAGCTCTTTGAAAACCTAAATGCATGCAAAATGTAGCATAGCTATGATACCATGTAGAAATATTTATTCTATACATGCAAAGTATTACTAAAATATCAAGTATTGATTGATTATTCCATGGGATCAACTTTGTATAAGCAAAAAAGTTGATCAATGTGAGTCGTTGTATTATAACAACTCAACAAATCTGAACTGGTCTAAACTAAGAGTTCATTCACCTCATGGAAGAGTGGTAACTCAAGTTAGACTATCCTAGTAAAACTTAAGAGAACTAAATATTTATTCTAACAAGTTTACAAAATTTTTATCTTTTAGTCAATAGCATGGTGTAGTGGCTAACTAGGTATTTATAGAAGGATTGGAAGGTAGAGGATCTAGGTTCAAGCCCTTGTTGTCACATTTTTTCCTATAGTCAAAGACTTGATCAATTACTATTATAAATTTGTTGATGATTTATTCATAGTAGATTATCATGGTTTGTTAGAAAGAAAACCCCTTATAGATCACTTATCTCCCTAGGATCACAAGGTCAAATATTAATGTAGCCTCTTTTTATTGAAGTTTTTATATAATGGAAGGATACAAGTGAGGCCTTAGCTTTACCTTCTTAAGTAAAATCTATCCACAATAATTGTGCGAAGGCATTTAGTAATGAGAGGACTCAAGTTTCGATCTCTCTCTCTTCCTATGTGTGTGTGTATCTATATATATATAATACACACACATGTGTGTGTATGTTTGATCAACCAACCAATGTGAAGAAAGTTTCAATGACTAAGTAGATTAGAGGAGATGAAGTGGAGAAAATTTATTTGATCATTCAAGTAAGTTAGAGATAATTTAGTGGTAGGTCAATATTGGTGGTTGCATCCCTAAATGTAGAGCATTTACTTTTTAAATTTTTAAGGT